>OY728157.1:1127658032-1128858032 GCA_963277665.1 Viscum album
AAAATATTATAGTAATACAAAATGGTTTAATCATACCTATTGTTTTTTAAACTATTAAGTAAAGCAAAACCATTTTTCTACTCTGTCATCATATAATAGGTTTCCAAATGAATATACTCTTAAATTTAACAGGGACTTCCATAGTCTGGTGTAAAAACTACTTTAGTTAAGTATTAGTGAAGATGATTTTATGTTAAGAGTATTTCAATTCTTTCTCAAATGTTATTGTTAATCCTCTTTTCAATTGCATAAAAATTATATTTTTGACACATGGTATTGAGTCTTTGATTCTATTGTGATGATGTTTTACCATTAAATAGTTATAAAAGAATGTAGTCATAAGGTCAATATTTCTTCAAAATGAGGGAGAAATATTCCATGAGTATTGTAATTAATATATTAGTTAACATAGTTATCTTACAAACCAGCATTTTACTCTTTAAAGTTCATTATAGGAAAATTTTACAATATCTTCACCCAATAGTATGTAACTATTGTATATTAGTCTTTTAGAGGAAATTTATCAAAAAACACGCTAAGGAGTTATGGATGATTTAAAATATATAATAAAAAAAGAACATAAAAATTATATAATGATTTAATATATATATGAAATAGAACAATTATATTCAATAATATAATTTATGTGATGGGATATTTAGAACGAAAATCATCAAAATTGTCTTAGAGAGAATGGACTTAATGTGGAATGTTTATACATTCAAATTCTTAATATCCTAAATTTATCATCTTCCCTGTACCCCTATATTTTTATTTATTCTTCAGATCAGATAACTAGGATGTACCATAGAAATGACCCTTTTCAATAATAAGTAATACTAGGGGTATAAAAAGAATCTGAAAATTTATTATAAAGAATGAGAAGTGTTTAAACATGATTTTCCATCAGGGTTTGAATAAAATATTATGAATCATTTAAAAAACCTTAAATAGATGATTGTTATAATTCCAATTATTATTTAAAGGTTCTTATGAATCAGATTTTATGTTGGATTTATTCTATGAAGTCCAAATATAAAAATGATATTTACTCTCAAAATCATTCCTTTAAAAATGAAAAGAACAATTTATAAATTGAAATCTATCAAATGGAATGAAAATTAAAAGGTAGACAAGAGGGAAACAATCATGCACTACTGAGGTGAATCCTAAAGAGAAAAATATGGATATTAGAAGGCGAATTTGGCGAAAAAATCAATAAATTCAAATATTCCCTTGTATATCTCAATATAGGATTCTAAATCAGACTAAATACAACAATCAAGAAACCTGTGAATCTAGAAGTCTTCATAGAAAAACTAAAATCATTATGAAATGAATTATTTTACCTTAAAATTAATGTAATAATTAATTAGAAAAATTAGTATAAAGTGAAGGAAATTATTTAAGAAATAATTAAGATAATTCTGATTAAAATGAAATATTTTTCCACATACATACTATTTTTCAATGACATATGAGAAATAATAATGAAATATTACTTATTAATTTTTTAGATATTTTTAAGAATATTCATATCATTTTTCATTTCTATATAGATTTTTTTTAAAAAACACTATATTTTAAATCGTTAAAAATATTCTTTCAAAAAACTATTTATTCATTTTTTACTTAAATTTTAATAGAGGAGTACAATGTTATCCTTCAGGATAAGCCCTTCTAAAAATCATGATCAAAAACTATAATCATCCAATGAAATTTTGGCTATATTTGGTTGTTTTAAAAATTATGTGACCATAATGAGTGTATAAATTTTATTCCATTCTAATAATTCTAAATATTTAAATTAGGAGTTCCAAAACCCAGTAATATTTTATATGGTTCAAAAACAAATCTATTACACATATAATCTGCAGAGTGATTAAATTTATTATTGGAATAGGGAAGTTGTACAAAACTAATGATTTAAATATATTAAATAAGGAGGGTGAATATTATGTTCCTAATTTCCTTGTAAGGACTTTTCATTCTATTATTGGAGTTGATATATATTATTATAGAGGTTAATTTATTTTAACATGCGATAATAAAAATTAGAAGTCATTATTTTTAAAATGACTAATTAACCCACAAAAAGTAAAATATATTCATTAGATGATCTTTTATGAGTTTTGGTATAAGTGTATTGGTAAGGTGAATAGTTTTAAGAATTATTTATGAGATTAATAGTAAAAAAACATGTGGAAACATTTTTTGGAATTGGTTTTGGAAAAGTGGAACAATATTAAGGTGAGTATGATGGATATTTTTTAGTACACATAGATGAATATTCCCAAGTAAGGATTTTTAGCAATTTAATTGATTCTGAATATGATGATTAATTAATGGGTTAATGTAGTGATGAATAATAAGAATTGTATATATTATTATTTAAAATAAAATAATAGGACTTTGACCTCATTTTCACAATAAAAATGTCATTATCGAAAAAGAACCCATATTGAACCACAAACCACTACTATATGACCTAAAATATTCATTATAAGGTTAAGAATCTTCCAATACTATTATAATTTTTCCATGTTAGATTAATATAAAAATGGGAGGTTTCTGAAAATATTGAGTATGTTAAATTATTTTATTTGTTGGACCATAAATAATATGATATCAAATTTCCATTAATAATATACATATAAACATCATATGGTGCCTTATCTGAAGCCTTGAATTTATGGTTGGAGAAGACTACACATAAATTTGAAAGAAGTTATTAGAGTTATTAATATAATAGTGATAGATGATGGAAGTATATTTATTATATTAGATTTAACATGGGTTAATCCAATGAATGTTTTCCCTAAATGGAGATGGAAGACTATTAAATTAAATGAAATATAAAAAACTCAAAACTCGAAAAATAATCGAGAGTTGACCTTTATATTATGATACATAATTTTACCCCCAAGAAATATTATCTTCCCATTCCAATTATAGATCAAATTCTTGATATGATGGTGGAAAATTAATTTTATATTATTTCGATGGATATATTAGTTATAGCTATGTTAAAACATTAACCATGTGCTAGGAAGACACCAACATAGGATTAATATTTAGAATCCTTCCCCACTATTGAATTCCCTTTATATTATATGTGACTCAAAGAACCATTCATATGTGTATTCTAGATATTTTATCTTTTTTATAGAATGCATATGTATGGTGTTTCTGGATTATTTTTCATTTGTTTTATGTAATTTTAAAATCAATATAGAGGATATCGAAATATTTCTTAAAAACATATAAATAGAAAAAATTTGTTTTAAACTAGAAAAAATTTCAGTTTATGGTCCATGAAAATATTTCTAGCATGGGGATAAAGGTTCTAAATGCAACGATTTTGGACATGAAAAATCTTACAACACCTAAAAAGTAAGATATAAATATATGATTAATCAGACATGTTGGCTTTTACCGTATGATCATAATTTTGTTTTTCAAAAAACAATTAGCCCTCATTCCCACTATTATTCCTTTATACCCCCATTTTATTTTAAGATATGTGTTTCAAATCAGTTAATCTTAATAAGGAAAAGCTAGCCTCATGGACAATTATTACATCCCCTGATAATCAGTTACCCTTTGAAGTAAATTGTGTTGTCTATTATGTGGACATTGAAGATATTTTAGGATAAAGGAGGTAGAAGAGGATATATGTGGTGTACCATAGTATTAATTATATTATTATTCCCAATATAAATATTCCAATGAAAAAAGTATTTTTAGGATGTTATGGTTTCCCTCAATATGTTTTGTTGGAATTTGATTGGGTCTCAGGTCATAATATTGATTGACCATGTATCTCTCATGTATCTTCTTCTAATGAAATAATTTAATACAAAAATTATGATATGGACACATTAGTTTTAAGAAAATTTTATTTATAAATAAGGTATAAAAAGGGGGTGAACATGTGGTGTCGAGAAACTTTTCGTGGTCACCCATATCTTATACTAATGAATTTATAGAGGTAAAAAATTCAATTTTATATGACTCTTTTATCGATTCAAATATAAAAACGTCCTATGTATGTATATTTAACTAATTTTATACCCATAAGATTCATTATCATGGACCTCTAAAAAACAAAAGGATTCAATTAATTTTTCAGTTAAAAATCAATTGTTTGATGAACACTTGTTTTTTGAAGGTGTGATGATGATTTTCTTAAGATAAGTTTCTATAAGGATGAGATGTTACCCATTCATGATAGTTTTCACTGTTCACTATACTTATGAAACCATTTAGGTGAGAAAAAAGAAAAAAATTCATACATTTTGGATTAAATGTTCCATTTTTGTTTAAGGATGCTAGAAGATTTATAGCAGTGTGTGAAAAAATTAAAATTTATGGAAATGATATTAGAAAACTAGAGTTTCCACCAAGGGATTTCAAGAAATAAATATATAATGTTTGAGTCTTAAATTCCATTGGACAATTCTTATATTCCAATTTTCATGATTTAATTCTTTCTTATAAGGGTTTTTTTCTAATTGGGTAGTGTTTCGTTCTCTTCCAAAAAATAAACCCAATTTTGTTTTCTAATTTATCATAAAATAATATATTTTTCAAATTTATAGACAAAAATAACTTTTTCATGAATCCATTCACCGATTTTATTAATTTGACATTTAAATATTTTACATAAAAATATGGTCGTTATACCAGAACGTGAACAAATTTTTATCCTTAATTTAGTACAAAAGTAAATTTAAAAAAAAGATCGTATGGAAAATTTTTACAAAACAAGTGTCTATCCTAAGAAAATATTGTTCTATTAAATAGGATGAGGTTCTCTAGGTCTATATGGAATCCTATAAGATCACTATTGGGGATTATCCATAGAAAAATGATTTTCAAAATTATATCTTAGACAAATAGAGTTGTGTCAGAGGTCTTTTTAGGATGTGAAATCCATGATCATTATTTTAAGATGGAATGTTAAAAAATTATATTAATGGTTACATAACAAGATGATATTCAAAGATAGACATATATAAATTGTTTGGTTATAAGTAAATAACATAATCCTTTCATGAATCACCCTTTCATAACATAAACTACATGATTTTACAATGTGTTTTACTTTTTAATCCTAGGATAATGTTTGTTTAGGAAAACTCAAGACTAAATGGTATGAAAATTTCATGTTCTTAAGGTTCATAGTTAATAGAATTATGGATTTATGTGGATATGAGAATATACAATTCATTCAAAAACTCGTAGAATCATTTTTTTAATTTTATGATTAAAACTATTAATATTTTATCTATCTTGGATTTTTTGTTATCTTTGTTCTGTAGAATGATAAATAGTTTATATGAAATAAAAATAAATTGTGGTTTAACTAAATAAACATTTTTGAAGGATTTATCAGATGTTAATGACATTATGATTTATGAAATATTTATTTTATAGGATTTAATAGAAAAACAATAACTTGAAAGGTTGAATTATAATTGTAGCAGTTCTAGATAACTCTATCTATAGGTGTGGAGAGATATTTAGTTAATGAGAAGAAAAATAATAAATTATGACTTTTTTTCTAAAATTAACTCTAATATTTGACGAATGCAACCATTGTAGGATGATCTATTAGTATATTATAACTACATGGATCCAAATAAATACAACGTATGATTAATTTAAAAAATATAAAAATAACTTCAAGTCATCGAAGACATGTTGACTAGAGAGATTTCAAATATTTTCCTTTTTGAGAGACACCTAGATCATACAATTGAAACGTTTTATTGAATCTTATTTAATATTTATTATTATAAGTTATGTGTTACATGTTTATAGTAATTGAGGATGGTATACTAAGATTCCTATTTTTTAAAGAGAAGGCAATTACCAATCGGGCTAATTCATGGATTCGTATGGATTGGAAGAATGAATTGATAGTACAATTTATAAAATTGGATTCATTTCATTTGATATATAGTGAAGGATACCGTGAATCATAATTTAGATTACATTTCTACATTAGTTTTAATGTTTTTTATATCATTTAAAGGAGTATTTTATTTTTCCATCAAAACTCATTGTACTGATAAAATTCTATTGTGTTTATTAATTCATCAACATTTGATAAAATAAAAATTTCTTTATTTTATGATATGTTTATTAAATTTATCAATAGTTATTAAATACCAATATTTCAAATAATACTCTTACATTGATATAAATTTAATTTTTTTGGGTGTTTCTAAAGTTTCACTTTTGACTGTTTTAATACATATTGAGGATCAATGTATTTATTTTATTATTTCAAAAAATAATCCACTAACTCTTGAAGTGTGTTTTACATCCCCATCATAGAAATTTTTTTTTTATCATTGAAGCTTTTTATTTATAAGACCATGACTGGGATAACTTTTAATATTTCCATTACATTATAATATTATTATGTTTATTAGTTACCTTACTCAAAGTTGATGTAGAAGGAATATTTTTTATGATGGTTAAAATTTAGGTAAAATCTATTGAAAAAATTAATATTAACTTAACTAATATTTTATGGGCATGATTTTACAATTTAAATTGATCAAATAGAATCACTTGTGACTAAAAATAGAGATAATTTTTTTATTGTATACTAGTAGTTAAAAATTTGTGTTAAATATGTTTCATTATTTATAGAGAAGAGAAGAATAAATTATTGTTAAATTTTAGTGTTAATAACAATATTTTATAGTTTATTCAGAGAAATATCTATAGTCAATTATCATATTCTCAAATAACATGATATATCTGGGAAAATTTATACGTTACACATTTGAAATAAACATGAGTTATTGAAGTTAAATGAGTCTTTATTAGAGTATATTATTTATCATTTGATTTTATAAATGTATAATTTATGTATTAAATTCATCAATGAATTTTAAAAGTCATGGAAAACGAATATTCACATAGAGAAAAATAATAAATAGATAACCATTTTATTGAAAAAGTTAATAAAATTTATCTTATGGATTGAGAATCCAAGAGAACTACAATTGTTGGTACTAAGAACAACACAAAGAAATTTCTTGATGGTCTACTTAAAACTATTTTATAATTTAAAAATCATCTGATTATACATAAAAAATGTAAGAGAGACAAAATAATTTGATTTCATAAACACCTAAACATCATATCCTAATGATTATATACTACTTTATTATATGTTTATTTCAATGTGAATTTTATATGATAGTTGAACAGAACAAAAAAAGATGAGATTTCTAATTTTGATGAAACGATGTTTAATAATTAGAATTAGAAAATTGATCATTTTAAAATATGATAGTTATAAATGACATGATTGGTTAGAATAATTATAAGAAATTTATTTATTAAAAATGAGGAATGTAATATTATATTTTATCTAACATCCCAACGCTTAAAAAAATGATAGGAAACATATTAAAATTATTCTGAGAAGAAAATAAATTATATTTTAGACTCTTTAGATTAATTTAGTGTGAGTGAATGTAATATTATATTTTATTATTGATTCTGGAATTTTCATATATTTCCTAAAATAGGTTTGAAAAACATTACCTTATCAAATATTGAGTTCAAGATTCTATATTTAAATATGGTTATGGATCACCTGATTATTAAATGTATACAAGTAATTAACCATAATAAAATATACTATTAATAACTAAAGAAAAAATTCAAATACAAAGGATTTGTTAAAATTTGATTTTGACAACAACATGATTATAAATTATGGAGTTTCATTGTATTTCAATTTCATGGTCCCATATTTTTAAATTCATAGGACATCGATATTATTTAATATTTTCATTATTAGATATAGATTTATTTTATTTGAATAAATCAATCATCCTAGATTTTTAAAAAGGTTTAATTCTAAGGATCCTTGTCACTATGTGATTGACCACATACTATAGTTATGGTATACCTTTTCATTTTAATTTTCAATGTGAAAAATTTAAATATTTAGAGATGATTCATCAAGAGATTTAAATATGATATAGAGGTATTATGAAATTTTTACTTAGTATAAATGTGTTTCATGTATAACGATAAATTATGAATACATGTAGTTATTTATGGATGTCCAAGATGACAAAACTAGGGAATTATGAATGTGAAGGGGCTGCCTAATGCACATTTTTTTTAATAATTAAAAAGATCGATTTGTATTATTTAATGTAATTATCTTACTAATTTGAATTTTTATTGATTAATTTATTCTTAATATTACTTATATCATAATATTTCATTACATAAAATAACTTCATATTTCATGTTTTGATGGGCCAGAACATGTTTTACTAGTGGGTTGATGTATTCCAAGATTAAAAAATTCATTTGGGACAGTAAAATATATATTTAACATGTTTTTACTATTCCCGCATAGATAATTCAAATAACACATTATCATATCTGTACAATTCATGTTGTAAATTATCTCACATATCTGATTTTCCATTCAACACATGGTTAGTTTTGATGAAACATTTTCCTTCAATATTTGGGTCATATATTGTGTTGCATAATTTCACCTTGAGTGATTTTTTTTAAATCTAGTAAGACTATGTATATTAAATTAGAATGAAAAAACATTACATTCAATCTCTATCATTTTTAAAATTTGAGTAGAATTTATTTTCTGTCTTATAGTATCATTTTTGTTGTTTTTAGAACACTTTCACTATTATTTTTAATCATAACAAAATATATTGATCTCATATTAATATTAATATTTATAATTTTTAAATATAATTTAATTTTATTATTATTATTCACTAGGAACAAATTTTCAATCTTCATTTAATTCTTTACATTTAGTTCTGAATCTTGTTATGTCAATGTGTTTACAAATTTAATAAATTCATATATGAGAATCACTAATGTCAATCCATTACGTTGATTCACTTACAAGAAATTTCTATATCAATTCACATATTTTAAATTTACATACATAGTGAGTTTTAGGGACATAGATAAAAATACTATATAAAAACACACACATCAATTTCAATTATATATTTAGTGAGATTGTATATACATTTCTAAAATTTAAAATTTTATCTATTTTACATATTTTTTCACATTTCAATATTCTACATGATTATTTCAAATATTAATTTTTTTATATTGACTATATAAGTTGATATTAATTTCATAAAACCAATTAGAATAGTTCTTATTTGTTTGAATCATTATTTATGAATATCAAAGATCATTTTATCTTCAATCATAAAACATAAAATATAAAACTCAAAAAATGATTTTTATAATTTTATGTTCTTTTATTCAATTATGTAGTTATTAAATTAATATTAGTTTACATTAAACCCATTTGAACTATTTTTATGTTTTGTTATTTTTTATGGAATTTTCCTTCATGTTTACTTCTTCTTATTAATGGAATTCTATTGAATTTGGTGTTTTAATTTCAAACTTGTGATTTTTATATCATATTTCCATGATATATTATTTTAAGGACTGTTTAAATTATCTAATTATTATTTCAAATTTATATCATTTATTATTTATTTTTTAAATTGTATTCAAGATTTGATTGATTATCGTGAAATGATAATATATATATATGATAATTATGTTATATCATTTTTTATATTTTATTTGTCTAACTGGTCTAGGCTGTGTTGAGATTGTTTACATTAAAAAATAGATCATGATTTTATTCTATATAGTGTGATTGTTGCATACTACTCATGTTAAACTAATTCTATATGAGATTTATAATTCTCATATAATATAATATGATGATTGTGGTGGTGTCGATATAATGAAGTGTTGTTCATTCATCATGTGATGAACCATTATCCCTACTATTGGATGATCTGTCACATGATGAACACAAGTGACTACAAAAAATTATACTACCTTGATGAGGAAATTAATATTATCCAATACCCAATAACAAGAAATATTCCTATATTATTATTCGATATTTTTTTTATTTTCTTAAGTATGTAACACTTCCTCCCATATCTAACATGGTTTGAAATTATATTTATGATTTTTTATTCAAAATAATAATCTATATTTGGGTTGGGGCTCACATATTTTGAATTCAGATCCACTTGGGTTCAGAATAATAGTATCTAAATCCATGGCTATAAATGATTTGTTACCCACTATTAAAAACAAGGTGACTTTTGTTTATACTGCTACTAGAAAAAGTAGGATGTAATACAGTTATGATACCCATTTATAAATTAGTATAGTTAAAGATTTATATAATAAACTATAGAGTTGTATAAGAGTAGAGTATTTCCACATTAGACTTATCATATATTAAAATAATTAATTTATTATTTCAATTATTTTCTGTCACTAACTAAATCCACTAATTAATTTTATTTTTTAATTTATATAATTAATCAATCTCATTAAAAAAATTAATCTCATCTTTTCGTCACCCCTCTAGATAAAATGTACCACTTTTCTGACTATTAATTGGTACCAATGTATGGATATATCTTAAGTTTAGTTTACCTTCTTCATTCATTTTTATTAAACTATTTAATTGGCATCACTGGATGACCCTTTTCAAAATTTTCATTTTATTTTTTAATTTAATTTTTCTAACATATCCATAGACCTCACTATATAATGATTTCATCTATTTGATATAAATAATGAATGGAAAAAATGGAGGGATTCCTCAAAATACACATCACATTGATATAAATTACTATGGCTATTGGAAATCCATAAGGGAGGGATACTAATATCATTTTAACATAGAACAATTGTTTATTGTCAAAAAATAGTACAAACTACCAAAAGTTGGACTATATTATCTTTTAAGAAGTGATGTTATAAAATATGTTTCAAATTCTAATGTGGTTGATATTCTATATTGTTCTATAAAAAAGTTTTTTAGTCCTGTTTTTTCATGTAACACAACACATAAAATTTTAAATATTTTACATGTTACTAAACGTGGCATAGAAAAGATGAATAGAACAAAACTAAGAGTTCTTTGGGAAGAGTACCATAATTTCGGAATGGGTGAAGATGAATGTGTAAATAAAATTTTACACCAATTCCAATTTATTTTAATTTAATGAACTCCAATAGATAATTGTTAGAGAACAATATAAAATTTGAATGATCCCTAAAAAATCTACCCAATAAGTGTCATAAAAAAGAATTTTGTGATCAATGAATGTTATAATTTCAAATAATTCACATTGGATGAACTCATGACATACATTCTTCAATATGAACACAAATTAATTAATATCATAGAAGAAGATAACTCAAAAAAGAAAGGAATCTCTTCCAAACCAAATATAAATGTTATTTATAATTATTCTAAACCTAAATAACTGAATGGGGACAACAGTAAAATTGATAATATGGGAAAATGTATTTATAATTTTATTACAAGAAATAATATATTCTATAAGTTACCATGAATAGATAAAAATAATGATAAAAAATAGATAAACATTATTACATTTTGAAAAAATGTTACAGGTGATGAATTTATACATAAAGGGAACATCACATTTGACTATCCAAAGTAAAATCTTAAAGTGATAGCTAATATGAATATTAATGAATTGAATCATGTGTATCATGATGAATGAAGTTTCACAAAAATAATCTATTTCTGGTGATAAATCTAGAATTGATAAATAATCCTCAAACTGATATTTGATGATGATAATTATAAACATGATTATTATTGACTCTAATTAGAGTTTTTTTATTTTGAATATAAAGTCATTATTGATTTTTATGTAGGAAATAAAATGAACTAAAAATTGTTTTAAGAGCTACTGAATTATATAATGAATTAAAAAATTAAAATAAGAGACTTATGAAGGAATGTAAGAAAGTCAATTAGGATAATGATACTCATTAACATTAAATAAGAAATTCCACCAGATTTTGTAAATGTATGATAGATTATGATTTTTAATATATTTAATTTGAGAATGATAATATTATAATGTACGTTGTATGATTAAAATATACATTATATAATATTTTCAAGGAAATGAAAAATTTGAAAATATGGTAGGTAAGATAAACTAATTGAAGATAAAACTAGTTTTGAAGAAAACCATATTTCTTTAGGTAATACATGAATACTTTTGTTAAAATTTATACTATAACAGTGTCTTATATTACATGACTTAAATGTATTATTCAAGTAAATTATGCTAATGAATGTTCTCTTATATATCCACAACCTCTTAGTTATTATAATACTTTTATTTCATAACGTTTCTATTCTAGAGTACCATAAAATCAATGTTTTAACAATTTTTAACTACATAAGAATTATATTTCTGACCTAGTTTGACATAAAATAGAATGGGATCCAAAAATTTTAAGTAATTAATTTTTCTCGAAATAATTCCTTGAATTTCCCAATGAAACATGGTAAATTTACAATGGTTGTTCCAAACACATTACTGGTGACCAATAAAATTATTAATATTATACCTAGTGTAATGGAGACTCTATTACATTTGGAGATAACTCTAATAGATATGTTAAGGTATTTTTTATAGTATTAATTTTTAATATTTTTTAATATATAATGATTTTAAAATTGATGTTTTTATGCATAACATAATTATTATTTCATAACATCATGATGATAATTTGATTTGAATATAATAAATAATTAGTTTTTAGAAATTAAAATGATTTATTTTATTCTAATAGAAAATATGTTATTTATTCTATTAATCTCTGTAATTTTTATAATCCATATGTTATGTTCATTAATTATGTAGAAAAAAGATGATTTTTTCAAGAAAATAAGTATTGAACATGATCATTTATGAATGAAACTCTAATTATTTAAACATGTACAAGATCTATATTAACCCATGTCAAACATAAGTATAATTGTTTTGGGATTCACATTTATAATGTACATAACAAAATAAATATTTTAAATCTATCAATCATTATTCAACCTCTATACCTATTGAATTGTTACATCATTATTTATTTTATCTAGAAAATCCTTATTTAAGTGGTAAGAAATATTTTTTGGTTATTGTTCATAAATTTTGATGATTTGCATGGGTTTATATCATGTATAATAACTATGAAACCATAACATGATTTATTAATTTTAGTGAGCTAGTTTTTAGAAAAAAATTACTTTTTTCTATTATATGTTAAAATTTAGGGTAATTTATTTGTTTTAAATAGTTTTACATTTGTGAATAAAATGTTTAGGCTAATAATTTTTTCACTCCCAAAACACTATAAAAAAATAGAGTAACAGAATAAAAAATAGAACCATTCAATAAGTATCATGAAAATTTTTTAATAATTTTTTTTATATTGTTTTGGTATGAATATATTAACAATTTTTACTATGATTTTAATATAGTTTTTGTTAATTAATTTTTAATAAAATCTCATATAAAATTTTTATTTGGAGGAAACCAATGTTTTTTATTTTAATATATTTGGACGTAATTTTTTTATCTTGAATATGAAAGAAAATTTATATATGTTTGATAATAAAGTCAATTAAAGTATCATTATTTGTTATTATTTTAAAAATAAATATTATTGAGTTTATAATTAGAAAACATACCATTTAATAATCTATGTATATGAATTTTGATGAATATTGTGTTTCGTAGAAATAAGTTTTGGAAAATCATGAATAATATTTTTGGTATTTCAATTTTAATGAATATAATCCTATTTATTATGTATCTAATGCGGTGAAGAAAAATCATATCAATATGATACATGATCCTAGAGGATTCAAAAATATCATGATATAGAATATTAAATTGGTAATATTTGTTCTTGTATGAAATATAGACTCTCTATTTTAAACTTCTTTCTAACACTGCTTTTGTTTCAGATAATGTTATTACTAATGTGGTTGATTCTTCAAATGATCCAAAGGGAAGTATTTCATTCCAATAAGAGCATTATCATTTTTTATTTTGTATGGTGTTTTTTTAATTGGATGAAAATAAGTTCAAAATCATAAAAAAATTAAACATCAAGACCATGTTAGAAAAATCCAGACCAATTGTCAAAAAAAATCTAGAGTTTTCGCCTAAGGATACTCACAAGAAGAAAGTACATAAATTTATGATTTTCCCCATTTTCAAGGTTAGGGTATATAATAATCCTATTATATTATTATTATTTTCATGTTTTTATTTATATCAAATGGATGTTAAAATTAATTTTCTAATTTGTTTATGTCTAAAGAAGTGTATGTTAATCAACCACCATGTTATGGAATTTAAAAATTTTCTTAATTATTTTATGAATTATGTAAATCTTTTTATATTCTAAAACAATAATCATTTAATTGGTAAGAGATGATTTGAATGTTTCTATTGAATAATGGTTTCATAAAGGTTAATTATGATCCCACTCTTTTTTTGAAATAATGTCTCAATTTTTTAATTATTAAAATTTATTTTCATGATTTAGTTTTTGGTTATTTAGAGAATTTATTTGTAATGATTTAAATATTACGACGTAATTAATGTTTTATATGACTTCAATGTTTAAATTAATTTTAATTATTTATATCAAATTTCCCAAAGGAAATATTGGTTATTTTTTAATCAATCAAAGCATACTAAATGTGTGATAAATGTTTTGGTCAATATTCTTGTCAATATTTGAAATCTTTTATGTGTACATGTAGTATGCTACATGATTATACATATTGTATTTTTTTTTGATATTTATGCTTATAGTGACATAATAGAAAGTATATATTATTTTAAAAAACTAGAAATAATATCAGGTGTTGTGTTTTTTTATGTTTAGGATTTTAATTTAATCCAAAATGGAGTCATATTAAGGTTTTAAAAAGAATAATATTATATTTTAAAAGAAATTTTAACGCTATTTTTCATTACTCTATATATAATTTATTAAATTTCATATCATATAATGGTTTTGATTTTGGAGGATGCAGACCTACAATAAAAATTCCCTAAATTATGTATCATTTTCTTAGAAAAAGGTTAATTTTTTTATCTCTATGAAGTTATTATCGGTTTGTCTATCTATTGTAGTATATGAGTATATTTATATTTCTTTTTATTTTTCTAAGTGAATATTTATAGTGAAATATTTATTTGATTTGGTTTTTTTAAATTTTTTCTATTTTTTGTGATAAAAACCCAATATTTATATTTAAAAAAATGTTTTACAACATTCTATAATAAAGAATACTTATCTTAGATGTCATTTTCTTAATGGTCATGTGAATATGGGTGATATTGTAATAAAATGTTATTACTAGAGATAATTATCTTCTTGACATCCTGTAGAAACTATTCAGCTTGAAAAATATAATATTTAATGTTTTTAAAATGGTAATATAAATATATATTTTTCTTTAATCAATTTTGGTGGAGTTTGAGAATGTTCAAATGCAGAAATTTCAAGATTTATATAAAATATATGAAATATGGAACTTGTAGTTTATATTAATTATTCATAAATTCTATAATTATCTTGTTTACAATATTAATATTTTCAAATCTATCATACACCCTAGATGATGTTATCTTATTGTTTAATCCTTTACTTTTCCTAAAATTTAATTTTTTTAAAACATTTTCATTATTTTTTCTCATACATTTAAATGTATTCATAGTGTATTGTTTATTTATGACACATGTTTTTAGAAAATGAATTGATTAATTTTAGATCCTGAAAATATATTTTCACATATGAATGTTTTATAATAGTCTATATTATATTTACATATTTTAAAATAAATAATTTTTTCATTGAAACCTTATCTTTTGGATAATTTCAAAAAGGGGAGATGTTTCCAAAATAATGCATATTTTATTAATTATCATAAATTGGTAGAATATTGAGTGGATACTAGAAAAAATTTAGTTTTGATAATTACAATTTTTTATTTATTTTATGTTATTTAAATATCTTAAATCATTAAATAGTGTATGAATTAAATATATGTTAACACTATTCATGTCATTTTATTTAATTACATGAAATATAATTAGATTTCATGTTTTTATTGGTCATAATATGTTCTATAAGTGTATTGAAGTTCTTAAAGGCTTAATAAGTCATTCTAAACCATAAAATTTCATTAATCTTGTTTTTACTATTCCCAAAAATCCTATTCACATATCCAATTATCCTGTATAGAAAAATTATATAGACAAGTCTCTCATGTTTCTAATTTATTGTTGACCAGGTTGCTTATTTTTATAACTAGTTTCATTTTGTATGTTGAAAATATATTTATATACATAACTCAAAATTGTGTTTCTATAATTTTTGGAAATATAATAAGATTATATTAATTTAATTATAAGAATTAATCTTTTTAATCGTTATTTATCATATATAGAACTATGTTATAAGTTAGTGTATGCTTTCAATCTTATTTATGATGGTTTTCAGAACACTTTTTTCTGTTTTTTTAATATCATAACTTGAATTATAAATATTTTATTAAAATTTTATTAATTCCTTATAAAGATAATGAAATTTTCAACATAAAATTTTATTCAAACAAATGATTATTCAACTATCAACTAGATATGTTTTAGGATATAATAATGTTATGTCAACCTATTTTTAAATTTAAGAAATTTTGACACATGAAACATCTATGTGACTTCATTATGTCAATTTTTTAAATGTAATTAATATTTTTATTTATAAATTTGATATTTTATCAAAATTTGAGTTTCATCTCGGAATATAAAACAACTTATGTAAAAACAACCTCCATGAATTTCTCTTACACAAATAAATGAAATTTAATAAGTAATTATAAAATTTATTAATTTTTTATCTATTATGTATTGTTTCATATTTTAATTTTATGAATGTTTATTTAAAATATTTAATTTGTTTTAATGACATTATTAATTAATATTAATTATTTGGAACTTGTGTAATCAGTTATACATTGTTTTAAATATGTTTCTATGAAGATGAAAGAGTGTATTATTGTCACACAAGAATTATATTTCTTGAATATTAGAATACCAATTTTTTCATTTATGATGTTTTCATTGATTTTGTATTTTATAATTAAATTTTATTTTATATTAGACTAATTAAATATTATTTAAATAAATAATTTTTTTTTTAAATTTATCCAAATTTTTACGTCTTTATTTAAATTGACACACCTTTTAAATTTTGTATTTTAGATTCAAACATGCAATTTTCATTGGATCATTTATTGAATATTTAATATATTATATGATTATGTTATTTAATGATTATTTAAAATTGTTTTGATTTATTTTTTATTTTTCAAAGTATTGGACGTTTGTTGAGCTATTAATATACAATAATAATTTTTTCTCTCTCTCTCTATAATAATATAGTTTTATCTTTTTTTATATTGAATTCTATAACTTACCTTGACTATATTTAGTTTTTTTATTTTGAAAATGGAATCAACCTATGAAAATTTGTAGTGTGTATATAACAATATACTCATGAGGAACTTCTTCATTAAGAGATTTCATATTTTTCATGTAATATAGTGTCATGAGTGTGGGGGTGTTAATATATTGAATTGATTCATATTAATAATTTACTAAACATATATTAGTTATATTAGATGATTTTTCATGGGATGAGAAAAATATATATGACTTATTAAACTCCCTTGAATAGAAAATCAATCTAATAAAACACACCATAACTATTTTCAATGTTTTATTCTACTTCAATCTATTTAATTCTGGTTTTCTGAGTCAGTAAAAATTCATCATCTCACCCAAATTCTATTACTTTCTATTTATACTATTTTATAAAAAAAATATTTTTCAATATTGGGGTTGTGACTCATGAATTTTTAATTTAGGACTATTAGGGTTGTGAATCCAAGTATCTAATGTAAGGGTTGTAAATGGATTATGATTACCCAAAAAAAAGTTTCGTATAATTTCGGTATACATGCAGTATAAAATGTAGGTTTTAATTGGTTTATGGGTTTGCTTAAAAATACGTACAGTGAACAATATATATCTCACCGTGTAGTGATGTATATGAGTAGACAAGGTCCACATTGGACTAAAAAGATATAAAAACATCCATTAATTATATATTTTATTTTATGTTTCTAATTAACTCTTTACATCAACATTGATAATTAATTTAGATTATTAATCCACCTTTTTAATTCTTCTTTTCTATTTTATTAACCCCTCTCTGGAAAATATTCTCTCACTAATCTAAAAACCATTAAAATTAATGAACCTCAATATTTTTGAGGAATATTTATAATGATAATATAATTTATATTAAAAAATGATATTTTTAATTATTTTTATATTAATTCATATTAGATAGATTATTCATGTTCAAAGATATTGTGATCATTAGTAGGAATCCAAAGAGATATATCCTTGTTGATATGTCTTTATATAAGATTCTAAGTAGTGAACCTTGTGTGTTGATTTGAAATTTGGTGTGTGAGTATTGATAAAAGGAATGTATATATATAATCCTATTGTCATGGGAGAAGAAAAAATTTCTTGGTGATCCACCATTAAAATAGGTTTATGGTGTTTGATATCTAGAATTATATGAATAAAAAGCATAATTGGAAGAGGGTGAGTATTAATACCCATTCTGGGATGGAGGTAGAAGGATAAATGTATTATTATGGCTAAATTATATTTTAAAGGGTTCATATGTAGTATTTTTCACTATCAATACTATTAAAAACTAATTTAGGGTATCATTTTAAGATTTTTTTTTGAGTGTATCAAAAATCATTCCCGATAGATCAATAATGAATTAGATAATGAATTTGGTGTCATTGAAATGTGATGAGATTAATTTCGGTATAATTAAGTGTATTAATGAATAAAATTGTATAATTCTCTTATATTTGGGAAATGAAAATTCATTTGGGTGCTAGATAGGTCATTTAAAAGAAATTATATTTAATTATGAGGCTTTAGTAAAAATCCAAATTTTCTAAATTAAGTGTGGGGTATGTTAATGGAATTTCGATCAAAAATAAAAATGATTGATGATATTGGATTTAAAAAATGAATTTGGATTTAAAAGATAATTGTGGATGGTTACTAGGAATGATAATATCTATAAACGACATTTTTTTAATAAACCATATCCCTATACAATGGTGGATTTGAGAAAACAGTGATCCCTGATAAATTTTGAGCTATATGTGTCCGAAAATAATGAATTGGGTCATATATTTAAGGGTAATGATATTTTGAAGATATTTTTTCACACTTTTTTATATCGATTGATATATTTTTTGGGTGTTTATAGAGATGCTAAGATTCCCATGATACTAGTATATAGAAATAGGATCCATCGGGAACACAGTATAATGTTCCATGGTACCTAATGAAAAAATCTAGGGATTGTGTAATTTATATTTCCACCTAGGGGGTAGTGGTCTATTTTTTAGTACATAATAGGGTACTGGGTACCTGACACATGATGAATGGGTAATTTATATATTGTTATATTAATTTTTTATATTTAAATTAAATTATATTAATTTAAAAATCAGTTAAAAACATCCCCCATTTAAGATACTCATGATAGAACACCTAGACCCCCATCCACTCTCTTTCTCTACACTCTTATTTCTTCAAACCAATTCAATATTATTATATATTTCTTAGTCAAAATATCATATAATTAAATTAGTATTTCTTCAAAACAATAAGGGAATCCAAGGGTCTTTTCTCGCATTTTATAGAGCATCATTAATATTTATATACAAATAAAATTTTAGTTCATGTTTTTGTGGATCATTGATTTTAAGTGAATGGATCCAAATGAAGCTATGATAAAGGATGAGAAAAATCCACTAAGCATGAGGAAGGTGGTCCCTAGTATAACCTATTGTGATCTATCTCAAAAAAATATCGGTCTTATTTATATTAGATTAAAATAGTCCTCCAAAATCCATTTTCAGATAACTCTTGAACAAGATATTCAGTAACATATAGATATATCTTCATCATGTTAATGTCCCTAATCATTATATATAAGTATTTTAATATAAAAGAATGTAATTTAAAATACTAAATTAATGTTTTCCTAGTAATCATATAAATAAATAAAATATGTAACATTCGTATAATCTCACTATAAAGTTAGAAAATGTAAAATATGATTTCTTATAAAACTCTTTCCAAAATACCTAATATTTATATAAATATGTTGTCTTGGGATAGAGATACTTGATAGGTGAATTTTTTTCCTCTTAATTTTTTGAGTTCTAAACTTCTTTAGAAACAAAAATTCATGGAATATAACTATACTACAATATTACACTTGTATAGTTCATTAAATTCATTCAATTTCATTATGAATCTCTATAAAATATAACTTTAAAAAATATCCAGTTCATGAGACACACCATATTCTTGAATGTATATGATATTACCATATTCAAAATCATTATGTGGAAAATAATTATCAATATCAGTACTTCTCCAACTCTACTCCACATTGCTTTTCACTATTGATTAAAAAATTATTTCACTTCTACTCGATAATTTCATAACCAAAAATATCATAGTTACACTCATCCGTTATATTGTTAATTATAATGATAGTTTCTAGAAAATAATACTCGTCTATAAATATAATTCACTTTGTTTTCCCATCAAATGAATGATATTCCTAGTATGTACATTGTAATGTGATATTAATACAACTTATTCTATGCATATGAAATGATTCTTGTAGACCTCAATTAAAAATAATTAACATGATCATCACTTTGGATTATCCCAACTTTATTTTATCACTCAAAAAAACAAATTACATGTTAAGGGTATTTATATGATTAAACACATTCTTTGGCCATATAATTTCACAAATCACGGTTAAAAAATCAATATAATGTGAAGATAAAGAATATTTAATAAATACGTGTAAAATAAATAATTATTCGTATGAATGTATTCACATATTTTATATCTGCATTCCGATTTTTTTTCATTTAATACTTATCAATGTCCAGAGCATTATATTTCATACTCTCAATGATATATAAAAACCATTAATAGTCTTCATGAACTCACTATATTTTTATGAGTAGGATTCAACATAATAGTTTTGTTTAAATTTTTTCATACCAGTTTTTTTTAAATCTGACTCATATACAGAATTTTCAATTTTTAAAACATATTTTAGAAATATTATTGCACAATCATAATCCATTTACAATTATTCATCAATATACATAGATTAATATTATTTCACATTGATGTTTTTTCAGATTCATTATGTTCTATATGGAATTGTAAAATATATATTCCCTTTAAAACTTGAACATTAGTCTTGAAGAATATGACATCCACCTTTTCATTTTGAGTAGTCCAACCCACATAATAAAAGAGAATTGTTCCCCACATATATCCAATCCCACATCAGAAATAACTTTACATAAGTAATTCTTAATTTGAACTCTATTGGGTATGTTTTTTTAATCCAATTCCCTTGATTGAGTATCATTTATTTTAATTGAGATACCACAATGTCAAATTCAAAGTAGCCTCTTTTGAGATTTCATGGACAATTTTCTATGTTTCATTCATGAAACTATACATCACATAATCTTCCTCATGCAAGTTCACCTGCATATCCTAGAAACGTTTTTACATACTATAAATTACAAGGATTATTAATTTATGTTTTGGCATAACTCAATTTGGGTTTTGAGACATTATAGAGGTGTTTATGGGATCGTAATTAAAACTGATGAAGATAGAGGCCTGTAGAAGAAGCTTGGAGAAATTGATGTTCCACTAACTATATGACATAGATCCACTAAATAGATTATGGTGGTAGTATAATTATTTAATTTTAACAAGACTCACTATCCCATCAGAGGATGAGGAAAAGGTGTGTCACCTCTTTTACGCACAAAATCTTGTATATGAGTGCCACAAAGGCTAGTTGTTCCTATATGACCTGATATGTATAGATGCCTCTATTATTTTACTATAACACTCCATTATATACATATATCTAGGAATAATCCACATTCATCCAAGATGACCTTATGATCTCCCATCCATTGACATTAATCTTTTCAATATCCTCTCTTTTATGGTCTATTTCTAGACTGGTCTATCATATATTGTGAGGTTTGATTCATTAGTTCTATCCTAGATCCTGTCCTTCTTATATATGTGGAGATATATATTATCATTTTTGGATAAATGTTAGGATACCACATTTTTTAATGAAGAATTAATGGTTAATCGATAGATCAACATTAGATCTACTGAGTTGGGGACCATTCTTGGGACTGAATTTGGTTGAACCATCAATCGTTACTGTTTTATATATAATAATTTTTATTAAAACTATATTCCCATATAATTATTTAATAATTATCTTGAATACATTATTATATGAAATTTTATTGTTTGTAGGACCCTTGGTGTCTAGTCTTTATTTGGTTGGAAAACATACATGATTTGGGTATCCTAATTTTATGAATCATAACATTTATAATCTACATATTTGATGTATCATGTTCCTTACCAAATATGTTCATTTTATGAATTGTTTCATTATTTTTAAAACATGTTTGTGAGTTTCCCATGAGACCTTAGTTGATAATTATTTCAAGTCAATTCATGTGTATCACTTGATACAATTCATTATTTTGATCACATATGTTTATGTTTATAGCTTCCTAAACACATTATTTACATTCTTTGTTAGGCCTTTATGTGCTATTCAGTTTTTTTATAAACTTTTGGCATGTGTATGGTTTTTATCTTTTGAAAATGGAATATGGACCATCCTAGATTGGTTATTAATTATATGAGGATAATGTGTGGATTACAATGATGAATACGAGGGACCTAGACATTGGGCACATGTATGATGAATGTGTAACTAGAACCAAATTAGAGATGGGATACAATGGTATAATGTCCTAGGATTTGGTAGGAAGAGGGTATAATGTCATTGTGTCTTTATTCATGATAGATATCAGACATGATAAACTGTTGGAAAGACCCTAGTCATGCTTTCATTTTATTTCCTAGTGAGAAATAATGGAATTGTGTCCAACTCAATATCAGGACTTCAATTATGGATCTCCTTATAAGATGTTGTTAAATAAGGTATAGTCCGGGTTTATGAAAGTGTGGTTATAAAACAACCACTCAACATAAGATTTATAATTGTGTGCTTCTGTATTTTCTAAATATAATTGAATACACCTCTAATAAAAGTTAACTTATGTTAAAGATGCATTAATTATGTCTTACTAGCTTTATAATCACCACCTAAATGGGAATATCTATCCGCATAAAGAATTCATGATTGAGGAACAAAGAAGGTCAAGGGAACAACATTCAGTTACAGTGAAAAATTCTAAACAATCCTTTATTTGGAATCATTTAAAAAAATTAAAATATAGAAATACATAACAATATCAAAATACTAAAAAGAATAAATTTTATTATATTTGGAGACTATCTACAGAGGTGACATATTCTTATATTCATGTAAATATTTCCTTACAATTACATCAAATAATGTATTCTCCAAGATGTCTCACAAGGTAAACTCATCCTAACAACCTACTAAATGGAAAAATTTTAAAGGTATGATATCAGGAAATTAGAAAGAGAATAATAAACATATAAATATGTTACATAGGTTTAGATAAAAAACATATGGTAAAACATATCCACGAATAAAATATATAATTCAATTAACATAAAATCAAAAAATAAAATTCATACTGTATTATAGGTGAACAAGTAATCCCATATGATTTAGTAAAAAACAAGGCATATTGAATATGAAAACATGATACATAAATAATGAGCCAAGGTAATAGTATGGTTACATTAAAAAATATTATATAACCAATATAAGAAGAAAATATCAATAATATAGATCTAGCATCACCACTTGTTTCCAAACGAGAATTATTAATCACAACTTATTTCCTATAGAAGATGAGACATCACAACCTGTATCCCATTTAGGATCATGAACCACTAATAATTTTACAATTATTTCAGGCGATGTAATGATTTACCCACAATAATTATAGGGATAAAAATCGATCAATTTTGACATAAACATAAAATATACATGTGATCCATTGGAAAAAATATGATCATCACATTTTTAAAACCGAGAAATATGAATGGGATTCACATTAAATTAAAATGGTATCACATAAATAACCACATAAAACATATCAATCTAAACCAAATTCAATAACTCAAATGATGAATATTGTTATATATTTTAGACGGTGTTTGAAATAGCATAAAATCATGGAAATTATCTCTAGTGAGATAAGGATGAAAATAGAAGTGAAAGTTAAAACATATTTTTTTTAATGGAAATAGATTTTTATTTTTTTGAAATACCATTGTTGAAACTAGACATAAATAACTGATAAAAAAATTATATTTTAGAAGTCGAAAAATAAATATATGAAGATTGAACATATTGATATGTACGTGGATTTCAGTACATGGAAGGAGTACATTGGCTGTAATTAAAATCAAGAACTTTATACAATGTTCCTATTTTGAGGTAGAGGTTAGTTCTTTATAAGTTTAGACTATTATGGGAATGAATATATAAGTAAGAATCCTTTAATCAAGGGATAGATTTTATAAAAAATGATGAACATGAAGAACATAAAAAATTGAAATAAATTATTTATATTAATATTAAATGATGGAGTTCAATAAAAACTTTATATCCCAAATAAGTTGATAAATGTTACCAACATCCCTTACATTGGCTCAATAAATTTCAAAAGTTCTTAAAATTCATGTTTCAAAAAAGTAAAAATATTATTCAAAAATTTCAGAACCTTACTTATATTTATTTCCAATTATATATTTTTCATTTATAACTATTATATATATTTATTATTATTATCTACTTTACCACATCAGGTGGTTATAGTTTGGACTATTGATACTAGATTTATAGGTGTGATGCTAGTATTCATCCTTATTTCAATGCTAATCCATTAAATATTATTAAATTAAATATAAATTTTTATTAATATTGATTTATCATGTTTAAATTTTCATTTTAATGTGGACTTAGTCATTATATATGATGATGTAATGAAAAAAGGAGTATATTTCAGTGATTTTAAAACAAAAAATGGTGTTTTATTATATAATAATTTAAAAATAAATATAATCATTCCAATACGTGTGAAGTAAATATATTTTCATATTTATATCATATTATACCATTAATGAAATTTTCACAATCATCCGTGTTATAATATCATGTTCCAATAGGTGGTCAAACTGGTCCAAACATGAACATTCCATGATTAAGGGATGATAATGAGGCAATTTAGTCATAATATAGTTATCCAATTATAATTATGAAATTATTATGTTTTTTTATTGTGATATAAAAATATTAAAAAAATGTATATAATATTTAAATGTTATGAAACAATTACATTTTAGGAAGAAACTTTTTCCCTCTTAGTTTTCATGGTTATGACGGTTATTTTTCAATTATTATTTATTATTCATATAATTAAGATATTTTGAAATTTTTATGAAATTATGTTATTAATATCATAAAAATAAAATTAATTCATTAAATACATTAATATATATATCTATGAAAGGATGTATCAAAAATTAAATGCATCAACCATGGTGGTGGTGGAAGAAACATACCCGAATTTCAGATTTTCATTTTTTAACAAAAAGTGAAAAATGTTCTTAATACTTGTATAAAAATTATAATAACATATCATTATACAATGGATACTTATTTTCAAATTTTATTACAGTTTAATGAAATTTTATGAATAATCTAATCACAGAAATAATTAAAAATGAGAAAGTGAGGATATGATCTTATACCTCACTTTAGTGAATATCACTTTTGTGAAGGAGTTCAATCCATTGAAAGATAGTATTTGGATAATAATATATACTTTATAAGGTGGTTAATAATATTTTTTTATGGTTTTGTGCATGTTTTTTACTAAAATATTGTGGGATGTGGTGTATGGGTTAATGAGAAGTCGATAACCCCTTTTATAAGTGAAAATGATGTTTTTTTGTAAATACACATAATTATTAACAATAATAAGTCACTATCGAGGAAATTTTTTAATATATTTGGAAAATTAATGGTTTTGGAAATAAATAAGGTCAATCTTGCCTCAACCATGTTTTCTCACATTTTTTAAACTTGATTGAATCCCATTACCCCTTGAATTATTATTTTTACTATATTAACTTTTATCGCGGTAACTTGATTTTATCCAAGGTAACATAATCTATATGAATTAAAATAAATTTCCCATTAATAGAAAATTTGGACCCACTAATTCATCATTTTAAATCATTTTCTTCAAATTCTAAAATAGTAATGAATTAATTTTAAAATAATTAATGTATAATTTTTTGAAATAATTTTCAGAAAAATATTACATGATTTAAAAAATGAAAATTTTGTTTTCTAAAAAATATTTAATATTGTAAAATATATAATTTTAAGAAAAAAATAAATATTATTTTCTTGAAAAATGTTTCATAAATTACTATTTCATACTTATATACTAATAGTTCTATAAAATTCAATGTATTATTAATAATGGAATATTTCACTAATATCCAAAAAATAAATATTTTAAGAAAAATTAAATGAAATAATATTAAGATACTATTGAAAATAATAATATAAAAATTAATTTTATCTTATAAATCATTCATTCTTAAATGAATGTGTTTACATTTTAATGAAAATCATAAAATGCTTTGAAAAGAATTTTTATTTGGGAAATGTTTCGAATATATTATCTAGTTATCTTCCTTATTTCTTATAAATTAGTAATTATAGTAATATAAATATAATATTCAAAAAATAGAATAATAAATATAGTAAATTTATTAAAAAATATTTTCTTTTATTTTATTAGATACACATATTGAGTCAATGATTAATGTGATCATTATTTTGGTTTGTTATTTTTTTAATATATATATATAGATATATTATAATTATTTTACAACTATTTAAAACTGCTAATTCAATATCAACCTTACAATAAACTATGTTTTTTTTGTTCTTGGAGTTAGATGTAGTTTTCATGCATGGTGGCAATTTAATGATGAATATTTTACTAAATACCAGGTTATTACATTCTACCACCTTAAAATTTATTTCATCCATGAAATTATATTACATCGATAAAAATAATTAATGATACCTTTCTCTCATTATATCCTGAGATTCTCTAATATATTCCCCAGTCATATGATTATTTGATAGAATAGTGAATATATGAGTGGTCTTATTTTGAAACACCTAATTTCTTCAATCCATAATTTCCATTGGTGGTAGCTCAAATGAGTTATCTTGTCCAACCAATATGGATTCTGAGTTTAGTACATGTAAAGGATTTGGTATCTACTTATTTAAAATAGATCCATGGAACACATTATGAAAATGTGATAATTAAGGAGGTTTTTTAATGTGATAGGATATTACCCTGACACATTCAAGTATCACAAATATATCAATGAATCTCGGATAAATTTACCTTTTCCCTAAATATAGTAATCCACTATTAAAAAGAAATTCGTTGGAAAACCATATAAAAACATAAAACTGTAGATATCATCAATCATTATCATATTTACTCATATATTTGATTTTTTATAATTTTATATGTTGTTGAGGGATTGAATATTCTCCATAATTTATTAGAAAATATTGAGAAAAATCATTTTACTATTTTTTTGTTCATCCAGGCATGTTAGAGTGCTACATCTCCACCCATATGGAGGCACATATGGTAACATCTAAATGTTATCATGTAAATTTATTTAAATGAGATATCAATCAAGGGGAGTTTTTGATCATAATATCCCGAAAATTCCTTTGAATATGATCTTAGCATTTATAGAGTTTGAATATTCCTCTAAAATTGACCATCTAACCGAGGTTAATAATTAATGTTCAATTTCCACTCTATATGTATTGATTTTTTAATAAATCTCTATAGTCCATGTAACACCCCAAGCTTCCACGGTACGTTTCCCTTCGAATAATGCAATAGCGTGTGTTGTACGCAACCTCGAGCTCTAACACACACCACAACTAATTAAACTAGCCGTTGTGAATAGTAATACCTAATTTTTGAAATTTTATAAGTTTTATTTATCAAAATGGACATCATTTTTGGATTCGGAATATCGAAATTAGCCTATGTTGAATTTTTGGTATTTTTCTGAGAACTTCTAATTTTTTATGAATAGTGAAAAATACTTAAAAACAACTTTTCTAATCAAAATAATTTATAGTGATAAATTATACTATTTAGTGGTTTTAAATTATAATTAGAATATATTTTTACCATTTTATCCAATGGTGGTCATTAGAATTAATTTAACATTGAAATTGGACATAAACAATTGCCAATCTTTTGATATAAATTGTTTCTTAAAAACACGCTATTTGTTGTAACAGCGGGAATTAATTATAATATTAATTAATGAAACATATATGTTTGGAATTTTGTAAAATAGACACCATTTTTGAATTCGGAATATCAATTGTAGCTTTTGGTGAAATTTTGGCCTTATTCTGAAAAACGTCAATTTTTTATGAATAGTGAAACCACTAAGTGGTTGTTAAAAACTGATTTTTCGTTAAAATGAAATATTACCACTTATGTGATTTGATTTTCAAAAATCCGCCATACATGGTTGTCATTAAGAAGTAAAATGTGGTTCAATGAGATTAAAATAATTTTTTAGTGAATAGTAACTTTTAAGTTCTTAATCGCGATTAGAGGTAATTAGTGTAGTTTTAGGTAAAAATAATGTTTTAATAATATGAGATGAGCTTGACACTTGTCCTACTCCTATTGGATGAGTCATGGCCGACCAAGACAACCCATGGGTCAACTTGGGGACCCCATGGAGCCACTTTGGTTGGAAAATGACATTAATATATATTTATTTAATATTAAAATTAAATTGACACAAACATGAGTTGTTTTACTAAAACAATTTTTAAGTGGGGTTAAACAAGTCCAAATTTTGACTATAAATATTCATTATAAAGATAAAAATATTTCATACATCATAGTAGTTTTTTTTATAATTTATAGACATTAAATAAATTAAATTATTTATGACATCATTATGATGCAGCGATGACCTCATTATTTAACGATTTTAATAAAATGAAATGATAATGTACAATCCAAGGCTTACACTAGTCCAAAGACTATTGGATGGGTATATTTCGAACCCTTATCACCTTAGCCACGAATTATATAAGTGTGGGACCTTTAGAATCCTAAAAGCATTGTATAATAATGTAACATTTCAATCCTTCCAAAAGAGCCCCTCCTATCCTCTTATAAAAGGCCCCCACCTCTACCACCTTATTCACACATTCAAGCCTTTTGGTTCGGCCAAAATCTACCCAAATACTCTCCCAACTTCTCTACCTTCATCCTAGAAGCTTTACTTTAGTCAGAAATCCATCCTAAGGGGTCCTTTTGATCAAATCAAAAGGAAGAACCCGAAGAAGAGGTAACGTTTTCATCACCCTCTTTCAAGTTTCTTTCTTCTTCCACTCCATCATTGTTTATTATTTCAATTCTAAAATTATAACTCCAGTATCTTCTATATACTATGATGTTATTATAAATATGTAACAACCATATTCAGTATTCTACCCATCATTTGAATGACATGTCACCATACGTGCGTACGTACGGCTTACCGTCTCCACGTCTTGGTGTAATTGTTATTCAATTTATTATTATTTAGATGGGTATAAAAATGATATGTAATTCATGTAAATAATAAATATAACATGATAATGATTCTGTATATATGATATACTATCCAATTATATATTATTTTAATATCAAAATAATGATATTGTCGCTCGTGCGTACGTACGGACTACCGTCTCCACGAATGCGATGAGATTCATTCTCCATCATATCCATTCAAGTATAATTATCATTTTATGATTTAAAAATAATGTTTAAGGACATGATATCATTCTGGATATTAATAAGATACAACCTATCCATTAAAAACACGACTTACGTAACAAAACATATAAAAGAAAACGAGTAAGTTAACACCTGAAACAACGATAAATCTATGATATTGTTAACAAAGAAATGTTAAAAGATCATATATGATATCATATGAATGTATATGATTCTTGTATAACTTAATAACAATTATTTAACCATTATACAAGAGGTTAACCTACCCCAACCAAGGAAAAGTACAAGGTAAGGGTTTACTTCACAACCTCTTCATTATCCAAGGTTGTATATACATAATTATCTACTGGGACCTCGTTATCATCCACATCCATGTTTCTTAAAAATGTCTTTCAAAACATTTTAACTATTAAATGGAAAATGGGTTAAAGTCATTTATACCCTTATACGTTTTTGAAAGGAATCTTACCTTCGTTTTCCAAAGAATGTACTTTTTGACCTTTTTGACATATTTAAGGTAATAATGTTTTTTTAACTTATACGGCGGGTGAGGCTATTTTCCACCATTATAACTTCGTCGAAGATTCCCTTACAAGATTATAATAATATTTTCAAAGTAAATGTATTATTTTATAATTATGGGACTTTTAAATGATTTCAAAAAAGAGAGATATTTCTCTCAAATAGCTTTGATTTCATCCATGTCAACATCCTTTGATGGGTTTTAAGTTTATTTGAAATTGATTTATGATACAAAACTTCTATTGAGAATTTTGTGAAACATTTGACTGTGGATGTGTTATTTTCATACCATCCATAGTTTATGGAGAAACTGTTGACATTTCGTATGCTAGTTTTAATATGAATACTTATGTTATGTTTAAACCTATTCATATGAGGAATGTATTGGACGTAATAAGTGACGGGTGGAGCCCACTATAGCTCATAGATGCATCGGTAGGTCTCATGAGACAACTAGACGTGGAATTGGCCGAGGCCCTTTCCCAATTTGATTTATGGTTTTGGTCAAGGCCTTAATCATTTTAGACGTTTTGGCGGAGGCCTTGACAAAATGATTCAGAATGTCTGGCATTATACATTCCCTCATTATGAAAGTGGTTATTGATATTTCATGTGATTATTCATCTAGTAGAATATCCATGTGAGTAAGTAATGGCATTATTTTATTTTACTTTTTCCATATTATGCTGAAGTTCAAGTTCAATAAGGTTTTTGTTTTAGTTATACATTGCCTTAAATTCTTATGTTTTCTTATGAAAGTTTCCGCTATATTGTTATCCTTACGGAGCATTTGAGCTCACCCCTTTCAATGTTTTATTTTTCCCAGGATGTGAAGAAGTGTATTATGACTGACTTGCAAGAATAGTCAGTGAGGATATGAGTGTGGACTAGGGAGACCATGTTATTGTAGTTTTCATTTTTATGATGTAATGTAATGTTTATGAATGTATTTAGTGTTTCCAAGGCTACTAAACTAATCGGTCTTTCGAGACATGGTCTTTTTTGATCATGCCAATGTTACGAATTAATGCACCGACTCTAGGTAGCTGGGGTCGGGGCGTTACAGTTGGTATCAGAGGAAGTTAGTACAAACCATAGAAGCTAGATTTAGACAAACTCTGATTAGAGCACGTAGACCTAAGATGAACTTTGAGGATTAGTATAGAAGAACTTCCTAAAATTTTGGTATTGTAGAGATTTTGTGAGTTTTCCGAGTAATACATCCCTGTCTGGATACGAGCAGGTAGAGGCGGCTCTGGCACAGATGTACCTAGGGGTAAAACCCGAAAACACCGCTTTGAGCTAGACTCGAATGGGAACTGGTGCACGACAACGGGCCTTACTGCACTCTTGGTTACGACACTCCCGGGGGATATGCTTAGAATAATTCCCATTTCCTTTACAAACCACTATGAAGGGTTACGAGTATATACTTCCTCAAAGAAAACATTTTTATAATTATGGATTATTTTCATAATTAGTTCAATTTATTTTAAGTGTTTTACAAGTATGGAATTATGTATTTTGATTCATAAACTAATCTAGTTTATGCCATTATTTAGAAATGGCGCATAGTGGAAGGAATGGAAACTGTATCAATGCATGCACTCCGTGTAGGGATTTCCCTCCTGCTCAAGATAATTATGGTGGAGCTAGTGATACAACTGGTGCTGATCAGCTTCTCACCGTACTGGGACAACTCACGCAGGTTATGAATAACAACCTTACTCGTATGGAGCACCCTGATCCGCAACCTGGAGGATCATTGCTAGACCGTTTCATGAGGAAACAACCACCAGCCTTAAATGGGAGTACAAATTCTATAGTAGCTGAGCAATGGATAAATTCCTTAGAGAAAATATTCCATTCCCTAGGGAGTAGTGAAAGGGAGAAAGTTGTCATGGCAGTTTACCGCCTCACTAGAGATGACGATCAATGGTGGTCACTAATTCAAAACACAAAGGAAGATGATGAATTAACAAACATGGAATGGCAGGAGTTCAAAGAGCTGTTCTTAGAAAAATACTTTCCTCGAGACCATCGAGCGGATATGGAAAGGCAATTTCTGAGTCTGAGGCAGAAGGAGGATTAGAATGTCGCAAAGTATGAGGCTAACTTTACAAGGTTAGCAAGGTATGCTACAGATTACATACGTAACCCAATAAGTATGACTGATCATTTATTTGATGGGTTAAAACCATTTCTCCGTCAAGATTTAGTATCACAAACCTTCTCTTCATACGGAGGTATTTTCTCGTGCGCTATCAATACGGAAAAGGAATTCTCTAAGTCTTATGACTTTAAATCAAAGTAAGATAAGAAGAGATCCGCTGAAAACTCTGGGAAAGGAAATAAGGAAATAGGGAAGAAGGGTAGAAATGAATTTCCACCCTGTGATAATTGTGGTAGGAAGCACCCTGGTGCCTGTCTAAAAGGAAAAGGAGTATGTTACAAGTGTGGTGAAAAAGGCCACCAAGCTCATGAATGCAAGGGAAAGAAAGCGGCTGTCAACGTGGAATGCTATAATTGTAGAGAGAAGGGACATTATGCAAATGAATGTCCTAAGCGTCAGGGGAACTTACCTCAGAAGAGGCCAAGGGATCAGGGCCAGGCTTATGCTATCACTACTGCTGAGGTGGAAGCTCCGAAAGACGTGGTGGCAGGTAATTTAATGGTTTCCTCAAGTTTAGAAAATGCATTATTTGATTCTGGATCATCGCATTGTTTCATATCTTCCCAGTTTTCTAAGAAAATTAGATATTTCCAATTTGATTTAACAAGGGATTTGTTGGTCAAAACCCCTAAGGGAAGTATTGTTGCAACAATGTTTTCTCGATTAGTTCTCATTAGAGCACCTAAATGTTCTTTACCTGCTGATCTCATCGTCATACCCATGATTGAATTTGATATAATCCTCGGTATGGATTGGCTTTCGGACCATGATGCAAAAATTTATTGTAAGAGGAAGGAGGTTACGATTCTTGATGATGATGATAAGGAACACCTTATCTTTAGATCAGAATCGTTGCCACATAATTATTATCTAGATCCACCCCCATTAGCTCAACTAAATTCAATTATTGGGGAGGAAGAGAAGGAAATTACTGAGGGTGAGGAAAGGAATATTCAAATAGAGGATGTACCTATTGTGAGAGAATATGTTGATGTGTTTCCAGAAGATTTACCTGGACATCCTCCAGAACGAGAAGTTGAGTTTTCCATTGATTTAATTCCTGGATCAAGTCCCATATCGAAGACCCCTTATAGAATGACCACTGTGGAATTAGTTGAACTAAAGAAACAACTAGAGGAATTGATTAATAAGGGATTTATTCGCCCTAGTGTTTCTCCTTAGGGAGCCCCTGTTCTTTTTGTTAAGAAGAAAGATGGATCTATGAGGTTGTGCATCGACTATAGGGAGATCAATGCTATAACAATAAAGAACAAGTATCCCCTACCTCGCATTGATGATTTGTTTGACCAACTGCATGGAGCTCAATACTTTTCAAAGATTGACCTTCGGTCTGGATACCATCATTTGTGTGTGAAGAAGGAAGACGTTCCAGAGACAGCATTTCGAACAAGGTACAGGCATTACGAGTTTACAGTAATGCCTTTTGGATTTACTAATTCACCCTCTGTTTTTATGGATCTAATGAATAGAGTTTTCAAGGAATATCTTGATGAATTTGTAGTGCTATTTATTGATGATATCTTGGTATACTCCAAAAGCCACGAAGATCATGAAAATCACTTACACATTATCCTGAAGACTCTTAGAAGACATGAATTATATGGGAAATTTAGCAAGTGTGAATTCTGGCTTCAGGAAGATTTCTTTTCTTGGCCATATTGTCTCTAATGTTGGAATTTCCGTTGATCCTTCTAAAACCAAGGCAATCCAAGAATGGCCATCACCGACAAGTATAACTGAGGTACGCAGTTTTATTGGTTTTGCAGGTTATTATCGACGTTTCGTCCAGAATTTTTCTAGATTGGCTAACCCATTGACAAAGCTCACACATAAAGGGATTAAATTTTTCTGGACAAAAGAGTGTGAAGAATGTTTTGAAGAATTGAAGAGAAGATTAGTCAACGCCCCTGTATTGACTCTACCATCGGGGAATGATGGGTTTGTTATTTATAGTGATGCATCAAAGAAAGGACTTGGTTGTGTCCTTATGCAGAATGATAAGGTTATTTCCTATGCATCACGATAGCTAAAAATTCATGAGCAAAACTATCCTACTCATGATCTTGAGTTAGCAGCTGTGATCTTTGTTTTAAAAATATGGAGACATTACCTCTATGGTGAAAAATGTGAGATTTATACTGATCACAAGAGTTTGAAGTATATTTTCTCACAAAAAGAACTCAACATGAGGCAAATGCGATGGCTTGAACTACTCAAGGATTATTATTGCACGATACATTACCACCCAGGGAAGGAAAACAAGGTGGAAGATGCTTTGAGCAGAAAAGACCATGGAGTTTTGAATGTGATGAGAATTGAAAGGGATCCAATTTTCGTGGATCTAGTGAAGATGGACATGGGAATAACTAGGGAAGGTGAAACATCAATGCTTTTTCAAATGGTTTCCAAACCATCATTACTAGAAAGGATTAAGAGTTCTCAGACCAATGATGAAGAATTTCAGAAGAAGATTAAAGATGTGAATGATAGAAGATTGAGGGACTTTGTGTATAAGGATGGAATTTTTAAATTCAGGAAGAGACTTTGTGTTCCCGATATACCTGATCAAAAAGGGAATTTCTAGATGATGCTCATAGTACCAATTTCTCTATACACCATGGGAGCACCAAAATGTATAGAGATTTGAAGGAACATTTTTGGTGGGACAATATGAAGAGGGAGATTGCTGATTTTGTGTCGAGGTGTATGGTTTGTCAACAAGTGAAAGCTGGAAGGCAACATCATGGTGGAGTATTGCAACCTCTTACCATACCTGAGTGGAAATGGGATAATATTACGATGGACTTTGTCATGGGACTACCAAAGACTCCTAGAAGTAATGATGCAACATGGGTCATTGTTGATCGTATTACTAAGTCAGCACATTTTCTGGCTATATGGGAGGATCTACCACTTGAACGTCTATCAAGACTATATATTAATGAAGTTGTATTACTTCATGGAGTACCCCTATCGATTTTTTCTGATCGTGATCCTCATTTTACTTCAAGATTTTGGAAAAGTCTTCAAAAGGCATTGGATCATGAACTTCGTTTGAGTACTGCCTATCACCCTCAAACAGATGGGCAATCAAAACGGACTATTCAAACCATAGAAGACATGTTGAGATCATTCTCTCTTGACTTTCAGGGTATGTGGGATCAATATTTACCACTGGTAGAATTTTCCTATAACAATAGCTTCCATTCAAGCATTCAGATGAAACCTTATGAAGCGTTATACGTAAAAAGATGTCGTACACCAACCTGTTGGGATGACGTTGGTGAAAGAAAACTTGTGGGACCAGAACTGGTGGAAGAAACAATGGAAAAGGTGAAGGTAATCCAAAACCACATCAAATCAGCTCAAAGTAGGCAGAAGAGCTATGCCGATAACAGAAGAAAGGTTTTGGAATTTCAGGTGGGAGATCATGTTTTCCTAAAGGTATCTCCATGGAAGGGAGTTATACGTTTTGGTAAGAACGGTAAGTTAAGTCCCAGGTACATCGGACCTTTCAAAATTCTAGATCGTATTGGGGTTGTAGCTTATCGTTTGGCGATGCCGCCAAATATCTCCAAAGTTCACGATGTTTTCCACATATCGCTATTGAGAAAATACATGCCTGACCCAACACATGTACTTACCTATGAGGAATTAGAACTGGAACCCGATCTATCTTATTGCGAAGATCCCATCAGAATTCTTGATGTGAGGGAGCAGGTGCTGAGAAACTAGACGACTCGTCTGGTAAAGGTTTTGTGGAGAAATCATAAAATGGAAGGGGCAACATGGGAACCTGAGGAACTTATGATGAAGAACCACCCGAGTCTTTTTATGCAGTAATACCCTAGAAATTTCGAGGATGCAATTATTTGAAAGAGGGGAGAATGTAACACCCCAAGTTTCCACGGTACGTTTCCCTTCGAATAATACAATAGCGTGTGTTGTACGCAACCTCGAGCTCTAACACACACCACAACTAATTAAACTAGCCGTTGTGAATAGTAATACCTACTTTTTGAAATTTTATAAGTTTTATTTATCAAAATGGACTTCATTTTTGGATTCGGAATATCGAAATTAGCCTATGTTGAATTTTTGGTATTTTTCTGAGAACTTCTAATTTTTTATTAATAGTGAAAAATACTTAAAAACAAATTTTCTAATCAAAATAATTTATAGGGATAAATTATACTATTTAGTGGTTTTAAAGTATAATTAGAATATATTTTTACCATTTTATCCAATGGTGGTCATTAGAATTAATTTAACATTGAAATTGGACATAAACAATTGCCAATCTTTTGATATAAATTATTTCTTAAAAACACGCTATTTGTTGTAACAGCGGGAATTAATTATAAAATGAATTAATGCAACTAATATGTTTGGAATTTTTTAAAATAGACACCATTTTTTAATTCGGAATATCAATTATAGCTTACGGTGAAATTTGGGCCTTATTCTGAAAAACTTCAATTTTTGATGAATTGTGAAACCACTAAGTGGTTGTTAAAAACTGATTTTTCGTTAAAATGAAATATTACCACTTCTATGATTTTATTTTCAAAAATCCGACATACATGGTTTTCATTAAGAAGTAAAATGTGGTTCAATGAGATTAAAATAATTTTTTGGTGAATAGTAACTTTTAAGTTCTTAATCGCGATTAGAGGTAATTAGTGTAGTTTTAGGTAAAAATAATGGTTTAATAATATGAGATGAGCTTGAAACTTGTCCTACTCCTATTGGATGAGTCATGTCCGACCAAGACAACCCATGGGTCAATTTGGGGACCCCATGGAGCCACTTTGGTTGGAAAATGACATTAATATATATTTATTTAATGTTAAAATTAAATTGACACAAACATGAGTTGTTTTACTAAAACAGTTTTTAAGTGGGGTTACACAAGTCCAAATTTTGACTATAAATATTAATTAGAAATCTAAAAAGATTTCCTACATCATAGTATTATTTTATAATTTTTATACAATAAATAAATTAAATTATTTATGACATCATTATGATGCAGCGATGACCTCATTATTTAACGATTTTAATAAAATGAAATGATAATGTACAATCCAATGCTTACACTTGTCCAAAGAATATTGGATGGGTATATTTAGAACCCTTATCACCTTAGCCACGAATTATATCAGTGTGGGACCTTTAGAATCCTAAAATCATTGTATAATAATGTAACATTTCAATCTTTCCAAAAGAGCCCCTCCTCTCCTCTTATAAAAGGCCCCCACCTCTACCACCTTATTCACTCTTTAAATCCTTTTGGTTCGGCCAACCTCTGCCCAAATACTCTCCCAACTTCTATCCCTTCATCCTAGAAGCTTTACTTTAGTCAGAAAGCCATCTTAAGGAGTCCTTTTGATCAAATCAAAAGGAAGAACCCGAAGAAGAGGTAACATTTTCATCACCCTCTTTCAAGTTTCTTTCTTCTTCCACTCCCTCTTTGTTTATTATTTCAATTCTAAAATTATAACTCTAGTATCTTCTATATACTTTGATGTTATTATAAATATGGAACAACCATATTCAGTATTCTACCCATCATTTGAATGACATGTCACCATACGTGCGTATGTATGACTTACCGTCTCCACGTCGCGGTGTAATTGTAATTCAATTTATTATTATTTAGATGGGTATAAAAATGATATGTAATTCATTTAAATAATAAATATAACATGATAAATATTCTTTATATATGATATACTATCCAATTATATATTATTTTAATATCAAAATAATGATATTGTCGCTCGTGCGTACGTACAGACTACCGTCTCCACGAACGCGATGAGATTCATTCTCCGTCGTATCCATTCAAGTATAATTATCATTTGATGATTTAAAAATAATGTTTAAGGACATGATATCATTCTGGATATGAATAAGATACAACCTATCCATGAAAAACACGACTTACGTAACAAAACATATAAAAGAAAACGAGTAAGTTAACACCCGAAACAACGATAAATCTAAGATATTGTTAACAAAGCAATGTTAAAAGATCATATATGATATCATATGAATGTATATGATTCTTGTATAATTTAATAACAATTATTTCACCATTATACAGGAGGTTAACCTACCCCAACCAAGGAAAAGTACAAGGTAAGGGTTTACTTCACAACCTCTTCATTATCCAAGGTTGTTTATACATAATTATCTACTGGGACCTTGTTATCATCCACATCCATGTTTCTTAAAAATGTCTTTCAAAAAATTTTTACTATTAAATGGAAAATGGGTTAAAGTCATTTATACCCTTATATGTTTGTGAAAGGAATCTTACCGTCGTTTTCCAAACAATGTACTTTTTGACCTTTTTGACAAATTTAAGGTAAGAATGTTTTTTTAACTTATACGGAGGGTGCGACTATTTTCCACCATTATAACTTCGTCGAAGCTTCCCTTACAATATTATAATAATATTTTCAATGTAAATGTATTATTTTATAATTATGGGACTTTTAAGTGATTTCAAAAAAGAGAGATATTTCTCTCAAATAGCTTTGATTTCATCCATGTCAACATCCTTTGATGGGTTTTAAGTTTATTTGAAATTGATTTATGATACAAAACTTCCATTGAGCATTTTGTGAAACATTTGACTGTGGATGTGTTATTTTTATACCATCCATAGTTTATGGAGAAACTGTTGACATTTCGTATGCTAGTTTTAATACGAATACATATGTTATGTTTAAACCTATTCATATGAAGAATGTTTTGGACTTAATAAGTGACGGGTGGAGCCCGCTATAGCTCCTCGATGCATCGGTAGGTCTCATGAGACAACTAGATGTGGAATTGGCCGAGGCCCTTTCCCAATTTGATTTATGGTTTTGGCCGAGGCCTTAATCATTTTAGACGTCTTGTCCGAGGCTTTGAAAAAATGTTTCAGAATGTCTGGCATTATACATTCCCTCATTATGAAAGTGGTTATTGATATTTCATGTGATTATTCATCTAGTAGAATATCCACGTGAGTAAGTAATGGAATTATTTTATTTTACTTTTTCCATATTATGCTGAAGTTCAAGTTCAATAAGGCTTTTGTTTTAGTTATACATTTCCTTAAATGCTTATGTTTTCTTATGAATGTTTCCGCTATATTGTTATCCTTACGAAGCATTTGAGCTCACCCCTTTCAATGTTTTATTTTTCCTAGGATGTGAAGAAGTGTATTATGACTGACTTGCAAGAATAGTCAATGAGGATATGAGTGTGGACTAGGGAGACCATGTTATTGTAGTTTTCATTTTTATGATGTAATTTAATGTTTATGAATGTATCTAGTTCTTCCAAGGCTATTAAACTAATCGGTCTTTCGAGACTTGATCTTTTGTGATCATGCCAATGTTACGAATTAATGCATCGACTCTGGGTAGCTGGGGTCGGGGCGTTACAATCGAAATGAAAATCTTGGATTCCATTTAGATATAATGGATATTGGTAATCTATGAAAAATTGAAACTTCCCTTATGTATATATTATAGAGATTTAAAATATAGAAATATTTTTTATGGAAATAAAATTAACTAAATTCGTAAGGTAGTCAACTATAACCAAAATTTAATTGTGACACTTTGAATTTTTTGGGATTATTTTGATAACATCATAGGCAATGTGTTCATATTTCTACATTATAGTATGTAATTGTTTCAATATAAATTTATACTTCCAAATTGAATCCTTAATTTATTGGTATTCCAAGAATCATGATAAGAATTATGTGATCTATGCCTTCATATAAACTAACATGATGTTTTGATGTAGATCTCTATACATCTTATTTATTCCTCTATGTATGGAGAATGATGATTTATGTGCCTCATCAAAAATTTTTTTTATTCAATTCTAGTTTTTATGGGATGCAGTTCCGAATTCCAAATGTTATAAATTTATCTTTATGAAATATAAACTCCAAAATACTCTGTAATATTTTCTATAGGTTCACATCATATTTATAGAATATTTTATCTACATATGAATGGTTGTTTGAAAATTAATTTTTTTTATTTAATATTTATATTATTCCATTATGATATCAAGTCTCACCCATTAAAAATCAATCAATATTGTTTAATTTGACATCATTAAGAAAGATAAGATAGAATGATCTTTCCAACATACAGAATCAACTAGCTTGTTTTCCATCATAGGGTGAAAATTTATTTTCTAGTCATAGTTTTTAATATATTATAACCACATAATTTTGATTATTTTCTAATTATTTTTCAATAATTAATTTATGATATTATGCTTAGTATAAATATATAAATTCCCACCATAATGATGATGTCACAAAATTTTTGACACAATGACTACTGCTAAAATCTCTAGATCAAATTTCGGTTAGTTATTCTCACCGGTCATTGATAGATGTAAATAAAAATGGAATACCATCCCATTAAAAATAATAAATCATCTCAAAACTTATAAAAATAATAACTATATTTAAAAAAACTTTTTCCAAAATATGGTACAATAATTATAGTCAAGATTTCCATTATTATATTTATATCCTAGAAGAATTCATAATATATCATTTTTAATAGGAACATCAATACCTTATATACCATCTTGGTTAGTGTATTGGATAATTTTTAGTGTTTTTCATAAATCTCTAATAGTATATAACTAATCCAAAAAAACTGTTGACCTTTATCATAGAGGTTGGATAAAACATTTTCCAATTATACCATTCTTTGATATGTCCATAGATATTCCCTCAGTAGTGATAAAATATCATAATTATGACATTACATTTCCCAAAATTCAAACTCATTGAACATGGTATATATTATCACTATTAATAATGTCTTTAAATTTTTTTATAAATGATCTTCATGTTCTCACTATTTCATTGAATATATGATTTTATCATCAAAAATACAACCAATAGTTTTTCAATGTAATATTTAAATAATATAATCAAAAAATACATAATAATTGGAGGAAAATATTTATGTTTAAAAGGTATAACTTTAAATTTTTTATGACTATACATTTTTCAAACATATATATTTGAAAAATAATCTCTCTTTACCCGTAATTTATGATAGAATAATCAATGAAAAGTATTTGAGAAAATCAAGATCTACGTATTTTATAGAATATATCATAAATAACATGTATATGGTTGTTTTTCATGTTTTTTATATTCATAGTTTAATGATAGTCAATTCAGGGGAAAATTTATACATCAATTTTCCAAACAAAAATAATTAATTCACCCAACGTTAAAGAAATAATGTGTTCCAAGACTTTATATAGGATCCCATAATGCTTCTAATTTAATTAATCTAACTCAACATGGTTTATTATATATGAATTTTTTAAGATTTTCTTATACCCAGGTATGATCTAGTTAATGAAATACCACAATTTTTTTTCCAAACCACGAATTTGACTAGAAATCTCATTTTTTTTCTTTCAAATGCTTATATATAGTAAAATGCTCATTTTAACATAGAAGGTTCACCCAAATAATTTTTATTACCTCCCCATTTGTCCAAAAATATTGGTTTTATTGCATGATAAATGTTTTTTGGACTTCCAAACCATTCGAGTTGTCATGGAACAACTAATATTTAACACCAAATTAATTAAATATTAATTTATTCACACACATTCATTCAGAAATATAATTTGAATGGAGTTCCATATTCAAACATTGTCTCCACCATTGAGTCTATAATGATGGAGTGTTTTATAGTAGAGGCATAAAATCATGTTAAGTGTTGGGTCTGATCCCCTTCCCCTCTTTCTTTTTCTTTTTCTTTTCATCATTTTCTTTTCATCTCTTCATTTATTCTCCCCCTCTTGGACTATGGCTTACGAAATGAGTGCTTCCACCATCATGATAACTAGAAATAAAAATCTATATGAATATATATATATATATACATATATATAGAGGGAAGAAGATAGGTTCCACCAAGGAACATTATAGGATACAGATCATCATGCGGTAGTCATTGACCATGGGAACGGGGGAAGATTCAGCAGGATCAGCTCAAATGTATTATTTTATTATCTTTATATTGTGGATCCCATTATATTTGAAATATTATAAATTAAAGGCCCCATTACCAATATATAGGACCCATTGAGGGACAATATATAAATTTTGGGGATAAAATGGGTTTTTATACCGATTTGAGGGGTTTTCCATTTGGAATCCATGATCACACTAGCTATAGATTAGAAATAAACAATATGTGTTTTCTTTATTCATGGAAGATATAATTATTAGAAGTTCATTCCATGTATAGGGTATAAATTTAATGTACTAGTACTCATACATGAAGACGAGTACTTTTCTAGATATCTTGTGTATGAGAACATGGCCATATAGAGCATATGGACAACCCTATGTGGGTAAGACATTGTTTAGAAGTACACAAACAATAAAAATACACAGTCAATACATGTGAGGTATATGGTAGGGTACCTTGTGTTGGGTACATGTGGTGTAGATGGTGCATGAATCATGTACATGGGTTTTATATGACATTTATAACAGAAGTACATGTCCGGGTGTGGTTTTGAGTGTACAAGACATGAACTAGGGTATACACATCATGAACTCCTCCTATACTACCCTTTTAAGGATGTTTCATATCTTCACACTACGAAGATGAAATTGGACAAATGTTTTTTCCTTCTTGATTACATTTCTTCTTAGAATAATATGGTAAAACCATTGGAGTTGTTTGATGACTCTTATGATGCATTTTGGGATTGCTACAAAATGGGTAGGTTATACCTATAGTAAATAAATCCATATATCTCTTGAGAGTGCGACCCATAATCTAACGTGGGACAGTAACCATAACAGTAGTCTATTATTCAACGATATTTAATTTTAGGATATAAGTATGTAATATATTTTATCATTGAGGATCCAATAAAGGATGCCTCTACCTTTCAACTATTTATGAGGGTCCCAAGTGGGATGCCACAGATTAAATTATACACTAGAGAATCTGATGTAGGATACCTCAACCTACTTAATCCATATGATGATCCCATGTAGAATTCCATTCCCATTGTACCATTTTTTAAGATTCAGTGTTGGATTTCTCCTCCAATGTAGTATTATTTGGGATCCCAAGTAGGATGCATTTTATTACTTACATCTTTCTGAGGATCCCATGTAGGATTCCTATATTTTATCTTTTTGAGGGATCTTGTGTAAAATTCATCTATTTATGTACTAATGTTTTGATCCTACGAGGAATTCATTCTCTTATGTATGGAATTAGACTATACCACGTTAGATACCTATCTAGTTATTTACCTAAGGGACCCAATGTGAACCCTAGTAATTTAACCACCCCATGTTAGTGCCTTGGGGGTTATGGTAATGACGTTAGTTGGAGTCACCTTAGAACCCATAATGAAAATGTAATCATATGGGACTATAGATGTAGTGGTGGGTTAATAAATTATATCACCCAGAAACTTTTAATTATGATTTGGATTTTTTATTATGAATGCAATAAAGATTTCTAGAGGTGATTACATTATTTTTGTCGATGCGACTAACTTGATACGATATGACAGGGAATCCTAGAGGATCTCTTTATGGTCCTAATACTATGCCATTTTATTATTTGGAATTTTATTAAAATTATTTGGTGTTCATCATGGGGTATGACTCCAATGATTTGTTATTGATATTATTTGGGATTCTCAGAGGTAATTCTTAGACTCTAGACGTTAAGACTATTTGATTGATTGTTTCCTTAATAATATTACCATAGGTATGTACTACCGTATATATTTTTAGTCTTACATGATCAGATACTGAACATTACACTCCTCATTATTCATTGAGAATGTTGGACCTGATAGTCTGAAACCTTTTTGAGATATTATAAAGGATTATTACGCTCTTATGAGTGATTCATAAAATTTTCCTTAGGGAATGGTGGATTCAAAATTACTGAACATGGTATAATTTATAAGGAATATTATCTTTAGATATTTACTTTTAATGGATACATAGAATGTAATTGGATCTAGAGACAATTACTTTTACATACTGCATATGGGTCTTCCCTATAGGGATTATCTAAGTCACAATGTCGTTATGGCCTATGGATCAGGACACAATATTTTTTCATCGAACATGATTTACATGGATTGTGTCATACATTATTATTCTTATAGACCATTTATATAATTCTATATTGTTACCTAGAATCGTTCATTATATTGACTGGAGGTGAGTATGGGTGTGCCCAGGGATAATACAAATGTACCCTAATGGTGATGTAGCCTGCTAAGAAGAATTTTTGATGCTGTCCGGAGGGGGAATTATTTATCAAGATTAAAAAACATGGGACTAACTTAATTATACAAGACTTGAGTGGAACAACATCTATAATAATACCCTTTCACATGATTTTCATACAACCATGATTACAGACCCAAGGATTGAATATAATTGATTTATGTTATTTTTCTTTATAATCATATGTACATATATATAAATGATAAAATATATATTAATATAATTATATATATGTGTGTTTGTGTGTGAGAGGAATAATTTACCAATTTATTAAGATCACAGACCCATGGATCGACTATGTTTCACATTATTTATTTTATTTATCATTCCCAGTTGTGTCTCTATTAGACTATTAATATAGAAAGATAATACACATATGATTAATGATTTAGAGGTTTATAATTGGGGTGACCTACTATGATTATTTCTCACCCCTGTATGTGTACCTCTATGAGTGTGTGTGAATGCAATATGTATGCATTCAGGTTTTTCATAGATTGGTTGATGTATAGGGACGAGGCTCATGGTTTCATCATCAAGAGGAGATACTCATGTGGATCATTTTGATTATGATATAGTGGATTGATAGTTTCTTGGATACAAGCTATGTGGTCTATCTCATTGTCATTAGTAGAACCATATACTTATATTTTAGTTTAATTTATATACTCTTGCATATATCGTCAAACTAGTGGGAGTCCAATGTTTTATGTATGAAATGGTCGTCTAAGCCTTTACAAAATTTAATTTATGATTACATAATTAGTCTTATTTGGTTTATTTACTTATTTCTTGATCCAATTATTAATTCTATGTATTTTATCTAGTTATGAAAAATATGTTATTACTCTGATATGATGGAATAGTCTACCCCCTATCACACCCTACACCCTCTCTAATAGTTTATCGGCTTTAGTGTATGAGGAGGATCACTTGAGATGTCATAGAAAATTTTCATGGGATAAAAAATAGTCTAATCATGCTTAGGAAAATTCAAATTGGTTTTAGAGGTGTTATATTACTATTTTATTAATATTTTGAATATACAATACCTGATTATTATTAATTTATTAGAACATATGATGGATATTTGGCTAGGTCATCGAGAACACATTTCTCGATTAAATTTTCTAGTTTATAGGGATACAAGAACTCTCTTATAATATTTAATGTTAGGGTTTAATTTTAATTTTACTTTGAGTGATGGTCATGTTATGTGGAGTTATGACTTATTATTGGTTTTTTTATTTGTCCAATTGGAAAGATACTAGTTATTGATCATGAATATTGGTCGTTAAAAGAAAATAGTGGTATTATTTATCATATTTGGCACATATGATTTAGATGTTATAGGCCTGATACTGTGTGATTATTACTAATGATACTAGATATTTGTTTAAGGTGTTAGGAAAAATCAAAATTGGGTTTTTACATAATTCTTATTTTTGATATTTTTCTCAATTTTGTTGACATGGCTATATATTTAATTTTATGGAATGTTATGTTGGTATGCAGTGAAACATTTAATGGTGAGTATGAGGACTCAATCCTCATATACATGAGGTGTAGTGAGCCTAGTCTGATTATTAGGCACTTTATGTGCATGTGTTGGACTCCCTTCAAGGGGTTTTGTACTTAGTTTCATTAAAAGAATTTGTGAGTAATAACATATACAGTGTTTTCCTACATTGATTACAATTTCAATTTTTCTGAACTAAACTATGTAATTATTGTGTTGACCCATGTTGGTTAGTATAATCAGTTGAATGATTTATTGTATACCCTTTAAGGGAGTATTATCCATTTATGGTGACCTAATTGGACCACATTATATGATGATGATATGAACCTAAATGTTTATTGAAGACTAAACCTAGAGGGGGGAAATACCCTATGCTGACACCCGTGAGTGTTATTTCATTATTTATCCTTTTTTTCAAATTAGGACCCTCCAGTAGGAAGTACCTTACTGGGATAATTAGTGAGGTTAAATTATTATTTAAGTGATGATAAACCCTTTTTTACCATTTTACGTCGATGTTATACTTAAATATTCTAGATTGGATTTATAGGAATGATATATGCCTTCCTCTATGATGGGATCATGGATAACAATCTGTGAAATGTGAAATTGTTTAAATGATTAACCATAGGGATAGGTGGTTGATGTAGATACCCTTGCTGGGACTAAAAACCATGTATGATAATGTTTTTATTGATAAATGGAATCCTGGTAATAGTGCTGGACTGAGTTTATTGATTCCTCATTAGGCCATGAGTTTGGTGTATGTTCATTCTAAGACTGATGCGGAATATTTTATTATATTTTTCAAAAAGTCTGGTTTATTACTTCAATTATGTAAAATATCCCCAGGTGTCTTACTATTCAAATTTTCTTTGAAAGGAATGACCAATTTTGTGTTTTTCTTGATTGACATGTTTTATCATTAGTAGAAAATGTAGTCTGAGCATGGTTATAACCTCACAATTGTAATAATATCAGGTGAAGATCATTTATGGAATAATTCATAGAATGGGTAAGGTTCTAAAGTTTGAATATCATTCCCAAGTGAGATTTGGTTTAATTAAACTATTAATACATGTAGCAAAATTATCTTGACATTGTAGTGTAATAACTATTTTATTGGATTCCACATTCGTGGTGTTATGCAAGATAGAAAATTTATGTGTCAATTTCATGTGGTATTATTTAAATTGTAAATTGGTAAGTGTCCGTGTTCAATCCAAGGTATGATTATTTCAGAGACATTTAGAGTTCATTTTTTTCCTAATAGTTTTGATGAAATGTGGAAATTCCCCTTCATGATAGAGAAGACATCGAGGAAAAATAATGTTCATCAAGACGGTGCTCCTGTGGTTGGACCTGGACATGCGTTATTGGGAGACATGGTGTCATGAGTAATTTAAAGGCATGTTTAATCTAGTTTAATGTTATAATGGGGTAGATAGATATATACTCCCATATTGATGAAATGTAAGAATACAACCTTTTTAGAGGAAGGCATATATTATATTTAAATAATATATATAACAATGAGAATGTGTCTATTATTTTCTAAGCCTCTTTTATTTTTAAATATTTTTTTTATTATTATAAAGGAACTTGTTGAGGTTATGATTTGAGTGATGTATAATGTAATACTTATTGTAGGGATTGAAACATAATCCAATTTATGATGTTGAACTTATTTTTCAATTCATATTTGGAAATTCCATTGATCTTATAAATCTAACATGAGGTGATAATAAGGATACAAACGTGATGGAGACTTCCCAGAACAGTTATAGTTAAATTTAAATCATGTAGGAAAAAGTGGTGGAATCCATGGTACTGGTCAACAGATAGTCAGATAGAATATATATTTTTTATTTGGTTGGGATCATCACTTTTTATCCACCAATTATAATCGGGGTCATGAAAATTTATGCTGGAGTGGATGTAATGAACCATGTTTTCTTCATACTGGATATTTGAGTATAATATTTAATTTTATATTTTAGATACTTGTAAAAAGTTAAATGATAATATTTTACTTATATATGTCCTTATATATTTTTTGACTATTCTATTGGTCTCGTAATAAGGCTTTTGAATTAGGATATGAGTTTTCTTAAATTGAAAACAATTCTATTTTTCAAGGAAAAATAAATAATAAATATTTAATTAACTAAAAATAAATTTATTTACTTTTTTCATAGATTATTTTTGAATGGAACAGAATATTGAAATTAAATATCTTCAATTGATCCTTTAATGGGGGGTTTCTCCTAGGTGAGGTAGGAACACATGTTAAGTGTCTGGCTCAAGCCTTGTTTTATTTTTCATTTATTTTCATCCTTTCATTTATTCTTATATTTTATATTCATCCACATAGCTTCTCATGTATGCCCTACAGACTTCCCCATTCATATGAATGATAGAGAGACAAGGATAGGTTAATATAGGGAGAAATAAAGAGAGAGAGATAAGAAGAAGGTATGTTTCACTATGGAGTTCAAGATGTGTTGAATCATAGTGTGGTTGTTGTGGATAATGTAAAGGGGTGAAACATGGTAGGATACTACCCAAAGGTAATCTATTTTAATTTTTCAATCATGAATTTTTGAAAATTTTGTACAATATTATTTTCTGACTATATTATCACTATAGAGGACCTGTCGATATTGGATCAATAGCTTTTGGGGTGAAAATGGGGTTTTGGGTAAATTTGTGGGGTTTCCCATTCAAAAATCCAGACCACGCAGTGTGAAGTTCATGAGTACACACTGTGTATACTTCCCAATCAAAAGATGTAAATGTTTTATAACAAAATACCATGTGGTTTTAATTTTCCATGTGCATTATTTCATTTCTAGGCATCTAGAGTGATAAAACATGGTAGTGAAGTGTACACGGACATGACCTATGTGGGTGAAATACTATGTAGAAGTACAAAAACATTAAAAATACATGGAATTCCACGTAAGGTACATGGATGGGTAACCATTTAGGCTAAAAGACAAGTACATGGTACATAAACCAGGCATATGGGTTTTTCGGCCACGTAATAATGAAGTACATTTCCTAGTGAGGATTTGAGGGAACATGTCGTGTACCAAGGTAAAAATGTATTTTGGAGAACCCCTGAACCCATTTTGATGGGTTTTCCTTATATTAACACACAATTACTATAATTAGACACATGATTAATCCATATTGACAAACATTACATGTATAATAGTTATTGTGAAACTCTTTAGGTGGTTTGGGGAATCCGATTTGGCATTACTAGTTTCTTAAAAAGCCGAGAGGTTATTCCTCCTGTAATCGAATTTAGCTATCTACTAATAGTTAGTCTCTTGATTTGTGGTGGTCAATGAGGTATATATGTATACTGTTATTCATGGAACATTATTTTTAGTCCTTGTTTTAATCTTATCTTATTACTTAGATGATCCTATGTAGTATGCCTCTATCGTATTATAGTTTCCAAGGGTCCCCTATGGTATTCCTTCACCTACATGCTAGCTTGGAGAATCCCATGTAGGGTACATCTTCCATTTTACTTATTTTGATGATACCATGTATGATACCTATTCTCTAATACCTTTTTCTGGGATACCCTAGAGGATTTATCCTTTTATATACTATTTTTTAAGAACCCATGTAAAATGCCTTCTCTTATCTACTCGTTATTAAGGATCCCAAGAATAATGCCTTTATATACACTTTATAAGGATCCTAATTAACTTTTATATTATTCTATGTTTTTTAATATGTGATAAGTCATTATCATTTATTCAATTAAAAATATTTATTACTATGAACAATATAGTGGCTTACCTAGGTCATTCTCTTTAAGAGCATTCACAGTTATGAAATCACTGCCTCAAAATTCATTTTAAAAAAAAAATACTTATAAAATGGAACTAAATAAAATAGTGGTTTTATAATTGAAAATTTATAACATAAATTAAATATTAAAATTCCATGTAATTAGAATAAATGGAGGAATAATGACATTAGAAAGAAAAGAAAATTTCTTAAGGGAACAACATAGATTTGTCATTCATTGTCTTATTGTTACATTTAAATTTATATTATGAACACACTCTATCATCTATGTGAAATTCCGACTCTTCATATAGATATGATTATAAATTAAAGTAATTGATTGTTAACATACCACACATTCATCTCCTTAATCAGGGGAGAATATTGTAGAATAATAATCTAATCCTCTATGGGAAAGTAGAGACACATAAAAATAATTCCAACTAAGACCCCCTTCAACTAATTCTAATAAAACAAGAAACATTAAGAATGAATGTTATATGTCTCATGAACAAAAATGGACTGTTACCCATGTAACATTATCAGGATAGCTACTAATGATCATGAGAATAAGAGTTCACAATGGAAAAAATGCGGGTGGAAACAAAAAAGATAAATAGAATGATATAATGAGATGAAGAAGACGAATAATATAGAATAAAACAACAGAATAAAATTAATATATAAATGAAACTAAAAAAAAACATAAAATATCAAGAAATTCTACGCCTAAGATTCCAACCCTTTGGAATGAATATGATGTTCATTTTATTATATTAAAATGAAGGATATATTGGATCAAAAAACATATCCCAAATGATGCAATGTATTATTCCCATCAATAGACGATTTTAGGAAGGGATTATTCTAAAAATATTTTCTCTTATGTTTTTCTATTTCTACCAAAAATAACTAGCATTAAATGACCAATGTGGAGAGATAAACCATCCATTTAATACAAATATTTATTCTTGGTAGGTGACTCTTCGTATTCCAACTCTGTTGAATTCACATTCCATTATTTCCTTGAAAATGAATGAATAATTCATTAAAACCTCTATAACATTTGTCCCAATGGATTTTCAATTTCACTGTGTTGATTTTCCGCTCATTTTTAACATCCATTTTGGAGATATGCGAAAAATATAACCAAATATTTTCACAGTTTTCAGGGGTCATCTTCTCGAGCTAGATTAGGGCCATAAAACTGTGGAATGAACATAGGTTCCAAAAAATAAAATTAATCACATCATGTATAGAAATCAAAAAAGGAATAATTTTTCATTTTAAATTAGTGAAGAAAAAATAATGTCCAAAAAACAAAAAAAAATTAAATTAGTTAAATTCCAAAATGATCTTTTTTCCAATTATGATAAAAATGATTCAAAAACATAAAATATGACAGTTTCCCTTAAAAAAATATTGAGAGGTTTAAAAAAATAGAATATTAGAATAAAATAATTTAAAATATTTTCATTATCATTAGGATCCGATTATTGATTCTACAACATATGTATGGACTTCTAGGATCCCAAGAATGATTTCTCTCTTGTGTATTGTCCTAAGAGTCCCAATGGGTGACCTAGTGGTTGATCATCCATGAGTTAGTCTTTTGGGGGTGTGGGTAATTTGGTTAGATCATGTCACCATAGATCACATGTGAAACTTTTAGGATTAGGGGACTATGGTAGTATTCATTGGTTTAGGTGTTCTACCACTCTTACTATTTATTTATTCTTTAAATTGATTACTCTTGATATAACAATTATTTCTAGAGTTTCTCACTATTTTTTGGATGATGAGACTGAAACACTAAGATAAGATAAGGATTCCTAGAGGTACTTCACAAAGTCTAGTTGCAACTATATTTTATTGTTTTTTTATTTTATTGGTATTACCATATATTATTCTTGGGTTTGAATGTCTAATATTTATTAATGATATTATTTCTTATGCTCATAGTACATTCTAGGGTTTAACTATTGAGAATATATGATTGAAAGGTAAATTATGGAAATAACTATAGATAATTCCTGGGATATAACTATTGATACTATTGTGATATTATGTCATAAAGTGTGATCCACATAATTCATTATGATGCTTTTTCATGATGATGCACACCATTTATGAGATATACTCAAGGGTGATTAGACTCTCATAAGAGACATCTATGATACACCCTATTGTTGATTAGATTCACCATTACTAAAATAACTATAAATTAATATGAGTGGGATGTTGAGCCATTTATTTTGAATGAATAATATGTATATACTTGGATCTAGATATAATTCCTTTTATATATCACATATTGTTCAACCACTTAGTTATTATTCAAGTCACTATGTATTGATTGCCTATGGATTGTTATATATTATTCAAACATCATATATCATTTAAGTTGGTTGAGTAATATTGAATCCATATGATATATAATTTATTGGATGTTTGGGTATTTCCTTTAATTCATTATTATATTTATTTGAGGTAGTACGAGTGATCATAGCACTAGAACATGTATAACCCAATACTGACGCAGCTTTTCCTATGAAATTTTTTGTTCTTAATGATGTAAGAATTTTCATTCCAAAATACAAAACTTGGATCAACTTAAATATAAAAGGATTGGGTGGTATGAAATCTACCCAAATCATCTATTGGTATGATTTTTAGATGATTGGGATTACAAACCCATGGATTGACTACTATGGATTTGTGTTATTTTTTACCATACTTATATTTTTATTTATTTATGTATATATATATGGATGAATATTCATATACAAGTAATTATATATATATTTACTTGAGGAAAAGTTTCCAAATTAATTTGGATCTCAAACCCAGGGATCAATTATAGTACAACATTATATATTTTATATGTTATTTATAGTTATGTCATGGATAAGATGAGTATATTCCATCACCATAATCATATGATTATAGAATTATAGGTTCATCATTAGGGGTGCCTACTAATATTATTTCTCAACCCTATATTGTAAAATCCATGTTTGTGAAAACATTATGTCTACTTTTTAGGTTGAACACCAATTTGACGATAGACAGGGATCTGTCCCAAGGATGCATGTTCGAGTCGAGCCCCTCATGTTGATTAATTTTATTGGGATAGAAAATATTAGTAGGGTGTTAGAGACTAGGTATTTTTTATGGATCATATATTTTAGTATATCCATATACTTTTATTTCAGTTCTCATTCTGTACTCTTGCACGTATGGTTGGCCCAGTGGATGATCAGTGTATTGTGCATGACATGGTCTTTTGGGGATTTTTATATTTCATTTATTTATACAACATGATTCTATATATGTTTATTTAAAAATTCAAAACTCTTATATTTTTTCATATGTGTGTTATTTAGTTATTTCCATTATTATCTTACTTTTATATAAGGACATATTCTCACCACTATAACACCCTAGGACCTCACTACTTTTAATAATCCTTTAGTGTATATGGGGAATAATTGAGGCATTGTGATGAACCATATCTAGGCACATGATTAGTGGAATCCAGGTTGGGATGTGAAAACTAAACCTCATTTATGATGAGAATACTAGGTAGTTCATATTGATATACAACAATGTACTCCAATACAATAGGAATGTCACCAATTTTGGAGTCAACTATGATCATTTGAGAAAATATTCTCTTATTGATGGGTGTCATAAATTGTATTGTATATTTTTCATATAAGGTAATATTATCAACATATTGGTACTTGAGAATATGATGATATAGAAAAAATGGGATATCATTCTTCTAAAAATCGTTATGTTCTCTTTGTAGGGTAAACTAATACAAAAATAATATTATGTAAAATTCAACCGATGGTCTAATAATTAGATTCTATGAAAGAATCATTCCCTAAATATTAATTAGAGAGGATTTATATATCTTATATGCATTCATAATGCTACCCAATTTATTCATAGATCAGACAATATCCTATGATTGTGGTGATGGTTTTATTTTTTATTAGACATGTGTGATATAAAATAATATAAATATATTGAATCGAATAATCAATTCAGAGATATATAATAGAGAATAATTATTCCTTCCATCACATTCTCATTGTGATATTCATCAGATATAGTTACATTATATTCTCTTCCATATTCATTGGGTTTGGGAGTTCATTTAGGGATACACTTTTTATTATCTACAAGGATAGGCTATTCACCCTCAAAATTCCCAAAATCCTTGAATTTGAAAAGGAGAAGTGTTTTTAGAGTATGATCAGATACCTAATTATCATCCATTGGACCTTTTGAATTATTTTAGTGTTTGTGATATTGATAGAAATTATCACCACATTGATGAAATATTATATACACACTTAAAAAATTTCTAGAGTTCCTCTTCCCATTTTTATGGAATTAATTGAGTTGACTCCACATTCCTTCATGGTATTTTTCACATGTGTTCCCCAAAAACTAATCCTTTTGTTTCTTGTCTCTTGAATAATGACAGTCTCAATCTTCCATAAACTCTTTTTTAAAATATCATATATTCTTTTATATTTACGAGAGTATCCTATATAAATTTACGTTCAAATTATTTGTTTCATTCCACTAAATAACCATTATATCTTACTCATGGGATTTATAAATAAGTTAGAGGCATACATAATTAATATAGTGAAGATCGATTATTATTTTCCAATGGATTCATCATACTTTTATTTCTAATCCAAGAATGACCCATCCATCATCACATTAATATTTTGAAGAAAATTAATGGTAAATAATTCCATTTTGAAATATTCTAATACATTAATGTCTACTTTCACCTTTATCATTCAATTCATAATCAAAGTCTACCATTGTTCAACCAATTTTTTCAAATGATTGATTCCCAAAATAATCATCTGATGATACATACACTAGATAATGTAAAATATATTTATGATCATAGTGTTTAATTTCACAGTAATAAGTGTTCTAATAGAGCTATTAAAAGTGGGTGGATGTTTTCACTTGATAGACTCAATTTCACGACTCTCCCCCCTTTGTGAGATTGAGTAATAGATGTTATTTTCATTATTTTTCATAGTTCATGATATTTGGGGGATAATTTCATCAGGTTTTTTTTACTACGTCTACCATTCCCTTGTGTTGTTTTGGGGTAGTATTTACATTTTCCTTTGAACCAACTATAAATTTGGTTTTTTTTATAAATATATCTAAATTCCAAAGTGGTTATCATGATTGTTGAAAATTTAACATTATAGTGGATTAGAAAATATAATAAAATGAAGATCCATCCTTAAAACATTTTACCCTTTTATATCATCACATTTTATTGTAATTATTTTACTTTCTTTATATAGGGTTATCTTATACTTCCAATCATAACCCCTTAACAAAACAAAGCAATTAATCGTTTCTAGTAATTTATAAAGATCATATGATCAGTCCAAGGTATTTTCCCTATGTGTGTCTATATAGGTAAAAAATATTATCCCCACTCATAATGTATTTGAGTGATGATTAAGTCAATTCTTATCTAATCCATTTTGGGATGATCATCCATATTTTAATTTTTACAACAATGAAATACACATGATAGTATCCATACAAGGAAATTAATTCTTGGAAAATCACACACTCATGACCTTAAAAAAATTAGTATATCATGAAATACTAATATAAATCTATAATGGATTCAGTAAGATTCTATAACATTAATCCTCAAAGTAACTATACTAATATAAAAAAAACTAAAAAATACATGTGATATCAACTAAGTCGACACATTCTATGAATTCATTAATTTAACATTGTTTCAATAATTTATAAACTTCCTTAAAATGTAATCTCAACATCCTGTGAATATATAGATTTATTACCTTTGGAATATAGCTATATAAGGGACTAATTTTACAATTATTTTGAAAATTTACACACTATTTCATAATAATAGACCATCTCTAATACATCTTTGATCTAAAAGTAATTCCCAAAACATGGGAAACAGAATCGTAAGAATGGGGTGAGATTCAATATTTAGTAAGATAGTAATAATCATATAAATGTGATACCTAGTGTGAGATATTTTTCAAAGGGGAAAACATATGTCGTAGAGATAAATCATTCTAAAATCATACTAAATATTGAAATCTATTAATATTGCATAATTGGAAAACAATTAATCCCATATTATCAAACAAATAACATCTCTTTACGACTTTGATAACTTGAGATAAAAATAAGGAGCCTAGGGAATAACTGTCACATAAAAAATAAGGTGAAAACATCATAATAATATTAACTAAACATTTTAGGCCATACATGAACAATAATTTCTTATAGTATACTAGGAATCGCAACTTATTTCGTATAGTGGGTCAAGAATCACAACATATCTCCAATTTTGGAATGTGCACTGTACTCATTTAACCATTATATCATGATATTTAAAGCTTTACCTAATGAACTGAAGTGATATATCGGGTCCTCCTGTCACTTAAAAATTAAACCACACATGTTTTCTATAATAAAACATTGTAGGACCCCAGGACACTCTGAGAGGGGAGGGGTGAATCAGGGTGTAAACTTTTTCTTCTTAAAGTTGTGGATATTGTTCTCACGTTGGTAGGAACTACTTAAACCTATATGATGGATATGATCAGCAATTAAACATTCACATGCAAAGAGATAGCACAAAAATTTTACTTGGTTCACCACTACGGGAAACGTCCAAGGAGCATATGCCGACAAGTTTCTGGTCGTACCAAATTCCACTAATCTTCACTAGTGGTGGATTACAATGGTTCGCGCACAGTCACTCTGTCCCAGGCTCACTACCTTTACAAAGGATCAGGGACAACTCACTACCTCCCTCGGGTCACTCCTGTGGACTCCCCCTGGCTCACTACCCTTGGTGAAGTCACACTCAGTTTATAGACGTGAAGGTCTCTTCAATAGATTTGCATTGAAGTCTTTGTCTCCTGTTCACCATGAGACTTTGAATGCATCAGGGTTCAGAGTTGATGCTCTTTTTAGTTCAATCCTTCTTCCTTAGTGAAATGACTAATACACTAGATCCTCTTGTCTTCATTTTCCTGAATCACAACCACTGATGTGATTACTCAATAAGTGAAGCTCAGCTTACTTGGAATTGTCAGAATCAGTTCTCCATGTATGCATGATATCATGCATTTATCATTTAGATTTCTTCTTTAATCTCACTTAGCACCAAAAGTATCAGGAAATATTTCAGCTCTCGTGCAGCTCTAGAAAGGCGGGCGTGCTCCAACAAGACCTGGCGCTCCTTTTCAAGCCCGACGCGCAAGTCTCAATACGACACGAAAGTCCCAATACGGCGCTCAAGTCCAAAATGGTGCGCATGTGTCACCAAAGCACCTGCGCGAAACTTCCTTCTTGAACATCAAACATGCACGACTCACTTCCTTTCTTGCCCAAATCACCTTGGGCGCGCAGCCATCAACCGGCGTGCAACTTCTAAGAGTTGGCGCACAAGTCTCTCCAAACCACTTGAGCGACTCCTAAAACTTCGCAACGAGAGATCTGATTTTCTCTATGGGTTGATCTCGTTGGAAATGAGGAGGGGTGGTCCTCTATTTATAGGCAAACTGGTCAACCTGTGCGGCGGCGCGCAAGTCACCCCTCGGCGTGCAAGTCTCGGTGCACATCTCATCACCCATGGCCTCTGTTGCGCATCTCACTTGTGTGACCCAGCCAATACTTGTGCAACCTTCTTTCCTTTGCCATATTTTGAAGTTGTGTTATTGAAAAATGATAGGCGTGCAAGTTTCCAATCCTTCTAGGCACCGGCGCACAAGTTTCTTCACGGCGCGCAAGTCACCTGCACAACTAACCCAACACTTGCGCGACCCTCTTTCCTTTTCAATTTTTCCATGTTCTGATCTTGAAAAACATATGGCGCGCAAGTTTTCTCTCCTTTAAGTACACGGAACACAAATCTCTTTGCCAAAACCACTTTTCATTATTTGTCGATTTTCTGGCCCAAAAATTTGGCAAACACTGGGAAACAGCGCCACCTTGTATCTGCTCCTTTTGTCTACCTCGAGATCATCCATTCCTTTTTTGATGTTTCTTGAATAAAACATGGATCATTATCCACAATCCTTGAACTCTACATGCCACCATGGAATCTCCTTTGTCAACAAATTTATATGTTGTTTGTTTTCTTTGTCAACAAGCACGATCACCTCAAAATCACTTCTTCTTGGTGATCTGTATCGTTTATCAACTCTTCTACTTTTATCACAAACTCCACTATTGTGATATGTATTATTTTAAGGCATAGCTTTAGCATCATCATCTTCTATGAAAATGTGATGTGCATGGCTATCTCAGAATTCCAATCCTTGCATGACCATCTTAGAATTCCAATCATTTGCACATTGTCATCTTCATCAACGTTCATGATCTACTTCATGAAAACCATATGATTCAATTCTTCGAGAAGTCTCTTGTATGGTTCTCAGGAAATCAAGAGTAATTGCATGGTCTTCATTAGAAACCCATGGTTCTCATGTAATAATGAGGAATTGCATGGTCTTCATCAAAACCCATGGTTCTCATGAAATAAGGAGGAATTGCATGGTCTTCATCCAAAAACCCCATTCTTCTTTAATCATCCTCAGATGGATTACACCTCACATTCTTCATTGTTGTAAATAATTTATCACCTTTGACACATGTTCTTTGAACTTTTGATCAGTACAACAATTGTCTGAATTTTCCTTCCTCCATTTCATTGGAGTACTTCTTGATCTCCTTCATTTTGATCTTCATTGACAACTATTGACAACAAATACAACCTTATACACAAAGTGGCTCCAACAATATCCCCCTTTGTATTATATTGTCAATGCCTTATACATCTTCTTAAATGAATTCATCAATGTCAAAATGAGAATCTTATCTTTAATCAACTTTTCTTTTCGAACTCTCATTTCATGTTCTCTCCCCCTTATTGGAAATAAATACAAAGCTCAAGGTAGGGAGGGTATCAGTCCATACATAAGCAATGTTTCATTAATCATTTCACTCTATGTCTACTTGAGTAATGATCGATGTAGAAAACAAGAGGATTTGATTAAGTCAACAAGGAATTCCATTATTCTTAGATCATGATACCAACATGAGATAATAACTCATGTATTTTGTCTTCAAGGGTTTACAAATTTTATTTCTGGTAAAAGAAAATCAAATGAGATAGGGAATAATCATCCTAAAACTTCTGCACTCACATCAGAAAACAGATCAAAAACATTCAAGTGAAATAGGTGGGATAAGTGACCTTGGGGCACATTAATTCTTCTTATGTCACTGATCAATTAAATTACTCCCCCTTTGTAGAATGATCTTTGATATGAGTAACCAATGGATAGAGATTTAGAAATGGCATACCTTCTACATTGACATTTTCTTTATGAAATTCACAAAGTAACTACATTTGAGTCCACCTGGAGTTGATATTGATTGAAACAGTGATTTTGGAAGCTTTTTCATTTTTCTCCCCCTCAAGGGAAACACTCCTCATCATCTTCATCAAGGGTGATCCTTCATCCTCTTAATATTTTAATATCAATTGAAGAATCTACTAATGATGGAAAATTATTTATCTTGGCTATCAATAGATGACATCATTAACTACATCTCAGGTTCTCCCCCTGAGATCATGCTTCAACTTCAATTCCCTAAAATATTAGCACAAATACAATACACAAATTAATAAGGGAATACGGTGGTTCGTCCATGATTTATCAACATGATCTATATGGTTGAGGTTCTTTTCTCAACCATGTTCCTCTGTTCACTCTAGTCTTCATGCCTGCACATTTGAACATATGTTCTGACATCTGTTGATGTGGCATGGATTTCTTCACATTCTATTATACTTTGTGTGAGGAATTGTTCTGCTTAATAGCCCTCATGAATGATACATTCTTACTCCTCTTAAGGACTGCTTCTTTCTCTGGTATTAAGGTTATGCAGCCTTTTGCAATGTGACCATATTTCTTTCATCTCTCACACAAAACTTCTTTGACACGTGTGTTTCTCTTGGTTTGCAATCTCTCACGCACTGTGTCTTCATCATGTGAATGTTTTTCTTTTCCTTTGCCACCAGCCTTGGCCTTTTCATCTTCATGTTTCCTCATTCTTTTCAAATCATTAGGCCAGATGACCAATATGTCATTTGGAACTGTTGCAGCTAGTTTGGGTCTTCCACATGGGTCAATCTGAGTTTCATCCCACTTAGTGTTTCTTTTGGATGAATGACCCTTAAATTTTATGGATCTAAAATCATGGATCTTCTCAGCTTACCTACTTGTGATCTTCTTGGGGAAATGTGTGTTCGCACTATTCTTCTGATTTCTTCCCAAGGAATATTCTTCCTTCTTAGCTGGCTTGTGTGGTCTTCTGTACTTATCAGCTCTGGATATCTGTTTACATAGGAATGCATCATTCTTGTGACCACTACCGCTGCATACATCACAGATGTTATCAAGCATTCTAAATATGTTTGCTGTAAACAGATGCTTTTGGACCTGCAGATGTTACTTCTTCTTCTCTGGATTTCTTCCATTTGACACATGATTTCTTTGTGATTTTCCATTAAAGGGATTGTACAAATAGTCCAGTGCACAATGCCCAAATCTGTTGCAGGACCAACATTGACCCACAAATATTTTCTTCTTTGTATCTTCTGTATGAGGTTGTTGGGGCATATTCTTAATCTTTTGTGCTCTATTTGGGGAACCAACTTCCTCCTTTCTATTCCCATCCACCATAGCCATGGTGGTAGGTTTCTTCTTCTCACCTTTCCTCGTCCATACTTGTTTAGAATTTTTCTTCTTTCCTGCACTGATTGTGGGAACGCATTTAGAAACCTGAGTATAAGATTATTTGGATGGTACCTTCACTTCCTTAGTTGCTTGTGATAGATCAATGAGTGAATTCATGATCTTATTATCACATGTTGGAGGACTTTTGACAATAGTATCCTCCAGTGAGCATAGAGTACTAGAAACAACTGATTCTTGATGTGGATGATCAAGAGTTGTCATAATCTTCTTATCACATGTTCATGGTATTTCATCTTTAGATTCCTCCAATGAACATTGAGTACAAGAATCACCCATTTCATTCTTTTTTGAAGTCTCAATATGTGTATTCTCAATCTTGGTCAACTGGGGTTCCAATTTTTGACCCTCAATATTTAGGACGATCTTCTGATCTTCAATCATGATCATCTTCTCATCACAAGTCTTCTTCAATCTTTCAACCTCAACTTCATGCATCTTAACATTTTTTTATAACAAAAAGTCAAATTCCCTAAATTTCATGGAAGTTTCTTCCAAACAAAAACTCTTGACTTCATTTCTCTTCTTCATCTCAGCTTCAAGTGCATGGATATTCTCTTTTAGAGTCTTATTTACTTCCTCTTTTTATTCAAATACATTCACTTGTTTGGTGAGCTTCATACTTTCCATAAATTTTCATTCCAACCCCGTTTACATATTGTCAGCTTCCCTTTCTAATCGAGTGATCTCAACCTGAATTGATTGGAATAGGCTACAAATAATAGCAACCCTTTCTTTAGGAATATCATGGACATATGTTTTGAGTTTTTCTGGAAAGCATGAATTAGGGATGTCATCATTTCCTATGGAGTAATTCTGAGCCAGCGGCTTGATACTTTCCAAGCCTGATATTTCCTCATTACTGGAATGGCATAGAGAACAAGACACTGAATCTTCTTTGGATATGAGGTACTTCTTTAGCTTCTTCTTATATTTCTTTTACATGTTTGTCATGGTCTTTCTAGATGTAGACTTCTTCTCATAAATGACTGAATCTTCATCAAGACTGCTCTTCATTGTGGACTTTAGGAAAGAAACTCAAATACTCTTCTGAATAGAATTATTGGAGAATATCCAACATACGTTAACCTCCCTCTGATACCACTTGTAGGACCCCGAGACACCCTAAGAGGAGAGGGGTGAATCAGGGTGTCAACTTTTTCTTCTTAAAGTTGTGGATCTTGTTCCTATGTTGGTAGGAACTACATAAACCTATATGTTGGATATGATCAGCAATGAAACATTCACATGCAAAGAGATAACATAGAAATTTTACTTGGTTCACCACTAAGGGCTACGTCCGAGGAGCATACTCCGACAAGTTTCCGGAAATATCAGATTCCACTAATATTTACTAGTTGTGGATTACAATGGTTTGGGAACAGTCACTTTGTCCCAGGCTCACTAACATTACAAACATTCAGGTGAAGCTCACTGCTTCCCTCAGGTCACTCCTGTTGACTCCCCCTAGCTCACTGTCCTCGGTGAAGTCACACATAGTTTATAGACGTGAAGGTCTCTTCAATAGATTTTCATTGAAGTCTTTTTCTTCTGTTCAGTGTGAGGCTTTTCTTGCACTAGGGTTCATAGTTGATTCTCTTTTTAGTTCAAACCTTCTTCTTTAGTGAAATGATTAATACACAAGATCCTATTGTCTTCATTTTCTTGAATCACAACCACTGATGTGATTACTCAATAAGTAAATCTCAGTTTACTTGGTATTGTCAGAATCAGTCCTCCATGTATGCATGAGATCTTGCATTTATCATTTCAATCTCCTCTTTAATCTCACTTTGCACCAAAATTATCAGGCAATCTTTCAGCTCTTGTGCAGCTCCAGAAAGGCGGGCGCGCTCCAAGAACACTCAACGCTCCTTTTCTTGCCCGGCGCACAAGTATCAATACGGCGTACAAGTCCCAATATGGCGCGCAAGTCTCCGGAACGCAAGTCCAAACTAGCCCGCAAGTGTCACCAAAGCACCTGTGTGACACTGCCTTTTTGAACTTCAAACAAGCGCGGCTCACTTTCTTTCTCGACCAAATCACCTTGGGCACGCAGCTATCAACCGGCGCGCAACTTCTAAGAGATGGCACGCAAGTCTCTCCAAACCACTTGCGCGACCACTCACCACTTGCGCGACTCCAACACCTACGCGACGAGGTCAGATTTTCTCTAAGGGTTGATCTCGTTGGAAATGAGGATGGGTGGTCCTCTATTTATAGGCAAACTGGTAAACCTGCACGGCGGCGCGCAAGTCTCGGCGCACAGCTCATCAACCCTGGCCTCTGTTGCACAACTCACTTGCATGACCCAACCAATACTTGCGCGACCTTCTTTCATTTTCCATATTTTGAAGTTGTGTTCTTTAAAAACAATAGGCGTGCAAGTTTCAAATCCTTCTAGGAACCGGTGCACAAGTCTCTTCATGGCGCGCAAGTCAGTTGCGCGATCAACCCAACACTTGCAAGACCCTCTTTCCTTTTCCATTTTTCCATGTTCTGATCTTGAAAAATGTATGGCAGACAAGTTTCCTCTCCTTCAAGTACACGGTGCGCAAGTCTCTTTTCCAAAATGACTTTTCTTTATTTGTCGATTTTCAGGCCCAATAATTTGGAAAAAACTGGGAAACGGAACCACCTTGTATCTGCACTTTTTGTCTGCCTCCAGATCATCCATTCCTTTGTCATTGTTTCTTGAATAAAACATGGATCATTATCCACAGTCCTTGAACTCGACATGCCACCATGGAATCTCCTTTGTCAACAAATTTGTATGTCGTTTGTTTCTTTGTCAACAAGCACGATCACCTCAAAATCACTTCTTCTTGGTGATCTGTATCTTCCAGCAACTCTTATGCTTTTATCACAAACTCCACTATTTTGATATGTATTCTTTGAAGGAATAGCTTTAGCATCATTAACTTCTATGACAATGTGATGTGCATGGCTATCTTAGAATTCCAATCCCCGCACGACCATATTAGAATTCCAATCATTTGCACGTTGTCGTCTTCATCAACTGTCATGATCAACTTCATGCATACCATATGATTCAATTCGTCAAGAAGTCTCTTGCATGGTTTCATGAAATCAGGAGTAATTGCATGGTCTTTATCAAAAAACCATGGTTCTCATGCAATAATTAGGAATTGCATGGTCTTCATCAAAACTCATGGTTCTCATGCAATAAGGAGGAATTGCATGGTCTTCATCCAAAAACCCCATTCTTCTTTAATCATCCTCAGATGGATTACACCTCACATTCTTCATTGTTGTAAACAATGTATCACCTTTGACACATGTTCTTTGAACTTATGATCATTACAAAAATCGTATGAATTTCCATTACTCCATTTCATTGGAGTACTTCTTGATCTTCTTCATTTTGATCTTCATTTACAACTATTGACAACAAAGAAAACCTTATACACAAAGTGGATCCAACAAACATCTAATCATCACATCATTGAAATCTTAGAATAAGAATAGGTCTCATGTTATAGTTTAAAAGGTATCACATAAATATCCACAAAACCTAATCCATTGATACAAAATTGAATCACCAAAAATAGGAACTTCAAAAATAGTTTAGAGGGTGTTTTATAAATTCTTACTTCATGGAATATATATCCATAGAGATAATGCAAAAAATGAATGCCAAAGGTAAAACATTTGATTTTAAGTGCATGGATATATTGAAATACATTTATTGGAAACCCTAAATTGAAAAAGAAAAAATAAAACTAATGTTTTGAAATTGGGAAAGGGATGTTTGAAGATCATATAAATTGATACATACTATTATTTCAACACAATATTGGAGAACATGGAATTGAAAAATATCAAATTAAATGATTTTTGTTTATTCGTAGCTTGGTTATACTTTTAGTTTTCAGAAACATCAAGTAGTTATATTCTAAACAAAAACGAATTTTTTCCCATAATGATACAATAGAACATCATATAAAATGTAAAGTCAAATAATAAAGTGAATATTAAATTTTGATGTCCAAAATACATCATAAAACTCAATAAATTGTCTTTTTGTTGAAAAAGATGCATTCTTTGACTCTTGACACTTATAGAAGTGATTTAAATTCTTGTATCACAATGATAAACATATTAATAAATAATTTTATAAAATTAGTAGATATTATTTATATTTATAATTTTTATTTATAATTATTGTCGACAATTATTTTAGTTACATATTTCCTCATATCATTTTTTATAGTTTTGATCATGCATAATAATTTCGTTAGAGGAGTGTCAGTACTCATTATTCTATCAAAACTCATCCTTAATGTTTATTATATTTAATATAATGGATGACTTTGAATGATTTATGACTTTTATTATTTAATTTATTGATTTTTTAGTCTTTTTCTTATATATTGAAATTGACAATGAGTATCCATCATTGATTTTTATCTCATGAAGGATGTTTTCTTAGTTAATGAATCAAATATTTATTTAACCATTCATGAAAAAATAAAAACAATCATTTTACATATTTATATCATATTAAAAAGTTATTATATTTTCTAAATAATCCATTATATATATTCATAATCGTGTACAAGTATGTGGTAAAAATGACCGAAACATAATCATTCTGTGAACAATGGATGATTACAAGGTGATTTAGTTTCAACATAATTATCCCAGTAGAATAATGGAATTATTAATACCCCATGGATTTAAGTGACCTAAGAGAATTACTTATCTTATGGTAAGGTCCATGGTGATGAAAAATATATAGTTTATGTATTGGATAATGTTCCAACTAATAATGGAGAAGGGCTGTAAACAATTCAAGGTACGATATTAATGAAATCTAGACTATCTTTTTGATTATGTGATTCTAGTGTGTCCCATTCCATTATACTAATCATGTTGTTAAATTTCAATACATTCCATTGATGTTATTTGTTTTAGATTCTCTTTATCGATACACATTTGGAATAAATTTTAATCATCTAAATGATGCACAAAATGTATTATAGTAGTTGTGGGATATGTAAATATATGGAATTTGATTATGATTGATATGAATAGATTTGAAGAAATCAATGGCATATACTGGTTTGAAATGTATTAGGAGAACACATATTGCTACATGAGGCATGTATCATTAACTATTCTTAAGGGGCATATGTTTTTTTACTAACAAATGGATTTATTTTGTATGGAGAATGGGATTGGACATGTGTAAGGTTATGGTGATATTGGTAGCGATCATAGCTCATCTAGAGGAGCATGTGGTATCTCCCAACCATTTTCCTCATGTATTACACCTTTATTAGGATGCATTTTCTAATAATATATTAGGATTCCTCTTTAAAAATATAGTTGATTCTGAGAATTGACTTGTGTGTGAGGTGTATATTTTATCGAATCATATGTGTAATATGACACCAAATATACTAAAATAGATAAAGTGGTAACCTGAGGACTTGAAGTTGAATAGTTTTATCATATCGAGAACACCTCTATAGGTTTATATAGTGTTTTTCTCAAAAAACAAAGACTGTGGAATTCAATTTTTATTAGACTACATAATGATAAACTATGTGAACATAAACAATAAATACACATTAATGAGGTTCGATGTCTTGTTTGATCCATTTTGGGGAGCCTAGTGGTATTCAAAAATTGATCTATGATCAAGATACCACCATACTTGGGTTTTATAATATGAAATTCCTAAGAATTGTTTTGAAGAATGTATGGGTGGTACGTATCTTTTCATGAGTATTTTTCAACAAATTCACCTACGATGTTCCTAGATCTCAAAAATAGGTTCCTCCATCCATATCAATAATCCTTAATTGAGGTTCTAATTTATTAGATTCCCATAAACTCATAGACCATGACGAATCCTTGACGAAACATGTAGATTATGTTAGGTACACTATGAGTGATTTGGATTGACTGTAAGCTCTCAATGTTCAACTAATTCAAATATAAGGTAATTATTTTGGGCATTTAATACATGTGGAGACTATTTTTATTGACCAAAAAAAGTATGATAATGTTATTTCATCGAAACACCATTAAAAGTTGTTTGATATCATGATTTTACTTATGATGGAAGGATACTATAGATGTTTAATTCCATACATATCCCACCTGGCATGGCTAATTACTGGGCATAAAAATATGGGGGTGAATATTTAATTGATTAAGATTTAGGTAGAGGAAACCCAGGATATTAATATGATATTTATGATATCTTTGATCATGAAATTTCTATATCCTGATTTTTGATATGTAGTTTACCGTGATTAATTAGGTATATGTTTGATAGTTGATCTAATATAGATGGATCAGGAGGTGGCTGAAGGGTATAATTTTTTATAACAACAAAATATGAAATATCATATTTATTGTAATGGAATAATATTTTAAATATATATTCCTCCTTACAAAAATATTTTTTTGATTTTTTTGTGTCATAAAAAAACAATCCTAAATAGGCCACAAATCATTTTATTAAAATAGTTGTTGACTAATGTATTTTGTCCATTGAATAAGAAGGTACTAATGGTTAAAACCATTTTATTAAATAATATTCTATTTTAACCCTATTTTAAAATCAGTGTATTAATATTTTATAAAAATAAATTTAATTTTTCCAAATTTTCATTCAGAAATTCATAAATTTTACGGTTAAATAAAATCATAGAAAACAAATAAAAATGTTTTAATGGGAAAATGAATATTATTATATTATATTTCTTCATTATTATTTCATTTAAATTGTTAATTATACTAGTGTAATTAATGTATCAATACGAAAATATATTATATAATAAACATTAATTTCATTAAAAATTAAATTTGTTTTTTTCTTAAAAAGAAATTTAGTTTATAATTAATGTGATCTATATATTTTATTTATTATATTTAACACATATATGTATACATATTTCTATTCTTTTACCACTGATTATACCTACTAATTCAATAACTACCTTACAATGTCCTTTTTAGGTTTTTGTTTTGGATAAATATATCTAGGAATGTTTTAATTTAATGAAGAATGTGTTAAAAACCTGGTGTCATTAGACTCTTAGAAGGGGACATATATCTATGGGTTTAGAAGCAGAACAGAGTGAAACTACAGATAAATGCCAATGTGTATAATTATTTTCTGTTTCTTATGTTTATTTTCATTGTGTAGAAAAACAACATTGGGGGTCCTTAGATTATTAACTTTTATACATCAATGATTTATAAGATTAATATGGTCTAGAATATGTTATAATATTGTTTTGATGTGTCTTTTTGTGTTATTATTATTTCTTTTTTTTATTACAGTTTATAGATATTTTAAATGGGGATATATTATAATCATTATATAGTTATAAACCACACTTCTTGATGGAAGACTCTTGTGTTTATGGATCCATACATGTGGAAAAGTAGCTAATTGGTCGGGACCGAGTGATTTGGGTCAGAGTGTTACATAGTGGGTTTACTGTATGTTTCATTTTCAAGTCATCTTTTTTATCATTATGGAAATTTATAATGGAGTTAAGCTATATTAATCATATCTAGGTGATTCATGTATGTGACTATAAAACACTTATTTCATTTTGATTTTGTTACATCTACAAATATATTGTTTCAGAATGATAATATGTATATTCTCTTGTTTCAATTTATAGGACTTTGGTGTGTTCATGTATCATGTGTAGGAATATAGGATCACACGTCATATATATGTCCATCTCATGAAATACAGATAGGTTTATTTAATTAAATTTCCTTATCTATAAATTATGATTTAGTGATAGGTCATACAAAAATTTGAATTATATAAAATTGATAACAATTGTTGTAATATATATGTATATTTATGAATGTGTCTAACATAGCTGTAAAAAAGAAAAAGTATAAGACTTGCTCTATACTTTGGGCAGTAAATTATCATCATGGTTAGCCTAATGTGATAGGTCACCAATACCAATCCCTTATATCTTCCAATAACCCACTTATGTTGTTATCTTAAATAATATACTCTAGTAATTATAGGTGTTTTTTGGAATTAAAATTAACTCTTCCTAGAAGAAATATAAGGGGACCATGAAAGGAAACCATACAGAATACTCACACCAGGGAGGCAGATCATGTTTCACCACAATATAGACATGAGGATTAATGGAATTCATTGACGGGATCTTTAATCTAGTGGAGGCCTTAGAGAATTGATGGGTAAAGATAAACGATCTCATGTTTCAGGGATTATTTTGATGGATATGGGATATTACAAACATGGTTGGTATGTGTGAGGGTATTATAAGAGAATAATTTAAGGGACATTTCTTCATGAATTTTTTCACAGACATGTTTAATATGGATCAAGTTGAGGAGTTTATGAGGATTTAGTAGTGGACGGCATTGGTATCATCCTATTTGTAATGTCCCAGTTCCGAAATCCACCTAGAGGCACCCCGTACCCAATTGGTCACAAGGACTCAAACACATTTCCCCAAATGCTAGAGGCTGCTGACTAGTAGTGAGGGCCTTGAGTGTGATAGTGGGAAAATTATGCCCTCATTGGCAGAGTACACAACAGATATAAAAAAATGTGAAATAGAGGAATCAGTAAATATCCAACAACAATGCAGAATCAAACAACAGAAGACTAAAACAATAAACGACTGGAACACATATGTATATATTAAAAGATGCATGAGACATATATAAGAAAATAGCCAAACATGTCACAATACTCGAATACAAACAGTACCAAAACAAGTACAAAAGAAAAGATAAACAGTTCCTCAGCATCGCAAGCCTAGGCTTGGTCCCATGCTCTCCTTCTCCAAAGCAATCAAGTATCCCATGTGAAAGGGTGATTTACACTGTCTATACCTATAACAACATATACTGTTTGGTCCCAAAAGAATGGCCCAAATAGGGTGTGAGACTACATCTCAGTAGGAAACCACCCAATGATATGTGCCTCAAAGTCAGTGAGCATATGGTAGGTAATAGTATAGTAAGAAGTAAATAGTAATATTAACCATTAAGAAGTAATCTATACGTAGTAATAGTAAACATGATGAAGTAAATAGTCCAAAAAATAACAGGCAGTAGTGAAGCAAACAACTAACCACAACGGAACCCCTCTGTGAAGTACTCGCTGCCAGCTCGTCTGGTCCTATCAAAGAAGTACCAACAACCCTCTGGGCAGTGCACTCAGCCTAACTCCTCTGGTTTGGTCATAATAAATTATAAGAATCTCTAGGGAAGCTCACTCGATCAATTCTCCTTATACTCTAGGGTAGTCAGGGACTCTCTGGGGGTGATCACGCGGTCAATTCCCCTTATTCCCCCAAGGTCTAGAAACCATCCAAAGAAGATCACTTGGTCAATTCCTCCTATAGTCTCAGGTCTATCACATATTCTCTAAAGAAGCTTACTCAGTCAATTCCATCTCTATCCTGGAAAGGTATTAAAGAAAATTCAAACAAGTAAAGACTCTCTGAGGAATCTCACTCAGTCTACCATCTTGTAGTCTATAATATACAAGACTCTCTGGAAAGATCATTCGACATATCCTATATAGTCTATAATAACCAAGACTCTCTGAGGAAGCTCACTCAGTCTACCCTCATGTAGTATATAATATCCAAGACTCTCTGGGAATCTCACTCGCTCTATCCCTTATAGTCTATAGCACCATGTTCTCATGGTCCCATGCTAGTCAGTGCATAATAATTCTATAAGTACAAAGTACACCTAAAGAGCTACTTGGAAAACCATTCTATAGAACATCAACATGTCAAGAAAATCATTCCATCCTATGGTCACTAGGCATGAAAAACAGGTATAACAGCCAAAGACTAATGGAATCTGAAGGTTATAAAAAGAATAAGGCATGGGAAAAACATCAAATCATAGAAATTATCCACAAACATGATCAAATTTCCTCTACACAAGCATACAAGTAAGGAGGGAACATAATAGAGGAAAAAAGTTAAACACACAATACCCCGTTCACGTGTATTGGTGGAATTTGCACATAAAACTCAATGAAATTGAAATGTAAGGCACAAACCGCCTACCTTGGAGCTAGGATATTAATATACATTAACCATGACATTTGATTATCCTTATAATGGCATAGATCTACAAAAATGAAGAAAATTATCAACCCATGATAACTCGATAAAGAGGGGAAATCATGGAATGCAACTCAAGAAGAAGGAAGAGCTCACCACTGCAGATCCAACACAATTGACGATGGTAAATTCGGAGAATGGATGGATGCTCTGGGGCTCGGAGGATTTCTGCGGCCGCATAGACGCTCCCGGTCGAAGAATCCTGAGAAGAAGACGTTTCTCTCAATTAGGCATGACCCCAATTCATCTAATGAAAAAAAAGAAACTACAGGCGTGTAAATATGGGGTACACGGCGTGTACTTGGCCTTTCCATACTCCACTATAAGTGGCCTCCACATCGCCTATAACGCCCCGACCCCAGTTACCCAGAGTCGGTGCATTATTACATAACATTTGCATGATCAGAAAAGATCAGGTCTCGAATGACCGATTAGTTTAGTACTCTAGGAAACACTAGATATATTCATAAGTCTTGCATTACATCATAAAGTAAAAAAACTATAGAAACATCTTGTCTTCATATCCCCTCATACTATCCCTGCAGGTCATTCATAAATTACTTCTTCACATCCTGTAAAAAATAATACATTGAATGGGGTGAGCTCAAATTCCTAGTAAGGATAACAATATAGCGGAAACATTCATAAATAATCATCCACATCTAAGGCAATGTATAACTAAAAAAAAATCCTTTTAAACTTGATCTTCAACATAATATGGTAAAGATAAAATGAAATAATGCCATTTACTTATTCACATGGATATTCTACTAGTCCAATAACCATATGCAATATCAATAACCACTTTTATAATGATGGAATGCATAATGAAAGACTATCATAACCACATAGTAAGGCCTCATGCGAAGAATACAAATAAGATTTTGTCAAGGCCTTGTTCCAAGACACTAGTTTGTCTCATGAGACCTACCAATGCATTGATGAGCAATAGCAGGCTCCACCCATCACTTACTAAGTCCAATGCATTCCTCCTATGAAAATATTGAAACATAACATAATCATTCATATTAAAATGTGCATAAAATATGTTAATACTTTAACCACAAACCATGAATTATATAAAAATAGCACATCCATAGTCAAACATAACTCATTTGATACAATATGGAATATTTTGTTGTATCAGATTAACCTCAAATGATAATAATAAAGGATATCGACATTGATGAAAATAATCATCAAATATATTAGAGATAAATATCTCCCTTTTTCTTGAAATCATTTAAAAGTAACACTATTTTTCAAGAATCCATTTAAAAATAGATTTTTGAATCAAAGTTTCCAATACCACTTTGAAACTATTAAAAGGAATTTTAATTTTAAAACTTTAATGCCCATATAAATAAATCCTTAAAACCATTTTTAAAACATGGACATTGATGAGAAATATTTAGAATAATAAATCTATAAAACATTTTAAAATGATATTTTAGTTAGAGTTCCTAACCAAAAGAGAGACACATGAATAAAAATAAGTGAGGTAATAAAAACATTGTAATATCTTGAGAATAAAGGGATTCATGATATACTATGTCAAAGTACATTATATACACCATATAAAAGTGATTTGGTGTATAACAACAAATTAGTCTCAATGGAATGTAAATTGAGATGAAATATCTTATAAAGATCACATACATAGGTTAAGGATAAATAAACGACATAATAATGTGTGAAAAATGTAAATACACTCAATATGATTGGATGTTTAGTGTAAATCAATCAGAGAACATTCACACATATTCTTGTAAAAACAACAACAATGAGTTGGATATTTAACTCAAAAATTACAGATTGAGTTAATATTACTCCAATCAAGTTCACATCGATGAATTGAGAATTTATTAATGGAGTGATTATGTGTATCAAAATTATAACCATAGAAAGGGGAGTGTAAATTATGACATAAGAAAATGAATAGTGATTCTACACATAATATTGGAGTAAAATAATCAATGAAGTATGCATAAATCCGAGTGGGTGGAATTTGAAATTTCAAAGTCCCATATCAATTTGGTAACATACGAAACATACTCTCATGAGAAAAGGATCATACAATGATGATGTAAATATACATAAATTATATTATATTACACAATGAATACAATCATGGGTAGTACACACACCACATGTAATAAATAAGTGGTGAATGATGGAATTATCACGGAATTAAAAGTGAGATAAGAAACCCCTTACTTTGTACTTTTTCCTTGTTCAAGGGTAGGTTAGACTCTTTTATAATGGTTAAATAATTTCTATTGAATTATACAAGAATCATATACATTAATATGATATCCTATATGATCTTTTAGCATTGATTTGTTAATAATATCTTAGTATTATCGTCGTTTCAGGTGTTCACTTACTCATTTTCATTTATATGATTTGTTACATAAGTCATGTTTGTCATGGATTGGTTGTATCTTATTCATATACAGAATGATATCGAGTCCTTATACATTTTTTTAATCATAATATTTGAATTATACTTGTTTGGATACGATGGGGAATGAATCTCATCGCGTTCGTGGAGATGGTAGTCCGGACATACGCCCGAGCGATAATATCAATCTTCTGATATTAAAACCATATATAACTGAATCATATATCATATATACAGAATAATTATCATGTTATAATTATTATTTACATGAATTACACATCATTATTATACTCATCCAAATAATAATGTATTGAATAACAATTACACCACGACATCGAGACGGTAGGCCGTACGTATGCACGTATGATGACATGTCATTCAAAGGATGGATATAATACTGAATATGGTTGTAAAATATTTATAATAATATAACAGTTTATAAAATAAACTGGAGTTATTATTTTAGAATGGAAATAACAAAGGAAGAATATGTTGAAGAAGAAAGGAACTTGAAAGAGGGTTGTAAAAACATTACCTCCTTTTCAGGTTATTCCTTTTCATTTGATCAAAATGGATCCATAGGGTGGCTTTATGATCAAATTAATGCCTCTAGGTAGAATTTAGGGAAGTTGAGAGAATATTTAGGGTGGGGTTGGCTGAGCCAAAAGGCTTTGAAGGTGGAAATTAGAGAGAAGGGGGGGTGCCCTTTTTTAAGAGGGGTGAGGGGAACCATAGGAAAAGCTAGAAATATTATTTTATAATAAATTCACATTCAGTTTATAATGGCTCCAAAGTAGATTATTTAAAGGTGTAGGTGGGGATGGGTCAAAATCCTTTCAACCATTAGATTTTAGACAGTTTTGGGTCATTATATTAACCTAATCATTTATATTTAACTCTTAGTTAAATAGTTTGACATTTACCATGTCTCTTTGTATTTTTATATTATATAGTTAATAAACTTTCTATACACCACCTAGTGACCCCCAAGTGGTCCATTAATGATACTCCTATCATTATATTAGTTTTTTGGCCGAACATGAGATTTTTAGGAATATAATATCAATAAATAATATAATATTTTTTTTAAAAACTCTTTTATGTCAATTTTGACACTATTGGGTATTTTGTTTTTGATAATTTCATAACAGCAATATTATTTAGAAAAAAAATTTATATAACCAATCATAATATGTCATATTAACCTATAAAATTAGTTTAATTCATAAAAAGTCTCAAATTACATTTACATTTATATTTATAATATCAATTATTTTAATATTTCATTAATTAGGTAATTACTGCATCACCATTGTGTCATAAATAAATTAAATTATATAATGTCTAAAAATTATAAATAAAATACCATTATGTAGGAAATACTTTTAGCTTTATAATTATTATTTATAATCGAATTTATCTTCTACATAACCCTATATTAAAAATGTTTTAGTCATTAAACTATGATTTTATCTTTTTTAACTCTTCTTTGAATTAAATAATAATAAATGTCCTATTCTAATCCAAGTGGACCTAAATGATAATATTTTAATCCTAAGGGTTTTTTGGTCGAGATACACTTGTCCAATAGAATTATGACAAGTGTTAAGTTAATATTATTATCATTTTACCCTTAATTACCCTATTTACTTTTAACCGGGGTAAATAAAATTAAAAAGGCACTATTCACAAAAAATTATTTTCATCTCATTGAACCACATTTTAGTCCTTTATATTAACCATGTCTCTCTGATTTTCAAAATTCTACTCACAGAAGCGGTAAAATTATGTTTTATTTGAATTTCCAAATTCTCCTAGGAGGTGGGTAAAAGACGGTGAAAAGTTCAATAAAATTTTTATATATCTAATTTTTTTCTAAACTAACTCTAATGAATGAAATTGAAATTATATAGGTATTATGTATCTATTTTGACCTTAATTAAATTTAAATAAAATAAATAATTATTTAAAAAAAATTATTTTTAAACTATATCTTAGAGTTTTTTCATTATTCATCAAAAATTGAATGTTTTCAGAAAAATACCAAAAATTAACCCTAAGCTAATTTAGATATTTTGAATCAAAAAATGAAGTCCATTTTGAAAGATAACATTTATAAAATTTCAAAAAGTGGGTTTTACTATTCATAATGGCTTGTTTGATTGGTTGTGGTTTGTGTTAATACTCGAAGTTGCATACAATACACGCTACTCTATTATTCAAAGAGAAGCATATCATGGAAGCTTGGGGTGTTACATCGCCCCTACACACCGTGTTTGTGGCCTGGACAAGGACAACACACGACCTTACGTGACATCAATGTACATGGCGTGTAATTTGAAAATTTCCAGAATTTCCTCTTTTTCTGAAAAAAGACCAGAAAATGAAAAACATACATGAAATGAAGATCTGGGTTCTTACAGACGTCCCCCCTTAAATAAATTTGTCCTCAAATTTCCCTAGAAAGGTGTAGAAGAAGAAACCCAGAATAGCTCCGGCCACACCGATCGTACATCGGCCTCCCTCTCCTTGGTCTCGTCCAGTACTCTCTCGTGCTACCATAGCACCCGTACCAGAGGAAAAGATCGTCCATGAAGAACCTTCGTGATGTGATAGACAATACGGATAGGATTCTCCTCAAACATAGCATCCACATTGAGCTCAACCTCCTTTGGTTGAAAAAAATGAGACGGGTCTGATAAGTAATGTCTGAGTTGAGAAACGTGGAAGACATCGTGCATATCCTGATACCTCTGAGGTAACTGCAACAGATAGGCAACCATCCCAACTCTCTCTAACACCTCAAAAGGCCTGATGTACCATGGTGAAATCTTACCTTGTCCTCGAATCCTCTTGTGTCCTATCCTCAGTGCAATATACTGGAAAACCTGATCCTCGACCTCGAACTCAAGAGGTGCTCTCCGCTGATTAGCATAAGACTTCTGTCGAGACTTTGTTATAGCCATCCTCTTCTGAATCAATTCTATCTTCTCTTAGGTCTCCAGAACAAGATGAGGTCGCAGCAAAGCTGCCTCTCCTGTCTCCTTCCAGCACAAGGGTTATCGACATGGCCTACCGTATAATACCTCGTAAGGTGGCATCTGAATAGTCGCATGAAAACTGTTGTTAAAGGAAAACTCCACCATATGAATATGCTTCTCCCAAGAACCTCCAAAGTCTAGAATGCAAGATCGAAACATATCCTCAAGCACCTGGATCGTACGCTCGGACTGGCCATCTGTCTAAGGGTGGTATGCTGTACTCAAAAGTACCTGTGTACCCAAAGCCTTCTAAAGCCTCTTCCAGAACCAAGAAGCAAAACATGAATACCTATCTAAAACAATGGAGTGTTGAACTCCATGCAAACATACAATCTCTCATATGTACAATCTCCCCATCTCATCAATACTGAAGTTCTCCTTGGTCGGCAACAAATGAGAAACCTTTGTAATCCTATCGATGAAAACCCAAACATCGTCATTCCCTCGAGGCGACCTCGGGAACCTGGTCACGAAGTCCATCACAACATCATTAAACTTCCACTCAGGGATGGGTAGTTTCTATAAAAGAACTTCTGGTAGCTGATGTTTTGCTTTCACCTGCTGACAAGTAAAATATATCATAACGAAACCAGAAAAATCTCTCTTCATTCCTGGCCACCAATACTGGCGATGAAGATCCCAAAACATCTTGGTTACACTTGGATGTACTGCCCAAAATGAGGAATGAAAATCCCGCATCAGCTTCTCATGTATATTTTCTGGCACCCATACACGTCCCTGGAAACTCAAGATCTCATCCTTGCTTACTGTCTATCCTGGAGGAGGCTCCTCTCGTGACACACTCTCTCGCAGGACTAGGCCTTCTGAGTCTGATAGCTTTTCATCTGTACCCGATCAAGAAGTGTAGAGGTAACAGCTATAGAAGATAAAAAAAATTCTTTCCTTGTCATTCATGCACCTCCAAATGCATCTTAGAGAAAAAATCCATAAGCTGCCACTCAATCCTGGCCTCCTGAACTACCTGAATCTAATTCCTCCAGCTCAACGAATCAGCCACTTAGTTTCCCTTTCCCAACCTATACGCAAGATCAAAGTTGAAGGAATGAAAATACTAGACCCACTTGCACTGTCTCAGATTCAGATTACACTGAGTGAAGATATAATTGAGAATCTTATGATTGGTGAAAACCACAATGTACTCTGCCAGAAGGTAATGTCTCCAACAATGTTAGTCATGAACAACAGCTACCAACTCCAGATCGTGCAAAGGGTAGTTCCTCTCATGTGGCCTCAACATCCAAGACCCATATGCAACAACTCCATCTTCCTGCATAATAACGGTCCCCAACCTGATACATGAAGCATCTTAGTAATCAGTATAGATATTGCCCGGATCCAGCAAGACTAGTATCGGTGCTGACGTCAACCTCCCTTTCAACTCCTGAAAGGTTGACTCACAATAATCTAACCATAAGAACATTGGCCCATTGTTGGTCAGACCTGTCAGTGGTGATGAAACGCATGAAAAGTCTTGTATGAAATTTCTGTAGTATCCTGCTGACCCTAGAAAACTCCGCACCTCAAAGACATTCTTCTTCTGCTCCCAAGAAACGACAACTCTCACTTTCTATGGGTCTACTGATACTCCTGTCTCTGAGATAACATGACCCAAGAAGTGAATCTGATCCATCCAAAAGTGGCATTTTGAGAGATTACCATATAACTGGTTCTCTCTCAGTGTACTCAGAATGATTTCAAAATGGGTAGCACATACGTGTTGAGTGTGAGCATACACCAATATATCGTCCATGAAAACCACCATAAAGGAATCTAAGTATGGATGGAACACTCAGTTCATCAACACAATGAAAACTAATGGTGCATTCATGAGACCGAACGACATAACCATATAATCGTAGAGAACATACCTACTCTTGAAAGCTGTAAGAGGTATATTTGATGGTCAACCGTGAAAATGATGATACTTAGACCTCAAATAAATCTTTGAGAACAATCGGGTTCCTCGAAGCCGATCAAAGAGGTCATCGAGCCTCGGAAAGGGATATCGGTTCTTGACCGTCAACTGGTTCAACTTCCGATAATCCACACAATGCCTAAGGGTGTCGTCTGCCTTCTTCGGAAATAGGACAAGTGAACCCCAAGGAGAAGTACTGGGTTGGATGAAACCTTTTTCCTGCAACTCCTCTAACTGCTTCTTGAGCTACTGCAACTCAGGTGTAGCTATCTTATAAGGAGGAATGGACACCAGTGCCGCTCTTGGAACGAGATCAATAGAAATGTATACCTTACGCTCCTAAGGAAAACCTGAAAATTCCTTTAGAAAGGAATTCCTAAAATGAACCATCACTAGAGGAAAGTCTAACTGTGAAGTCCCCTGGTCATCCAGATAAATATTGACAATCTAGGCTGTAATTCCTCCCAGCCCATGATGGTTTGTTCCAACACTACCCACCTGGACATCCCACTCACCTCTATGAATAGAAGATTCTCCCTTTGGTGATACGAAACTCACCCAGCGGTGATAGCAATCGACGACTGCCTGGAAGGGAACTAACCAGTCCATACCGATAATGACATCATTGCCTACCATCTCTAGGAAATTGAGGTCCCATAAAAAGTGACACCCTGCAACCTCAAGAGGTAACTCTTTACACTAATGTATGCTAGACTTCCTCATTCCCAATGGTGTATCAATAGTCAACATGTCGGAAGAAGAAAAGATACAGAGCCCAAGGATCTCCACAACAGGAACATAGATAAAGTTATTCATAACACCAGTATCCAAACGTGATGAAGATAAACAGAGGATACTAAGATCATACCTCAAACTGTAGATGGGTCGGGATCCTACACCATGGAAAAATTCTGGCCTGTATTGCAGTCCTGCGTCCCTGGATAAACACTCTGAGCTAATCCACTCTGTAGTCACTGGTAACATGGTGACTGGCCACTATGGTCGCGACCTCCACCTCGGCCCGAATGGCCGGAAGAACTCCAGTTCCCAGACTGGTGATAAACTTACGATACATCTCTTTTACGTGGGGTATTAGAAGAACCCATACCACCAGCTGTAGGAGAGATGTTCTGAAAAAAACACTGAATATGGCCCATCTTTCCGCAAGATCGGCACTCCATCGGGTCTCTATGGAACTGAGGCCTAGTATGCACACTCCTCACACACTTGTAGCATACAACCTTGCTGCCCGAAGATACATTCTTCCAACTCTGATCTCCTCGAGCAGACTCCCTGTGGCATTTCCTGCTATAAATGGGAGGAACACTGACCCTGGGTGTCAAATTGCCCTGGATCACTGCTCTAGAGTCCCTCAGACTGTGCTCAATGATCAGCGCATGGTTGACGATCGAGGATATCTAAGTCAACCTGACGATGTTCACATGGGAAGAAATCTTCTGCCTGAGACCGTCCTCAAACTTCCTAGCAATGATCAACTCATCACCGGCTGGAATCAGCGTGAAACACTATAGCTAGGTTAAATGATACGAGTAATCCATAATAAAAATATTTCCCTGCTCGAAACTCATAAACTCCCGGGCTCGGTTATACCTCGAGGTCTCTGGGTAGATGTAATCATAGACGATGCACCAAAACTCATCCCAATCCATACTCTATTAACTCCAAGACTATGAAATCACCTCCCACCATCTCTTGGCGGTGTCTCGGAGCATATAAGTTGCGCGATTTACCCTATTCTCTAGAGGTACCTCTAGATTCTTGATGATTTTCAACGTGATATCTAGCCACGACTCTGCAGCCTGGGGTCCTCCATCCCCTGGCAAAGTCGGATGCTACTGATACTAGAACCCCACGTCAACTCAGCCATTGACAGGGCAGGAGAAGGCACTCCCTAAAAGTTCTACATCATCCTTAGGATTTCCTCCCTGAGCAACGCAAAAACGCCTGCAATGGGTATAAATGATGTTGCCAAGGCTGACACAGAAGCATGATCTGCATGATGATCTACAGGAGATCCCTAATCGGCCATATCCGGTGTCTGATCACCATCTGGCAGCTGACATACAACCGGAGGATGTCTCGGAGGCATATCTCTGAAAGATCAAAAGCACACCTTACATCAGGATTGTCAAGGAAAGAGAACACAAGAGTACAAAATGAGGACATGAGAACGAAAAACTCATGTTTTACCAAACACGAGTACACGACGTGTATGAAAACTACATGGTGTGTTCCTTAAGGTTGTACACATGGGCATCTACTCCTGCCACATTTGGTCGTGTAACACCCCAGACTACATGGTGTGTTTTACCCACACACGGCGAGTACCTCATCCCCATTCCCCAGCCTTAGTCTCTTTATATAGCAAACTCACATGATCCTCTTAACCCAAGACTACACGGCGTGTCCACTAAGGACACGGCGTATACTAGAAAAGGTTTTAGCGACCCGTGTTGTTAGCTACAAGGCTGGCTACATGATTAACCTTTACATGGCATGTTCCGAATAAACACATCTTGTATAAGAGAGATAAAACTGTCCCGTGTTGTTCGTGACATGGCTGGGTACATAGAACAAGACTACACTGCGTGTTCTTAACCAACATGGCGTCTAATACACGAGCATCCCCAAACAATGTAGTTTGTGACATGGCCGGGTACACGGCTCACTACTACACGTTGTGTAAGGACTGTACATGATGTGTTTCTGAAACCTTTTCACCACCCTGTTATTCTTCTCACACAGTCAGTTACATGGTTTAAAACTAGATGGCGTGTAGTAAAGTTAATGCCGTGTATTCTTGGTTTTTCCAGGCAGTAGCTCAGAAACTGCACCGAAGCCCAGAAAACACTGAATGAAAAACATGAAGGTATCAAATTATGATCCGTGAGGGCCCATACTCCTCACGAACCAAATATTGGAATCTCTTACATTTCATATACATGGGAAACAAGTCAATGATCCACCATGTTCCGATTCATGAGGGCCCATAACACCTCAAGAACCAAAATTTTTCATTCATATAAGCAAGGAACAATACAAACAATTCCTCTATCAAACTGTATGGATTCAATCAAGCATCTATCAAAATAGCATGCATAATCTACACAACGTCTATCACAACAACATGAAATCTCTAATGCACCCTAGATGGCATAGTAAGAATGAATGGAATTTGATTTCTAACAAGATCATATATGATGCATGAGATGGAATACCCACATCTATCCGGGTTGCGAAAGAAATAGAACCTCAACAATATTATTAGTAACAACACACATCATGTGAGTCACTCAAGGTGAAATCAAATCAACTGTAAAATTAAAAACTAGTAAAATTGCAATAAACGAGGTAGTGTGGATTTTCCCTGTACACGAGTTAGCTACTCCCGGGAAAATCTTATTACCAAGTACCAAATCCATCATATCCCAGGCTAAAGGCTCCGAATAGTAAATCAAGAGAAAATAATTCTTCTGATGCCACTTTGTAACATCCCAGTTCTGGAAGCCACCCAGAGGCGCCACGTACCCGGTTCTTCACAAGACCTCAAGCACATTTACCCAAATGCCAGAGGCTACCAACTAGTAGTGACGGCCTTGGGTTTGATAGTGGGGAAACTATGCCCTCATTGATAGAGTACACAACAAAATTAAAAAAAATGCAATAGCGTAATTAGTAAATATCCAACAACAATGCACAAGTAAACATCAGAAGACTAAAACCATAAACCACTAGAGCACATATGTATATATTAAATGATGCATGAGACATATCTTTGAAAACAGCCAAACAGGTCCCAATGCTGGAATACAAATAGTACGAAAACAAGTACAAATGAAAAGATAAATAGCTCCTCAGCATCGCCAGCCTAGGCTTGGTCTCATGCTCTCTTGTTCCAAGGCAATCTAGTACCCGAAGTAGAAGGGCACATTCCCTTGTCTATACCTGCAACAACATAGTATGTTTGGGCCCAAAAGCATGGCCCAATATGGGTGTGAGACTAAATCCCAGTACACCACCATCTGATGATCTGTCCCTCATAGTCAGTGAGCATATGACAAGTAATAGTACTGTAAGAAGTAAACAGTAACAGTAACCAGTAGGAAGTAGTCAGTAAGAAGTAACAGTAAACATCTAGTAGTAAACAGTCCATAGAACAACAAGCAGTAGTGAAGAAAACAGCTAACCACAACAGGAACCCCACTAGGAAGTACTCACAACCCGCCCCTCTGGTACTATCCAAGAAGTACCAACAATCCTATGGGAAGTGCACTCAGCCTAACCCCACTGGGTTGGTCATACGAAATTATCATACATTATGGGGAAGCTTGCTCGGTCTATTTCCCTTATAGTCTAGTGTATTCAGAGACTCTCTGGGGGTGATCACGCGGTCAATTACCCTTATAGCCCCAATGTCTAGAAACTCTATGAGGAAGATCACTTGGTCAATTCCTCCTATAGTCATAGGTCCATCACAAACTCTCTAAAAAATTTTACTCAGTCAATTCCTTCACTACCCTAGAAAGGCCTTAAAGAAAATTCAAACAAGTAAAGACTCTTTGAGGAAGCTCACCCAGTCTACCCTCCTGTAGTCTATAATATCCAAGATTCTCTGGGAAGCTCAATCAGTCTATCCCCTGTAGTCTATAATAACCAAGAATCCCTGAGGAAGCTCACTCGGTCTACCCCCTGTAGTGTATATTATCCAAGAATCTCTGGGAAGCTCACTTGATCTATCCCTTATAGTCTATAGCACCAGGTTCTCACGGTCCCGTTCCAGTCAGCGCATAATAATGCAATAAGGACAAAGTACACATATAGAGCTAATTTTCTAACCATTCTAAAGAACATCAGAATGTTAAGAAAATCATTAAATCCTAAGGTCCCCAGGCATGGAAAACAGGTATAACGGCCACAGGATAATAGAACCCAAATGTTATAACATGAACAAGGAATGGAAAAAACATACAAGCATAGAAATTATCCTCAAACATCATCAAATTACCTCTACACATGCATAAAAGCATGGAAGGAACACACCAGGAGCCAAAAGGTAAACACGCAATACCCCGTTCACAGGTATTGGTGGAATTTGAACATAAAACTCGAAGAAATCAATAGGTAAGGCACAAACCACTGACCATGGTGCTAGGAGATCAATATACATGAACCTTGAGGCTTGATTCTCCTTAGAACAACGTAGATCTATGAAAACGTACAAAAAGATCAACCCACGATAACTCGAGAAAGAGGGGATATCGTGGAATGAAACTAAAGAAGAAGGAATAGGTCACTGCTGCGGTTCCAACGTAATAGACTACGGTGAATTCGGAGAACGGATGGAGGCACTAGGGCTCAGAGGATGTTCATGGCTGTACGGATGCTCCCAGTTTAAGAATCCTGAGAAGAAGACATTTCTTTCGATTAGGCGCAACCCCAGTCCATCTAATGAAAAAAAAGAAACTACACAGCGTGTACTTCTTGGGTACACGGTGTATACTTGGCCTTTTCATACTCTGCATTAAGTGGACTCCACATCACCCCTACACACCGTGTGTGTGGCCCAGACATATCCAGCACATGGCCTTATACGGAAAGTACACGGCGTGTACTTATAAAGTACATAGCGTGTAATTTGAAAATTTCCATAATTTTCTCTTTTTATCAAAAATGACCAGAAAAGGAAAAACATACCTGAAACGAATATCCGAGTGCTTACACTATTCATCATGTTTCATTGAATTTATCCACATCAGGTATCTTTTTTATAGAAATGAGGTGTAGAAGTTAATAAAGCTTCAGAATGGACATTAGACCATATAGATGTTTTAGGTCATGATATTTGACCCGATCTCATATCCATACATTCTTTACAGGGCATTGGAGATATAGAATGTTCTGTAAGAAGAAATAATTGTTGGTATTATCTATGATGGGGGACCTTATAGTGTTACATTGGGTGCCTATTTTTTATCAAGAAGAGGAGGAATAATTTGTTACAACATGATGTTTGTAGGGAATTAGAGTATACAATGGTTTTATCAATCCCCTCTGTAAGAGAAGGATGTACCCCCATGTGATTCAACTATTGTTAGAGTGATCATAACTGTAATGTTTGTCTAGGATTTCAGAGTGATTGTTTTTTCTATGAAAATATTTGTCATGATCAGTAATTATATTCTAGTGAATCATGGTTATTTCCCCTTAGAGGTGTGGGGGAAGGTAATTAATTTCAAAAATTCATCTGGATGAAGTTCTCAGAAATATATTTAGGCCTCATATAAATCGATGAATTAGTAAAATTATACATCTCATGGAAAGGTCCATGAATCTGGGGAAAATATATTTTATATTGAAGATAATTTTCTAACTAACGATATAATATGACTATAAAAAATTAAAGTTATGGTATTTATAATATCTAGGACATTTTTTTTATTGTTTCATATATGATTTTACTATCACTTTATACCAAATGAAGTTGTTTTTTGGACCGTCCATACTAGTCATATAATATTTTTTAGTTTCTATCACCGAATACACCCTGGGGGAAGACGTTTTATTACCTCCAAATATTCCTAGAATGTATTATAGTGGTTTATAGATATAGAAATATATAGAATTTAATGGTTGTGGATATGAATATATTTGAATCTATCATTATAATAGACAAGTTGAATTGTTATCGGGTGAACATAAATTACTACACGAGGAGTGTATTTTTCACTATGACTACAACAGAAAATTATTTTGATCGATGAATGGGGTTTTATGTGTTGGTATAATGTGACTAGAGTAGATATAAAATGTGATGATCATGTTTTATATATGGGAAATAGTTCATCTCATAGATGATATGGTAGATCTCTCTTACATTCTTCATGTTGTAAACCTATACACAGAAGATGTTTTAGACAATTTCTCAATAATTCCTCTTAATAAAGTTGTTTATATTGAGTTTAAGTTTATAATTGAGGTTTATATTTAATTAAATAATCATTATTTAAAGTATGGTACAATATATTCTGAAAGAGTTAATGTTGAAACTCAATGATTTGGAGTTGAATACTTTTATTAGAAAAATCATATATCCCTAGGGTTCTTTAGTATTGTTAGTAAAGATGGAGAAATGTAACCATTAATTTCTATAGCCTACAAGATGAAATGTCATGAAACCTTTGATAATTATAAATCATTATTGGGGTAAAGGACTTCATTGATAATTTATGGGGATAGTGGTTTTCCATAAATGATCATTGATTTAGGTACCACCATATTTGGGTGAGAGAGGAGGATATTCATAATTCAATGATTATGATTGGATATGGAAAGTATGAGTATATTTTCATGCATTTTTATTGAATAAATATCCAGTGGAGTTCATATATATCATGAACATGATCTTCCATACATATCATTAATCCTTCATTATGGTTTTCATTGATGAATTTCGCATATAGTCATGGACGTAGATTATGAATTATTAATACATGGAGATTATGTCGGGTACTCTAGGACTAAATTTGATCTACATTAATATCTTGAACGTCCACTATCAGAAATATGTGTAACATGTTATTTGGAAAGTAGTCTATGAAGTGAGAATTTTTATGGACCGAATAAAGGATTATGCTATGGTTTCATGGGCACACCCAATTTTTTTCAAGATCTAAAATTATCTTTGGTTTGAAGGATACTTAATATGGTTCATTTATTAATTCTCCCACATCACATGGACTATGAAAGGGCACACCAATAAGATGGTGATGTATGAATATATTGTCTTTTGAAAAGATGAATTCTTATATAAATGATTATAATGAAGATATATTTCATCTTAATGTTTACATAATTTTATTTTTCCTAAATGGTTTATCATGATTACTGATGGGTATTTTTTAATGTTTTTATATTGTAGAGGGATCAATTGGGGACTTATGGGTCTCATCAGCTATGACCCCTTGAGCAGAATTAAACAATGTGATGTTATGAACTGAGATATTAATTATATATTTCTCATTAAATAAATATTAATGATGGTATATTCATCTACATGAAATATCAAAGGATAACAGAAAATAACTATTTTTACAAAAATAATCATTTACCAATGTTTGTTAATTAGTAAATAAGAAGGTAAAATGGTTATAAAAACCTTTTGAAATAAAGGTCCCTTATTTACATTACTTCTATAAGCGAGCCTTTGAAGTTAATAAAAGATATTAGGTTGTAAATTTATTTTATAAAAGTCTTATTTTCTATTGTTGATATATTTATTTATAACACTAATATTTGTAGAATGGTTAATATACCAAAAAAATACTCCCTATAAATAAATATTTTACCCCAATTTTATAAACATATGTTGATGTTTAATTAAAAAAAACTAATGTGAATTTGGGAAAATAAAATTAATTTTTCAACATATCTTGATAATATTATCTTGATATTAGTTTTAGGTATTTTTCCATAATGATGGGGTTTTATTTGTATAGTAAAAAATAAATGTTTTACTAAATAACAAGGTATTTATAATATTATTAGTACATTAGTATGAATTAGAAATTCAAGAAAACATTTTCTATGAAAAAAATGACATTTAAAATTGTCTTTATAATCATTTTGAAAAATATGATTAATTTACAAAAAACCCATATTTTATATTTTTGAACATAAGTTATATATATATAATGGTTTAAAATACATTATAAAATGTGTATCTTAAAATTAATTTTTTTCCACTTTTTTGATTGTGTAAACTAATTTTGGTTTAAAATTTTTAATCAATACAAACAATTTATATAATAAAGGAATTTTTGGAATAAAAGGATCTGTTATTTAGGTAAAAACTATATACCAATAGAATTTATAAATGATAAATGTAAATAGTCAATGATTAAACCCATCATCCATCATAAAGAAATCAAAGAGAATTTTTGGTTGTGTCCATTACTGAACATCTTAACTCCACCAACTATTTATCAATTTTCATGCTAAATTCCTAAAGAATGAGTTCCCATTATTAATTTTTTTTGTAATTTAAAAAACAACACACATTTTCACCAATAAAAGGTGAATACTTCTAATCACATCCTATCACACCAAAACCTATATTGTGTGCCCCAAAAACATCACAAAACCTTCTCAAACATTACAATACACTTTTGAGAGATTATGATATGCTCAAAACACCATTCATAAATCGTCTAGACCCATTTTCAATAGAGAAAATCCAATATGCGATGTATTAATATATAACCCTCCTTTCCCATTTGTATTTATTAATGATCATTTCCACATCAACAACTTCCATTATTCCATAATATTATTGTGAAATTGGAATTATTAGTATTTTTTATGGAATTTAAATAATTTTACAAGATTTAACAAATTTTTTATTTTTTATTCAGATAAATGAAAACCATTCTTTGGTTGTTTTGTGGACTAACACATCTATGATGCAAATTGTTTCCATTTCATTTATCGAATTATAAAGATGTTTCAATTAAGTAATTTAATATATAAGAATTATATATGACTAAAATCAAATTAGTATAATTTAATTAATTTTTTTAATACCACCATTTAATTATTTTATAGTAAATTTTCACAGTTTATGGTTTCTAAAGTATTTTCAATGTAATTGAAATAATGGACTTTTTTGGATGTTAAATTTTTTTAGTTATTTAATTAGTTCAGATATAACAATTTATAAACTATGAAAAATAGTGAAATTAATTTTTTAAGTGTTCCTACCATATAAGTTTAAATTTAATCTTTCTTGAGACCAAACTCAATCCATCATGAAAACAATCAAAGCTTGCTCACAAAATAGGCCTCAAAATCATTGTACATATCTAGAATTTTTTATTTTCGGGACCATATCTCTTAAATTAACATTCCAAATAGATAAAATTTGACAAGGTTCTATAGAACATCTACTGTAACTAATTATATGATATTGTTGCCATATTATTCAGATTTCTACAAGGTTATAAATTTCTGGGAACATGATGCATTTGATTATGAATGGAAACCTAAAGAGAGCAAAATTCTTGGAGTAAATCATCCATAAATCAGACATAGAGAGCCTAATTAAGGTAAAAAATTTTAGTGAATTTTTATAAATCATAGGAAAAACATTATATAAGATGATATTGCATAATTTTGTCATTAAAAGAGAATAAATTGTTGATTAATCCAATTTATAGAATTGAAGACAAATGATCACACCGGTTTTCTACATAAATTGATTTCTCGTCTACCTCTTACAATGATATCCATTTCTTAGGGAATGATAGATGTTAGTTTCTGTAATAGTTTTTTTTTTATTTTTTATATATATTATCTTAGTGAAGATTATTCTTCTATTCATTTATTATATCTTTTAGTTTCTATTTCCTAATCTCCCACTTTGACCCTTCTAATATCTTTACAAGTGGAAAACTAACACTCAATGTTATTCGTGGAAGGAGTGGTGGCTCAGGTGTTCATTGTGATTAACTGTATATATATGTTATTTAATTATAATAATTTCAATAGCAGGGAAACTTATTTGGTGTATGGTTCAGGCCACTTTAAGTACTATTATGTTCTTATTCATATTTTAATCGTTTTCCTCTAATTCGTCCTCATAATGTTGTATCTAGGATGAAGTAGCATTATGGTAATGATTTGAGTGGGTATTATCATTTATGAACAAGGTTTGATGTGGTATAAAAACATTATATTGGAAGTATTTGACTTATAGGGTTGATCTCAACATTAATTGTAATATTGAGAATAATATTTCTCAAAATAATATTAATTTTATCCCCATGATCTCCTACGAATGACAACGATTCTTCCTTATCTTCTTTATGTATTCGTTATTTTATTTTAATATATATTTTCTATTATTAATATATATTTTATTTTATGAAATTTGAGAAAAAAACCAACTTTATACCAGTATAAAAGTTGTTTTATACTAGTAATATTTATAATATTGACAATAGAAAAATATGTGTGTTGTGAGCGACCTCCTTCTGATCGATCCTAGGTTTTGACACTATGGTGCATTCTTAGGTAATAAGAATTTTTTGGTATGGTATTCAAGAAAAATCCCCCTAATAAAAATATATAAAACATTTTAGACTCTAAAATTATAAACCATGTGGATTATTTTACCTATTCTATATATAATAAAATCAACATCCACGCATATGTGCAAACTAACGCCTCTCTGGACCGATGTATTCTCTTATGAAATACCACCACCATAGATGGTTTAATTTATATTTTACTACTATATACGATATATATAGGTAATATATATATATCATTTATTTTGGATATTTATATATAAAAAAGTAAGAATTGTTCTAATGTAGACCATTAGTATTGATAAGTAACCCGAAATATGTTCTGCATCAATTTTTTCATCATTAAATATTATTAAAATTGACTTTTTACAGAAATTTTGACAACCTATTTCTTTATTAAACATAATTTAACACACATTTAATTGTTTTAAATTATGATTTTTGGTATAACCATGAATATTTACACCACTTTTACAATCCATGTTAATGTTGTAAAGACTGTCAATTCCTGATTTTTCCAAGAAATTATATGAATCTAATACATGGAACAAATTATTATTATTTAATATTATGAATTTAAATTTATATGAAAAGGTATAAAATAAGTAATTTATATGATTAACTATATGTTACAGTTGGTGAAGGTACATTCCAGTAAATCATGGCTATAGTTAGGGGACTCAGTAACTCGAAATACACTAATTGAGTTATACAATTTATTTTCAAAAAAAATTCCATAAAATTATACAATGAATGAATTTGTCTTTTTATTTCATGGTAATATATATTATGATAGAAATAAAAATAAACTAAAGGTTTTTTTTTTTATTTGTTAAATAAAATAATTTTTGGAAGGAGTCTTATACCAATTAATTTTATAATGATGAATACATTTTTCTCAAGAAAATTTATTTTCGTGATTTGTATTACATTTTCCTCAATACTATTTTCCTCTAATTAGGTTACAGTTCATATATCACTATATATTTTGAAATTGGTTTGTTATTATTTTTTGTGATCAGTTTATTTGAATCAAAAAATTTAGTTCATGATTTAATTTTATAACATTTCTATTTTTTATGAAAACCATTTTAATTCAAAGGTTTTTTATGGAAGCTGAATAATTTCCATTTGAATATTAAATAAAACCTAATTCTAGAGATACATTATGGAATGTAAATGATTTAAAATTTCTTTTTTAGGATAAAAATATAATTTCCATGGTTGTTATATTATGTGAAATTTGAATGATTTTTATGTGGAATATCTATGTATCGATGAATAAAGGGTGGGGTCTTATATTTCCCTATGATGAATTTGTTATAAGTTAATATCTCATGAGATAGTTAATCTTGAAGAATTTTATTTTTTCATAACCATGGGAACTAATGTCACAGCTTATAAATGTTATTCTTCCACATATTAATATTTTTCCATTGTTAAATGATGTTAATTATTATGATCTTTTTCTATAATGATTCCAGGATTAAACTAAATGTTTATATTACTTATTATAGATATTCTGATTCTGTGTAGATATTTTGTGGTTTTATAATCATTTTTTAATATTATTATGAATCCCAATCATATTTTCTGATTATAAATATTTATGTTATTATATTTATCTTTTTATCATTTTCACATTATGGTTATAATGTCATCCTTGAATAAAATTTTTAATCACTTAAATAGCACTGGATTTCACACCGTTCTAAGGTAATCATACCCAATTTTTTTAGGATGATACATATTAATGACACACCTATAATATGATCTATTATGGTAGCTTTATATATAAATGTTTATTGTTTTTTATGATATGTTTAATGTAAGTAGTCGTTAATGATAATGTAACAATAAATGCTTTAGATGTTTTTATTTATTAAATGTAATGTTTTAAATAATGTATATAATTTAATATAAATGAATTCTTTTCATTTGTCACTATAGTTTATTTATTGGTAAGTTTTGGTTAATTTTTAGAAATTGGATAGTATTTTTTTCAGAATTATGTTCAGAGAACCGTAGTGAATACTCTAGATATTAACCTATTTTTTGGACGGTATCCATAATCATTGGTAATGTCTTCTGTAAGTAGTTTCCCAAGAAATAAATCCCTACATGGATACTAAATAGATGAAATGATTGTGGTATAGACTCACATATGTGTAATCAACTCGAAAAAGGATGGTTGATCAATGAATCGATTATCCATTTGATGAAATATGTGTGGGCTTAAGACTGAACACTTAGCTAGACATGATTGGATGCTGTGATATGGTTGACGCTATTCTCTTTATAAACAAAAATTAAGGATTTTTTTGTTACATTGAGGAATTTCATGATCGAATAATCAGAGTGAAAGACCCTATGGATTACATAACTAATGTTTAGAAATAGACAAATGTATTTTCAAATAGAATACATATTTTTTCCCAAAATAGTGATTTTTTATTTTTAATAAAACTCATACATAGATATATTCTTATCATATGGATTTCATATATAATATATTTTAATTAATTAGAGGAATTTTGATAGGAAGCTAAAGGATAATTTGGAAAATGGTTTCATTTTCCATATTTCTACACTATGTGGGTCACCAATAATATTTATTAAAGAGAAATATACACTACTGTGACTTTTTATTAAAAAAATAATCTTATAAAACCTTTATTAGGAATAAATATCCTTTAACCTTTATCTACTACATGGTCAATCACCTCATATAATCTATTAAATTCTTGAAGATCGACCACAAATCCATATATAATCTAATAAGGGATAAAATGGATGATAGTTCAAATACAACATTCTAAAAAAAGATATGGAGACTAATAAATTTTAGTGACTCCATTCAGATTGGCTAATGACTTTCCATTTTCAATGATATAATGAATATAGAATTTAGATACTACAGGGATAGATTTTTGGTTGACTTGATATATGATATTTATATATATTCAATGAAAAAGGAAGAACATGATAATATTTTTTTTCAATTGTGTTTATTACAAAAATAAATGATAAGTTCTATGTCAAATTTATCAAATTTTAATTCTGGATAAAAAAGGTTTCATTTGTGGGACATGTAATAATAAGAAAATTTATATTCATATGTCTATAAACGAAAAAATTTATTAAAAAATTTCTGAGATGAACAATAGTAACCAAGATATGTAGTTTTCCTTGGTTAGTTAGATACTATTTATTCATTGTGATAAAATTAGCATGGATATTGATTCCACTAACAATGTTAACATGTAAGGGAGTGATTTTCCATTAGCATAATGAAGGTGAATAATTTCTAGTGGACAAAAAAAAGATATTTTTCACAACATATATACTTACATTACATTATAAAGTGTAAGAGGTTTTTATATATATTAATGCCTATGAAAATAGGATGGGATGAAACCTCATGAAAAATTTAAATTTAATTTCTTATGTCTCGTGATAATTAAAAACATCTGAGAAAAATTATCATATTCATGATTCGGATCTATTAGTGGTGATCCTTGAATTAAAAAGATCTTGTAATTATTTCAATGGTGTGATGTGTCATATTTATATTGACAAAAACAGATTGAAATATATATGCAGTGATACAGAGTAAAATAAATTTCAAAAGAGGTGATTTTGACTTATCAAAGTCTATAACATCTTAATACATTACAATGATGGGATGGAAAACATGGTGTCTAATACCTCAACAAGGAATGATCATGTCACCTTATTAATAATTATGGTTGAAAGAGACCCAAATTTCAAATATTCTCAATGTACGAAACACGGGATAAAATATAAATTGGGAATCACTATCTTTCCCCTTTGACTATTCAACAATTGATTTATTTACTGAACAAATATTCCCTAAAATATTATGTTGATCTAAAATACATGGTTGTTAATTTTTTAGAGTTTATCTATGATAAAATGGAGTCAAAAGGTTTGGAACCCATATATGTTCCAAAAAAAATAGACCTGATGAGGAGACTTTTAGAAAATTTCCATATAATATCTTTATCTATTAATCTTGTAATCATAATGATGTATATAGGCATAAAATGAAACATTGAGAGTGAAATCATGAATTGTGATATTTCATAAATAAAATATTGATTATTGGTTTTCCAAAATGTTAAGTATGAATGAAATAATCCCATGGTTATGTAGTAAAATTTTAAAAATAAATAATGTCAATGGAAACACAACACTATTTATTTACTAATAAGACTAACCAAAACATATAATTTTCATACTTATATGGTGATTTTAGTTGACTACATTATTTAGTCAACAAATTTTTTTTCCATCAATAATAATTTCTCTCTTAACAAACCCTATATGATACGCAAGGGAAAATTGTAAGGATGCATTAAGTACCACTCAAAATTATACCTAATTAACATAAGAGGTTTATATAATGGGGATGTCTAATTACTTATAAATAATATAAGATAGAGAAGAGTTCCATCATTGTCTATTATCCTCATAAAGATGATTAGTATAAAAGGAATGTTCAATATTTAGAGGATATATTGAGATCTTATTCAATGGATTTCCAATAAGGATGGAATAAACACCTCCACTAGTAGAGTTATCATATAAATATAATTTCTATTATAGAAATAACATGACACCATATGAGGCTATTAAGTGAAAGAGATGTTGAACAACAACATGTTTTTATGATGTTTTAGAGAGGAAGATTATTGGTTGAGACCTTCTCCAAAAAATTATTGAGAATGTTAAAATTATTTAGTGGAATATAAAAGAAAAAAATAAACATTACATTTATGAATATAATCATATATGAGATATACATTTTGATATTTATGATATGGAGTTCCTTCAAATGTATCATTAGAAGCATTTTATATGATATTGGAATATATGGAATTTGATACCTAGGTATATTTGCCTCTTTGAGATACATGATCATGTTAGGGTTGTATTTTATCACTTATCACTCCCTCTATACCAATCCTTATATTATGATGTTTTATATGTATCCCTTTATATAATGTTTAATCAAGACCATTTACATGTTCTATGTTCATAATTCAAGAAATTACAGAATGTTGTTTTATATGAGTAACAACTAGTGGGGATCATATATCTTGGAGACAATGTGTTTTGAAAAAAGATAACATATCTTGATAATTTAAATTGGAGACATCATTATTTTTTGAAGCAAAGTGGCTGTATAAAGTTTTGGTGGTCGAAAAGCACAATAACTTTTTTCTTCCATGTAATAAAATTAAAGGATGTAATAGATTCAATGCGTATACTTTAAGGTCCCAAGATTTTAGTGAGCTATTCCTATAAAAATCAATGTAATGTTTGATAGAATACAATTTATGAAACACAAAACCCCAATAGACTGAAAATATTTTTATTAAAATAGATTTTAAAAAATTAATGGTAGTAATTGAATAAAGTTTTATATATAGTTATAAACAACATATGATATAAATAAACAAAGAAATAGTATTCCTATAATTTTTCCTATGTAATTAATAAGATAATTTATTCTTAAATAATATTTTTTAAAATATATATTTACTTTGTATTATATGTTTATAATTACCATTTTTTTAGAAAAATAGTTTATTTGTAAGAAAATTGATTTTCTATCGAAATTAGTTTTTTATTTTTTATCATTAAATTTATAAATGTATAAATTTAAATTTTTAAAAAAGAAATTTATTTATACCATTCCATTATAATATAATCATAATATTAATTTGAGTGATTTCTCTCAAAAAATTATTTTAATGTTAAAAGTAATGGAAAGCAATTTTTACAAAAAAACATGACTTTTATGATAATATTAGTTGATAAGTACGATTTGGAAATTTCTGAAACACCTTTTTAAGACCATATTTGAATTTTAAGTGAATTTATAAATTTATAGTATTTGATCATAATTTATTATCTCATATTTTAAATTTGAAATCATATATTATATTATTTTAAAAAATTAATAAATTGTAAATTACGTATTTTAGTATTATTTTTTTCAGTTTTAAATATTGAATCCAAATAAATGGGATCAAATATAGAATCATTATGTTCTAATTAATTAATAATTTACATTTTACTTGTTTTTTCAAAGTATAATATACCTTAGGTAGATATTAGTTACCACTGTAATAGATAAAATGGTTAGAGTAAAAGTCTAAGAGTAAAAAACATAGAACATGTTTAGAAAATTTGTTGATATATTTATTTGATGAAATTAATAAACTTATACCATATTGAAATATACTATTTTTGGTGCTTTCAAATGACAGGTAATTTTTACTTCTTAGGTGAAACAGAGGGGTTACCCAAGGTCATCTCTCAAAGGAAGAAGTAAATTTAACAACATCTTTACGTTATTTTGAAAAAAAATTAAATAACATAAAAAATATAATTAAAATTAAATGGGGTAGTTTATAATTTTTATATATATAGTAAGTATTTTGGATGATAATTTTATATATTTTTTGTATTACTGTTTTTTTCAAAGACATTAACAAACGCAATGATAAGATGTTTTTTTGAAAAATATTATAAAGGTTTAATCATCCTACCTCCCCAAATTTATTTACATATTTATAAATACCATTTAAATTATAATACACTTTTTTATTATCCATTATTTTGTTAACCCATAAAACCTATGAGAATTTAGATTACCACAAAGATAAAAATGGTTAAACCCTAGGCTAGCTTCAGAATGGGAATTCACAACACCTTGCTTTGATTTTCATTCCAAAATTAGCTTATGGTAAGTGGTAAATTATGGAACATAACTATTCTATAAATGAGGATTAATGAAGTTTAGATGTTATATTTTAACTCTAAAAATTAATCTCATGTGGTTTACAGTCCGCGATAATGGTCATTCTTGACCACACGTGATTTTGCGTGAATCATTAATTTTTTCATAGGTTAATTTAATTCAAATACACAATTAATAATTCATAATATGTGAATTACAGTATTGCATTTAGTAAAAATAATATTTTAAATATGGTTATATGCAGATCGATTAGTAGGAAGAATTACTCTTCCATGGGTGGGGTAGTCATAGTAGAAACGTTTTGTATAAGAAAAAGGTTATTGAAAGGGTATAGCACAATAAAATTTCTACTCCTTATTTCCCAAACATGTATGAATATTAATAGAAGATTAATATTGAATATAAATAATGAAATAGAAGGGAAACTATTATATTTTTTAAAGAAAAACAATATTATACAGTGAAGAAGAATAAAAAAATATTTAATGAAGGGATCCTAGCATCAAGAGCTTCCCATATGAGTATAGGATGTTCTAGAACCTCTAAAGTGACGAACAGATTTAGCTGAAACTCCAAAATGGTATCAATTAACTCCTTGGTCAAACATGCAAAAGGGGTTCCCAATTTTCCTATTTATATCTACAATGGGATATGGTTTTGGGTACCCTGATTTCAAGATACCAATTTTGTCTCGATTTTGGGTTTGTAAAAGGATTTATATAGACTCTGAGAAAAGGTTAATGTTTTATTCTAGAATATTAACAATATCCATAAAAAAGGTTGTGGATGATAGAGAATTATATTGTGAGATATTATAGAAATACATAACCAAATCTTTTACTTTGGCAGATTTTGTCACAGGGACATATTGGTTAGGATGGCCTCTTAATAGACGAATTGAGATTTGGCTTCATGAGATAAGTTTCATCATATGAAGCTATAGAGAGGCCCAAAAAATTTCTGAAAATTTCAATGCATGGATTTATATAAATTTTCATAAGAGTGGACAAATATCCCAAGGCTTTATTGTAGTTTGGCCCATTTTCCTTTGGGATCATCTTCGACCCTCCAAATCACTTCCTCCGACAACAAAACCACCACAAAAAGAAAAATTTTTATTTTCATCATTGATAAACATTTAATACATTAATCACCAAGGATTTAAAATTTGAGAAAATAATTTTAATTTAAAATACAAAACAATATTAAAATAATTATTTAAGGGTGAAATAAATAAGTGAATTGTGATGCAAACACACCCCCGCACTTACACTTTTCATAACCTGGTGAAAACCTTATATAATGTATTCCAAAATATTATGAAAAGTTATGAATGTTCATTTTCCTCAATCCATAGTGGATATGTAGTTAATTTAAGTATCCCATTAAGGTTAGATATCAATAAATTTTAAGTCATTTTCTCCAAAAATATATCAAAACAAAATCTACTGAGATTAATGACACTAATCATTCCAAATCATATCAAGGGTCCAATGTCCCACTAATTCCCCATGTCTGTGTGTTCCAACCATTTCAAGATCAAATTTAATCCCATTATTCTGTATTTCCAGGTCATGTAAAATAATTATTCTCACCTAATTTAATTCACCAAACATGTTATACATTCCTTTGCAATCGAATTCCATGAACCTCTCACTAAACCATTTCTGAAAGTCAAACATTAATCTCCCGATATTGATATCCCCATAGGTTTTACATTTCATCACTCCCATAATAATTTTTATATTTCACTTGGAACAAATATCACACTCATATCTCATCTCATGTTCAATCTCTTAATGACACTAATTGTAATATTTATAACAAGATCAATGGTTGAGGAAGAGAAGTTTTCGACCAACCCAAAATAAAACCCCTATTTATGATTTTTTTTGAGGAAATACAAAAGTCGGATAATAATACTCCCATATAGTTCAATTTGGTGTAATAATGAAATTGATCATAATAGAAATGAACATATTGGTAAACCATTTATATAAGATGAATTTTCTACCTAAAAAGGATATACCTTAAATTAGGTAGTAAATATTTCACAAGTCATGGTTGAGTGAATGGTTCTGTGGAGAAATCAACGACAGAATTTACCATAAAGAAATATCACAAATAATGGCGTCAAAATAAAATAGTTTTTATAATTAAAGAACTAATTATATCATCGAAGACTTATATTTTTATAAAATCAACACTTAATGATGAAATCATACTCATTATTATAATTTTACGATTTAATTTTGATATCATGCATTTTACATATTTTTTACATGATAATTTTACATGATATAATAATTTTTTTTAAAATTTATTGGTAGAAAAATACCATATACCAACAGTTTTGAGAACCATATCCAAGTAAGCCATGGGGATATCTCTATACCAACAGTTTTCAAAATCGTTTTTATAAGTAATATGGAAAATCTCTACCAACGGTTCTATAATATCATTGGTATATGTATTTCAAAAAAGAAACTTTCAGTTGGTTTTGATCCCATTACCTGCAGTTTATGATTTAACGACCTAACCACTATCCTAACATTACTTTTGTGAACATAGTTTCATAAATATATGTATGTATTATCATTAATAATTTAAATTCTGATTTATTAAATTTTCTTTTTAAGAAGATTCCATAAAAATTACATGTAACTATACCAACGGTTCTCAAAAGCATTGGTATAGACCTATACCAATGGTTTTGAGAACCATTGGTATAGATTATTTAATTTTTGGTCCTATACCAGTGGTTTTGGAAAAACCGTTGGTATAGGGGGGACTTATATCAACGTTTTGTCCAAAACCATATATACCCAAATTAGGGACCTATACCAACGGTTTTGGAGAAACTGTTGGTATTGGTCCATATAAGTGAACTATACCAATGGTTTTCCCAAAACCATTGGTATATATCATATTTCCAGTAGTGATATTACATAAATAATAGAAACCCCACCAAAAAACACAAAAAATGAAAAATCCTAAAATACCACCAAAATGTTGTCCCCCCTCCAAAAATTAAAATATCGCATTATCCAAAATGTAATACCATGAGATGATATGTGCACTGGAAATAAATAATTTTAAATAGATCAAATAATATAAAATTAAAAGGGTTAGGAAAATCGTGATATTCTCATGTGATGATGGGGTCATGTAGATTGATGAAATCTACTACATTAGTAGAAATTCACTAAATGAATTTAATAAAAAAATTCCCATTGAATGTAAACATTATTATACTGTCCTATTGTGTGATTTCCACTAAACTATAAGGAAAAAAATTTGATACAATATAAGGACCTAACTATATGGTACAGATCTTTCTAGGCATCAGCTTTAGTTGTGAACAATAGAGTAGGACTTTCCCTCCGATAAGAAACTCCGTTTTTAGGATCATTCATTCATGAGATACTTTTGATATATCCTTGTAGATACATGAGATATAATATGTTGAATATAAAATCTCATTAAGATCTTCAAATTGATGTTTCCTTAAATTTATAGCTTGAGCGATAGCCATGATGTATTTCATTACAACAAAATATGCCCAATGCTCGACTTTCACTAGGAGATGACATGCCTTCCAAAAAACAATTCGAAATGGGGATATATTGATTGGTGTCTTGTATAATATCCTATATGTCCATAGTGCATCGTCCAAAAACATGTTCTAATCCTTCCTATTTTTCTTCTTGGTTTTCTCCAAAAAAAATTCAACTCACGATTTAAAAACTCAATCATTTTTTTTGATTGTGGGAGGTATGGTGTTGATGTTTTTATTGTAACACTATAATTATGATGGAGGGAATCCAAAATTCAATTACATAAGTGTGTCCCATTTTCACTGATGATGGCCTTTGGTACTCCAATACTACAAAAAAAATATGTGTATTGAAAAAGTTAACAAAAACATGATAATCATCAGTCCTAGTGACCTTAGCATCCACCAATTTACTAACATAATCAAATGCAACCGAATATACAAAAAACCAAATGAATTTGGAAAATGAACCATAGAATCAATTCCCCAGACATAAAAAATATCACAAAATAATTTGGGTTGTTAGGGAATCTCTTGCCTCCTAGAAATGATAACAGTGTTTTGTAAATGTTATCACTACTTAAAAACACTTGAGCACCAAGGAATAAGATATTCTACTATAATCGAGAGTCTAAAATATTCCTAGCTATTCATTGGGATGCAAAGTGTCCACCACAAGAAATTATATGACAAAAATATAAAACAGACTCAAACTAATGATAAAAAACACACCTTCTAATAACTTGGTCACTACATATGCACCATAGATGCAGATCATCCCACACATACAATATAAACTCACTCTTTATATATTGGACATGATGATTATTTAAATTTTATGAAATATCAAAGCCAAAAAAGGTAGTTAAATAAATCAGAATACTAAGGATGGATACCTAATATGGAATAAGGATTCTCATTATGGAATATGTTCCCTACTGGTACATAGTCCAAGTTGTCGACAACAAATTTGTGTGTAAGACTACTCTTGTGGCCCACCACCATGTTCTCTGATCCATTCTTTTCGATTATCTCTATATCGAATTCTTGAAGAAGGAACATCCATAAATTAAGTCTATGCATTGTGACTAGATTTTATAGGAGGTACCCCAAAGTTGTATGGTCAAAAAAAGAAACAAATTTAGAGCCCAACAAATTTTAAAATAATTTATTTTAGGAAAATATAATGGAAATAAACTAATTTTCGATGGTTATGTAGTTTAGATGGTATGAATCCAACATTTGCGAGGGATAGGAAATCACATTTTCATGTCCCACCACCCTCTATGCATGGTCTTCTAAAAATATTATGTTTGAAGAAAAACACATTAGCTCAAATGGAATGTCCCACTATGGGGGTTATTTGATCGTTGGATTGGTCAGACACTATTTTTTCTCATAAAATGAAGTCCTACGTGATTCCTAAAAACTATTTTCAGTTTTTTATGATTTCGTTTTAATTATAATTAAAATTATACACCTAAATTAGTGTTTTGTTTCATTTTTCAATCTATATTCTTCTTTTATTTTCTGATTATTTTGGTTTATCATATTTTACAAATTAAATGATTCTATTTATAAAATTATTTTATACCGTTTAGATGTTTTGAGAAACAAATTCAATTTACATGGGTTACTAATGAAAATTTAATTATTTTTATTGTGATATTTAATAAAACCTATTCCAATTTATTCTAAACTAAAATATATAGTTTTTTATTTTTATGTTTGGTGAATCACTAATTATTTCCATGGTTTCTTTATGATGTTAAAAATTACTATATTTAAGTGGAACATGTATGTATGGATAAATGAGGATTTGGGTCCTGTATCACCATCCAATACATTGGTTTAAATTTTATATCTTCTTAGATAGGTATTCAAATATGAATTTTATTTACTTGTAAGACTAGAGACTGATTGTGGGGCTCCAAAAATTAATGTTTCCATATGAATATGTCTATACCATACTTAAAGGATGTTATTTGTTTTAATTTTATACTCTTGTAATTCAAGGATGATTTTAAAAGTTTATAATCAATGTTATATATATTATACCTACCTATTTATTGATTATGGATTTAATTTCTAATTCTTTATAATTTTAGTCCCACACATGTTTTATGATGATCTATTGATGTTATGATACTTCTCTTATGATTGAGGTTTTAATCAGTATTATTATATCAACCTTGATTAAACGTATATTCATCCATTAAGGAGAATTTAAACACTCACCTTTATAAATATATCAATCACTAGGTTGTTTTGGATGATTCTTTCTAATGAGATTCAAAGAATATGGTTCGGTAGGGAACCTTTAAATGGAAATGATAATGAGTATTTAAATTAATCAATCCATTTTTTCACCAAATAAACTAATCTTATTATTCTTTGGGGTGTTAATATTTTTGAAAGGTAATATTTTACATATTTTAATGGATGTAAAATAAATTCATGACTATCATGGGATTTTATAGTTGGTATTTGAGAAAATAATAAATTATTTTTTTAAGATTAGAAAAGACAATTTTGATAATTGTGGTTAGTGAACATTAGTGAAACACCTAGAGACATGTCAATGTATAAGATGATATCATCAAATAGTGGTAACGTATTCCTTCAGTGGGTTTTCATGAAATAGATATATTATTGAAATTGACAAGTTAATGGTTCATTGTCATAGAAAAACCAAGGTGAAATCATGTCGAAAACGGTTGGTAAAACCATTACGTGTTCATCACACTAATGCATGATTAATTGGACAAAGGCAACACACATAACTAGAAACTCCCAAGGGTTATTATTTGGTTGATCATGTTATCTTTACAAACCACTATGGAATATTTCTTTCCTAGTTAGGTTGATGATTTTATTGATCAAATGATCATAGTGGAAATTAGTATTGATGATATCCAGATTGCATAAGAATATAATGATATATTCTAGGATGAGATATTTTGTTTTACCCCAGTTCAAGAGGATGATTTTTTAATAAAAACATATAAGGATCAATTATAATCATAAGGATTATATATAAAATTGTTCATGTTGAATTATAAGAATTAAAGAATAGTTTATAGGTTAATTTGTAAAAGGGTTTTATTCACCTAAGTACTTCACCATGATTTGAACAATTCACTTTTATTACAAAGAAATATGGATCAATGCATCTTTTCATTTATTTATGTGAGATTAACCAGATAATGGTTAAGAAAAATATCATTTCCTTCATATTGATGAAATGTATATCAACTGATATGAGCTCATAAATTCTCAATGGTTGATCTTCTATATAGATATCACATGTTATGGGTCAAAATGATGGATATTTAAAAATCAACTTTCTATATGATATATGTACACTAGGAAGTTTTAGTGATTATATTTGTATGAATAATTCAGAAACCATATTCCAAGAGATAAATAATAATGTCATTAGAAACAACATGTATATGTTTGTGATTATCCTAAAAGATAATACGATTATTAATTCAAAGAGAAAGGAAGAAAAGAAGGATAATCTATGGAATGTGATGATGACATTAACAAAGGAGATGTTTTCCAAATTTAACAGATGTTAATTCATGATGTCAAATATGTCATTATTGTGTTATGTAATCAAATAAAATGGATTGTTTATAGATCTATAAAATAAAATTATTAAATAATGATCATTAATAATAATAGTATCCTAGATCATTAGTTTTATCATTATAGGTAGATAATATATAATATTTTGGAGAAATTTATCATGTATACCGAAAAAAATGTTATCATTGAAGGGAGTGTGGTTACTTTTGATGGGGGAATGCGATGAATGATTCAAAGAACTGATGAAAAGATTTTTAATAGAAATTCTAGTTACATTAACCTATTGTTGGGATGGTTTTTAATATATAGTGATTCCTTAAAAAAGGTTTTTGGATTCATCCTCATGTAAAATCTATAGGTATCACTTTATGGCACATGATAAATAATAACTCATGATAAAAATTACCCATCACATGATTTGGAGCTATCCTCATTTATTAGGGGATAATTCTTTTTAAATTGTATATATGGTAAGATGTGTGGTATTTATACTGTCCATAAGAGTTTTAAATAATTATTAACATATATGTAGGTATATTTTTCCAATAAATATGGATATAACTATTCATTGACTAAAAATACTCCCTAAATTCTAACCCTAGGAAGACAAACAAGGTGGATGATGTTTTAATTGGGAGATGTCATGTTGCCATGTCTATTATGAGTGTTGATAGAGAACCAATGTTCATGGATTTCCAATGGTTGAATCATGATGTAATATATGAAATTAAGATGTACTATATTTAGAAAATTACTACTTAAAAATAATTATATCTAAATATCAATGATTCCCAGATTGATAATTTGATGTTATAACAGATGGTATTCAATATTCTAATATTCATCATTGATAAATATAGATTCGAAAGGATTGGAACTCTGAAATCTGTCGTGTACAAATAATAATTCAAGAGGTATTATTTATAGGATACTAATTTTTCATCCTAATAAATTATTATAGAATTTTTTTTAATGTATAGATACCTAAAAAATTTGGTAGGATATCATAAATAAAAAAATAACCGAATAAAAATATCAATGATTTTTATGCCGATATGTTATAAAGGAATTAAAAAATTATATGTACATGATTTGACCAATACACATACTAGTATGGATATGAGAAAAATAACAATGTATTTCATTATCAGACTCCAAAAAACATCTAATGGACATATGTGTATTTGGGTTGTAGTTGATCTTTGTTTGATGTTTGCTCGAATTTTTCAATCAAGGAAGATTTAATTCTTGATAAGATCCTCAATATATATATATATAAGGGATTTGGTGTGGATACATGTTGATTTATATTCTATCTAATCATGTACCTAGGTTTATATTTAGGTTTTGGGGAAGTCTTTAGTATACATTGTAGAGATAGATACATTTCAGCACTACTTATATTCCTAATATTGTTGGTCGATATGAGAGGGAAATTCATACACTTTAGAATATACTAAAAATTTATTCTCAAGAATTAAAGGCATTCGATATCAATAAATTTCCATGGTATAGGTCCCATATAACAATATTTTTTGTTATATAAATTAAATGGAACTTATGAGGCACTTTATGGGAAAAGATATAGAAATACAATATGATCTAACGATGTTAGAGAGATGAAGATGATATGTAAAGACCGTACATAAAAAATAACGGTGAATGTTAAAAACCTTAATTAATATTTCAATATATCACCATATAGATATAATAGTTATGGAAATCATCATTGAAGATATCTAGAGTTTTATGTTTGGTTACAAACTCATCCTTTAAATATACCCATTGAAGCCAATTATGAGATTTAGGAAGAAACATAAGATGAGCCCTTGGTATAATGGCCTCTTTAAAATACATGATCATTTTATGGATATATCTTATCACATAGTAGTCCATATAGAGCAATCATATGTAAATTATATGTTCTATACATCACTTTTGAGAAAATAGAAACTTGACCATTCATATGTGCCATTCTTGGATGTTATACTATTAGAGATTGATATCTCATATGTGGAATAACCGGTGGAGATCATAGATCCGAGAGGAAAGGTTATAGGAAAATGGAAACATAACTAGCCATTGATCCTTATATCAACAGATATTTATTTGAATTAATATGGGAACCAAAGGATGTGATGATTAAAAATTACAATATCATGTTTTCATCATTGTAATCAAATTTAGGTATGTAAATATTTTTACTGGGCGGAACATAACTAATTAATATTTAAGGAATACATTCATAAATAAATATGTATAATATTAGATAGAGTGATTCACTATAAAAATAGAATCTAATTTTCCCAAAACTCATTTTGTTATAACAGATATTTACCATTGTATTATAGTTATTCGATAACCTGGTACAAACATTTATAACCGACTTATGAAATATAGGTCTATTTTATTATTATTTCCAAAATTGAATCTATGAATCAAATAGAATATACTTTATTCTTAACATGTATTTTTCTAAAATAATATTTTATATGTTTTAACATTTATGATTACCTATAATTTTATAAGAATAGTTAATATTCCAAAAAATCAAAATTATATACAAAACATATTTTCACTATATATTATTATTTTATATTAAAGATAAATTTTATAATTTTATAATTTAAATTATCAAAAAATAAATTTTATTTTTAAACATTGGAGGATAATATTATCTTATGATTTATTTTTGATATTTTTTTAAAAAGATTTGTTTTTGATGAATGGTGTAAAATACTCTTTTTACAAATAAAATTAATTTGATGATATTATTAGTATACATGAAAAAAATTAAATTCATGTCATATTTTTATAAGACCTAATAAGTATTTTTTGTAAATTTATAATTTTAAAAAATTAATTTACAAAAAATATATGTCATTTAACAACATAAGTAATATTTTTTATGAGATTGTTTTAATACATTATAAATTTACAATATTATAATCAATTTAATCATTTTTAAAAAAATTATAATATAAAATGGATTTATAATTTGGAATAATTATGTCCAAATTATATAATAAATTACATTTTAGTTTTATGAATAATATATAATTTACATTATGTAAAACTAGTTACCATAATAAAATATAAAATGGTAAAAGTAAAAATCAATAATTTCAAAACCTGAAAATTATTTACAAAACATGTGGGTATGTGTGTTTGAGGCATTTATTGACAATATCACTTCTCTTATAAATTAATTCTCAATTTTTAATTCACATTCCTTGATATTATGTTCCCATTTTAAACATGTCTAGATAGTTTAAAAACACCTTTCCTTTATTATAATAAAAGGATAACTACAAGACTAAATTCCCCACACATTTTAACCCAATAATTTTGGAACAGAATCTTAAAAAAACTCTATTAAAATTTCATATAATCCTTAATGTGATAATGGTATTCAAAAAATACTATACCTTAAAGGTTTAACACTATTTCCAAAGGATATAATACTAGATGCGAGATACAAATTTCTAGCTGCTTTGTTCTCATTTCTATTTCATTATATGAAATGATTATAAAGAACATAATTACAACATATTAAAATGACTATATTAGTATAATTTTTACACTAGTTTTTTATTATTATAATTTTTCAAGTATTAACCTCCTTTCCATTATCTAATAATAAATATGAAAACCATGATTCGTGTGATTTGTAGATTATAACCTCCACTATGAAATGTGTATAATCATCCACTACCACCCTAAATTTATCTTAATAATTTGAAGATTAATATATATGTAATATATTATATATATTATCCTATTATTATAAATCATATTACTTATTTTCATTATTCTATGTAAAAGGAAATCATTACCCACACTTTTGTTTACATCACTGCCTCTAAGGAATGATGCATTTTTATTTTCACTTCCACCATCATGGATGGTTCTAATTTATATTTTATGAGTATATGTGATATATATAACTAAAATATATGATTAATTTTGTTCTTTATGGATGAAAAAAAAGTAACAATAATTATAAGATAATCCGTAGATATCAATAAATAACTTGAAACTTGTTTAGCCTTAATTTTATCTTTACAAAACCAGACATAAACTCCCAAGTAATTGAATTATATAATTAAATTTATTTGAAAATAAATAATATATGGATTATTTAATTTCATTATGGTCCTTTATGGTTGTAAAATATGGAATATTGACATCATTTTTATGAATCTAGTTCATAATGGTCAATATTATTTACTCCTGTTGTTAAAAAGAGACTTTTAACATATAATACAAGAAGAAAGTTTCTATTTATGGGAAGAATAGTTTTAAAAAAACATGAATAATTCTATGTAATATTTAATTAATATTTTTATCATTATGATAAAGAGTATAATGTTATTTCATGTAAATCAAGGGAATGATAAGTGACTTGGAAACTAAAAATCTTTTCATTGATTTATTAAATTACATATTAAAAATCGTTCTCCTTGACATTAAATTTGAAATGATGTAATCTATTTTTATCTATAGATCCTTCTTTTTGATCTATATCATTTTCAAAAAAATTATTTTAGTTATTTTTTAAAAATATATTTTTTGAAAAGATACTCATAATTATGAATTTGACAATGATAAACTGAAAAAGTTTTAAAATAGACAATTTAATGATATGGTTTTTATGATATTCAATATTATATACCTACAATGGAGTTATTACTCATTCTTCGGCCCATAGTTTAATTTTAATATGTCACATTTTTGAGTGACCATGTTTTTAGAATAAAAATATTTAGTTCAACATGATGTTTTATACCATTTGGTTGTTTTAAGAAACCCATTTTAATTCCATTAATTTTTTAATGAAAATATAATTATACCTATTTAAAATTTAATAAAATATATTTCTATTTTATCTTTATGGAAAATAAATTATTATTATTTTTGATGTTATATGAAATCCATTTTATATCCATGGGCTCTTTATGATGTGGAAAGATAATAATTTATTATAGCACACATATGTATGGTTGAATGGAAGATGGGGTCCAATACCACCCTAAATTTATTGGATAAGATTTTATATCCCAAGATATTATTATTCATGAGTACATTATAGTCACTCATAATCATATTCACTAATGATGTGGCTCATAAAATTAAAATTTTTCTATGCTATGTTTTGTGACATAATTAAAATATATTAATCATTATGATATTATGTTATCATGGTTTGAGAGTTTTGATTAATGTATATAATCCTTATTATAAAAATTATTCGTCCATGTTGAACTTTTATGTATTAATTTTATTTTGAAAACTAATTTTAATCCATGTTAGGATCTTTTATTATCACTCATGGTGTTATAATATTTATATTATTATAAGTTTTTAACATATGATTATAATATCTTCCTTCTTTTAAATTTTATTCATTCCCAAGAAAACTTTTTTACTGAACCTTTTCTTATGTTTTCATTCCTATAGTTTATTAGGACGAATCATACTAATGAGATGTTTGGAATATGGACCAGTATGGTGCCTTCATGGAGAAATTATCATGTGTTTAGAAAAATAAGCATATTATGTATATTGTTTCCAAATACACTATACCATTCAGTCCTTAATATTTTATTATTTATGAAATTAAATGTTTTAAAAAATGTATTGGATGTAAAATTGTGTAATTTTTAGCTTCAGTCTCAGGACTCCTAACATGGAGTTCGAAGTTGTAGTCCATGATATAATGTATTAGTGACAGTATATATTTTTTGATATAGTTATTATATTCACAAAGCATAGGATCATCTGTCACATACTATCTAAGTAGGAATTGATCTCTGACAAAGTTAATGTGTGGACATTCTTTTGGAATTTTATTTGATAATGGAATATTCACCTAGAAAAAATAATGTTGTTACATATGATGTCTTAAAATCATGGAGGGATACAATTAGTGTATGAAAGGTGTTTGATGAGATTTTTAGTTTAATGGATGGTGGATGCATCTAAGGAACAAGGGGTGATTTAATTTCCTCCATTGAATTTCATGTTGATATTTGTGTACTGGGTAATATTCATCTATGTGTCATATACCGAAATGGTTGTGATGTGGGAATGGTTTGTTGGAAGTGACCTAGTTCCAACATTTCGGATGGATAATGATGAGGAGAATTTATTCTTATAAGAGAAGTGGTTCCCTATAAAATTATGGATATATTAATTAGGAAATTCTATACCTCATCATGGGTTGTTAAAGCTAGTTCTGTGAAGATGTATCAGGATATCTAGAAAGAATGTTAGTGTTTGGGAATTAAGAGAGAAATAATGGGTTTACATCTATTTTCATCACATATTATACAATAAAGGTAGAGTATTGGTGGCCAATATTATTACATGAAAAACTTTCTATTATTATGTGTAATTGGTACTTTCTAACATTAGCCTTTATTTTAGGGTTTTCTAGTACCCCAAGAAGCAAATATAGCTTTTGGTTGGGAGTTTTTTGTAGAAAAAGTTGTAAAATTTCATACTAATATGAGAAACTCACTTAGTATATGATTTGGGAATTATTTATGTCTCATAGATTATATGACTTCATGGAGTTTCTTCCAAAATATTTTTAAACATGAATGTTTGTTTTAAGGCTTCGTGTGTAATGCATTGAAGAAGAATTTGGGTCCTTAGTTAAACATAAGTATTTTGTTTCATCTGCAGAATGATAGGAAATCATTGATGATGGTCCATATAATAGAGGATATGAATCTAGGATATTTCATATAATTCTATGGAGGATTGGATGAATATTATTACTTAGTATATTTTTCGTACAATAAAAATTATCATACATTTATTTAGATTAATCCAGTTGAGGTTCTTTATGAACCTCCATTTCATTAACTGTTGTGTTGGAATAAGTTAGGTGAGGGAGTAGTAAGGAGGATGGGTATGTCTTAGGGGACCTCATAGAGGATTTGGTTGATTAATATGTTGTTTATTGAAATTCAAAATAGATAACATCCAAATGTCTACAAGAGGATAATACCATTGGAGTTTTCTATGGAAAACCAATATTTTCTTCTAGGTTTCACATTAGTTTGATTTTTATCGGTTATGGAGGTAATGGAAGATAACACTATGGCTTGTTGTAATATTTGAGATCATTGGGTATATCATAGATGAGTAATATCTATTTGTTTTATCTAAATTAAATCAATGTATGAATAACTTTTTCCACGCCATTAAGCTTTTCATGCAATTTTATAGAAAAATGTATGTGACTAAATGTGATGACATTGATTTGGAAGTAGATTAATTATTTATAGAGAACCCATTAATGATTTTGTATCCAAAATGAAATGTTTTGTGGGGGATGATGGTTTCACTTGTTAGAGTCTCATAATAGAATGGATGGATACATGATGATTTGTGATAATAGGAATTTGATGTTTAGAATCAATGGCTGGAGTGTTTCATGAAGGACCAGAAGATGTAAATCATTATGATAAAAAGATTTTAGAGGGGTAGATTTATGACATCTTCAATCAGAAGTGGTAATATAGTTTATGTTTCAAAATAGTTCAATTATGTTTGAAAACATGATAATGGTTTTTGGGGCCCTATAATTAGAAACTATGTAGTTTGAGGCACCAACCAATTGACTAGAGATACTAGTGTGTCACTAACTAGCTATTATGGCTCATTAATCTTTCCGATTTTATAGGTAAATGAATTTTATTTTGATATGACCATCAGCTAGATAGTGGATGGGGCAGATGGGTATCAACACATCAAGGCACAACGACTATCCAGAGGCCCTCCACCAACCATCTGAAAGAGACAATGTTCAGTTGGTGGGGCACCGGCTCACTGGTCATCTTTAATCTATATTGACTCAAGGACATATATCTGGTGAATTTTTTATATCATTCACTTCTCTTCTATGATTGACACACAGAATGTTCTATCAACTTCCATGATGTAATATTCATTCATTCTATCGTTCAACTTATCCTTCTTTTTGGAATTTATGATAGATATAAAATTTTTCCCTATATCCATTGAACCAATATTTTTATAATGAATAAATACATGTCTATTTATAGATCTACATTATATTTATATAGTTAGATACCATTCCTTTGTCTATATTAAGATATACCATCAATAGTTTATTATGTCAAATAAGATAAATTTGTATATAATAACATGTCTCCATATCCTTCTTGAATCATGTTCTATAATACCTTTTTATATAAATATGATACTTTTCATTGATAATTGATTTTCTAGAATGAATGAATTAGTTCATGGGTGTTATATGGTTATCATCTATTGATAAATACTGATATTTTGAATCAACACATTTTCAGTAAGATGTTTTATAATATATATATTTCTTTTATGATTTCTTTCCATAATTTTAATACATTTATGTGTATGTGTATCACATAGTACCACCGCCTGTAATGATTTAATTTCTATTATTTTTAATCTCCATTGACTATTCATGATTATAATCACATGTGTGTGTGTGTGGATATTGAAACTCATTATTGATGTTCAATGTTAAGGTTATATGTGATACTCATTATTGTGTACTAATTTTTTAGTGAAGTGTTATTTTATTCTTGTATAAATTGGTATGTGGGCCATTTTGGATTTGTTAACCAATAGTGGGTGTAAAAGAATTACATGAGATGATGATGATGAGGTAAATATACATGTGTATGGGTTATGAAAACATTGTGGCTTGACTCAATGAAGAGAAATTATATAAGGGAATTGTGGCCCAACTTGGGATAGGGATGGGGTATGGTGGCCTTATGGAATAACCTGTGATAGAGACCAAACATGATGACCTTATTCCAAGACACAAGGATTGTTATCATTCAAAAACATAGAGATATATAGTAGCCTTATGTCTGAATCATGATCCTGAACTCTATAATATCCATTATATCACTTTTGATCAGACGCAGGTACAAATGAGGTTCTTGGTGGCATGGATAGTGATTGACCACTATACAAATGAATGGTGTTTTTATCATTCATATTAAATTATGGTAATGGAATCACAGTATTATTCACATTAATTATTTTAGCAATTGATAGGTGGTATCCAACTAGGTCTACATCAACAACATGAACATACATCTTGATGTGCATACTATTTTGAGTGGGTTCCCATGACCCAACTCCAATATATGATTTTATTATCATTCCATATATCCTATTTTATTAATAGTATGGTTTGTTCTTACAATAATTTCATTGATACTTATGCCCCAAAATATTACGTAGAAATTTCCATAGATTACATGTTATATCAAAGGGTTATAGAAGTTCCCAATTATAATAATAACCTTGATATACAATAAGTGTAAAAATAAACATATTTGATATACTCTAGAAACATAATACTGATGGGACATAGATGATGTATGGATATTAGGTTTTAGGGGTTCATAATCATTGATACATCATTACAAAAGGATGAAACATGGTGATCACATGTATTTGATATCATGAGGACATACCCAACAATATAAAAACTACATTTTATGGGTTTCAATGGTTTTTCATATAACTTATCATTTTTATTGTACTAAAAACATGATATCATTATCATTGGGTACTATTTGATCACATTATTTGATTTAGGATAAAATTATGAATCATTTTTCATGGTGAGTTCTGTTGTGTTGGATGTTTCATTGGTGTTATGACATTTGTTGAATGATAAAAATATAAATTTCTTTCTTCTTAGTTGACGAATATATGTCTCATGAACCTATTTTTACCATGATGGTAATACCATCATTGAAACCATGTACATTGTATAAGAAAATAAGATTTCCTAGTATTGTAACGAAAATATATCAATCAGGGAATAGATTATGAAACAAGTGTGAATCCTTCTTTATGAGATATCATGTGTCAATTATATTATATTACACATAATGTTTTTATACCATGTAGTCATAGATAGGATATTAATAACCTACTTCATATCCATGAAGGCTTTATACACTCAACTATTGGTCTATGGGTTGGATTAAATAATATTTAGATTAGGACATAGAGGGTAACCCGCTATGTTAATCTACCAATTCAACCTGTTCTAATGATAAGAAGTATAGGACGTAGATAGACTAACATATGGGGTTGGTGAATTTAAAAGATTGATTAGTAGCAATAAAAAGGAAATAAATTATATTATTCATGTTTACAATAATAATGATTGAATATATTTCCCAGGGTATTCACGTATCGTTTGATCCTAATAGTGATTGAAAGAAAATATTATTTTTCTAATGAAACATAAGATCATAATTGTTTGTAAAATTTTTTGCGGAGATTAAGAGATAATTTAATGGGCTTTAGTTTATCATGTAACATTTTAAAGTGTTATAGGTCACTGATAAAATATTTTTCACATTTATGATAAGTTTTTTATGTCATATATATTTTTAATTGAATAAAATGAAGGTTACTTATTTTGAGGGACCAATGTGAAATTTTGGAAATGAAAAATATGGTATATAAGAAAACTTTAGCACATTGAATAGGTAGGTCGAAAATTTGGATGAATTTATTGAGAAAATTTTTCTTCTAATCTCTTCTAGTGTTCAAATAGATAGATTTTGATGGAATAACAAGGTCTGATTGATCTTATCGTCTCGATTGAGTCTGTGTTCATCAATCAATTGAAGGGTTGTCATAAGGATAATTAATATTCCATTATATAACATAGAAAACAATGATAAATGTTATTTAATTTGTGGTGAATGTTTTGATAACATATGGGATGTATGACCAAGAACCTTTATTCCATGACATCTCGACCATGAGAAAATCAAACCGATTAATTTAAATAAATTGGGTAACATTAATACATTCCTTTGATTTAATATTCCATTTCTAAATTTAATTAAATGAAATCTTTAATGAAATCTTGGATTGGGGTTTTTTGGATTCATTGATTTCAAATAAATGTAATGTGAATCAAAAATAGGGTTTTTATATTGTCCCAATGAAACTAAAAATGCATCGATTTTAGTTTATTTTCACAAGGTATGTACAATAAAAGATCATAGAGTTTTGTGTAAAAATTTCTTTAATAATTAAACATTTATATTTTTTATTCACTTACCGGTGTGAAATTTTATTATCTGGAGTGTGTTGTGGGTAGATTTCATGTTATGAAGATATAATAGAATATTAATGGGGTTGTCCATTAGAAATACATGAAAACTATTGAATCTTGATACAGAATATAAAAACAAAAAAAAGGTTCTCACAATATCCATGGGGGGCGTACCCATAGTTTTAAATCCACTGATATAGAACTCCCTTTTGTGGATGAATCTGGTTTGTTAGGGGAACTGAAGAGAACCTCTATGTACCATAGAGGCTTCTAACTAGCTGTGGGGTGTGATTAGTGATGTGTTCTGACTCTACCCTCTAATAAAAAGATTTAATAAAATATAAATTAACTTTATAAATATATATCTGTCTAAAGGAAGTAGTAGAAAAAGTAAAACATAAAACATGCAATTAAAATGGGAATTTGATAAACCAATAATTATGTTTCATGTTATAATATGATGAAATGTATCTAAAGGTAAAAATATAAAAATACAAATAAAAAATCATAGTACACAATAAAACTAAATATTCCTCATTCCTAAACACCATATCAGTCCCACCTCCATGATTCAGCCCATGCATCAAGACATAATCAATAATAAGGTCTCTTAATCATTTCAAAACATACATCCTTGTAACCTACATGGATACCAAATGTGAGCCTGAATAGGGTGTTAGTAAAAATAACTAGGTCACCACCATCATGCATAAATAAATCCATTATGATAATATGTTTATGAAATAATAAGATTAGTAGGTGTATTAATTAATAAAAATTACAAAATAAAATAATGAAACTACTTCAAAATGATTACAGAATATCTACATGCACGTAGCACAACCATGCCAACAATAACTATATATTTATGGAATAATAAAATAAATCAAAATATCTATCTATATAAAAATTTTAGCATCCATGATATTTCCTCGATATAATAATTTAAACATTTGAGCACTATTCTTCTATAAAAGCATTTTAGTATCATCAGATAAGCACTATATATAAGAATTACATCATGAAATTGATCCAAGCCTACTATATAATTAATACAATATGAAATATGGTGAGTCCCACTATATAAAAGTTAAAACCTAAAAAAAGAAATCACAACAGTAAGAATATAAAAATATCATATCATAAGGATCACTGATTGATTATGGAAATTACCATTAATCATTTTATTTAAATTTAATTTTTATATCAAATATCACACACCATTTACATAAACAATAATCAATTACAAAATTTATTTTATTTCATGAAATCATATGACATGTCATGTCATGAAAATGACATTGTGAAATTATCCAATTAATGTTTTCTCAAGGGTTCGAAAACCAAATAGATATCCATAAACCACATAGAAACCCATTTAATATAAATGGATCCACAAAAAATTCAAAACCATTATTTACTATCATTCATAAATAAATTAATTGATGTTCACATTGTGTTTGTAAAATCGTAATATTTCATATACATGAAAATTAAAAACACCATATGGTTTTTTTAAGACCAACATATGTACTCATGAGATTAAGATAATGATTCCAAATATCAATTTCTAAAATAAAAAGACATAGGATATCATAATAAGGAACACAAAATTGATTTCAGGGTCCAGAAATCCGTAATAGGGGAAGAAACTCAAAAAATGTGTAGAATTCCCTAGGGTTATTGAGATGAAGGATTCACATTCATTAAGGTATATAACATATGAACCGAACTATTTATGACATCTAATCCCAAAAAATACATGACATTTAAATGACTTTAATGGTTTGTAATTCTTGATTTTTGTGGTATAATGAATTTTTATGCCGCCTCGGGTGAAATTGACCTTGATATAACATTACACATCACAAAAATAGAGTCAAGGCATACAACCTGTTCAAGGAGTGTATTCCAATCATGGAATATTCCAAATGATAGTACCACATGATGTAATATATATACATAATGAGTAAATATATTGTCATTTTAATTCAAACTAAAACTCTATAGGAGACCCCAAACAACTTCCAATGACTTATAAAGTCATGGGAAAACCTCACAGGACCCTTTAACAAGTTTTTACTTATACTCCATTAATTAAAAAAATAATACACCGCAATCCATTAATTAATTTACCCCAACAAAATCATTACATCTCTAAATGAGACTCAATAAAAAAGGCATAAGGACATTGGAAATAGAAAAAAAATTGTATTTATGTAAAAATAAAAGAGGGACAGTACATAAAATATATAGTATCATACAAATATATTTCATATGAATATTTTAATTGGTTTCCATGGAAAATGTAAAAGAATAAAACAAAATAAAAAACCTAACATGTTTTTAATTTTGTTTATATATATATATAATATAATATATATTATATAATATAATATAGATTGTATTAAATTATATATGTATATATATATATATTTTTATGAGTTGCTATATTTAAATTATTGTTTAAAAGGAAACCCTATATCGGGATAGACCAATAATGTCTTGTTCTCATTGGCTAGACCCATTTAAAACCTACCAAACCCTAAATTAATTGACATGGATTTTATTTATGTCCAAGTAGACATGAAAAAATAAGAAACAATTGTCATAAATAAATTTAAATCTCTATGATTTAATAAATAAATTATAGGTGTTGTGGTAATTATTAAAAGTTAATTAAATTTTTTTATTACAACTTAATAAAGTAAAAAGACACACAAGAAATTTTTTAAAAAAATTAAATTTTCATATGAAATATAATTGAATTTCAAAAAATCATGAGCCTGGACCCACCCATTTATGTTTGATATAATAGTCATTTAAATTATATTTTTAAATAGAATTAGTTATATCAATTTAATGAGTTGATACCATCCCTCCAAATTTAAATTTTATAAGGTCCTACATGTCCACTTTTATGTGATAAAATTTAATTTCACACCCTGAGGTACCCTCAATTTGTGTGTGAGTATACATTTCAAAGAGAATAGGAGTCTATGAAAACATAGTGCAATTCAAGAGCTGACAAAGGACAAAAAAGTGAAATGGATGGGATTTATGAGTGCTGAATTTAAAATAATTTATTGAATTAAGGAATTCGTATTGGATAGTTGTAAATCCTTCATTCGGTTGAGGTATTAACTACTAGTTAAAATATCAGAATCCTGTCATTATTTATTTATTTTATCATTTTCATGGTTTATTATTTTGCGAATGGGTATTTATTACATGTGACCATATAGTATAATTAAAAAAAAAAGATAAAATGAATATGTGTGGTGAATTTTTTATATTTAAATTCATATTGAAATTTTGATTGAAATCACATAGAACCATCATGTTAAATATAAAAGTATTTTATTAGTTGAGATAAAATTTATAAATACCTTAATTTAAATATTATTTCTTTAAATTCCTTCTGTCACATGAATTTGAACAGAACAGATTGTTTGATGTTCCTTTCATAGTTGGATGAAGGTTCCTCTTACTACCAGAAAATACATATGGGAGTGGAGGGTCTACATAAATATGTTTTTTCAGAAAGGAGAATACAAATATGGCTTGGTGAAACATCATATACAAATCATGAAGAAATTAAAAGTAATTATTTGTAAGACATGGGACTCCACTGTATATAAAAAGGTGTTGCGAGTTTCTTCAACTGATCTGTCAAATACATACCATGAAATTTATTAATTAGTGACACATCCATATATTATATATTTTAATGAGAGGATTCAATTTTCTTTTCCACTATAATATTATATAGATAGATGTCTCTGAATCATTTAGTTGACATCTAATAAGATTAGTTAAAATATTTGGAAAATTTTACAAAATTACAATTTGAAAATGTTTGAAAGTAATCAAGATAAAGAAGAAAATATGCTATGTTTATTTGTTTGATATAAAATATAAATAAAAAAATTCATTTTCAATATTATCAACATTGGATAATAAGTAGTTACAAACTGAGTATAAATTTCATGAGGAATATATGTTTCTTTTCATTGTACAATTCAATGAGGGGATGATTTAGGTACTGGAATCCTCACTTTCTATAGATCCCCATCTAGAAGAAATTAATAAGGATAATTATAAATACAATACCAGCATAGATGTTAAAGTATATATATATTGTTCTATGCTGGAATCTATATCAAGTGAGATATACAAAAAATAATGAGGAGAAAATCATTTCAAAATGATATATTATATACAATATTTACACCAGGAGAGACCTCAAAAATAATGATATGATATATCAAGTTACCAATATAGATGTAGGATAACATATAAAAGTTTAGAAGGACATCATCTACTCATGATGATCAGGAAAACTGAGAATATTGAGTCTCTTGGTTTAAAACAAAACAATAATTTAGGAAATGATCTAATTCATTCTTATTTATCAGATAGCTTGTTTACTTTTCCTTTTAATTATAATAGGAATAACATGCATGTTTCAGTCCATATTTTTAGGGAATTAGTTCATCATGAAGATAATGATATGAACAATTTCATCTCTTTTGTTTCAAAGGTGAATGGGATGAGGAATAGACACACAATATTGTCATGGTATAAGTCTATGTCAAAGAAATCTATGGATCACCCATTCAAGACGAAAATGATATAGAGAGAGGGAATTGAGAAATGGGTAGTATTATTTTCATGTGTCCATAAAGGCCACAGAAATAATTTTTTCATTATTGGAAATAAAATGGATTTTGATGATTTTTCTTCAGGTATATGTGCCATTGAATGAAATATATATTTTTGTAGAATATTGGTATTGGATATTGCATGTGATTCACACATATCTTATTGAACTACTATTTCCATGTAGAATCAATCAAATTGGAAATGGTGTAGTATATCTCAAAGATGAAATGGTTATGAATTTATTAGCTATAGTCATGGGAGATTCTCATCTAACCCAGCCTAGAGGGTTTTTATTGTAGTAAATTAATATTATGTACCATCTATTTCTGGAAACATAATTTCAATGTGGAGTTTAGACACTAGGATATTTTATTTTTAGTTTTTAAATTATTTTTTTCTTATTCATAAGGATAATATATTTTTTGGTTTAGAAAATCCTAATAATGGGGTTTTTGAAGATGAAATAGAAAACTATGAATAAGAAATCAATGAAAAATATAGTGAAAATGACTTATATCCTACCCACATATGGAATAATATGATAGGTTATATAATTAAGAAAACATTTCACAGACTATATCAAGAGGGGTTTTAGACTTCCTATAGTTAAAATACATGGATGTATTTTATGCTAGTCTCATGGTAAAATGATCAAATTACATTTAATTGGGAATGGATAAATAACCAAATAACCATTTTGATTGGTTTATACTAATTTATGTGGTCCATTTATAGTATAGTTAAGGGTATTTTCACATACTTCATCACAGTTACTATTGATTATAAGAGATATGGATATATCTACTTAATGTGGTTTAAGTAAGATTATTTTAGAATGTTAATGGTTTATATAATTAATTAGAAAATATAAATGGTATCAATATTTAGAAAAAATATTCATACTATGGTATAGAATATATTAATGAGGATTTTAACATTCATATAAAGTAGCATGGGATTGTTTCTCCACTCACTTCGCCTTTTACACCTCAATGGAATCATGTTAGTTAAAGGGGGACTAAGACCCTTCATGACATGATCATATAAATGATGAGTCGTGAAAAACATCCATTATTGTTTTACATATATATACTCTATAAAATGGAATATAGACAAAAAAAAGTACAAACTAAAGAAGAAGATGTGATTTTGTATGTGTTGTGTTATGGAAACAAATCCAGACATTCCCACATATTTGTAAGGGGATGCATGGATTTTTATAGGACTATAGATACTGAAAAATTAGAATCTCAAATTGTGATATGAATTTCTATAGGTTATCTTATGAAGAATAATAGATATTAACTATTTAAACATTTATCTAGAAAATTTTTGGTAGAACATCGTGGTTTATTTCAAGATAGGTAATAAATTTCTAATGAAATTGGTGGGAGAATGATTTACTTTCATGATGTTGATTTTCTATAGGAACAAGAGGGTTTATGGGAGAAACCACTAAAAGGAATTTTGGGAGAGAAAGTAGTTCACATGATTCAAGTACTATATAGGTGTACTAGAGTTGTTAGAGAACCAGAGAGGTATGATTTTATTTCCACCTGGTCAAGTGACACATTAATCTTATTGAATACTGATCCTATGGAAAATAAAGAAAAAGTAAATGGAATGGATGTTACTAAATGGTATGAATCCATGCATTCATAAATTGATTCCACATACAAAAATAAACGTTTGATTTCGGTAGACCAACTAGATGATTTATAAACTATTGTGTGTAAATGGGTATTCAAGAAAAACATGTACATTGATAGTCAATTGAGAGCCCATAATCTAAGACTAGTGGTGAAGGGTTTTAATAAATGTTGAAGACTCCAATATGATAAAACCATATTTATAGTCACTATGCTAAAACCACTCAGAATATGACATGGAACAAAATCCTTTTATGTTTATGAAATTTAGGGAAAGGATGGAAATACTTATTTTCTAAATGGGAACCTTTTTTATGACATCTATATGAATCAACCCAAGGTTTCATTATTTCAAAGTGTTTTAAAATATAGTAAAGGTTACAGTGATCCATTTATCAATTGATGTAGGTATCACGTTCAGTTAATATTCAATTTGATGAGGCCATAAGAGAATTTTGTTTAATTAATAACGAATTTGAGGCATGTATCTAAAATAAAGTCAGTGGAAGTGCCCCTATTTTACAAGTATTATATGTTTATGACATATTATTAATGGGGAATGATGTTTAAGTATCATGATCAGTGAATACATGGATAAATGTATTCATCTCCATGAAAAACACCCATTTACCAACCTATATTATACAGATCAAGATATATTTCTATAGATGTGAAAGGTTGATAGGGATAAATCAAAGTACATATATTAACTAGTTACTCAATAGGTACAATATCAAACTATCCAATATAGGATTGTTTCCTGTTTCACGTGGTATCAATATCTCTAAGTAGATTTCTCCAAACACACAAGAGAACATGGAGTCAATTTTTATAATTTCTTATGCTTTATTTGTGGTATCTATCAAGTATTCCATGATATTTAATGGATTTTTTTCTAAATTTTATTTATGAAATAATTAAAATATAAAGGAATTCTAAAGATCTGCATTCGGTATTAATAAAAAATAACATAATTACTTGTCATGAAAAATTATAAGTTTATTGTGTATAGAGGTGATGAGACACTATTCATGGGGGGATACAATAATGTATGATTTTTTAAAAATCAAGGTGATCTGAAATCAAAATTAGGCTATATATTTTTTCTTAATGGTTGTGTATTGAGCAAGAGGAGCTCGAAGAAGTACATTGTTACTGATTCTACAATACAGTCCAAGTATATAGAGGCAATTAATGAAGATAATGAAGATGTTTTGATTTAAAGATTTATTTCCAAGCCTATAATTTTACCAAGAAATGAATAATTAATTAGAATATTCTAGGTTGATACTTTAGTAGTGTTACATTACAAGGACACCTAGCCACAACAATGGACACATAATATATTTCTGATAATTCAAAAATTGAGGGATTCTTCTCAGAGATTTGAAGTGGTGGTTAGAAGGGTAGCTGCAAAGGATAATGTGGAAGGACTCCAGACTAATGACGTATATTAACAGAACTATGATATTCATGTGAGATTTTTTGGGTTCAGAATTAATAACAGTTTTCTTTAGTGAATATTGGAGTGTTGTGAGTGGGTTACGAAGACCGAACTCCATTAGGCACATTGATCATTATTACATGTATACATATTTATAAATACATGGTTTCATTCTTACTATAAAAGTGACTATACTTCCACATCCCTTGTTCACTTTGTAATTACCTTATATTACATGTCATATCAAGTGGTTATAGCTATTCTTAGCTATAAGCATAAACAGAAGATAATATGAGATTAATCATAAACATATGTCATATGTTTTAGAAATATCATACATAAAAGGCACAATATAATTTGGAAAATCATGTTTTGGGAGATAATAAGGTTTGAGATGTATTTTCATGAACATGGAGATCTCATGTGGATGAGATAATGAGGGAATATCCAACAATAGAAACATCATATGTTTTGGGAGTCATTGGTTTTTCCTCTCTAGGATCATGTGTATTGGAATCTGGAATAGATATTGTTATCAATGTGTACCCTTCAATAATGTACTATGATGTAATAAAAAATATATGAACTTTCTTTTTTGGATAGTTAGCTTGTGTTTGTTACTTAATTAATGGTTTGAAACTATTTTAATGATCTAGATAGAATTTGTAAATTCCATGTTGAGGAATATATATCTCTTGGGATCAGGATTTCAAGGTTGATCGTATCATTATGTAATTCATTGCCAAGGTACAAGAAGGTTTATTTAGTAATTTCCTGAAATATATAAAGAAAAAAATATTATAATAAAATTTTGCATCCTTTTATATGAGGTATTACTAAAAATATATATAATATTGCATATAACGTGTGTGTATTTGGTAGTAAAAGCTATGGAATTTTATATATCCTTAGTGGCTATGATGGGTTGTTATAATATACACTTTCTATTTGGGTTAGAATCATTTTTATTGATATAATGACCTATAGGGTCACACAAAAAGTGATTCTAGATGTTTTTTATATTATAATTAATAGGAGTATATAAGGAGGTGAGACTTTTATATGGGGGATGTTGATCATATGATTATGATAAATTACATGTAAAAATAAATCAATTATATAAATCATGTTTAGAAATATTGATGGTTGAATATATATATCAAGGTATTCATAATTTGTTTTATCATAAAACTGAGTATAATGAAATTAAATTTATTTAATGAATATCGGATGTTCAATGATTGTCAAACTAATTGGGTAGTTTTTGTCGATTTAATGCTTTTTATTTTATAACGTCACATTTTATAGTGTAACAGGTGGATGATAAAAAATATGTGACATTTATCACTTGTTAATTAGGTCATAAATGTGAAAAAAATCCTCTACTGAAGGTTATTAAATTCCAGGGGCCATAGTTAAATTTTTAAAAGTTTAAACTAGGTATAAAATCTCATTTTATGATCTTGAATATGTAAATATAACAATTTGATGAATTTAAAAAGTTAATATATCCTCTCCACTCCACTATTTTTTTAATAGGTTTGAGGTCGAGACCTGTTTATTAAAAAAATAAAACATGATAACACCTTTTGAAAATGGGAAATATAGAATTCTATTAATAATACCTGGGAAACAATAAAAACATAAATATGATCCAAAGGTATTAATATGTTCTTGAGTGACCAATATGAATAAAACTATAGGATGATAAAAAAGAAAACCCCTCATCATCACCTCATAAATAGTGAAATAATGATGTTATTTAATGATTATTCATCTCCCCACTTTCCAAAAAGTTTCAACATGATGGTCCAACACAGTATTGTTGATCACCCCAACCACTAACAAAATAATGTGGAGGAAAATAAAAATATTAGTTCTTTCAAATTCATTAATCAATTTAGTGACCCAATTGACAATGGTTTTGAGGATATTTTTTCACATTCATCCCGATGAAGCAAAAAACAAATAAAAACATTGTGTAGAATCAAATTAGTGTTACCATACATCAAAGAGTATAGATGGTGGAATGATGGGGTTCAGTACATGAGTCCCTCAAACAAGGTTTACCACAATGAAAAAACCCAAAAAAACAATGTTAACAAAATAGAATAAGAAATAATCCAAATCCAAAAAGTTCAACCCCAACACAATCAAAAAAACAGTCTAAATTAAAATGATGAATTCCTATAGAACCATGACTAAAAAACCATAGAATTCCAAGTTCCACCTCTTGTTCACCTACAATAAGTTCCCTAGATACTCATACCTACACAACACATATGTAATAGCTCCCACCATAACCAGTAGTCTTCGTTGAAACATGAATCACATGACCCCTAACCGGAACCTAACAACCAAAACAAGAACTAAAACATCAAATATGTCCCCATCCATGTTATATTAAAACACCATCACTTTAAAGAAACAATTAATAGTTTCTAACCATCTTTGTATCACCAACATTTCATGGATAAATGAACCATTGACCCCCACAAAAACACCTAGAAACTCTGGTATGGCTAGATCTAAACCTCATCCCGGAATGAGGGAATCATAGAATTTTAGAATCTGTAGTTTTGCGATGATGATGATGAGAAAAATTTGGAAGTGTTGGATATAGAAGAAGTCATAAATGAATATTTTTGTAGAAAACAACCTCCATATAAATCCTAAAATATATTTCAAAATGATACTTCCACCATAACCATGATTGATGAAGTCAAACGGAGGTGATCAAAAGTATGAGAGAGCTCAATGAGCCTGAGGAACATGATATGTCACATTTGAGATTTCCGATCCAATTTCATCTACTCTCATGTTCTTCGATTGAGATTATAAAAAAAGGTCAAATTAATTATATTTTATTGACTGAGCTCTCATACTTCTCACAATAAATCTCACATCATAATGCCCATCTATTTATTAACATAATACACATGAATCATAGACCTATGATCTTGGATATATTGTTCATGTGTCGATGATCAAGAAAATTCCTAGATTATCATCGTTGATTCAAGACACATCGATGGTGATAAAATGAAACCAAAAAAATCAAAGGAATAGGGTAAAATTTATGTTTTCATTTGTTATTATTTTTCAATATATAATTGAATTACGTATGATAATATATCATATATGGGAAGAAGGTTCTATGGATTTAGTGTTTTAAACATGAATCCAAACCCAAAATATTAAATTATTCATGTTTCATGCTTCATTAGTTCCCTAGGATCCATAATCTATAATCTCCCTGATCATGGATATAGATATAGTATAGGATCCAATGGGAAGCATCATAAGAGATAGATATTGGTGTTTATAGGTGAAAATTGGACATACTACATATAGATTCGAAACTATAAATATATTTTATAGGTTTAATGATTATTTCTATTGGGATGACTAGTCACATTGGGGATCCATGGTTTGTTAAATTTAATTCTTCTACGATACCTACAATGACATATGATATAATATTTTGTATTATTTAGTTTTTTTCTGTTTGTTGTTGTATTATTCATTCTTTTTATAGTTATAGTGTATGGATATTGATGATGACAATATAGTCTTTTTATTTTAATATTAAGAGACTCATACAAAGTTGGTACCCACTTATATACAAGGATACATGTATAAAGTTATGTACATCATCATACTATAGTAAGTAATTTGGTGTGGGAAATTATAAAATTAATATTCATAGAATTTTGGTTTAGAGTAGTTGGTTCATGTAAACATGGTAGTGTAAAATCTAATATTTTTTCTCACAGGACATTAACGTAAGTCTGAGTGCTAATAAATATGATACAATTTTAATTTTTATATAGATCATGTGTTTCCCTTAGGGGGATAACTCTAATTTATTGGTTAATGGTCGACCAAATTTTGGTAAACATTGAGGATAAAAATTCCAAATTTCGTCATTTTTTAATAATGTAGTTATTTTCATACCCGATGGATCCAATTGTGAGTGGGGGGGGGAGGGGATAATGGAACTGAAACAACATACAAGAAGGATAATACATGGAAGAATGCTTCTAGTATTATTTGAAAAAAATATATTGATTCATAAGAAACATGGAGTTTTGTATTTCCAAAACTAGATGCTCCACGAATGCCCGTAGTTGCATGTGGACACAAGAATTTTATGAGTGAAAAATAATTATTAGATCCAACCATATTTGATTATGTATATGTGGATAAATACCCCTAAAATATCTATTTTATAGTATAATGGAATAATCTATAGTATTCTATATTTTCGTGATTTTAAATATATTAACTCATGAAAATCAACTTCTATTCTTTGTACAGCACTGGGAAACCACTAAGGGTCCTATCTTGTGAAACAATTACATGAATTACCTAAAAATAATACTTCATGGTATTTTATTCTTCTTAAGTGGTTCTCACACAGACCCATCTAATAAATTACTAACTTCACGAACTTTGAATTTTCATGCTCATCCAACTTGAATGAAATATATTCCATGAAAATCTATTTAATACCATGAATTCAAAGAATAATATTTTATGAAATAAGGGGTAACGTGATACCCACATCCATATATTATATATTTCATCATGAAAAAACACAGAAAAAAGTGATATCATGTACTGTCATCCGTATGTCATATTCACCAAGAATAGTATGGGTAGCTGGTCTCCCAACGGGAGAAATTATTTCTACTATGTCTAATAAAATTAAATAATTTATTAATGATTTAAAATATTTCAAATAAATAATTTAATGTACTATGTGGTGAGTTCTAGGTTGAACCTTTAGGATGGTGGTAGAAGATTTAGGATAAATAATCTATGGTATTGAGAATGAGACATTGAAAGTACAATTTTAGAGAATAATTTTGAGAGAACATTCCATGAATTGTAATTCTGATATGATGTGCTACTGGAATACAAGGATGAGCTGTTCAACATTGATTTTTTTGGAGTCAAAAATAATAATGTACATGTTGTAATGACCTTATCCCTAGTATCTCAGAGTGGGTGGATACTTTATGAAAATGATATAAGATACAAGGAATAACATATTGACGGAAAAAATAGTTTTGTAGTCTTGATGAACTACATTCATACACCAAATTCCAATTTAAAATTAAAAGAAAAGATGAAAAATGAAATTTATTTTCAGATCAAATTTATTCTCACTATGAGTTCCCTTCATACCAATGATAAAAAATTCCAAGTAATCTTGGGGAAAAATAAATGTAATAAAGTGGGTGGCTCAAATGATAGGTATGGGTTAATTACAGAAAAAGATATGGTGAATCCAAAATGATTTAAGAATAATAATTATTGAAAGGTAAATAACTAGAAACACATTAAATTTATTCAACAACATATAAATAATGATATTATAAGGAATATTCATTTTAAAAGTCTAAATAATCAGAAACAAAATACATTTATTATTAACATGTGTAGAAACTAAATACACAAATAATATCATAGTAAAAATCTCATGGGAAATAATAAAAAATCTGAATCAGGGAAATGATAATTTATTGGAGGCCATGATCTGAGGAATCATGGTACTTTTAATATCATGTAATTTTAAGATACAATTTAATAAATATGGTAAATTAAAAAATCTGGTTTATTTTTCCAACATGTTTGTCTTGCGAGACTTACCAATAAATCTAAGGGCTATCTATAACCAGGCCCCACCAATGCATTTCATGACCAAAGAATTAATTATATATAAAAATGATTTATTTAATTCATTATTCACTATTCCTTATAAAAAACTAATCATATTGAGTAAAAGATATGGATTTGAAAATAATCCACCCTTTTTTTAAATAAATATCAATGTAATCAATGTATGTGAAAACCAAAAGATGATTTAATAAATAATCATATCAATGATATAAAAAATAGATATTAAAAAAAATTAAATTTAAAATTTAAAATTATCATTAATAAATAATTATGGTAGTATATACACTATAGATTAAAAATTTTCCGGATAATATTAAATGATACCCTAGTAAAGTGATTTTGTGAAGAATTATGTTACGAAATTACAATCAATCGAATCATATTCCCCATGTAATAATTAAATTTAAAAAAACAATAAATATAATTATAATACATAAATTCATAATATAACATGTCAAATGAACATTATTTACACATCATAAAATAATATAGGTGTATAACATAAAATTATTTCTAAAGGAATGAAAATTGAGACAAAGTCCTTTCCAAAGATCATATCACTGAAGTTAGAATTTATCAGGTGAATTGATTATTTTTATATGTTATAAATATGACTAAATTAATTTTAAATACACCTTATTACAATAAAATGTAATTCCAGACATATTCACTAGATGATAGAATCAATTTAGACGATTTTTAACCAAATGGATAGAAATTGAGTTAATAAATTCCTAAACTTATGATTCTTTCATGTTGTGCCAAATTTATCCTCATATATAATGGTTTAAATAATTATAATATTTATTATATAATCATATTAATATTTTTAAAACAATATATTATATTTTTAAAACATCTTAAATCTAATTCATAAATAATATATCATTATTTTCGTTGTTTTGGGTGTAAATTTCCTGGTTTTTTCAGGCATTTTTCATCATGAATATTTTAGTTATTTTAAATAATATACAGATAATTTAGCTAAAAAATGATATTAATGTAATAAATATCATATTTAAACATTAAATATTGTTTTATAACCATTTTTTAATTTTTATCATGTAAAATTAACCATATCACATCGTAGAGATAGTATGTCATATGTACAGATGAGCAATGCTATCATTCACTTTATTTTTAATGGTTTAGTAAATGGATGATATATTAAATTTTCAAAATCATAAAAATACGTTTATTTTAATATATATCCATTATTTTTATAATTATATCCAACCATGTCAATATGTGATGTCAAAAAAATTACCCCACTGTATGGAGACGGTAAGCTGTATGTACACACATGTGATGATTTCATTTTTCATAGGATGGATAAAAGATAAAATATGATTTTAGTATTGTTATAATAAAATATAGGAATATATATGATTCAATTGTAATATTTTAAGATATAAAACCCCATGAATAGGAAATATAATAAAAAATGATCTCAAAAGTGTTGGTAATGATTATTATCTCTCCTCCAACAGACTTCCTTTAGATCTTTTATTATATGATATAATATAGGTTTTTGGGATGGAAAAGACCATATTTAAAATAGTTAAGGATATTTATAATACAAATTTTATGATATTGGCTGAGATAGATGGCTCAATGTTGGGTAATGAAGAAAATGAAGGGGTTCCCTTTTATAATTGATGCGAGGTGCACTTTTGAATTTTCCTATAATACAAAAATATGATAAGAACATTGTAGAGACAAATGATTATAAATGGATTATAAATTCTCATGGGATTGAATTTTGGACCATATTATTTCCCATTTTTAATTTTTTTAATTTTTTAATTTTTTATAATTTTTTAAAAATTTAATAATTTCTTAATTTGTTAGGAAATCATTTTTTCAATTTTGACACAATTCACTTAATTTGACATCATATACATCAAGACAATGGTGGAATTATATTATAATAGATTAACAACCCTTGAAAATGTCATATATTTTTCTATAATATTAGTTTCTCAAAATAAGTAATTAGAATTATTTCAAAAGTAATATTATAAATATCATTTATTTTTTTACTGTTAATTAAATAAATAATACATTCATATTTTTAAATATTTTCAGGTAATTTTATAATTTATAAAAACTATATGTGTAATGAAAATAATTTAATTATGATAAAAATAGGCATTTAGGTTCATTTATTTCGTGACTTTTCCATATGTGGACACATGAAATATGTTAAATATAAATGGAGTGACATTTTGATTCTAACGTTGATTTAAAAATTATCTAAGTAATTTTGAAAAAAATATTTCCACTAATAAACTAATATTAATTCGTAATGTGATTTGGGAAAAATAATACCCATCCAAAAAATTATATAATTTTTGGTTGTTGTTAAACCCTTATCATTTTTTAACCTCCTTTTAACTCTTTTGATGATTATCATACTATCAACATTTTAAACTATATAAGGGTTGATAATGTTTATATTAAATTCCAAAAGACCAATAAATGTACTATGGTACAAGGAAGAACACTTTTACCATACATTGGGTGTAATTTACGATTTTTAGGATTTGTTATTGATTTCATAAAATAATATTTACTTTAAAATATACAAAATGTTAACTTTTAGAACTATTCAATACATTGATTTTACAAAATATTAACATATGATGTATAATTTTAGATTAATATTTTATTATATCTCTAAGAGTTTAATAGAATCATTAAGAATTGTGGAAATAATTTATTATATTTTATTACATATTTTAATATTTTTACTATTATTTATTTTATTTTTTCATTAATTCAAAAATTACTCCTTAAGCATTATATAAAAAAATTATAGTTATTATTTACTATAAATAAATAAAAAATTATAATCACAAATTCAATAAAATAATCTTTCCAAAAAACATTTATTATACCATAATATCTTATAGATTTTAAAATATTAAAAATATTATACTTATTAAAAAAATAGTATGACTTATTTAATTTATCATTAAATAATGTACTATAAAAGTCATAATTAGGTCCAAGTGGCCCCAACAAAAACTTATATAAAGAAAATAAGTTTCATATGATAAAAATATAGATTTAAATTCCACAAATAATTAATTTCATTTACATCTATTTCATAAAAACTCATTTAATATATTATTTTGACATTGCTGACTATACACAAGCATTACACATGTATTTGGATAATGAACATGTTACTAAACTTTATCATTAGAGTATATTAGTAAAAATAATAATAAATAGATTAAAATTAATAATAAATTATTGAAATGAAATTCTACCTCTTATTAGTTATAAGAAACAAAATTTAACATATCTAGTGATGCGCTAGCACATCATAAGCAATGAATGTTATTTTAATATTTATTAGGATATAAATCTTAATTTTGATATTATGAATTATTTTTTATGATATTTATATCTTAATATCATACATTATACATTTAATTAAATTTATAAATATTTATATTATAATTATATCATGGATAAATCACTAAATATACATTATTTTTTTTAAAAAAAAATTATACTTCACAAAAAACCACCTTTTCCAGAAAATTATCAAAATCTTATCATAGACTAATTATGAAATGATGAATTAAAAATTGAATCTCAATTTATAAAATATAATTTAATAATTTTTTGAGAATTAATTATATTTTTATTTTTAATTGATGAAATAAAAATCATATATTTGAAGAGTAAATAGATCTCTAAAATTATATTATAATTTTATAATCATTTAATAATAAAATTTAATTAATTATGAACTATATATATATATATATTCTAAATCATTTATTATAATTCATACCAACAAAATTGAAATCTATTTTATAGGGTACAAATTAATATAATAGTATTTTTTTTGTTTGTTTCGGTTCGGTGTTACGTAAAACATAAGCTATCAAACAATGTATCCTCTAAAAATATTGGGGTGTTACATTCAACCAAACATAAATATATTTCATCCAAAAAATTTGATTTTGATTTTATAAAATAAAGAGATTGGATTTGAAAAATCATTTATTGAAATCCCACATCGTTAAATGGGATAATAAAACATCATATTAAAATGAAGTAAAATGAAATGAGATAGTCACCACAAAAGTTGGATTCCAAATAAGAGAATGTATGTGTGAAGGGAAAATATAACAATTTAAGGGAGGTAAAATATTATGGAATGAAGGTGAGTTATAGATAACATGATCATTATAAATTTAACCATTAAAATCCAAAAATATACAAATAGTTAAAAGAGCATTGATTTCCGATTAAAAAATGTAATGAAAAATCATTTTTACAAAGTACCCTTACTATTATTAAGTAATTATTCTAGATAAATAACTCAAAAATGTAATTACATTATTTCATTCCATGCCATAATACATACCACATTATATATCTATGGTTTGATCTATTTATACATAATCTCTTCTAGAGGATATTTATATTTATGATGATTTTTATCCCTCAAGATCTTTTAACAATTCATAAGGTGCAGAACTCATTCTATCATCCAATAAATATTTTTCAACAGGTTGTAATTTTTAAAAAAATCATATATTAACCACAAAAAAATTATATTTTAAGTAAATATCAATAAATTCTACAAGTAATTAACCATAATGCTAATATATATTTAAAAATGAAACAAAAGTATTAAGAACATCACTAAATGAAGAAATATTAACTATCATTAATCCTACAAATATTTGTTTTCAAAATCACATTCAATTAACTTGATCATATATTATATTTAAAGTTTTATTTACTTGGATCAATATGTAATGTTATTGAAAACATGCATGATTTTATGAATTAACTCTCTCATTATTCACTAAATAAAATCTTAAATTATCTAACGTATTTTTTAACTCCCAAAAATTGTGTAAACTCCATCAAGGATTCCATTTTCATCAAATCACAATAAATTTTCAAGGATACCAATAAAATCCGATAAACATCTCTTTACATATATTTTCTCAACAATGGGAATGTATTTTTGGTTATCTTCTCCAAATATGACGTTTTTCAAAAACCAACTTTCCACATAGTCACGTATCTTGGTTACCGATATTATTCATTACTTGCTTCAAAATACACAAAGAATAATTCATTTAGTAAAATACTAATAGATTTCATAATTTTTTTAATAATAATTTCATTAATAAAATAATCATATTAAATCATTATTGAATCCAATCAAATTAATCACTCCACTACATTCATAGACCACTAACTAAGATTCATCTCTTTATTCCTTAACATGTTATTACTTTAATATACAATTCTTACTCTCTTTATCATAAATAATATACCAATTATACATAAAAACTCTTTGATTCTATTCATAATATTACCCCTAGGTAATATATTTTCATAGTTCCATACTCCCAATAATTAAATTATTCTACCATCTATAATTCATTATATAGACTATTGGTTTCATCCATTAAATTTCTAGAACAATTCATTTTTTCTTGATAATTATATTTATTGTGCATTTATTTTCCACATGAAAAAAAACATTCTATTATGCTAAGACATCCACTTGGGTGTTTATTCTCATATTATTGATATAATGGAAACCATATCTTCTTTTATCAATGGTCTCTACCAACTGATCTCTCAGTGAACTCTCTCTTTCTCTTCTTTCTTGATTCGAAGAGTTGTCAATGTGGATATTTCTAATAATATGTACTTATAAATTACTAAGAATAAAACCAACATCCATTACCCCATTCATTAATAAATTTGTTATCTCATCAATACATTGTCTATAATATTCAATATTCACATAGTTCCTCTGAGTTCCATCCATTTACTGAAACCAAAAAACATTCTGTGAGAAACACAAATATTTTTATTAAATCACATAGTCATGAGGAATAAATTTTATGATTTGTGAATAATGAATCATTATTATAAATATAATAATCCTTATATTTATCCTAGGTTATCCATTTTCATAACCAAATCTATATGAAGTTATCCTATTCGTAATATTATTCTCAAATTCAATCATAGGGATATATTCCCTATTCAACATTTTATTAAATCTTTTTACCATATATTCTAACAAAATTTTCAGGATACCAAATGAAAATACCCAAACCCTAGTAGAATATAGATGGTGGTCACATTATTACATTGGAATATCATACAAGGAATCACATCCTCATTAGTAGAATAGTTTACTAGTCTTGGTAAACTAGATACATACATGAAATTCACATATCATATTAAGACATAAAATGAACAATGAATTTTATTTTGGGATCATGTTTAATCTCTATATCATGTCCCTATATATTAATGATAGAATATTTCTTAGATTCACATGAAAAAGTAAAACATAAGAAATTGGTGAGATGAAATTCTAAATAAGGGTTATGTAAAGAAGAAGCTATCATGAATCATTAATGAAAGAAACACAATAAATACGTAAAGTTAAAAAAATAAAGACACATACTATTTAATAAATAATATTTATATAATTAGAATATAAAGAATAATATTTATGTTAATGTAAATATCTATAAAAATCTAATTTAATCAACAAATTTTCCTCAAATTGAATCAATGGATAATAAAATATTGAAATTATGATAAATAATAACAATCTAATTCTTAATGTGGTAATTAATAAACTATTTGATGTGATGATCTCCAGAATCATGGTAAATCAAATTTATTGACAATTCACAAGACATATTATTCATTATGGGAAATGAAAAAAATTAATTTGGCCAACATAATTATATAATGAGAGATTCCAATATATCAAGGGGCTATCTATAACAATGACCCACCCATGACTTGAATAATCAATACATTACCCCCATATCATAATGATAAATTTAATTCATGAATCCATTTGTCTTATCAAAAATATCTTTATGTATTAAAAGATACTAATTTGGAAATATTACTTATATTATGCAAAAATATTTCAAAGTAATCACAACATGTAAAAACATTTTTATGGTTTTGACAATAATAACAAAACTGATACAAGGGAAAAAACATTTAATAAAAGTGATAATTATGATGGAAGGTGATCATAAATAACTAAATATAGAATTATATAATCTAAATAAAATAAATTATGAGCATAATATTGAAAATTGTCTAATTGAAAAGAAGTTGACATAAATTCTATTACAACATTTTAGTTAGTTAAATTGTATTCCCCATTAATGAATACCAATTATAAAATCTTAAATTTCATGATAATATATAAATTCATTATATAAAAATTAATAGTGAAATTATATATTTCTAATTATATTATATAGGTGCATAACGTAAAATTATTCCACAATGAAACAAAATTAATACGAAGTCTGTTACAAATATCATATAATTTATATGACTGTTAATAAAATGATTCAATTATGTTTATCAGTTTTAATAAAAAATAAAAAAGTGGAAATAAAACATAATATAACAAAAATACATTTCACACATAATAATAAAAGGGAATAACCAATTATGTAAAACATTTCCCAACTGAATGGGAATTGAGTGATGAAATAAATAACCTCATGCTACATTTTAGTTATGGGTGCTTTATCCTACTATATAATTGTTAAATAATGTTATTGATTTAATATAGATTATTATTCATGTTTATAATACCATATATGATCCTTTTATACCCTGATACAACATATTCATATATAATATTTCATTATTTTCATTGTTTTCGTTGTATAGTTCCTTGTTTTCTGAGGCAAGTATCATCATGAATATATCATTTTTTCCTCTTAATATAAATAAATCGCCTACAAAATCGTTTTTATTATTGAATTATTAAATTTAAGGATTAAATAGTCTTTTAAAACCAATCATGAATGTTATATATGGAGAATGAATCTAATATCATCATGGAGACAGTCGGCTAAAATTACACACTAGTGATGAAATCAATACCTTAATTTGGAATGGAGAAATAAAGGGATTATTTATTAATTTTATAGATTAATTGAAATGGTATAATTTTCATATTTATCAATAATATATATGATTAAAAACATTCATTTGAAAAGGTGATTAAATAAAAAATAAATCATTTCTTGGATATGATTATTTTTACACACACACACCTGTTGATTTGGTTTTTTATTGGATGGATAAAAGTTGGAAAAGGTTTTACAATAGTGATAATAAAATATCATCATATATATGAAAATTATAGAGACCTAAGCTTGACATACATGGACATTACATTACTTTTGTAGAATACTTAATACATAAAAAAACAAACCTAATGACTTTAATAGTTTAGTTTCTTTGGAAACTCAGAACATAATCTTTTAATCGTGGTGAAAGATTATAAACATCTCCCCTAAAGATCTTACCCTTTTCTTTTTCTTACCTAAAACCTTTATTTATATCCTTGGGAAAAGAAAACATAAAAAGGGTGAGCTCAAATGCTCAGTAAAGTTATGCATGGAGAAAATAATAAAAACCATATACATTTGAACATAAAAACTTAAATATAATGTTTAAACATCAAAATGTTGAGTTGTGAAATAAATATTGGCAGTACGTAAGGCATAGATCATAAAGAATAATTAATCATGATAAAATAGCATGAGAACAAAACATGTAATTGTGGCAACCATTAAGCACATGTTATGATTTCTATAGTAGCCAAGGCATTGCGGCCACGACCATCATAGTGGACAAAGCCCATCACTGAATTAGGTTTACTTGTCGTTCCAGCCCTGTATTACAAACCCGGATTTACTTGACGTTCCAGCTATATCTATCTCATGAGATATAAATCTTTAACCAATTCATTGGACGGAGATATATGTCCCACCCACCTCATAATGAAATCATTATTTTATGTGCCACAAAATTAACATAAATCATTCATCATAATGCAAAGAATAATATGGGTTTCATTAACTTCATCCCATCATAACATAATCCATATAAAAAAATGGATATCATTACATCATAAAAAAAATCAAACCATGTATATAATATAGACATTATACTTGGAACATAAACATAATAAATAATTTCATCTTAGATGGTAAATAGTTTTGATAAAACACTTGAAATAAATTCTTGAGGAAAATATCCTTTCTTCTTCATAATCATTTTCTTTTCATAAAATTCCATGCAATATTAAAAGAAAATGATTTTGGTAGAAAATAATTATCATATATTTTAGAGGAACCATCATGAAAATAATGCGTTATGAAACAATAAAAATCCGTTCATGTTGAATAATTTAAAAAACATTCTTATTGTACTTTTTATGGAAAAGTCAAAACGTTCCCCATATGGTAAATAAAAGAATGATTCCTTCCATACCATGTGGTAAAATAAAGGGTAAAAATGACTTTAAACATCCATGTAATAATATTAAACATTTTATGAAAAAATTTAGAAATCATGGGCGTGGATGATAAAAATACCATAGTAAATACTTGTGATTAAACAATCTCAGATAAGAACGAGATTTAAATAATTATCTCTTACCTTATGTCCAATATCATCTATATGTGTCTAAGGATCCTGTATAGTGGGTTTAAAAATATTATTAACTTGTAACAGAACCATAATAATATTTTTTATATCATATATGATTCACTAAAAACTTTATATTACCCATTTATTTGTCAATTCTACGTTAAAGCAGTGTTTTGGGTAAAATATTTTCATTTATCATACGTGTTTTGAATTCTAATTATTCATATGATTACATAGATCATGATTACGTATTTAAATAATTTAAAACATGATTTCTATAAAATATATAATCCAAATATAATTTATATATATATATATAAGATTGATAAATGGAATTAAATACATCGTTCATGGAGAGGGTATGCCGTACATATGCTTGAAAGATGTTTTTGTTTCCTTATTAAATTGAATGGAAGTATGTAAATAAAAAAAAAAATCCAGTATCCTTATTATGTCATATAATACATGATTATTTATTATATAATCTTTATAATCATTCTGGAATGGTTAACATGGAGAAAGAATCTCATCGCGTCGTGGAGACGGTAGTCCGTATGTACGCACGAGAGATGATATCGTTACAATAATTATTGAATGGAATTTGAGTGGATGATATAATTTCTCAGAATAATAATGATTTTATAATAGTCATATATAGTTATTATTTCCACCATTATACCCACCATGTATGGTGGTGGTGGAAAAACATCTTACACCACAGCGTGGAGACGGTAAGCCGTACGTACACACACACGATGATTTCATTTTTTGTAGGATGGATATAATGTGAAATAGGGTTGAATAATATTTATAATAACATATCAGTATATTATAGAGAGTGATGTTATTAATTTATAATGAAACAACTAAATAATAGGAATAAGAAGAATAAAGAAACTTGAATGAATCAGTAGAAGAGATTACCTTTTTCTCAACATGCCTCTTTTGAACTTCCTCTTATGATACTAGAGTTAGTATTTTGAGAAGACCAGAAACACTATAATATAACTATATAGATTGAGAAGAGTAATTTTCTGGGGATGGCCGATATTGAAGGATTAAAATTATGTTAGGAGATGATGGAGGAGGTGAACTTTTATAAGAGAGGAGAGGGTTGCTTTTGGAAACCTCCAATATATTAATTTATTATAAACTCAAAGCCCACCTAAAAACCTCCAAAATGAATCAAATTAGAATATGAGATGAGATAAGGTTGTAATATCATCATCTGATAAAATTTAGACATGTTTGGAAATTATTTTAATCCCTATAAATTTGATTTATCCTTATTTGATCAATTTAATCTTATTTCTGGTAATAATATTCTAAATATTAAATTGTTATAAATACTTAATTATGTGTTATTAATTTTCCACAATTTGATAATTTATGGAATTGTAGACCATATAAAATTTATATTTATAATTATTAAATATTTTTATGATTTTTAAAATATTAAATAATATTTTATATTTATAAAATATCAATAGTGTCAATTTTGACACAATTCATTTATTTGAATTGAAATAAAACCCAAACAGAAGATATGTTCGAAAAAAAATTAATAGATTATTAACATGTCATATTTATCAATAAAATTAATGGTGCACATTAATTATTTCATTTAATATTTATTTTAATATTTTTAAAACCATTTATTTGTTTTTTCTCATAATAAAATTATTACACCAACATTTTTGTTTAATTATTTATTGTACTTATTTGTTTCATAAAAATTAAAATTAAAATACTAAGGTGAAGGTATATATATTATATTTTATAAGAATAATTTTGGTCTAATTTGTCCTCTAAAACTCCCATCTTTTAAAATGATATGTTTATTATATTGTGAAGGCGACAACTTGGACATCATTTAACATAAAATAATATAAATGTCATAATCGGTTTTATAAGGCTCTAAATAGTCCATAAGTCGACCCTTGGATTCTCAGGGAATATATAAACTCGACCAAAAAGGTTTCATTGTCTTTCTAGTCCTTTTCATGGGTATTATTATTTTAATAAAAATTATATTATTGATTTTTCACTAAATAAATAATTTCTGCATCATTAATGTATAAGCTATTAAGGTAATTATATATTTCTTAAAAATCAAAAATAAATTACCATGATGAAAAAAAAAATTATCATTAAACTGAGTATTTATAATTGAATTTATATTCGGTATAACCTTATATTAAAAATACTATAATTATTAAAGTTTGAGTGAGACATATTTCAAATTCTTTAAATAAAATAAACTAAAGGTCTTAATCACATCCAAGTGGATTAAAAAAGATACAATTTCAGAAAAAGAATATTTTATAATGAAATATAATCATCAAATTATATTAATACAAGTGTTAGGGTAATTTTATAATATAATATTTACCCTTAATTAACCGATTTACCTTTAACTATTGTAAATACAATTTATTGTAGTTACTATTCATAATGTTTAAAAATAAATAGTAACCTATTAACATAATTTGGACATACTTATTACAAATATGGAATCAATTTTTAAAAATTCAAAACAATGAAGTTGCATTATTTGATTTAAAATTAATCTTGTAGTTGAGAAAATGGGTTCTAAATGTTAAAGCATTGAAAAATATTGAAATATTTTTACCTATGAATTCAATGTTAAATTAATTATAATGAATTAAATTATATTAAATTATAAAAATATATATTATTTATACTTTAAAACCATTAAATAGTAAAATTTTACAATATAAAATATCTTGACGAAAAATTTTGTCTTTATTTAAAATTTACCGTATTGTTACTATTCATAAAAATATGAAAGTTAACAGGAAAATATAAAAAAATTACCCAAAGATAATTTTTATATCTTTATTGAAATGAATAAGTTTATTTTTTTCAAATAGAACTTATAAACGTGTCAAGAACTAGATTTTAAGTGGATGTTCCATAAAAAGGCAAAAAAACTGTATTTTTTGAAAAATACTTCCTTTATATGAAAAATTGATTTTGTTCTCATACAATGTTCATGAAAATGTGTAATATTAATTATAATGTTATAAAATTAAAAATTTGGTTAACACTATTCATAACATCTAGTTCCTAAAAATAATATAACAATATAACATTGTTTAGTAAAACTCGGTATTGCGTACAACACATGTTATTGAGGAAGGTCGCTCTTGCATACAACACAAGACAAGAATAGTGTTTGTGTATACTACAAACTAATACGGTGTTTCGTATAGCGCAAATTAATCGTGGTGTAGCGTAAAACACAAGTCATTAAAGAAATTAAAAATATTTTTTCTCATAAAATATCGGGGTGTTACAACAATTGATTTAAAAAATATAATGGAATGAACCCATCAATTAAATTTAGAAGAGGAAATAAAAATGGAAGAGATGGTCTTGATGGTTACTTCTCCTTCAGAATACTTCTTTAGATCTCTTCTTAATGGATCTAGCATTTTTATTTTGGATGGACCAAAACCACTATAAAATTTATTAGTATATTTATAATATAAATGATAATAGTTAGTTTAAGAAATATTGTTCAATGTGGTATAAATATTTTAAGAAAGGGGTTAAATTTTATAATTGATGTGGGGTAAGTTTCAATATTTCGTGAAATATCATAATATAATATGATTATTCAAGAGGAAAATTCCCCAAAAAAGCCAATTAATTCATAGGTATAAAAATTTAAAACTTATGTTATCCCATTTGTGATTATTTAATATATATTATTTATAAATTATTTAATAAAATATTTTTTTTATAAAATATCATTTTTCAATTTTAAATCTATTCATTTAATTTGACATCAAATGCACCACGTAAAAGAGATAACATGACTTTTATACATTAAAATATCCTTAATATGTTATATATATTTATATAATTTGTTTCACATAATACATATTTATAATTATATCAAATTTAATATCAATAGAATTTTTTATTTTATTTTTATGTTAATTAAATATATTCAACATTAGAATTTCACAAAAAATAAATTTGATTATATAATTTCTAAGAATAGAAATTATTTTTATATAATGAAAATACTATAATTAATATAAATATCAAAATTTAGTTTTTTCATATCATTATTTTTTTTGTGGAAACATAATAGTTATTAAATACAAAAAGAGTGTCATTTTAAAATTATCATTGATTTAAATTATATATTAGTAACATTCATGGAAAATTGTCCCTTAAAAACTCAATTTCTCTTATTAGGTGAAAAAGGTAGAAAAATATATATAAATATTTTTTTTAAATATTAAGGTCATGGTTACATCCCTATCCTTTTTTATCCCCACATTAAATCATTAGATAATTATCATAATATTAAAATGTTTTACTATATATGTGTGAATATTGTTACAATAAAATTCCCAAAGATGCATAAATGGACAAAGGTATATTAAATTAACAATATTACATTAGTTTTTCCAAATTTAATATGTTAATTATCTTTAATTATTTAATAAAATATTATTTTTTATAAAAATTTATAATGCAAAATTATAAAGCCATTCATTACACTGAACTTAATATTATAAAGATAACACTTAGAATTGAAATTTTTTATTTTATCTCTAACATGAAAGGATATTTTATAATATTCATTCATATATTTACTTATATCAAAATTTATTTTTTTATATTTTAAATACCATTTATTTGAATTTTCATATAATTTAATGATTACCCAATAAACGTTGTAAAAGAATTAATCTAATTATTTGCTCACTAAAAATTAATATAGTGTTGTTTTTATGAAGGTAAATATTTTATATTTAACAATAATATTTATATTTAAAAGAAACTTTTGGATAACACAATATTAATAATATTATACATACAAAAAAATAGAAAGAAATGTTTGAATTTTCAATAAATAAAATACTATAAATGTCATAATCATATATAAGTGGACCTGAAAGGCTAAAAACAAATTTATATCAATAATATTATTATATTATTATAAAAAAATCCATTTATATTCATTAATTTTTTTTCTTAAATCACATATATATCATAAAAACAAAGTTAATGTGTTATTGGGACTTTTCTAACCTTGCGTAAGAATAGAAAAAGCATTTTGATTAGGAACATCCCATATTACTATAATATTAAATTTTATAAATAACGATAATCAATTATGGTTTATATTTAATGTCATTTAATGAATTTTTACCTCTCAAATATTAGTTGTAATACACTAAAATCAACATTACGATTGTTGTGCAATCCCTACATCAAAAATGAATCTTATTTTCAAATACCTCATTGAGAAAATTAAAAATTTTATTTTATTAATTATTTTTGTATGATATTTATATTATCCAATCATACATTATTTGTTCCATATATTTAAAAAAAATTATATCACTATTATTTCTTTATGATATGGAAAAATGAAACATTATTTTTATATAAATTTATTTTTTTATTATTAAGGAAAAAACTACTTTTTTAAAAAAAATTATGCAAAATTCACCATAGAATAAATCTAATATGATTATTTGAAAAATGAACCTCACATTGTCAAATTAATATTATTTAATACTCAAAAATAATTTACCCATTTTCTTATGGAATGTAATAAATATCATATTTTTTCAGAATAAAATGACATCACAAAAAAAATATTCTATTATTTTATATTAATTTAGAGATATTTTTTTGTTTGGTAGGACCTATATATTAATTAAATAAATTAGTTATTCTTATTAATAAATGCAAAAAAAAAATTCTAAGTTATAAAAGTAACATTTTAAAAATAATATTTTGTGTTTCTTTCAGGATAAGTGTTGCGTGGAACAAGAACTATTGAGCATGGTGTTCTCTTAGAATCCCATGTTGTTACACTGGTCCAAGTACATTTTATATAACTAGATAAATCCCCTTTATTATGGTCAAATACATAGTATGGTTGATGGGTTAAGTTTCCTGATACAATTTTTAAACATAATTCACATAGACTATTAAATGATCATGAATAGTTCAATGTAAATAGTATTTCAATTTATAGTACATTGTATACTTATAAACTAATGATTTAGAGATAATTAAGGGAGTAAAATTGAAATTGAAATGTGATTTCAAAACCCAACATGAAATAGTAGTTTGAATAATATATTATAATTGAATAATTCAAATTCTTTAGATTGATCGACAAATTAGAGAACTACACTTTCATGTTATTCATGATTGGGATAAATTTGTATAGAGAGAAAACAAATTCAATGAATCGTTATAGTAGGTAGGATGCAAACTAAAATTTTGAAGAACTTCATGGACTGGTATATCATATGATTGTCCATTTTCTGAGGATAAATAATCTCTTATTTATATGAATTTATTCCATCATAAGGTAGTTTTAATTCCATTCTAGAATCCAATAAATTTATATGGGTTAATCCCATAAGTCAACAATTGAGAAAACAAGAACCCATGACATGATCATAAAGAATATGAAAATTAAATTTAACCATAGACTAGATTCACCATGTGAAAAATTATTTCACATTGGAAACTCAACATAATAAATCCAAATCTAGTCATTATCCAACAAAAATTATTTTATCTCATTATTATTAGTTTCATAAAAATAATTATTTTCATGTTAGTTACTTTTTCTCAATTTTTTCATCAATCATACATTAAAATATTTAAACTTGTGTATAAAAAATAACATCATAAATATTAATTTTACATCATGAATAATGACCTAACTGAGCCCATTAGTTTCATTCTACATCATTATTTTAGTGACACACTTATCCAGTTAAAACTATCATGCGAAGTCTTCGCATCTCCTTAGGTTCTTTGTGTGTTTAATTATAGATCCTTAATACCATCTAATGAATTCACTTATAAATATAAAGGAATACTATTTAATTTATTAAAACCATTTATCAATTTATTTGTGTGAAAATGTATTCATGAAATAAAACAATTAATTCCTCCCATAACTGAATTCATTCTTATCCTTAATAATGAAATACCAATATACTATATATGACGTTCAGCCAACCAATATTGAAATTTTAATGTCAAAAGAATTATTTTATTAAATGGGGATTTAAATATTCAATAACTATGCGATAAAATTTATATAAATCCTCATTTCTTATTGAAATCTAGTCATCAACTAAATTATGATTTATCTTGTGAAATTTTCATAATTCTCTTCTCTTATATTCATATTTATGAATTCATTATAAATACACATTATAATTTTATTTTAACTCAAATTCATTTATTTTCTCTCATCACTCATGTAAAAATTGTAAATTGTGTTTTTGACACGCATCAAATCAGGATCCTTACCATATTTTGGAGAAGAATCCACTATCTACACACTATAAAGAATAAAATAAACTTATTCATGAGGGTATCTCCATTGGGATCATATGATTATGAGGATTAAAATTTGGTTGGTAATGATTTATAAATAAGTAAAACTTAATATTATAATATTATATAAATAAATTTTCATGATAATAAAAAAGTAAATACTACTAAGAATCTACTCAAAAAGTGACATCACTATTTTCCCACTAGATCTTAAAGCAGACTAATGATGAAATTTATACTAAGGGGTTTTTTTATGTTTTATTCATTTTTTGTTTTCTTTTTTATTCAAATTTTTAACATGTCCTTATTGGTAATGTTAACAAAAACACAATGAAAACAAAAATAATCTCCTCACAATAGTATTTTTAATAGTTATAAAAATATAATATTTCAAACAATAGGGATTTATTTAATTTCAAGGAAAGAAACACTTTATTAATTATTTATTTTATCTTTTTAATTTTCTTCCAATAGGGTTTCCAATAAATTTAAAAAATAAAAATCATGAGAAATTTCCCCAACTCCCATTAAATCTCCCCAATATCTCTCCATAATGAAAATCCTTTGACTCGAAAAATGTATAAACCTTCCTATATACTGGAATTAAAAAATCATGAAAATAAAAATAGCTGGGAAGGAAAGGATAAAAGAAGATTTTACTATAGTTCTTCCTCCGAAATATCATACATGGATTCTACAAGAATAATATAAGTATAATTATCATGGAAAATAAAGGATAAAGTGTTTAAAAAAATATTCCTCATCCATTATAGATGTGATTTTTACAATAATATCTTTGAAATGATGTAAATAATGTTATAGAATTATTCAAGATTAGTTTACCTATATATATTCAAATTCAATTAATAGAAATATTATGCATAAAAATAAGGGGAACATGTAATTAAGGTAATAACACATGAGAAACCACCATAAAACAAATCAATTGTTACAAATTCAATATTTTCATGGGTTTTCATTTATATGGAAAATTTCTAGTACATAAATTAACAAATTCCCCTAAATCATGGGTTATTGAATCATGTTCCCCTTATATATATACAATAATTAATTCTCTTATTTTACCCAAAAAAAATATATTGAAAAAAATATATTATTCATTAAATTATTTACATAAAAAGCATATTATTCTCAATGGATAGTAAATAAAATAAAAAATTATGTGTGCGGAATACATTATAAAATTATAAATTCTTAATAAGAAACATTTGGTTTCGAAAAAATAAAAAATTGAAAAATCATAATCCCATGTTTAATTGATATTCATTGGCTCATAGTTGTGAACTCAGATAATTCTCCTACAGAAGTTATATTCCAAAAAATTTCATGTCATGAACCTACGTATCATGAAGAGAATTTATTATAGTCATGATTTCCAATTTGCATTCCCCTTCCTGATTATAGCATCATTTTGGACTTGAAAATAATTATAAAATAAATTAATATGTATTAATTTTTCTTTTTTAACTCCATAATGATATGGGAAGTAACCCCACAGGGAATGAAGAAAATTTTAAATACCAAAAAACTCATGTTACCTCAAAAAAGTACATTTTATTAAAATCATTAAATCATCCTTCCCTTATTTTGGTATATGTAATGAGGTTTAGAATAATTTTCACATCTCTAGATCTATAAACCACCTAATATTTAATATTTCCATGTGTATGGGAACCCAACATTTTTCTAAAAAACATCTTTCTTCATAGGGGAATGTTTTTCTCAACTTCAAATGGGATCTGCAACCATATCTTATTAATTGATGATAACCCAATACAAATATTATATTAAATCCATACATGATATACCTCTTCAATATTAATTAGGTAATCTGAACCTTCATATCAAATGATTCAATCCATCATATTTATTTCTATTTTTAATCAGTCTTATCTTTTCCTCTATCTTTAATATAGTCCAATACGTGAATTTTCTCAATTATAGAACCATCTTCAGCTTATATCTTTCAGCTTTATTCAATATCATCATCTTGACCATCGTATATATTCATCATGAATTGAATATTGGATCTCACTTTCTCTCCACTAACAATCAATCATGTTTATACAATCTATATATCTCTCAGAACTCTTATATTAGTTATGAATGGTCTTAGAAATTTTAGGGGTGTTCATTATTCTTCCATATATAGCACAATGAAATCCATAATGAAGATAAATTTCACTACATTTATGATAATATTCTAATTCATAACTCAGGGTTATTTAATAATTTAATCTTCTAGAATGATTGAATATCTTGTTTTCTTTATCATTTCTAATGTGAGGTACTCTAATGTGTTATTTGAAAATATGGTTACTCATTCACCTAGGCCAAATTATTTTTTGGGAATTTTTTGTTGACCAAATATTTATAAAAATTGAAAAACGACATGGGTCTTGTTACTTATTCATGATATATTTTGATACCACCATTTAGAACTCTATTAAGGGAGGGAGAGTTCCAACTTTATATATATTTATCTTAATAGGCACCAAATATTTCAAAAACATTTCTTATTTTTTAATATTTGGGAGGTAATATATAAATGATATGTTAATAAGTAATTCTTGGATGTGTTCTAGGAATTTATCTTTTTTATTAAATTTTCCCTTGAATTAGTCTCTCAATAAAGTGAATTCCTGGATTACATGATGATGATGTCTCTTTAATTGACTTTTTTTCATCGTATTTATATTTCCCACTGTTTTATTACTTTTTTAGTCTATTTAACATATTTTTCTTCTTGTTATTCACATCCTAGGTCATGTATATAATTTATTATTTTCCCACTTCTTATATTTGTGGCCTTCTAGTATAATTGTGGGTTGAATTTTGGGTTCCCTTGGATTAATCATCTTGGAATATCTCCATGTTGATAAAAGGTCTACCAGACATTAAATTATACGTTCTTTAGTGTAGGTGTTTGGTCTTTAGATTCATCCATTATCTTCATGATTTACGATCCCTGGTCTTTTGATTATATTATCAGTTCCTTGATGGTATCACTGGTGGTGGTCAATAATGTGAATAAAGTATCATCTAGTGTATGTATCTTGATTTATAGTTATGGAAACTATTGAAATCCATGAGATCACATTTGATATACCTAACTGTGTTTTGGGAACTAATTCTAAAATTGATTTAGATAATTAAATTTACTAGTGTATTCATCTTATATAAATACCTTGACGTTATTGTTATCCCATCATGGTATCCATATTCTTTTTCAGGGACCCCATTTGAGAAACTAGACAGTTGTTGTTGTTGACTATGTGCACATATCGACATCACCTTTCCTCAGGTTTCTACATATTTATATTAATCATAATTTTATCTATTTAATTATATCATTCCAATTATATTATCTTCTTCAACAAATCTATGATTGTATTATCCACTATATATTTTTCTCCATCTGAGAAAAAACTATATAATGATTATATTTATAACAAAATTTCATTTAAATAATGAATGAATTTACTAATTTATTCTTTGAAATTATCACATGGATTAAACATTTATTATCTTTCATATTGATTAAACTACATAATTTCAATGGAAATGTTCATTTATTTTGAAGGGTAATGAATCCATTGAGAATTTTTTATGGCAGTTCATCTAATGTGGTGATGGAATGAGGTTACAAGCCTTAAGTCCACTCCCAAAAAAGTTCCCTTAAAGAAAATTTAAAAAAACTCATTCAAAAAAATTATATTTTTATTTTTGATAATGATTTTTATTGAAATTATTGAGAAAAATAAAATTTTTTGAGTTTGGGTCATCATACAACTATCGAGATATTTTAATAGTATTTGAGATCATCAGAGTGATATATAGTGAAATCTAAAATTGTGTAGTTTTCATTTGTAATAAAAGAATACTTGGTTGTGACCCAATATTATATGGTCTACCAAACACCATATGTTCTTATAGACGAGAATAAATAATTTTTTTCATCCTCTTACAACTTGTTCCCTTTTTTTTGTTTCCAGCAACAAAGTATTTCTATTTTCTCTTCCACAAATTTCTCTCTAACATTGTTTAATAATAGAGAATTTATTTTCCAGTTCATCGTGAATTATTGTTATATATAATATATTATATCTAAAATTTATATAATATAATCAACTTGTGTAAAATTGAATGATATAGAAGGAAAAAACAAAATAAATTTAAAATAATAAGTCCAAATTGCAATCACCCCAGATAAGAGTGCATAAAATTTAGTCTCATACAAGGAATCATTATTTATTTTCATGAAAATAAAATTTTATAATTTATAAATGGCTAAAAATATTTCCATTATGTAATTAAATGTATTATGTGGTGACTTCAAGGCTGATCCAATGGTTCGATTATAGTAGTGTTGGGAAAATTAATGTTATTGAACATGAATGTGTTACCTAAAGTCAATGTTTGGAAAATATCAATCGGAGAAACTACTAAGTAATTTAATTATGACATCTCATGATACTAAAATGTAGTGATAAATTTTTCATCTATGATGTTATTAGAGGAAATACTATGGAATTCCTCGGTATTATTAGATTCTATTTAAAAATAGAAAACTAAATTCTTATGGTGAAATACCTTGGTTGATTAATGGGATATGTATCTTGATATCTTTTTTAGATTAAATTACCCAAAATACTTAAATTCTCATTTATATTTCATGGTATCTTTCATGCAATTATATATACCTTCAAAATTTAGATACCAAATATCATTAGATAATGAGGGTAAATACAATTATATCAAATATGATTTCATGACTCAACATATACTATATGATAGAAAAATATATTGTACTAAAAAAGTTCACCATTCATATAATACATCACACATGAGAGAAGTACCCCCTCATTCTATTCATGATGGAGAATGATAATTGGGTGTAGAAAATAAATTCTAAATAATGGTTGGGGTAGACATGCAAAAGAATCTCTAGTAGAGTCACATTATATGAAGGTCTGTTTTATGTTTCTCCCTCAGCATTAGAGACCTCCAATAATATTTATAAGAATATTTTCTACCTGTTGTGGCATTAATTCCATAATGTTTTCCATTAAATGAATTTGATTAAATTTTTGATGTCCCTAACTGAGTAAACATGAAACACCTTCATGATATTCAATGTTCATAAAATTAAATTTAATTATTGACTAGATTTACAGTGAGACATCATCTTTCACACTATTAATGTAGGAGCATCAATAATAATCTATTATTTCTCTTGAAAATTATTTTAACATCATAAAAAATGAGTTTCACAGTATGATGGTTTACTTAAAAAATCGTTTTCACAATTTTTTGTTACAATATTCCACTCCAAGTATTAAATATTACTACAAAACTCTCTGTTTTGAGTAATTATTTATTGTTGTGTATCATGATAAACCAAAATTATTTAATCATATTTTCTGTTTCTATTTTGGTGTCCCATTTTTTACATCATGTTGTAACATAAATTATTCCTTTTATTAAGATTCCATGATCTTAATATATGGATGTATTTAATTAATTAAATGATATTGATATCATTCAGCACACAAAATACAAAATTTAATAGAAAATAAAATATATTTAGATAAAATATAAGTGTAATTTTTTGGACACTAAAACATTATTTTGGAATAAAAATCAATGAATAAGAGTACTATCCTTATAAAATAGATGTATAATTCTTAATTTTAAAATTAAAGAAATAAAATTAGTTTACATAATAAATATTTGAAAATTTAATTTTCAATTGAAATGCTTTTTTCATTATATTTTATAATATTACTCAAAGTATGAATTTAAAAATTTTATATTTTTTCATTAGTAATAATTAACTTCATTTATAAATTACACATATCAAAATAGTATTATTATAAATTTTTTATATTTTTAGGAAAGGGATTGGTTTTAGTAGAGAAATATGATTTCTGAAAAAATTTAATTTTTAAAAGTTTATCATTATATACTAATGATATATATGACCAATAAAACTTTTATGTCATCAAATATGAATTTAATAAATGTAATTATTAATTTTAAAATATTCTCTATTCTTATAAATATTATCTTAAAAATTTTTAGATCTAATTAAATTGTTACATTAATAAAACAATTCTTTTTTTATTTTATTTGAATCAATTATATTCAATTGATATTTGTTTATTCCGTTCCATGAAAGCATCATATCCTTTATTTATCTCTTAATAATTCAATGAATGTAATTTAAATTTATATCCTAGATAATTTTTTCTTGTAAATTAATTTAAATTTTAAAAAATTCTTTATCTAAAAACTATTTTTATTTTATTTAGTGTATTTATTTTCAATTTAGGTTAACACATCATAATAATTTTACTTTGATAAACTGATTTTTCATTATTTAATTACATGTATAAAATTAGGTAAATATTTAATATTAAATTTTTTAATAAAAAAATTTACTATGTTTGGGAATATATTTCTTTTGTAAAATATTATTTGGTTAAAAGTTAAAAAGTAAAAATAAAATACCAAAAATAGTAACATTTTTTTAAAAAATGAGTTTCTAAGGTTTGTTTCAAACCACAATCATTTCTTACTTTTCTTTTTGAAAATATGTTATTTCATTATTAAATAAAATACATGATTTATTCAAAAAACAATAAATCACTTCACTTACAAAAGGGTAACATCTTCATCACATTATGAGTCACCTATAATTATAATTTGTTCTTAAGTATCTAAAAATATATTGTTTTATAAATAAATCTCATATTGATAATGTTTTTTTTCTATTAGTTGTCAATAAAAAATTATTTCAAATGAAACATTCATGGAAAATTCATGTCCCATGTATGTGTATTATCTACTTAATAGAATTTATATTTATTAATATTCTATGAAATTTATTATATCAAAAATAATATAATGATATCAGTATAATATATACAATTTAATTTTTATATAGTAAATTTCTTTCATTTTTTATTCATATTCCATATTTATGAAGAAAAACAAAATGTTTTTTATGCATTTTGCAGACTATCACCTCCACTACATAACATTTTTCATTTTCCATACCATCCTCCCATGGATGGATATAAAGATGGTTCTAAAGAATAAATATGATTTACATGACATCATTAATATTTTGTTATAAATTTTCTTATATATTATTAATTATATGATCAATTATTTATAATCATTATTTTAATTGTTTAAAATAAGTGTATTTAGATGATAATTTTTTATTCAAATTGATTACTATTTTTATATAAAATAAATATTATTTTAATACATTATACTTTGGATATAACACAACAATAAAAATTAAATAATATGGTTATTCACAAGTTATATTGATCTTACAAAAAAACCCCACATAATCTATCATTATATCTGGGTATATTCTATTTTTGGTTGGTTTAACCATAAAATTATGATACATTCAATTTATATAATGAATGAATATGAGAACATATTAATTTCATAATGTGACATAAATATTTAAATTATTATTCAATCTTGTTTATTGATATTTTATATTAGTAATTAATTCATTAATTAAGAAATCCCCCTTCGATCATCAGGAATCACTGAAACATTATTATTTTTGATTTCATATTCAAGGATAAATAATAATAAAATCAATAAAAGAGTCCAAAAAATTATAAATAATTTAAAATAATCCCTAAAAATTACATTAATGATATATTAATGATTCTATTTTATTGAAGAATAATCATCTACACTTCTATTATAAAACTATCACAAACAAAAAAACTATAACCACCATATGTGGAAAATTAGTAGAATTCATAGAGATAAATATTATTTACATAAAATATAAATGAAAATGGATTTTATTGAGATTAGAAACTTAATGATTATGAATTTGTTTAATATAGTTCACTGAAGGATATTCATGGAAGTTAGGACAAGAAGAAATAAAATTATCTGAAATTGAACTCGCTGAGACAATTTTTATATTATGTACATAATTTAAAATATTTGTTTTATAAAATACCAATATTAGATATCATATAATGGATTTTGTTTTAATCAAGATATTTTTATTTCATTTACTTGCCTGATTATTCTAGGGATTTTTCATCCATTGTTACTCAAACCAAAGTGTTTTCTTGGTATCAACTGTAATTTATTGAGAGGTGTTACAAGTTATGAACCATGATTATACTATATGAAGATCAATTGATTTAATATCCCTTGAAAATTGTATAAATTTTACATATTAATTAAGTTGATAAAATAATCCAAATAGTGTTCTTTTCTTTAAATGTCATATGAATCAAGTGTTATAACAGCCGTAAGTGTTTTTGTTAACTAAATTCTACTTCATCAAGTTACAGATTTCCACATAAACTTATTTCACATAATTTTTCTTCATTTATCCATTTGATTTTCATATTTTCTATTCTCTCATTGTTTAATTTTTAACTATATAAACCCATTATCACATTATTCATTCTTCTTGGAGTATGTTTCCCATAAATGATATTGATAACTCAAGTATCCATTTCTTGATTTATATTTTATCATCTTGAATTCTTTTCATCCATATCTAGTTTATCAAATTGTAAAATTGTATTATATGGTATTTTATAATACCCTTTGGGAAAATTACTTTTAATAAAAATAATTTATTTTTACTCTTATAACAATGTGAGTTTTGAATTATTATATTTTGAAAATAATAAAATGGGGTTTCCTTTCACCTTTATATGTTATATTCTAATCCTAATTTCTCCATGATAATATTTATTACATTTGATGACTCCAATCTTGGAAATTATTTTTATATGTCATGGTTTCTAAAATATATTTTTTCACCTTTCAAAAGTAACAATATAAAGAAAAATGTAAATTTCTATTTTATAACAATGTTAAAAATGATGACATATTGATATTTTTTGTGAACATATTCCCTTACCATTTTATTTTTCAAAGGACATATCCTAATAAGGATAATGTTTTATATTTATAGTATTATATATATATTATCATTTTGGTTGGTAAAATATGGGTATTAAAAAAATTATATTCCCAATCCCTTCTTTAGTGACACAATTCAAGAATTAATTTTTCCTTGTCTTTTTCATATATTTCAACATCCATCAATGATTAATTTCATACATTGGAGTTATGTTCTTATAAAAACATAAATATTGTATCTATAAATTAATTATGGTCTTGTTATTCTTGTCTTTATATAGACGTATAATTAATTCTCTATACAATGTGAACATAAAATTTTTATATAATTCATATTGGATGACGTTCACCTTGAAAGAATATAATTATTTCTTCTATGGGGAATAATATTGGAATTAATTATTTTTATGATAATAGGGATTGTATTTGGCATATTAAATATGTATTAATTGACCATAAATGTTTAATTATTGGATGGGTTATAAATATGTTATTTCATGATTTGAAATTGTTAAAAGTATTGATATTCCTGATGAATATTTTGTGCTAAAACAGGTGTATTGTTTACTAAAATTATATTCCTTAATTATATATGTATATATATCCATGTATTATTCAGAAATCTATTCCACATTGAGTGATATAAACTATCATAATGACTATTTACGGTGAATGAATTTGATCTAATGATTTTAATAACATGGCCTAAGATTACATAACCCCTTGATACATTGATAGGCCTATTAAGAAAATACATATATTGTAAATTGTTGTATTCCATCAAAATTCATCAATATTCCTTGACCATATTCTTGATGATGAGTATATGTATTGGAAAATGTCATTGAAATTTGTTTTGATTGTTATAATTATGAATTAGATCAATGTGATATTAGTATTATTGATATCCATGTTTTTATATATTTTCAGGGATGCATAATTCTCCCAATATCATTTGATTATGTATTTATATTTTTTAAATTTTATTCCATAATATTTATGCATTGTTTATTAAATGATTACTGTAGTTTTATATTTTCCCTCACCGAGGTTTTGAACTCAATCATTCTTATGTTTCAATTTCCCTGGGTTATAATGAAAAAAATTATATAATATATTCCTAAAAGTATAGCATGTCCAGATAATTTATAAGGGATGTGGAAGAGTCATTATAGATTAATTATATCCGTAAAGAGTGTAAAATATATATATATATGAGATTATAAAATAATGATCTTTTATAGTTTATGTATTATCATAATTCAATAAATATATAAACCTAAATGGTTTTTGATGTTAGTGTAATAAAATATTTTATTTAAATATTTTTTTCATGGGATAAATATTTCCATGAATTTATTTTTTTTATTAAAGTTATTATTAAAATAATTAGTTATAAAAAATATATCGATGAGTATGGTTCTATAATTTTACAATAGATCCTCCAATTCTTTGTTTCCTTAAATAAATAGCTTACCTACCATCTTATGAAAAAAATAAAATATTAAGTTTAAATATTTAATTATTAATATAATTTATTGATTTATGTTATTGAAATGTTATTCATTAAATATAACTATCAGTATTATTCATTCATATTCCTCACAAACATATATTAATATTGTTTATCTAATGTATGGTCTATGAAGAACTTGTATATTCACCACACATTACCTTCCTTATATTTATTAGTACTCTACGCATCCTCCTAGGATAAATTCCATACAATTTCCATATTGAGGGTAGTATTATTCTTATTGTCAATGTGTAAAACCTAATTCATCCATAGATGACTCCGCTTTCATGACACAAGTATACTTAACACAAGGTATTAAACTACCTGGACCTATACAATCACATGATATTAAACTATAATACTCCATTGATATATATAAGATTACTATATTAGTTAAAATCCAAAAATCTAGACAATAATACCAACTTTTGATTATTTATGGGATAATCTAAAAACCAATAACTCTTGGATAACTCTATGCCTTCAAGAGTGTCCCACCTAAACATTAAATATTTACTTTAGTTAAGTGATGAGAATAAATGGATTTTTACTCACTAGGGAATAAACAATGACCACCCTTTGGTTATCAGTCTAAGGGGACACTTTCCACATGTGAAAATAATGATGTTTCGTATGTTATGATCATAATATAACACCATTTTCTAATGAATCAAAAAATAAGTCTTACATGAAGAGCCTGAGAACCCTTATGTGACAAGAACAAGGTACCTCATATTATAAAAATGGGATGCCTTAGGTAATTATTAAACGATGAAACAGCTAATTATATTATGATTTCATTTTGGGATATCATTAGATTCCTTATGCAAAATGTATATCATGTATCTGTTCTCACAATAGGTGATGAGGGTATAATTTTTCTTTTCCAAGTGTATTTATAATGGAATCCCTTGGGTGATAATTATAATTTTTCCTAGGTGAAGAGATAGAGATTCCCTAATTAACGAAATGTATTTCCTTAGGAATCAATCATTTGATTCCTTCTGTGATTATCATAAGGAACATCATGTGATAATAATGGGATTCATCCTATAATGATCCAAGTAAGACATAATTGACATTACTATCATACCTCATATGATGATTATGTGACACCCTCTTGGACTAGTCAAATGATGATAATATATTTTCTCATAATTCCTAAAAAAATAACCCTCTTCAGCTAATGTTGTTTTCCATGTGAGGGATTCATGTAAAATAATTAACTTATTTCTATTTATTGATGGAATCATGAATAATATTCACTTCCACCTCCTAGTTTTTTATGCCAATTAAATTTAGCTTGATTTTATTGAATAATTAATTTCTTCTTTTAGAGAGTTTGGTGAAGATAAGTCCATTCAAGTAGTAAAATACATATACATTTAAGTAAAATATTACACCATGAGAGTTATAATTGAATTGTTCATTGATATATTTTATTTTATCATGGTACTTATTGATGGAATATCACAACTACAGATTAAATTAATTGATTTAGAAAAGGATTTAAGTAAAAAAAATTAAAAGTAAAATCCCACCAAATTTTTTTATGATCAGGAATAATATAAATTACACTATGAAAAAAAATTCTTCTTCATTGATGAGGAATCACATTAATTTATATGTGACAAAGACGATATTAATTAATTAATATATGAAAATACAAATACATTAATTGAATTTCACGTCAAATCAACTAACATTAATGATGATTTATTCTAGGTTTTGGAAAAGGGAATAAGGGACCAAGATAATTATTTAAAATTTAAATGAAAATTATATTAAGATTAGATTCCATATAATAGGATAGAATGGAAATATATATTGAGATTATTTTAGGATGAGAAGAATATATTGATGACCTCAGTCAATAATATCTCCATGTTTTATTATATATATCTCACTTTTGGGGTATAAGTTCCATGTATTATCACAAAAAGATATTAGATTATTTTTTATAAACATTTATTATATTATTGAAATTCACACATGAGGATACCAAAGGTATATTTCCTTGGGAAACATAGACACATAAAAAAATTTGTTCATTAGTGGACACCATCATATCCAACTACATAGTTCATATCTATCACCCTTATTAGATATATCATACATGATAAATTTATTCACAAACTAAGAAAATTAATTATAATAATGTGTGACAATATATGTTCAATAAAGAAAAAAAAGGGAGATACCTAAGCATAACTGGAACCTAATGGTATGATAACATGAGAATAAAATTTGAAAACCAAACTGTATATATAAAACATCATAATCTTCATTCACGGAATAATGATTAGAGGTTCTTAGTAAATGAATCATAAGATAATCAAATAACATTAGTTGTGACAACATAACATTACCATAAGACATGAAATTGTGTCATAAATATAAACATATAAAACATTTCCTATAATAGTGCATGATTACTATAATGGATATCATAGTTGAATGATATTAGTCTCCAAATAAATATAGTATAAAATAACCACTCAGATGACCACCAAATTAGTCAAACACCATTACAAAATAGGGTTCACTACCATTACCATTCATGTCTATCTCATGAGAAATAATTATTTAACCAATTCATTATAGGGAGGTATTGGTCCCAAATATGTCATAATGAGAATCATATTTATATATTCTAAAAGATGATAAAACAATCATTATTTGATTACATGTTAAATAAAATTGATTTCATAAACCCTTAATATAATAATAGCATGTGTTAATCATATAGATCTAATAATAAATTCATAATCTCATCATAACATAAATCATGGAAAAATAAGTTGGTTTCCAAGGAATCATATCCTGGAATAACCCATGAAAGACAAAAAGTCATCATCAACATTTTTTCTTAATAAAATATTATTAGGACGAATATGATTGAAATTCATGGTTAATATAAAAATTAAGGCATAATAAATGAAAATAAATGTCATTTTAGATGGAAATTAATTTTGATACATCATTTAAAATATTTGTTGAGGAAAATATCATTTTTCAATGAAAAATTAAAGAATTTTTATTATATAAAACATTTCAATATTCCATTAATTTTAATATAACATTGAAAAAATAAAATTTATTATTCAATGAAAATAATGTTAATAATTTCTATATTCTTTGTTCAATCCATACATATTAAAACAATGATTCGTTTCAGGTTTTTGATAAAATTTAAATGGGAAATATTTTGAAATTGACATGAAGATAACATCCTAATATATTTATTTTAAAACTATATAAAGTGAAAAAATAAATATAAATGTAAAAGGACTATATTAAATCATTTTTGAATTCATTTTTTGAAAACATAGTTTTGGAAGAAAATGGATTTCCAACCAAATAGTGTAATAATGTTGGATTTTCCTGAAAAAAATTCTCATTTATTTTAATTACCAAAGAAAGGAATAATGGTAATATTAAAATCATGAATACCCATAGGATAATAAAAATCAATTCTGTATTGAGAGAATTATCAAATTATTTTTCCATTGAAAACATAATCAAAATTATCCCAATAAACGATAATATTTTAACATAAAACCATTACAAATTTATAAGATTTTAAATATAATCACCATGAGTGTACATCAATAAATGTATCTTAAAATATCATGAAGTTAAATAAAAAATGATATTAATTATCAAAGGGAATGTATATAAACCTTATAAATGAAGATATGTGCATAACATAACATATATCTCAAAGAATAAAAATTGATACATAAATACCATACCTTAAATCATAAATTCCATCGTACATATTCAAAACTACTGTATAATAAATATAGTTTTATTTTAAATCTTTTAAAAATATATAAATATATATGTACTACAAGTTTTGATTTACCTATGACTATTGATTAATCATTTATTGACAATTCCATTTTAAAATCACATTTCGGGTTATACCAACTTGGTTTTTCAAACATGTTTTGATTTCTTATTTCCATTACTCATGATTTGACCATTGTTAATTAATATCCAAATTTTTTATAATGTTATAAATATCAAATATATTCATTATATATATATTTTTTAGTGTGATCCATAAAAGTTATAGATAGAAAATAAAATACATTATTTATAGAGATGATAGGTTATACATACGCATGAATGTTGCATCCTTTTTCTCAAAAGGAATATATAAGTAAATTTAAATAACATATTCACAATATAGAATAATTTTTATGTCCTATATATCACATTTTATTTGTTAAAAAATAATTAATACACTCCACACAATGAGTGAATGAATCACATCATTTCGTGAGTCAGTAGTACGTCATACAGACGTACGATGTAATAGAATTCACATGTAATGGAATGAAAAATAGGAATATGTGATTATATGATTGTGGGGTCCTAAAAATTCTACAAAGGACATTATAACCAATTCCCCCCCAGAGAATCGAGGGGAAGAATGGAAAAAACTCAAAGGATGCAAAAAGCCAAAACGGTCCGCAGACCGGCCCAAATGATGATATCGCGTGGCCGGTTCTGTGAAGCACCTTCTCTGCGGACTATTGTCATTCATGGAATGGAGGTAGAGATCCTCAGCGGGTGAAAAGCAGGACAGATGTCGAACTGGTCCACAATCATGAACCGCCCCGTCTGCGTACCTCCTCGACCGGCCCAGTCCACATCCCCTGTCATTCGCAGAATGGAGGATGAACCGTCAGCGGCCGTGAAGCACTCCCCGAGCTTGTTTAGTTCGCGGGGGAGATGCGCTCGATGCCCCCCGTGAGTTGCGGATTGACCGGGTCATCTCTGAATCAGGTTTTTGGTCATGGGCCTCCGCAAAAGTTGTTGTGTGACCATAGATACATCTTTTTCCCCACTCTATAAAAGGAGATTGAGGGGAAGAGAAGAAGAAAAAAGGGGGGAAGGAGATCGATCAGATTCAGGTGGAAGGATTTTGAATGAAGGAGCTTAGGATTTCGCAAACTATGAAGTTCCTGTTCGCGAACTAGAACAGGTATGCACCTGGAAGTGAATTAATAAAAAACCAAAAACTCATAATAACATGGTGATCCACGCTTTTAAAATAAAAATGAATAGAAAATCGCGAACCATGGCCCCTATACGGATGCACTCCCCGTGGACCAGTAAGTTTATACCCCTTTTCCAATCCGCCGCACCTCATAGAATCCTCCTACATGGGCGAAGCCCCGACCGACGAACCCCCGAGCAGTGCCGCCCTTGGCTGCCGCTGCTTGCATTGAATCCTCTGCGAACCACCTTGGTATGTGGATCAAACCCGAAGCCACGAAACACCTTAGTTCTTCGGATGCCCACCGATCCGCAAACCACCCTTGTTTTTGGGATTCCCATCAGTCCGCGGACCACCCTGGTTCGCAGATGGCCTCTCCAGCTGCATAGCACCTCTCTATGTGAAGGGCGCCACTCCTCATATACCCATGTGGCCTCCAAATCCTTCAGGGTTCCCATTCCCCGAGACAGATAAAATTATTCCAATATATCATTATCCTCCAAGACTCCCTCATTGGCCTACTCATCGGCCCTAAGCCAAGGCCTCCACCAAAGCCACCAGAACGGTGTGATGAAACCTTCAGGTGCATCAGCGCGCCGTTTTGAGTTCACATACACATGGTTAGTAGGGGTGAAGGGGTTGCTCCGACCCTTGGTTGGATTCCCAAAGCATTCATGGATTCACATTCACACGGTAATGAGGAATCTGATCTCGGGAGTCCCTTTTCTGCCCCTCCACTTGCATGGGGCCAGGGCTCTTCTCTCTTCTTTGGGGGGTAGTAAAATACCCATCAGAAGGAAGCCCCCATGTACTTCTGTACATCCCCTGGGAACAAGAGAGGTGACGGGAACATGAGGTTGTCTTTCCCTCTCCCTCTACGCTTTGTCTCCATGGGAATCCATCTCAGAGTAAGCCCCGACCTCATGGGCCGCTCTATGCGTAAGCCCCACTCCACTTCCCATAGACCCACATTTCGCGATGTGATTGTCCGGTCCCTGCTGCCTCTTGTTGGTCACTCCGAGCATGACTAATGTTGGATTAGAGTAAGCATCGACCCTGTCATCCTCTTATGGGCCTCATCGGAGTGTAAGCCCCATTCCATTACCATGGTCCTTCTTAGAGTGTAATCCCCAATCCATTACCCTGGGCCTCCTCAGAGTGTAAGTCCCGAATCCATTACCATGGGCCTCCTCAGAGTGTAAGCCCCAATCCATCGCCCGGGGCCTCCTCAGAGTGTAAGCTCCAATCCATTGCCTTGGGCCTCCTCAGAGTGTAAGCCACAATCCATTGCGAACTACGAGGACTTTGATCCATGTTAAGGCATGGTGCATAGGAATCCTCCCCGAGGTTCAAGCCCGATCATCGTCGGACCCCCGGGTCCACATTCATGTTGGATCTTCGACAATTCATTCGAACAATGTGGACTTTGAACCCTATCTCCCATGCAGGGTATGTAGGAATCCTCCTTGAGGATAAAGCCCAACGAACGGTTGATCCGACTATCTTCACATCGGTTCACTGCGACACTCCTAGTGCCGCCTCAATGAGTCCATATTCCTTGGGGTCATCAATCCAATGAGGGATGGTAATCCTTAGGCATAAATGATTCCGAACCCCTGCGTCCAGCTGACCATTGCCAACCTGGACTAATCCGTGGATACTATGCTTGGGTATAAACGAAAGATTCGTGAACATATGAATACGACTTAAATCTATAAAAGAGTCCTGGAACAAGAAATAATTTTCCCCCAAAAGGGTGCGATGAGCCCGACTTCTCATCCTCCTGACCGATGTGAGTTCTTAATCGTTGCTGGTCAAACCACCCGGGGAACGCCTACCTTTGGAAAGAAGGTCCACATGTCATCGGATACAGAACCATTGGGCGTTTTGAGACCGACCCAAAACAAAAATGGGGAACCCGACGTGAATATTTATCCAAACATGATGGATTTAACCTAATCCCACCCTGTGCCTCCTTTATACTCACAAGAAAGGCCAAGCTAGGTCATTAATTACACATGGGATCATGAGATGCTACTTTGACAGGTTTGCTGTTTGTATTTTTTAAAATATTTTACAGGTACCACACAAAAATCCCTTCGATCCAATTGCATCATTAAGGAAATATCAAGTGTGTGCTTCCAACAATGCAATGACCAGAAGTACTCACCAACAGAGGACCCCGTCACCTACCCAGCCTCTTTAATGTTGGGTCTCGGATGCGTTGATCCGAGAGTACCACATAAAAGGTACTCTCCTGACGGTGGAGGTGGCCATGAACACCCTCCAATCTACCAGAACTCGCCGGTCTCCTTCCCAGCAGCGGTCGCCAAGGAAAATCCAGATGGCCCATGTTGTTGTCTCCAACCGTTTCGGGATTCTATCCCTAGAACGGGACAATTCACACCTACCTTATCTTAGGGAGGCAGATGAGGTTGACATTGAGGACTTCATCCCCTCTGAATGGGGGTTCCGACCCCAGGGCCCTGCCAGAATACGTCATTGTGGTTATGCTATGACTCAACATCCTCACGATTAGGAGGATGTAGCCCCGAGGATCCGGGCCCATGATCATTGAGCTCTGGCCCCTCAGACTGCCCGACGAGGGCGGAAAACTTACAACTGGGGAATGGTCATCACCCTGGTCCCCGAGGAGGAGCTCTGCTTCCCAGTCATAGAGATGCATCACGAACAGGTACATACACTTGTTCGCTCCTCCAAAGCCCACCATCCAGATACGACGGCATCATAAGAGTAAGCGTGCATCCTCGCCGAGCTCCGTCAGGCCCGTCACACATACATGACGACACTTACCGGGCAGACACCTCTCCCTGCCCATTATCGTGAAGCCCACCATCTAGACGTGGTAGCGACCCAGCGCCAACAGGACTAGCTCCTAGAAGATTCTCCTGACGCTTACCATCCCAATATGGTGGTGAACAAAAAAGCCCACCATCCAGATGTGGCGGCAATTAATAGGAGGGAAAGTCTCACTGCCAACAAAGGCCACCGACACGATACGGTGGGAAACCAACATATGTAGGGACAACTCCCTATGGATGCATGTAAAGTCCTCCATCCCGATGTGGCAGAAAACAGAGAGATGAACAGGCATATCCCGGCCCAGGGGAAGACTCGTTCACCTACCCCAACACAAGATAATTGTTAGTACCCACTGACCACCAGAGGACGGGAGAAGGATATTCCAACTCTGATACCAGAATGGGCCTTCATAACCATTCCGAACAAAGATGTCTCTCTTCATATCTTGGAAATGATGGAAGAGTAGGTATCGATCCCAGGTCATATCTTAGAGACTTGACAGAGTGTAATTGCATCAGTGGAAATAGCAAGGACTCGGGTCCGTGAGCCTGTCTCTCCAATTGAGGCGACTCATCTAAGAGACGAGATTGCCTCCTCAAAGAAGATCTGCATCCCAGCTTCCGCCCTGGAGGGTCGAAGGCCATATTCCGCGATGAAAGGGAAACCAGATCGAGCATCTTCCCTCGTTCCAATTGGGGGACACTCGTCCATCACGGGGGATGCTCCAGAGCAAGTATATATCCCTACTAAAAGTCAAGATGTTCGTTGACGTATCCTGGCAGCATCATGGGACCCAATCAGACAAGGAACTAAAGGTGAAGTTAGTTTTCAATAGCAGATGGTCCCCACTGTACGCAAGAAAGCACCTCAAACGCACCGAAAGTAGTTAGAAAATAAAGAGTGGGTTAATGACTCCACTCGGGTGGAAGCTGGGGTTCCCAATGCCACTCAACTTATATCGAAGGCTCAAAACCCTGCCCACCCATTACCATATTATGGGAGTGTCAGTAGCAGTTGTGAAGGTCCTCCCCGCAATGTCGCAACTAGAAGCTCTGAAGGTCCTCCCTAGAGCACCCACAGGGGCCTCCCCCAAAGGCATATAACGATCGATAAAGAGAGCTCCTCTTTTGATGTGAGTCAAGAAAACCCTCCACGTGACCAAAAGATCGAGCAGCAAGAAGTCCCTCCACTTGTTGCGGTCCACCTTGAAGGTCCTCCCTAGGGTATACTATGCAAACACTCTCCATTCAGTGGGAACATAGATTATGATAGTAGTCTTATCTACCACAGTCACAACTGTGGAATCCATCCCCTCAGTAATGTCTCATCGTGACAAGAAGGCCCTCCTCTTATCATGGCCTTCCCTGAAGGTCCTCCCCTAGGGTTACATTGCAATGAAACTCCGCGCATCCGGGCATCAGATAATGGTTGTAGTCCTCACCACACTGATAACGGAAGTCCTCCCCATAGAGACGGCAAGAAACGAGAAATCCCTCCCCTCATTGTGGTACATTCTAAGGGCCCTCCCCAAAGTGTACCCACATATATTCTCCCTGCGGCAGCTGTAATGGTATTCCTCGCCATTGCAGTAGCTGTGATGGTAGTCCTCACCACCATGGCCGCCATGGTGAAGGCCCTCCCTGCAGTGGGCCCAAGAAACAAATAGGTCCTCCCCTTGTCGCAGTGTGTCTTGAAGGTCCTCCTCCGGATGAAAATAGAATGTCAAACGATGATGGTCATCCTCACCATGATGGCGGTTGTTGCGAAGGCCCTCCCCGTAACAACGCCACAGAGCCAAAAGGTCCTCCCCTTATTGCGACACGCCTTGGAGTTCCTCCCCAGGGTATGCACGAAAAAAGTCCTCTATGTAGTGAGGTGTCAAGAAGTAATCGTTTTCCTCAACATTACAACCATCATTGAGAAGGCCCTCCCCGCGACGACATATCATATCGACAGGAAGGTCCTCCCTCTGCCGAATCATGCACAAAAAATCCCTCTTATGCCGAGGCACTCAGAAGGATGGGATCAAGCATGTCAGATTCCCAGTTAATCACCAACAATATCCTTCTTCAACCAGGAGACGTTTCAGGGCCATGTTCATCTTCTGAACCACCTCAGAATCTCCCACATAATGATTCAGCACAAACCAGTCCCACAGCCTCCAACCACACTATCTGTGGGCATCTCAGTTGGGCTAACCAGGTAGAGGAGTCACTAGAGGAGGAGTATGCTGACATGTTGCACCTGAGGAAATGAGTGTCTAGGTATGATATACCAGTTATGTTTTGTCCAACGTCCACCTCTCAATTCGACATACCCAGAGAATTTTCGGAAGAATGAGTGCATGACATCCGCTACAATATATGGACAACCCTCCTCCGACTAAAATCAAGATTCTTGCCCAATGACGGGTATATAGACCATGTCAAGATAATAGGAGACCTCCTGCGTCACATCGATGTGGAATATCTTCCTTCGGTGCGGAAACAGCGACCCGAGAGGCACAAAGGAAACATGGAAATACACTGCCTTCATGCGCTGCACCAGCTGCACCGCCACATTTGTGATGCTTCGACCGGAGTCTATATCAGAGGATGGGGGAAACATGGAGCTTTTCATTTCACTCTTCTCCCCGCCCAGAAGAACCCATTCGGCATGGTGTCTTGCAACGTTATCACGTCAAGAAAGAAATCGAATGGTCTCCCTGTTCCTGAAAGGGAACCCACCCATCAGAGTCAGGCCTTGACTAAGTCCCAGAAGCGTCTGGCCTGATGGAAAAAAATCCATTCAAGAACTCCAAAATTAGGCCACCCCAAGCATACAACAAGCCTCTCTCATAAGAGAGGGAAATCAATGATCTTTTCCTACCTCCCTAGAAGGGACTGATTCACATAAGAACTCGTCACCAATCTCAGTTCACCCTCGAATGGGGTCACGCATGATCATGCATGTAGCGATGGACACAGCCACTACCGCAATACAGGGTCAACCCTAGCCTGTAGGGATGGGGGAATTTTTAACAAAAAATGCCCCCTTAAGACCAATAAAATGGGAAGAGACCCAACATCAAGGTAATAGAGCCAACCCCAGCCCTTAGGGGTGGGGGCATTATTACCCCCTCAACAACAACCTCCCCCACAAGAGTCAGTATTCTCTCATCTAAAGAGGACAGTAATAATAGGAGGTTCCCATACTATCTCGTCATTTGAATCAACATCCCCTCCAAGAGGGAGGCGTACCATAAGGGAGCATCAAAGAACTCTCACCATCACTCTTCGTCAAGAAGTCTGAAGGCGATCCCTGCACATGAAAGGGAAGGACACTAAAAGACGCGGGAGATCCTATTCCTATTTGGAAGATGAAATCTTCCCCGTCCTTCTATATGCATCTGTAAACTTCATTGAGGTTAACACCACAATTGATACTAGAGATTATGAAACTCAAGATGGATCGGGAGACCATGGTTCCGGTTAGGCTGCAACTCACAATGAACCACCAGGTGTGCACACCCAGAACCAGAGGGTTGTTTTAAACATGGTATCCCCTTTAGCTAACCTTCCTCTACTTACCCTATGAGCTTCCAACAAGGATAAGAATAAAGGACTGGTTACCCTTAACCCGTGTCCTTGTCTCGATAAAAACGAGCCACTTACGCTCGAAGAGAGATTCTCTCGACAGGAAGAGGAAATGAAATAATTAAGGCGTCTTAACGCCGAGATACTCTAGAGGAACTGTCTTATTGAAAGAGTGTCCCAAGCGGAGCCACATCATGCACTCCCAATAAGTGCAACTCAAAGACCCAAGTTTGCCCCAGTAGACGAAGCACGGTCCGGGATACTGCCCAACGAGGTGCCCAGCCCATCCAACTACGCAAATGTGGATCTGGATGAATAACAAGACTTACCTCCACTCAAGAAGAAACTGGTGCGAGTACTCTTGAACCCTCAAAAGGTGTCACAAAAGGCACATTCACCCCAGGTGCCAACCGAGATAGATCCTCATGCGATGCCTCGGGCTACACCTGGCCAGGACCGGGCCCAATAGGATGTAAACCAGGAACTCAACAGAAACATAAAGGCACTAATGGCTTGATTGGAAGAAATGGAAGGTCAGCGCGCTCTTATACAGCCAGAGCGGAAGCCCTACCCGTATTGGCTGAGCAACACACCCCCTCCACCAAATTTTTGGAGCCCTATATTCCCTGTATTCAATGGATTGGGTGACCCGGAACATCATTTGATGCACTACGAATCCTATTGCAACCCTATAGTGGGGACTCTAGAAAAAAAAGAAGCAGTGTAACTCAGATGCTTCGTATGAACCATACAAGGATCCACCTTTCTCTGGTATACGAGTCTACCATCCTAGTCAATAAAAATCTTGGAAGTCCTTTGGCAGCAGTTCCTATTCCACTTCAGCTCAACGTTGCTTAAGATAAATTTCAACGACCTCATGAAAAACAAGTAGAGGGAGAACGAGGGGGTCTCGGATTTCGTTACTAGATGGAAAGGCCTGACCTACTCTCTGAATAGGTCAATGCTACAATATGAGTTACTCACCACATGCATCGATAATCTTCGAGATGATCTGCGGACACAGTTCATACCAGTGGAGTGCACCTCTGGATTCTGCCATCTCTTGGCCCTTGCCCATAGAATTGAGTACTCCCTACTGTGGACCAATTTGAAGTCCCAAATATCCTCGTAGGCTCCCACAGAGAGATCAACTAGAGTTGAAGCGTCCTCGGTCATGCTCAAGGCAGCCCCTGTGCCTGCTCCACCACTCAGGCCTCCACCAAATCATCAAGGGCCCCCTGTATATCAATAGCCGCCTCCGCCCAGGTGGGAAGATTATAAAAGGGAGAAGTGGAACCATTTTGAGGAACAAAGACATAAAACATACTCATTCCTAGAGGACCAAGTTCACAACTACTTCATCACCGCCATGAATTGTAACTTGCTCCGCCTCCCGTAGCCGAGTAAACCCGAATAAGTTGGCCACGATGATAGTCCAAACTATTGTACCTACCATCGGATGTTTGGGCACAATATTCGAGAATGATTCGTCTACAATGACCTCCTACAAAGGATGGTAGACTCTAGGCAGGTTGAGCTGGGACCACCCCCAGCACATGTGATGTATATTTCTACCACTAACTCCGACAAAGGGTAGGAGAGGCAGGAAGTCACCAGCAAAAGGGGCAGAAATTTGATAATTGGATGACTCGGAAGACAATCAACTGAGCCCATGGATTACTCCGCGATCATCTACGACAGCCAGTGTTGCCGCCAACAACCCCTGATGCCGCACAACTGACAGTATTAGACTCAGAACCCTCTGTGAGCTGGTCATCCATGAATAATTGAAAAGGGAAGAGACAAGATCAAGAGGAGAAATCCAGAATAAGGCCAAAGATAGACCCGATGCTGTCAGATTTCATGCCCTCAAATTTGGCGCCACAGGCACCGACCCACCAAACGGCACTATCAGGGACAACCGACCAGGTTGAACTGTTAGAGGATGAGGAGCCAACCTTTGGTTCCATCAACGTCATCCATCTCATGGAATCATACCCTCATTAAGGGTACAGTTATGAGCCCAAGTACCCGACATGAGGAGCTGGGACTAGAAATCGTAGAGGCAGGGGATACCAAGGGAGGCGCAGTCGCGGCCGAAACTAACCCTACAGTTTGACCTCGGCCCAAGCTGTCAATATCACAGAAACCCATGGGTGGTCTCTTCAACAGACTCAACAGGGGAATGAATATCGCCCCACCTCCACAAGTAGCCACCCTGTCCCCGTTATTCTGCAGTACCCATTAGAGGTGGAACAAGCGTCTAGCCGCCTAGTTTGCACAAACAGACTGTTCGGGCCGAGTCCCCATAATGGGGGAACATCATCGAAACCTGACCCCATGACCGGTCCCTCATCGTCACACACTCCAGCTCCCATGCCACCTTCTAGAACTCTCCCTCCAGTGGAGAATCATCGGCCGTTAGAGAAAAAGTATGACATCCTTAAGCAGCTGGCATCAGTACCAGCAAAGCTGTCCATCCTAGAGGCCCTGGGTTTGTCAGACGACCTTAGGGAGGTGCTTATTTAAGCCTTTCTCATCCCCTAAGAGTTTCAAGCCGATGTAGCTGCCCCCGAAATTTACCAGACAGAGACTGGTCAAGTTGAATGTAACGCGATGATTTCCATCACCAATCAGGATGATGATGCCATCATGGAAGGACACATCAATCCACTATATGTGTCTGGCATGCTAGATGCTATTGAGATCCACAAAGTCTTCATTGAAAATGGTTCTGTAGTAAACCTCCTTCCCCTACGGACACTCTGTATGTTGGGCTACAGTGAGTGTGACCTAATCCCCAAAGCGACCACTTTTTTGGGTTATTACAAGAGCGAGCAGAATCCAATGGGGAAAATTAAGATAAAGACCCATTTTGGAGACCTCGGGGCTTACTTGGAATTCCTATTGGTCCGGAAGAACACAACTTTCAATGCCCTGCTGGGAAGGTCATGGATCCCTAAGAAAATGGTTGTTCCTTCATCCTACCACCAGTGTATTAAGTACTGCATCAATGGGAAAAGTGGGACATTGCACGCCGACAAATCCCCTTTTGAGCTCTCTGAGTCACACTACATTTACATCGGGTTCTATGAGAAAAAGAAGAAGAAGCCTTTGGCCGATGGTGTTGACTGGATCCCCACTCCAAATGGTTTGGAAGTGGTTCCTCACGACCCCCTCAAGCATCTTGGCAGAGAATACGTACTTCCCATCAACCATATTGAGATAAAGGGTTCATGTTCTGACACACACTCAGTTGTCTTCATGACTTTAGCCACAATGGCTAAGCGTGACAATGCAGGAACGACCGCCAACCCACAATCTGGGGAGGAATACTCGAGCAGGGATGCCCATGATGGCTCTCCATAAAACCCCCGAGAACCTGTGCCTGAGAAACTCCCCCCATCGAATCAAGAAGATGAGGATTTTGGAGAAAAAGAGGACGAAGACCTCAGGGATTCCCCCCTGCATTTGTGGAGGGTATCTACACCACGGTGGACGAGCTTAGTGAAATAAACCTGGGTACCGAGGAATATCTGATGCCTACTCTCATTAGTGAATCCATGTCCCCAAAGGAGCACAAGGTATATACCTCTTTCCTAAAGCAACATCAGTATGTTTTTTCCTGGAATTACAACGAAATTTTGGGACATGATCCTGAAGTGGTGACGCATCACCCGGGTCTTCCAAAAGACCATTGGGGGTATAAACAGGCCGGCAGAAGGACACATCTCTCTCATGCCGCCAAAATTGAGGCTGAAGTCGATAAGATCATTAAATTAGGCTTCATTTGGGAGGTCCAGTACCCCATCTGGTTGGCCAACATCATCCCAGTCAAGAAAAAGAATGGGAAAATCTGCATTTGCCTCGATTTCTGAGATCTCAATCGGCATTTTTAGAAAGATGACTTCTCGGTCCTGATCACCGAGTTATTAATCGATGCAACGGCCGGGTATGAGGCTCTATCCTTCATGGAAGATTATTCTGGGTATAATCAAATCTAGATGGCCCAAGAATATTAATAATCCACTTCCTTTAGGGCCCCTCAAGTAATAATCTGTTATAGGGTCATGCCCTTTGGTCTTAAGAATGCTGACGCCACATATCAGCAAGCCATGCATCGTATTTTCATCCCATTTCTGAGGAAATTCATCAAATGTTATGTAGATGACTTGGTGGTCAAATCAAGACAGGTCTCAGATCACCTCTCATACCTTCAAACCGTCTTCAAAAAACTTCGACAGTATAAACTGAAGATGAAACCCATGAAGTGCACCTTCGGGGTTACCTCAGGGAAATTCCTTGGCTTCGTTGTATGCCACCGCAGCATCGAAGTCGACCCTGAAAAGGCAATGGATATCCATGGATTCCCACATCTCCGAAACCTCACTGAGTTGAGAGAATTCTATATTCACTTGGCCTATATCTGGCGATTCATAGCCAACCTGGCAGGAAAATGTTTTCTTATTACCAGGTTAATAAAGAAGGGTGTCACGTAGCAATGGACAGATGACTGCCAAGAGGAATTTGACACTCTAAAGAGGTACCTTTTAATCCCACTGGTGCTCATGCCCTCAGTCGAAGGAAGTCCTCTCATCCTATATGTGACGACCCTAGAGCGGTCACTGGAAGCCGTCCTCATGCAAAACAATGATGTCGGTAGTGAAAAAAATCTCTAATACCTCAGTCGAATGATGATTGATGCTGAGACTCGATACTCAAACATCGAGAAGAGCTGTTTGGCCTTGGTCTTCAGAGTTAAAAAGTTGTGACATTATCTGCAGCATCATGAAGTCTATTTGGTCTTGCATAATAACCAACTAAAGTACATCCTTAGCCGCCCGATGCTGACTGGGCACCTATCTAGATGGGTAGTCATCCTACAATAGTTTGACATCCAGTTTGTGCCTCAGAGGGCCATCAAGGTCCAAGCATCAGCATATTTTCTGGCAGAGTACCCCTCAATAGGGACTACCGCACTGGACATCAAGCTACCAGATGAATACATTTTCACGGTTCAAGAGGAGCTCCCAACATGGGAACTGTACTTCGACGGCGCATCTCGAATCCCAACCGGGAAGAGGATGGAAGACCCCAAATTTAATAGGGTGGGCTTGGGGATAATACTCATGCCCCCAGAAAAGGTAGTCTTTCCGTATTCCTTCATCCTATAAGAGGGATTTACGAAATGTGATGCGGAATATCAAGCCCTCATTGTAGGCCTAGATCTCGCACTCAAAGCACAAGTACAACACCTTAAGGTCAAAGGTGATTCAGAACTGGTCATCAAGAAAGTCAACGGTGACTATGATATCAAAAAGGAAGAGATGATTCCCCTCTTTAACCATGTTTGAGAGCTAATGCCATAATTCTCTACAGAACCCACATTGACCTAAATTCCCCCATCTCAGAATGCTCAGGCCGATGAATTATCCAACACAGCTACAGCCTTAGCCGACCCAGACTGGGATGAAACAGTTATCAGTATCGATCACCGTTGAATGGTCTTGCTGTTTTTTCAGACTAAGACAGAAGAAATCAATGAAGTTAGTACTGTCTCAAGGCTGTATGCTCCCGCCACTGGCTGGATGACCCCCATTGCAAACTACCATCAACGTGGAGAATTTCCATCAGACAGGAATGAGTGAGAGAAAATACGGAGAATGGTAATCAACTTTGTCCTATATGGCGTTGCAGGTCAACAAGAGGTCCTCTACAAACGAGTCCTTGACGGAGTCCTCCTCAAATGCATTAACATAGAAGAAACTATCACCGTCATGACTGATGTGCATGCCAGAGTTTGTGGAGCACATCATCCGGGATCCAATTTTTCCCATCAGGTCCGAAGGCATGGGTACTATTGTCCCACCGTGGCACGAGATTGCAAGCACTATGCCGAAAAATGACACTCGTGCCAAATTCATTCCAACTTCATACACCAACCCCTGGAGTTACTTCATCATGCCAATTACTCCTGGCCATTTACCGTCTAGGGAATGGACGTCATGGGACCATATCCCCCCACCACAGCCAAGAAACTGAAGTATATCCTCACGACAACCGACTTCTTTTCCAAATGGGCGGAATATGTACCCCATAAGGAAGTCGGGGAAAGAAGCATTGTTAGCTTTGTGAAAACAAACATCATCACCAGATTTGGTGTCCCTCATACCATACTGACAAATAACGGCACCAACTTCTGCTCTGCTGAATTGGAGAAACTATACCAAGAATATGTTATTAAGGCTAACCACTCATCCCGCTTCCATGCGGCGGCCAACAGAATGATATAGCCCTTCAACAGGACCCTGTCAAACATTCTCCATAAAATGGTGGACAAAGACAAGAAGTCGTGGTCGGATAAACTCCTCCATGCATTATGGGATTATCGAACCACAATCCACACCGCTACTCGAGCTAACCCGTACTCAATAGTATACAGCACGGAGGCCGTCCTGCCCATTGAACTACTACTTCCCTCACTCCGTGTTGCCATCTGTGATCAATTATCCGACGAGGAGAAATCAGAAAAGCGGCTAGGTGAATTGGAATAGCTAGACGAGAAGCAGATTCACACTTTTCACCATTTGGAAGTATACCAGAACCGGATTGCATGAGCCTTCAATAAAATGGTCTGTCTTCAGTATTTTTGGGACGTAGAATTGTTTGTTGGTCCTCCAGACCCCAATGATACCTAGAAGGAAACCTCCAAAGCTGGATCCCAAGTGGGAGGGACCATACGTTATACAAAAGGTCTACTCCAACGGATCATATGCCATGATCTCCATGGACGAGAAATTCACCACGGATCCAACCAATGCGATATTCATGAAGAAGTATTTTGCATAAAAATAAAAAAACCTAAACCCCACGTCCTTAATGCATGCTGTTAAAATACACAAACGAAATCCTTACCACATGACGTTAAACTGCATGAAATACGTCCTTGCCGCATGACATTAAACTTCACAGAATCTAATAATACCCCATGACCTTACTACACGATGATAAACTACGTGAATAAAAAAAGGTGGGGAATCGTTCGAGTTGCATGATGTTAAACTGCCAAGCACCCAAAGGTCCAAACACTATGACCCTAAACTAAGAGTATATCGTCCTCACTTCACGATGTTAAACTACATGGGCATGAAGCTTTAGAAAATTCCATTTCACTTGTGTATGGACCAGAACTGCACGGGGTGTATCTCTCGTCCTCACCACATGACATTAAACTGAATGGAAGTCATCCTTACTGCATGACGTTAAACTGCACGGATTTTAGAGAACTACGTACGGCTTGATTCCTGACCTCTCAGGATAAGTAGCGACACTAGGGTCCCCAATCCTGGCTCAGCCATCCCCAAGAAGGTTTTAATAATGCTCTTTTCCCCTGTGTATGGAATTAACCTGCACGGGGTGTAGCCTTCATCCTTACTACACGACGTTAAACTGCATGGATTTCAGAGAACTATATATGGCTTGATTTCTTCCCTCGCAGGATACGTAGCGACACCAGGGTTCTCGATTTTGGCCCAGCCACCCCTGAATTAAAGTTTAAAATGTCCTCTCTTCCCCGTGCACAGACAAAACCTTCACGGGGTGTACCCCTCTTCCTTACCGCACGACGATAAACTACACAGATAAGAGAAAAAAAAGAGAAGAAAAAAATAATAATGCTCCCTCCCCTCGTGTACGGACCAGTCCTTCATGAGGTGTATTTTTCGTCCTTACCGCAGGACGTTAAACTACACGGGAGTCATCTTTACCACACGACGTTAAACTGCACGGATTTTAGAGAACTATGTATGGCTTGATTCCTTCCCTCGTAGGATATGTAGCGATGTCAGGGTTCCTCGTCCTGGCCCAACCTCCCCTTAAATAAGAGTAAAAAAAATGCCCCCTTCCCCCGTGTACAGACCAGACCTGCGCGGGGTGTGCTTATTTTTGAGAAAAACTTGAGGCTTTATTACTTCCCTCATAGGATATGTAGCGATGCCAGGGATCCCCGTCCTGGCCCAGCCATCCCTGAATAAAAGTTAATAAATGCCATTTTCCCCCGTGTATGGAACAGACCAGCACGGGGTGTATTTTTGCGTCCTTACCGCACGATGTTAAACATCATGGATAATAAAAAAATTACCTTTTCCCCCCATGTACGAACCAGACCCGCAGGGGGTGTATTTTTGCGTCCTTAGCACACGATATTAAACTGCATGGATAAAAAAAATCCCTTTTCCCCCCATGTACGGACCAGACCTACACAGGGTGTATTTTTTTGACCTTACCACCTGACGTTAAACTGCATGGATAATAAAAAAAATGCCCTCTTCCACCCGTGTACGGACCAAACCTGAACGGGGTGTATTTTTGCGTCCTTACCACACGACATTAAACTGAATGGATAATGATACTTAAAAAATTCCCCTTTCCCCCGTATATGGACCAGACCTGCACGAGGTGTATTTTTCGTCCTCACTGTATGACATTAAACTACACAGACCGTGTCCTCACACCATGATGTTAAAATGCATTAATTTGTTCGTGAACCTCCTAATATGTATGGAGAAACGAGGGGGAAATACTCCTTTCACATTTGGATTCATCCTCGCCATATATCAGACACGACGTCCCGGACAATTATGGATCTTCATAACCATTCATGGCCATCGGAAGTGTAAAGCTATCGACCTGTGGACACATTTGCATGACAATGCATACCATGACCATAGAGGCTCTGCATATTGATAGACCCTGGCCCGTCTACGAAAGTAATGACTTCCACTAGCGACACTCTTCCTAGCTCCGTACGCTTACCAGGCTCAGAGCCCCCCATACCATACCTCCTGATCCAGAAATTTAGGGTGCAGTGGTTTACAAGTTTGTCCCCTTTTCACATCCAAATTTCACCAGGGTATCCCTACCCGGTTAACCTATGTATCCAGCCATGGTTCACATGACGACCTATATCTATAAACATCAAGCTAGGACTTCGATACGTTGAATCAATAGGCAATTGCAGTGAAGATGTTTCTTGTATGCCTAGAAACCATTAACCCCACATGCCGAACTATATACTGTCAGCAATCTAGGATTTCTATAATCATTCATGGCCATCATAAGTGGAACTTTATTGATCCAGGGACACCTTTTCATGACTATGAATACCATGCCCTCAGTGGCTCTGCATATTGATAGCCCTAGGCCCATCTACCAAAGGCACGATTTCCTTGGGTGACACTCTTCCTAGCTTCGTACGCTTACCGCCCTAAGAGCCCCCACACCCCATCTCCTGATCCAGGAAACCTCAGAGTTTAAGTTTACAACCATCATCCCCAACCCTGTACAGAGTATATCAGAGCATGTTAACTCAGTTATCCTTTGAGTGGCTGCAGCAATAGTCACCCAGTGGTCTGAAATCGATGACCTCTAAACTAGGAGTACTTCATCCTCACCGCATGACGTTAAACTGCATGGGGGTAAAGGTACACCCCCACGCATAAAATAAATTAGCCCATGGAGATCTCTAAGTTTTAACAGAAACCAGGGCCGAGTATGCCCGACATGTCCAGAAATTTTCTTACCAAATGACAAACTAAGTGGCCTAGAAAATTGCAGATCCTTATAACCATTCACGACCATCAGAATAAAAAAGGCATCGACCTATGGACACCTTTGCATGAATATGCATACCATGCCCTCAGCGACTCTACATATTGATAGATCTTGGCCCATCTACCAAAGGAAAGATTTCCCCTGGCGACACTCTTCCGAGTTTTGAACGCTTACTGGCCTAAGAGCCCCCATGTCATTTATCCAGATCCCAGAAGCCCCAGATCCACTATTTACTCCAATCAATCCCCTTTCCACATCTTGGGCACACTGAGATATTCAATCCCAGTTACAGTCTGATGAAGAGTAGGCTTTGAAACTACAATCTTACTGTATGATGTTAAACTGCACGGAACGTCTTGGGAGCTTGGCATAAAGCTGCAAAAACAAAGAATTAATCATCCTGGGAAATAACTTCAACTGCAAGCATTTTCACTAGTTTAAAAATTCCCCATTTCCTCACTACATGACATAAAACTGCACAACACCCTTAAAAAATACTCCCCGTCCTTACCACATGATGTTAAAATTCATGGAAGTTGTCCTTACCACATGATGTAAAACTGTACGGGAGTCGTCCTTACCGCATGACATTAAAATACACGGTCAACCTATCATGGGTTTTGTAAGGAACACAGGTTTTCCCTGTCCCTCAATGCATAGGTCAGACCTGCATGAACCCCTGTCTCACACCAGCGTGAGAAGGAATGAATTCACCTATTTTTAGGATATTAGCCTAGACTCTTCTCTCATATCCAGGCACCTTCTCCTCATAGAACATACTCTATACTCAGAAAATGTCGAACTCTCATTAGCCACCCCTGGTGGTCCTGAATATCAACTTCCCCAAAGATGCTCGACTATCGGGATAATACAATCGTTGACCCAAGGATACCTTTGCATGACTATTCATACCATGCCCTTAGTGTATCTTCTTACTGATAGCCCCTGGCCCCTCTACCAAAGACAATATTTCCTCAGGCAATGCTTCTCTCCATACGCCTCTTGGCCCCTGAGCCCCTATGTTCATCCCGGGATTCGGAAACCCTCTGAGATGCGGTTTACCATCCTCTTTCACAACCCTTCTTGAATATGATGGAACATCTCTAACAATATTTTCGAGGACCAGGTTAAGTCGTTCTATTCTAGATAATGTCCTTGCTGTATGATGTTAAACTGCACCCAGCTCCAACTGTTCCTTATGCTAGATAAATGCGTAGGACATGAACCTTTCTTCCACACTACTAATTGATACAAATGCTCTCAAAACCTTTTAGATGTCACATATCCTTTCCAAGCCACCCCTGGTGGTTTTCATAATTCCCCAAGCCACTCATGGTGGTTTCCCTAAGCCAGACGTTCATTAAGTACTATAGCCATAAAAAATGGAGAGTTATTGACTTAAGGACAGTTTTTCACGACAATGCGTACCACACCCTCAGCGGCTCTACATATTTATCACCCCTGACATGTCTACCAAAGGAAATATTTCTTTAGGCGATGCTCTTCCCACCTCTGCACACCGATACAGCTCCCATGCCTTGAGACAGGCCCTGCATGTCATTCAAATCTAAACATGCTCCCTCCACATGCGTCTGAAGGACATTGAGACATATTTTAATCAACCAATCCTGATTGGGGCCTTCTCCCCACCTTAATTGGTCAAAGATGTTCGACCTAAAACATCAGTAATTATAGTCTTGATGGAGGGGCTTTAAACCACTCACAAAAAGAGGCATAAAGCCTGTTAGGCCGAAAACCCGAAAAGGGTGACCTAAGAAAAAGTTGGTCCATACTTGCTGGGTCCACACTAATGAGCCCAGGAAAAATTAGGGCATAAAAAAAAGACAAAAAATTTGTTGGGATATTCTAAAAAACCCCAAAAATGTCAAACTACGCTCGCTCGATCTCATGATCCAGGAAAAAGTTAGAGCTCGTTTGCTTTTTCTTATTGTCCCAAACATTGGTTATTCCTTGTTCGGTGAGTTAACATATATAGTAATCATGCCAAATAATTCCTGCCACAGGATAGTATGGCCATAACTTTAAGGAAAACATTTCTTTGTTCTATAACAAGGTTGATAAGAAGGGAATCCACAATACAGAGCCTCCGCTGGCATGAAAGGTCAACACATGAGGTTTTCATTGGATTCACAAAGTTGTATTAGGCGATGATAAGAATCCTTGATTGCTTGATAGAGATCCCACAGTATGGTTGTCTCAGCTTCTGCACCAGCCTACAACGCTTCTGCCCCCTGGGAAGCCTTTGAGCTCGCCCTCATCTCCTCCTCCATTTGTCGCTCCCCTTCTTCAATTATGGCAGTGACATTAGCATCATCCCGTTGCAGCTGCTATATCTCATTCCTCAACACCTCTAGGAGAGGACACTACTTAGTGAATTCTCTTTGGTGCCTCGCAACTACCCCAGCATGATCATGAGCTAAGCATGATCATGAGCCTCTGATAGGCAAAGTTGTCGGGTTGTTGAAAGGTAGGCATCAGATTGAGCAGGAGAAAGGTGAGATTCAAAACTACCTAGTCTTTTCTGATCGGTGACCACCTATTTGACTATGTCATAAATACCATGGTAGTTGATGTCATAAAATCCCAATAGCATAAACAAATGGTGCAACTTTGGTAATTTGATCGGCATCTCATCCAAGGGATTCTGAGAAATCAGCTTCCAAATTACCTACCAAGCTCTTTGACGAGAAGGTCGAAGACTAGAAAGGACTTGTTGATTAGGCTCAGAGTCTCCTTCGGATAAAGATATGTATTCAGGGATGAATGTCACCAAGGAGGGACCCGATGCGGCTTCACCCGTAAACTATGGCGTCACAACAACTTCACCCCAACTGTTGTGGTAAAAGGCATGATCGGATCTGACGACACAATTTTCAATGCCAAAGGTCGTGGTCATAGAGCCTGAGAACCGATTAGATAGATGAGTATCCCTAATCAGAAAAGTGGAAAATAAAGGGTTCAGTGGAAAAAGGTTGAAAAACTTTCCCCAAATCATCAAGGCATCAGTATCCTCAAGCTCTGCACCGCCACAGACACCCGAGGAAGATGCTGCATCTTCGAGAGGCAAGGGAGTCCTAGGAACCCCTAGAGGTTTCTAGGACCTAAGGAAATTCCTAAGACCAGCATCACCCAATGTGGCCCCAAAACGGTCGTCTACGGAGATCAAGCCCTGGGAAATCACTCCCTAGGTAAATAAAATAATGGCCCGCTCTGGGTTTCCGATGATTTCCCTAGTGTCAGGATCTTCTTCCATCGCCACATAATCCATTGGGTCTGAGGCAGCCGGCCCCATTGGATCTGGAGAGCCCTCAGCAATTACGGGCGCCCCATTCTCCCCCGCAATGAAAGGGGATGTTTGATCATCAGGAGTCTCGAAGTCCAACTGTTCTTCCTCTGACATATCTCCAATTGATTAAGGAAGGAATAAAGTATCCAAATCACTAGCCCCTCCAGTAGGGCCCACCATCTTTTCACACCCAGATGTGGCTACAGGTGATCCCCCTAAAGGTATGGGGGAAAAAGATATAACCGCTGGTGTAGCCACAGCCGGGCCTCCGAGTGGCCCTACAACATACACCAAGACAGTTAATAACTAGAAGGGTTAGAATATACGAGTCATCAATCGAGGAAGCAGGAATTCATAGTTACTTGACGTCCCCTGTCTAAGTTGTTCTGATAAATGGGATGCTTGTTTCCGTCTCTGGATTTACCCTGGGGACAGTTCCTTGCTCAGAACACTGGGGGGAGCTGGAGGATGAAAGACCTTGGCTGGCTCCGCAATGGTCGCTTCCATGAGTTTAGCTGTGCCAGGAGATCCATCCTCGATAATACACGTAGCCTAAACTGTGTGTTCACCTGCTGCATTACCATGGGGAGTATACTCCGAGTAAGAAACTTCCCCTAGGACTCCTTAGCACCCTACATAAAGGGAAGATATTTTAGAACCTTCATAGTAAAGGATGAGGGAAGAACATAATGGAAAAACAGGATGACTTCTTCTTCGGGATCAGACAATTCAGGATGTCTTATCATCGTGGACACTCAGGTAGACCCATAAATCCAGTTATGATGTGAATGAACGTAGGTGTCCATCTCCTTCAGTGAGGTGACTATTTCGTCTAGATCCTCTTATAGAAGCCAGTGGGGTGGAGCAAAGATCATCCCAATACCTGGAAGCTTGAGAGGGCTCGTTTTGAGCAATGCCCAAACCTCTTCATCCGATCCACTGACCCTTAGGTCATCCCAAATCCTCCATGCATCCGGGAATGCGGCCGTAATGGGAACAGCTATCCCGGAGGGATCAACCTGGGAGGGTCTAGAAGAAGCAGGCGCTGTTGGGGGCGTCAATGGCCATGTAAGTTTTTTGGATCTCACCGCCATCTTGGAGCTCTCTAGAGCTACCTGTGGGTGGGACCTCATTTGAAAAGGGTGAATCTCCCTTACCTCAGCCGCGGTGGGGGAACCTCTGAGATCGCCGCCCCCTGAGGAGTGAACGCTCTCTTCCTCCTCCTCGTCAGTCGTTGGCTGCAGCATGGCCTGGACTCGATGAGTCAACAAAGTATAGCCCCAGTGTGCGTGGATGTAGGCCTCGAGGTCCCGGAGATACCGATCAACCCTCTCTTAGTCCACATCATAATGAATATCAACGGGAGAAGATATGTAACCTTTCCCGTCAAAAGACACCTATGATTCCTAAAGATACTGCCACAGAGAACATGGGTACTGGTTGCGAAAGGATGATCGGATTTTGAATTCGTCCCATTAGCCTGAGGCCGTCGGGAAGGTAGCATGAGTAAGGATAACCAACCCTCTCTGAGCGGCTTCGAGGGCATGATAGGATTCACCTCTTTCCGTTAAAACCATCCCCAGAAGCATGATACCCGAAGGTTGGTGAAGAACCTTTCCCGGCCTGGTTGAAGCATCATCCCCCATTCACTTCCTCTTTCCCTTCAATGGCTTAGGACATGATATGGTAGGTACCCATAGCCCTAATTGGCCAATCGGGTACGATTTCACCCAAGAGTCGTCGTAACTCTTGGATAAAAAGGTAGTGGAGTCTACAAGTGCGGGATTCATAACCTCACAATCAGTGTCTTCCCGAGTAAAAATTAACCACAATTTCTTGGCCACCAACAAATGACAGTTCTTGTGGTCGCCATTGAGCGAGGGAGGACATAGTTCCTGGACGCAACCAAATTGGAGTCCGAATCGGCAATGTGTGTACCCCTCACATATCAGTTCCCCACCGATACGGGCCACCAGAATGCCCTCTCGGAGATAATATAGGTATCCCCTCTTAATAAACTCCTGTAATATAGTATTCCTAATTGCCCTGGTGGGGAAGGGATATAGATTGAAGATGAAATGATCATAACTCGAGATCTCGATTGACAACAGATGCATATTCTGAACTGTCTGTTGACCATCCTTCTCTTGGGTCGCCCACTCATCGGGCATTACCCCACTGGTCAGTTGCAAGTATGGCCAGAATTTGGTGTCCAGAATCTGAAGAGGGTTGATGAATGTATATCAGTTCTGTACATGAGCTCCCAACCATCCCTAGAGTATTTGAACAGGACCGGCTACCCGGTATGTCTGACTCCCATCTATAATATTGCTAGGATACCAATAAATCTTGGACAATAATGGAATGACCATGTTGATGACATTGCCAATATCAAGATGTGATCCATGAAGAAGGTAGAGACCCGCACGCCACCAGCCTCACGTACGGGTAGTAGCCAGCCACTCAGGAACATGGCCAGGAATGCTACGAAAAAAAGTAGTTGATCGACGTCTAGAACAAGCTCTGATCCCTAGTGGTGGAATTGGACTTCTTCCAGGATCAGCCAATTGTTTCCCCTCTATTCTTGGGATTCCATTGTAGGGAAATTCGTGGGCCTGTGTGGGAGAATCACGAGCTTGCTCTCTCTAGAAAAGGCCTTGACCCATTCACGATATGGGAAAAGCTGTTTCAGAGATGCATCCTTTGAATTCTTCTGGGCCTGGTCAATAAGCTGCTTCACCAGGGTGGACTCCGTTCTTCATTGTCCCACACAGAAAAAGGAGGCAGGAATTCATTATACATACTCCCAACGATGGGGACCCCAGAGATCTAAAAGACATCCCAAAGAATAATACCCAATTCACCATGGAATAGGTGAAATGTGTTGGTTTCTGGACACCAACAGCTCATATTTTTCCTAGGAAGGGCTTGAGGTCAATGGGTATAGGTTTGGGACACCCAGGCAGCATCATATAAGCCTAAGGATAGAAAATCTTCCTCAAACACTGCACAGCTTTGGCGAACCCAGAAGGGCTTCCCCCAATCCAATGACATAAATGCCCCTTCGTGCTGGAGGTCTGGGTTTGCTGACTAGCCATGCTGGTCGTTTACCATGGCATTGTGGGAAATGCTTCGGTAATAGTGAATTTCCCCTTCTTGCTGAAGTTGTTCTCCTATCAGGGACACAGGAAGGTGAATCAACATAGATCGGGCCGTTGTGTCCCTTGAGGCAGGCTGACCTCTTGCGGATATCACAAATCGAGGGATATTGACATTAAATATCAATTATCTAATATTATTGTCATGGGGTGGCACCAGAATCGACGTATCAGATTGTAAACTGAACCCGTAGATCAGAAGGGTATTGGGAAAGGGGTACTCCCACTGTGACTCGGACAGTCGGTCAGCAAGGAAAGAGCACAATGGGGAGTGGCAGATTTCATCCTTAACAGATCTGGCCAAATCCTTTAGGCGTTGATCGCCAATTAGGAGAGGCTCTATGGCAGGCCTGGGTGCATGGTGGGGAGGAACCATGTTTTCTCCCTGCATTATCAAGAATCCCGACAAATAGTTAGTACGAAGTAATATAATAAGGATAAAAATATCAGTAGTATGGAAATGAAATCCAGAAGCCTTCATGAGCAGGTTTCATAAAGTGGTTCGTGATGACGGCATACCGCGAACCAACCCTACGCGGAAAGGGTTTGCGGTATGCTGGCTCTCAAGGCGTTGTCCAGAAAACTATGAACCAAGTTTCTCCATAGGACCTGAATCCCAAATTTAAATAATTATGTTTGGAGGACTTATAAAAATTTTAAAGTCCGCAAGACCTCAGTCCACGAAGCATCGAAACCGCGAAGAGAATTCCTCTACGGCCCATCATGAATTACTTTGTAATTAATTAAAAGTATTGGTTTGCGGTTGGGAAATTGGTCTGTGGGTGAAGGTGACCGTGAAGGAGGAATGATTCTTGGAAATTGGCAGCTGGTTCACGGACGAGGTGTTTCGAGAAGGAATGGGCACGCGGAGATGGAAAAGCTAGAGGGATCCGGGTTTGAGAAGAATTTGGAAGAAGACAAAGGAAGGGCCCCCATATTTATAGGCATGGTCCCCTACTAGGTCCACCCCTCTACCGCAAACCATCCAAGTTTTAGGACCGCTCTGCATCAGAATGGCCTCTTCTTCGTTCTAATCGAACCCCATTTTGATGGGGGGCATTTGTTGGGTCCTGAAAAAATCCACAAAGGATATTCTACCCAATTCCCCCCAAATAATTGTGGGGAAGAATGGAGAAAAATCAAAGGATGAAGAAATCCGAACCGGTCCGCAGACTGACCCAAATGATGACATTGTGTGGCCGGTTCCGTGAAGCACCCCCTCCGTGGACTATTGTCACTTGCGGAATGGAGGCAGAAATCCTCCGCGGGCGCAAAGCAAGATAGACACCGGACCGGTCCACCATCACGAACCGCCCCAGTCGTGGACCACCTCGACCGGTCGGGTCCACATCCGCTGTCGTTCGCAGAATGGAGGCGGAACCCTCTACGGCCACGAAGCTCTCCCCGAACTTGTTTGGTTCACGGCGGAGATGTGCTCGATGCCCCCCACGAGTTGCGGATTCACCGAGTCATCCATGAATCGGGTTTTCGGTCGTGGGCCTCCGAAAAAGGTGTCGTGTGACCATAGATACATCCTTTTCCCCACTCTATAAAAGGATATCATGGGGAAGAGAAGAAGAAAAAGGGGGGAAAGAGATCGATCAGATTCAGGTGGAAGGATTTCGAATGAATGAACTTAGGATTTCGCAAACAACAAAGTTCCAGTTCGCGAACCAGAACAGGTATGAACCTGGAAGTGAATTAATAAGGAACTGAAAACACATAATAACATGGTGAACCACGAACAGAAAATAAAAAAGAAAAGAAAATCGTGAACCATGTCCCCTCCGTGGATGCACTCCCCACAGACCATGGAGTTTATGCCCATTTTCCAAACCGTCACACCGCGTAGCATCCTCCTACATAAGAGAAGCCCTGATCGATGAACCCCCAAGTGGTGGTGCCCCTTGGCCGTCATTGCTTGCATGGAATACTCTGCAAACCACCCTGGTACGCGGATCAAACCCGATGCCATGAAACACCTTGCTTCGTGGTATGCCCACTGATCTGCCAACCACCCTGGTTCGCGGGATGCCCATCAGTCCGCGGACCACCCTGGTTCACAGACGACCTCTCCAGCCGCATAGCACCTCCCTACGCAAAGGGTGCCACTCCTCATATACCCACGTGGCCTTCCAAATCCTTTGGAGTTCCCATTCCCTGAGCCAGATAAAATCCTTCCAATCCATCCTGATCCTCTGTGACTCCCTCATTGGGCTACTCATAGGCCCCGAGCCGAGGCCTACACCGGAGCCACCAGACCCGTGTGATGTAACGTTCAGGTGCATCAACGATCCGTTTTATGTTCACATACCCACGAAAGTAGGGGTTAAGGGGTTGCTCCGACCCTTGGGTGGATCCCTGAAGAATTCTTGGGTTCGCGTTCTCATGGTAATGCAGAATCTGAGCTCGGGAGTCCCATTTCTGCCCCTCCACTTACATGGGGATGGGGAACTTCTATCTTCATCAGGGGGGTAGTAAAATACCCATCATAAGGAATCCCCCCATGCACTTCTGTACTACCCCCGGGAACAAGAGAGGTGACGGGCACATGAGCTTCCCTTTCCCTCTCCCTCTGCGCTTTGTCACCATGGGCATCCATCTCGGAGTAAGCCCCGACCTCATGGGATGCCCTATGCGTAAGCCCTACTCAACTTCCGACGGACGCACCTTTAGCGACGTGATCATATGATCCCTTCTGCCTCTTGTTTCTCACACCGAGCATGAAATACGTGGGATTAGAGTAAGAATCGTCAATGAAATCCTCTTATGGGTGTCCCCGGAGTGTAAGCCCCAATTATTTACGATGGTCCTCCTCAGAGTGTAAGCCCCAATCCATTACCCTGGGCCTCCTCAGAGTGTACGCCCCAATAATTACCCTGGGCCTCCTCAGAGTGTAAGACCAAATCCATCGCTCTGGTCCTCCTTAGAGTGTAAGCCCCAATCCATTGCCCTGGGCCTCCTTAGAGTGTAAGCCTCGATCCATTGAGAACTACGAGGAATTTGATCCATGTTAAGTCATGGAATGTAGGAAGCATCCCCGAGGTTCAATCCCGATCATCATCGGACCCCCGGGTCCACATTCACATAGGCTCTTCGACAATCCATTAGAACTATGTGGACATTGATCCTTATCTCCCAGGCAGGGTATGTAGGAAGCCTCCTTGAGTTTCAATCCCAATGACTGGTCAATCTGACTATCTTCACATTGGTTCATCGCGCCACTCCTAGTTCCAACTCATTGAGTCCAGATTCCTCGGGGTCGTTAATCCAACGAAGGATGGTAGACCTCAGGTATAAATGATTCTGAACCCCTGCGTCCAACTGACCATTTCCAACCAAGAGTAATTCATGGATACTATGCTTAAATATAATCCAAAGATTCATGAACATATAAATACATCTTAAATCTATAATAGATTCCCGAAACATGCAATAATTTCCCCCCAAAAGGGTGAGATGAACCTGACTTCCCGTCCACTCGACCAATGCGAGTTCTTAAGCGTCGCATGTCAAACCACCCGGCGAACGCCTACCTTAAGGAAGCAGGTCCACATGTCCTCGGATACGGATCCGTTGGGCATTTCGAGACCGACCCAAAACAATGATTACTAATGATAAAGAATATATTATATATAATACAAAAACATTTAATCAATTATTATTACCATCATTGAGAGATGTTATTGGAAAAATGAATTACATTGATTCATGAGGGGGTAGTCTTCCTTACACACTGATGATGATATCATAGCCCAATTGATGCGGAGAAACATTGTTTCACATCATAATTGTAACATAACAAAATATTAAAATATTAAAAATACTGTAGTTATTATATATGAACGGTTTAATTATAATTTATGGAGGTGGAGAATGAAATAAAATAAAAAATCTTAACGATTAATGTTACCTTTTTTCAAGTAACGTGACACCATAGTGTGATAATGGGTTAAATAGATATGACACATCACTCCTTTCTAAAATGTGAACCTTATTTTTCTAGAGCCTAGCTGATTAGAACTCCATAGTTATGTGTGCAACTGATGAGGGAGTGATCAATATGGGTGACCATTTGGGATGCTTTCTAGGGTGTGTATGACTGAGGACCAATCACTATTGAAAGAACATGTGTTTTCATATAGGGACTCTCAATAGTCTGATAACCCCTTCAATAATGTGGGTGGGACCCAATGTGGGGACCACATGTCTTCGGGGAAACTAGTGGTACCTTGTATGCTAGGAACCAAATTCCATGTTTGGACGGGTTGTATGTGCTGTCAGTAGGGCCTAGTTATAATATTTGTTGTCATTGGAGGGATATAACCTTATGTGTGATGCACTGCCTTGGTTGATATGTATAGCCAACAATTTGGATGTTGTGTTCTTAATGGGGGGGGGGGGGGGTGATTGTAACACCCTATAATGATAATGGTATAAATAAATAAATCATTTGACTCATTTCCATAAAGAGAACCTTCATTTTCAAAATCCAGCCAGAGTTGAACTGCGCAGTTAAGCGTTCTTGTCCTGGAGCAATGTTCAAAATGGGTGACCTTATAAGATGTTTCTCGGGTTGTGTGTGAGTGAAAAAAAATCACACCGGAAAGGAAAAGTGTTGGCATGGTGGGACGCTAATAAGTCAAATGACTCGATCGAGTATGTGGGTAGGCCCCAAGGTGGGGACCACATGTCTTTGGGGAAACATGTGGTATCTGGTAGGCCAAGACTAGACGACCATGTTAGGGTGTGGTATATGAGCGGTTAGTGGGGCCCATTTGTTATAGCTAACCTCCTTATGATTCCACAAAAATATTTTATAGGTTGGATTTATGCCCTAAATAAGGTTTATATGAAGAGATGATGGAATATGGGAAGTGATATGGGTTTGTATATGCCGAAAAATTGTTCTTTTGAGCTTATATGATAGGAGAGGGGATTTTTTTATAAGTGAGGTGTGTGTCACACCAATAAAATTTTTAATGAAAAAGGTATACCCATATTTTCTCAAGATAAACACACCACATGGAAAATTATCAATAAAAAGAAATTATAAGGTGTCAATATTTCCAAAAAAATAGATATGATATAATTTTTGGGTCAATTTAACACTATCATTTTAGTTTAACACCCAAGAAAAACAATTTTGACCTTAATTGTTGTAAATAATTTTTTTTTGGTTTACTATTCATTTTTGAAAAAAACATATATTTATCTTATTAGATAATATAAATTAAGACGATTCCCAATAAGGAATCAATTTTTTTATTATACCATTCACACAAGGGGATAATTATAATGTAAAATTAATCACACAGACACGATGAAAAAATAGATTTTCAAATAGAGAAATATTTAAATGTTTGAAATGATTTTATGTAAAAATTAAAAATTAAATTCATTAAATGGACCTAAATTAGATTAATAGATAATAATTTAATTACTATTATTTGAAAACCAATTTAATCAATACTAAAATAATATTATTAAATAAAATTAAATGATAGTTTTTAATTAAAAATTAGTATTTTTCACAATTCATAATAAATTAAACTTTTCAAAAAAATCAAAAAAAAAATCAACCTTAGATAATTTTTTCATTTTTATTTCAAAAATAAATATTATTTTCGTAAATTAATTTTATAAATCTTCAAATATATAAATTTTTTATTTTTCATAGAAAGGAATAAGAATCTTTTTTTGGATGAAGTAGTGTTTTTAGGCATATAATGTCTTTACCAAAACTTAAATATTTTACTATTAATATTTTTTTAAATAAAAACATTATAAATAATATATAAAAATTACTTATTAAAATTAATATCTGTATTTTTAATTTTTATGTATAAACGCATAAGTTTAAATAGTTATATTGGTATTATATTGAGTTGTTGATACAATTCAATGTTTTCTGTCATTTTGTTATGTTCAATGTTTTGTGTAATAAAATATATAATAAAAATATAATGTTTTCAAAAATAAAAATTCAAAAAAAAAACTCAAGGTGCATCATTCTACCCCAATTGAAATTAATTTCTCCCTTGAAATTTATCACTCTAAAAAACAAATGTGATTACTTATATCTCATTGTACCCACAATTTCCCACATAGATTCTTAAAAAACAATTATCCAAATAACATAGACCAGCGGAGTGATACTGTATTTTTTAACATTATATGTATTATCAATAATCATTATTAATTGTAGTTCTTATGAAATATTATTATCGATTAGTAAGACCTCCGTGTTGAGTACATGTGAATGGTTAGGTATGTGCTTACTCATGAGAGATACATGGGAAACATCATGAACATGAGATTGGTTTGGTGGAAACACAAACTGATTGTCTAAAATTGCATTTCAACCAATAATTTCCAAGGGGATAATATTCCTTGGTATCAATTTATCTTTCATCCATAATCTCATAACATTCTTCCATTTGAAAGTTCACAGTAACACCATTTCACAAACATCATATTCTAGATCATGTTTGTGATTATTTACATTATGCTTTTTCGATGTATGAGATTCATTTATGAGTTTATGAATGTATCTAATATTCTTATCAATATATTTAACTATTATATGTAGTTGTGGTTCGGCATAGTGGTAACCACCCCGTAATACTACATGAAAAATGGGGGTTCAAAACCCTTTGGGCGTAGTTTACTGTAGCAGTACTATATTGGTACTATAGCAGTGGTGGTACTATTGATCGGTAAGTACTTTAGCGGCGACATGGTACTGTAGTGGAAGCGATACTGTTCGGGTACTGTAGCAGTTGGGTTACTATTTATAGAATGGTAATTGGGCTAAAAATTTGGGCTTACGGGCTATGTATTAGGGAACAAGCCCACTGGGCCATTGGGTTATGTAATGGGTCTCCCTCTACCTAGTTAATATAGGTATTTTCTTTGCAATATTAATAAAAATGAGGCTTCAAAACCAAACATAAAAAAATATTTATCAATCCTAAGTCTATATTGTTTTATTTATTTATATTCCTTGAATCACATTGAATCTCTGCACGTCTTTGCATATAAGGATTCATAAGGATCCATCAGAATGATCCGGTTAAAGGTATTTTGGTATAAAAATTAAGCAAGATGATGTTATTTATCTAAACCACCTTTTAAATCTATAGAAAAATTTCAAAAAAAAATCCTATAGGGTTTGAATTGTTCTATCAGACATGATATTTTTTATAAGGATGATATGTTTTATGTATGATCAACTATATATCAAGGTCATGATTAAGACTCATCAATATCTTAGAGTTAAATCATACACACTGATTAGGTATAATGTAATGTGGAAGTCCATTAATGATCACCAGTTTATTAATATTTATCTTAGTAATATTATCTAGGAAAAAATATTATCTGATATCAATAAAGGTTGATGAATTATTAAAGATATTGACTACAATCCACATAGAAATTTTCACCTTTGATATTGTTCGGTGTCAAATGACAAAATCCATGGTCATTTTTCCCATTTCTGTTCCGGTAATGGAATAGAATGTAACATCACCATTGAGTTTTTTTCTCATTGTCATAACATGATAACATTCCATTAAAAACAGTACAAGTCATACAATATCTCACATATTCAAATCCCTGTAGATGTGATCATTCAAATATTTATGCATCTTCATACATCTGAGATGAATATAGAATGATGAACTGTGAGCATTATCTAACATTTCAATATTCTATTCCGATATGGAAGGAACATATACACTTTTTAAAAAACATATAATTTAATCATGATAAAGGTTAAAATAATGGACATATATAACCTTATCTTCCCTCCCAAAATTTTTCTTCTATTCCTATTTAAAATTTATTTATATAAATACTTGAAAATTAAATTGAAAATAATATAAATTATCCCCTTTATTATTGATTTCCAAATCCTTCATTGGAAAGTATTGAATTTTTGGTTCCTTTTCTATTCTCATCATGTATATTCTAGATAGAACTATTCAACTTGAAGAATTGAACTCTAATTTCACTTTAATAGGGTTATAATATGTTCAGTGTTTATAATAACAAGTTAGTTCAAACCAAATTCTCTGGAATATATTAAACTTATTTTGTTCTAATATATAAATTTAACATTTGTATCAATATATATATCACACTTTTCTCTATAAAGATTATTTCTCCATATCAATAATACAATAATAATCGAAGCTAACACCAAATCCTGAGTTGGGTAATTTTTCTCATTAATCATCAATTGTGATGAGGAATATTCAATGACTATGTTATTATTCATGTGAATACATACCAATCCCTTATTGTATGCATAAATAAAAATTATAAACCCTGATTAACTACAAGGTTATGTATATAAATGTGTGATGTCAAATATTCTATTCAGTTCCTTGAATGTTTCCTCACATTCACCTATTCGGAGGAACGTTTCTCCCTTGTGGCCTATCAGAGTGATTAGATTAGATAAAATTAGAATTTTTCCAAAACATGTCAATAACATCAAACTAAATCAATAATATTATAGATCTCAACCAATGTGGTTTATCAAGGGAAACACTCAATTGTCATTATTATTGATTGATTTGTTAATATACCCTATATTGGATTATATGACCCTACAAATGCATCCTTATTCAACCAAAATTATCACTTTGAATTTTTTAAATGTATATCCTTCGTTAGGTTCTTCATTAAAATTATTGTGTTATCATAACGACTATACATTCTCTTTAAATAATAATAAATATCTTCTATATAGAATACCAATGACTGATCAAGCTATCCACTAAAGAATATATTAATAAAATCAGTAAAGATAATAAGGGGACTAGTATGAACAAATTGAATCACCGTATATTAATAGTTTCCATACAATGTACATATTACCAGTTTTAGAATATCATTGTTGATCCACAATTAATGATATCTATAATAAAATTCATTCATGAAAAAATATTGATCCCAATAGTGTTGATCAAACAAGTCATCAATACATGAAAGATTATACTTGTTTATGATCATGATCTTGTTAGTCTCTATAAAATAAATACACAGCCACATTGATTAATAATTATGTTTAAAAAAATAAAAAATTCAACGCAATGTGACACACATGGATGAATGAATATATTTTGATAGTTATCTTATATTTTCTTATTTAATTTTTAAAACACAACTAAGTCCATTATATATGGAGTATTCGAAATCATCATGGTACCATAAATGGGTTTTTTTTGAAAATACAATTTCACGTTTCACATGAAGACTAGGAGTCTCTTCTCGGAAGACATTAAAATAATCCCCCACAAATGACATTCAATCAATGTTTAGTTTCTCCCTAACCATCTCTAATAAACACCCATTATGAATAGGAATTAAGACTAATATAATAAAATTGATCTCTATCAGATGTCACACCAATATCCACATTGAATGATAGTCATAGGTTGTTTTGAAATACCAATCATTACACCCTTACTTACAAATTCATTTTGTATTTATTTAGAAAATGAAATTACATGCATAATATAAAATCAAATTCAACCAAAGGAATAATGATATGAAATTCTAGATGAACATTCCCACCAACATCCACTCAATGAATTGTACAGATTATATATAATTATTGTAACATTATGGGTTTTCACTTAAAACTATACATCTCATAATTTGGATGAAATCTTTATACCCTTATAAAATTCAATTTATATGAAGGAATTGGTATATACAATGTCATATTATAAATTAGAAATTCTAGAGTTAAAGGTTTGTATACCATTCACCATTTCATTGCCTCACCCTTCATTAGAAATAGTGATCAAATTAGATTTTTCCTTTTATCATTATTTAACATTTAACTGAAAGAAATAATCATCAATAAAAATCCAATTTGAAACTTAGTTAACATAGTACTCATACACCATTTATTGAATCACTGAATTTTTGGAGGTTCTTCATTGTAGATTTCTATCTATGCACACGTTTAGCTAATTACTTCATATTTTTTACAAATAAAATTCATGATGTCCTTCCCATCCAAAATAAAATATTTATTAGTCCCCTTAATACTATTCTGTCCATTATTCTTCCCATACATTAAAATTACAGGAAATATAATCTTATTCATTCCATGGTTCTTATATTTTTCATTGAATTCCATTTTTAAATTCTTATTGAAACCTTGCATTTGTTACATAACTTTACCAATATTTCAACCTCGATATAACATTGAACAATATATTCCTATCTAATATATTTTTTTTATGTCTAATTCCCAAATGAGTATTGGTTTGACCCACTAATGAATTAATCAACCTTAATTACAATTTAGATAATAATATTATAAGTGTACCTAACATGTATTATAAACTTTTCCTCATGGGGACTAATTTATTTATCAAAAATTTATTTAGCGCAGGGAATCCTTATCTATCATAAAATGAATGATATAAGAAACATACATATTGAAAAATATGTTCCTATACTGATCAAAATCCATGGACACAATTTAATAAGGTTTCCACAATATCATGATAAGTGCCCACTATTGATCCCCTTAACCATCCCAATTTTATAAAACAAAAATTACTTTTTCATTCTCAATAAAATGTTGGTCCCTCATATTTTTGTATGTCAAACATGATACTTATATAAAGAATGATGTGTGAGCATTAAAAGGGTTTTTTGTTGTATCCTTTATATTACATGGGTTCTCAAGAGGAAAATCATTTCATTATCCATTACACTCAGCAATAACATTGTCCCTTTCAGTTCTATCTATTTAATTAAAAATTGAAAGCATAATGTAAGAAAGAAAAATCAATGTGGGGAACCACATAATCATGATAATTCACATAGAGGATATCTAAATCATGACCACATATTTTTAATCTATGAAAAATTATGTTTGTCATACATCATTTTAAGTGATCATAATTCTTAATAATTCATGATGTGTTGTAAATTGGTTAGTAATTTTGAAGGAATATCACATGGAAATTTCATTCCAGGTATGAAACAATATCTATTTTCATGTACTAAGTGATTATAAAGAGTAGGTCAATGATCTCATTTTAGTGTTATTATCCCTATCTACCTATGTTCAAAATCCACTTCCACATTAATTATCCATGTGGGGATATAATTTCAGGACCACCACTTGATTAATATTTTACTGAAATTTGAATTTATATTCCATTACATTGAATCGACCTTAGAAAAACCCCTAGATATTCCCATAGGGAAATCAATAAATTCCTATCATCCATGTTTCCAAATATTAACTAAAAAAATAGTTTAATACCCACTATACTGACAAAGTCTTTTCATAAATAGATATTAAAATATTTTTTATGAATAACTATTATATTATATAAAAATACACATGAGGATCGTAATAGTATAGTTTCTTTGGAAACATGAAACATAAATATCTTGTTCGTAGATGATCTATGTCATCTATTACTAGGTCCTTCACCACGTTAACCCATAATTTATATGGAATTCAAAAAAATATTCTTCATAACATTTGGAAGAGAAACATATGAAGGGGTGAGATTAGATGCTCATTAAGGGTTAACAAGGGAGATGTGTAATCATAACTTTAACATAACGGTATGATAACATGATAATAACATTTGAAAAAAATTGCATATATGTAAATTATGAAATCCTAGTTCATGGAGTAAATATTAGATTTCTAAAATACTTGAAACGTTATATAGTAAAATAAAATAATCCATGATATAATAACATTTTTATAAGACATTAATTTGTGACATACACATATTATTTGAGAATAATTTCCATATAATTGAAGGATAAATTACAAGGATTTTGTAGTGGAGTGGGTTCACACCCCAAAAAACTCATTGTTGTAAAAATTCACTCACCAGACCATCATAGTAGAAGAAGTACCTTACTAAACTGAGTTCAATCCCTATTTTTCCCATGTATATCTCATGAGATAAAAATAGTTACCCAATTCATTGGGGAGATTTATATGTCTAGCCCATACCCTAATATAAATTGTATTTATGTGTTATATGAAATCATAAAATATTCATCATATCATAAAACATGGAATGAAATGGGTTTTATAAAAATTTCATAATATCTCAACCTGTGGAAAAGTAATAAGTTTATAAATCATTTCATCATCTCATCATAGCATAACGTGTGTAAAAAAGAATGTTTCATAAAAAAAATTTCATTTTATAACTCATGTAAGAGAAATGAGTTCCCTAAACATCTGAACACAATAATCCATTCCTAGGAATAATATGAATGGTATCTTTAGTTCAAATCCCCTGTAAATCATAGATAACATAAATGGATGACATTTGAGATAGAAAATGATTCTGAAAGATCATTTAAAACATTTATTGAAGAAAATATTTTTTCTTATTTAAAAAAAACTTTTTTTAAACAATACCATCTTACTATAAAATTATTTGAAAATAACAACGAAAAATTAAAATTAAAACTTCATAGAAAATAATTCTCATGACAATGGGATTTTTTTCCCATACATGTTATAATAAAAAATCCTTTAAAATTTTTAGATAAATAAAAATTTTAATAGTTTGGAAAGTAACATGAATATTCTTCTAAAAAATAATTTCAAAAAATTAAAACATGGGTAATTTTTATAAATTGGAATATTTTGAGAATTTTAATATAATTGTTTTAATTTTTATAGAAATTATGGCATTGAAATAAAATACATTTCTTGGCAAAGATAGAAATTTTTTTGTAAATATTATAAAAAATATGATTTATTTCAGGAAAAAATAATGGGATATTTATAATATTAATTAAATGAATAAACATAAAACAATAGAATTAATGATATTATTTATATATAGAACATGATATTTCATCATCAAAAATGTAATCATAAACTATCCTTATAAACGATAATATTGTAACAAAAATATCAATTCCACTATAGAATCATTAAAACGTAAGAACAATGAAGGAAAATTATTTAATGAAACTTAAATATTTGTATTTTTATTTTTTTTATGATACAAAATTTCAATGGGTTATTATATACACCACATAGAAGAAGACATGTGTATAACAAAACATATGTCTCAACGAAGAAAAATTGAGATAAAAACCCCTACCTTAAGTGTTAACTATCTTCATTCACATTTAATCCTTATTTTAAAGGATATAACTTCATTATAAATTTATGATACGACCATAAATATATATATCCAATAAATTTTTTTACATATGATTACTTATATAAATTTTATTAATAATTCTATGTTAATGTCAAAGTTTGGATAATAACTACATTATTTTTTGCATATATTTTGAATTTAATTTTATTCCTATTACATTGATCAGGTTTACACAATAACAAGAATCATAAAAATGATATAAATATCACCTATATTAATTATATATGTGTTTTTATTGGATGAATAAATTTAGAGTTATATAAAGAACTGCACCATTCATGGAGATGGTTATTTGTATGTAAAACGAACATTATTTCCATTTTACTAATGTAATTAAATAACAAAGATAAAGGATTATATTAAAATTATAGAATACTTTTTACGTCATGTATATATCATAAATTTCCTTTAAAAACACACTTTTTAACTTTCATGTAATTAATGGAAAAATCAATTCGATTCTCGAGGTGGTCGTCCACCACTACACACGAAAGATGTTTCGTATTCCCATTGAATGGAATGTAAAAAAGTAAATTTGATAGTATGATTAAAGAATAAAAATAATATCATAATATATATATATATATTTAATACATAATTATAACCATCATTGAGAGTTGGTAATTTAAAAATGAATGACATCAGTTCATACGGCTATAGTCCTCCGTACACATGAATGATGATTTAATATCCCATTTGATGTTTGAGGAGATTGTTTTTGACAATTAACATATAATATAAATATGTTATAATTTTTAATATTCTATTTTGATTATATCATCATTTTTTAATAATAATTTATGAATGTGGTCGTTGAAATAAAAAAACATGAAATAACGAATGTAACCTCTTCCTCTTGTAAACATCATATGTTTCCCACAAAATCCATAAATGGATCGATTTATACCAATACTAATAATTATAGGAAGATAATAGGGAATATGGGAAGTGATATTTTTTATTTTGATAATAAATGTGTTTGATTTTTTGATGTTGAGAGTAGAGGTGTTTCCTTTTATAAGTGAGGTTAGTGGCGCGGTTGTAAATTTTTGAATTAAAACGTGTACCCTCATTTTCCACATTACCAAAGGAAAAAAATGGGACATTATAGATAATCATCGATTATATATTCTATATATGTCCATAATATATATATATATATAAGATAAGGGTTTAGTTTATTTTAACCATTATCATTTTAGTTTAACCCCCAATAAACCCATTATTACATTAATTGGTTTATATAATATTAAAATTTTTATTATTCTTTACGGTAAAAAATTATGTTTAACATATTTGATAATAAATAAAATGTTTCTTCCAAATTTGGAATTTATTTTTTCAAATTCCATCCACATAATTATAAATTCATTATTTAAAAATAATCTTGTCGATCTGATTGGGAATTATGTTTTCAAAGAGAAAAATGTTTAAAAGATTGAAATATTTATATATCTTCATTCAATATACAATTTTTAAAATTGAATTAAATTGGATTAATATATACATAATGGAAGTAATTTTACTTTTAATCATATTTAAAATATATTTATATATCATAAATAATCTAATGTTAGATATCATTTTCAAGTGAAATTCACTATGATTCCCTATTCATTAAAAATGATTTTTTAGAAAAATCACATTATTAAAAATATGATAATTTAGAAATTATAATTTCACAAATTATGTTTATTTTTAAAAATTTATTAATAATATTTTTAAAAAATAAATTTAATATTTTCCCAAAAAACATAGAAGGGGTTTTTTATTTTAAAAGGTGGTATTATAGAAAAAAATAAATTAATTACTAAAAAATATGTATTGTATTATCAACATGTTTTCTTAATGTATTTTAATTTTATTCAATTTATAAAAATTATTTTATATTCGTAATTCTATGTTTAATGGCTCAGTAATAATGAATGTGTTTAAATAATTATATCAATAATATATCACGATCATTTTAGAAGTATGTGTTTTGTGTATTGTTAGATAAACATTGAGTTCCATGTAAATCAAGAAATCCAATGAACTTAATTTTTTTAAATGAAAAAAATAATTCAAAAAATAATTCAGTTAAAAATTCATGTCTCATATCAGTTTAAAAAAATATTAGAAGGGCACACAGATTGAGAAGGGATTGTTGTCTCATTAGGATTCACACTTTTTTGGTGGAATGTAACAAAATACGTAATTTTAATGGTAAATAAATCTATTACCATACTAATATCTTGCAAACTGATTTTATATATTTGTATTCATTATAATAATTTAATATAAATTTTCAATCAATAAATAAATAGATTTATTCTAAAAAAAATTTAACATGGATTATATTGCTAAATTTAAAATAATTATTTAAAAATTAAATTATTTAAATTTGATAAAAAAATATAATTATTTATATCATACGGTGAAAATTATATTTGAGTAATACATTGAGATTTTTTTTGAAATTTTTATTGTTTGACAAGTAATAAAGCATTTTTATTTTCAATAAAAAAACATTCATCCTTGTATTAATAAATACACTTTATAATTTTATTTATTTTCAAATTAAATTAGATACTGTTTATTAGAAATAATATTTTAAATTTAATAAGTATAATCAATACACATTATATCCATTTGGAAACATGATCACACTTAAAAATAATTTTTTCTAGAAAACTTATTTCCATCACTTTTTTTGGAGGTTAATATACATTGTAAATTTTATCCTGTAATGGGATTTAAATTGAATTATTTTTATTTTTATCCATATTTTGAAAAGAAATATAAGACAAATCTTTAATGTTTTTGGAATTATTAATAGTGACTTCAGTAATGAAAAGTCAATTACCACGAAATGAGTTAAAACATGTTGAAATAGTTAAAACTAAAATTATAAGAGTTAAAATATTCAAAAATATTTTCTATATCCTAATTTTAGTTCATATTTAGATCATTTATAATACATCCTCTGAATACAAGTCATGTTTCATTTATTTTTCATGATTAATGGGTTAATATATTTCAATATTTTGAAACATTCCATAGGTGTTCTGTCATCCACTTTTAAAATGTAAAAAACTATAATCTATTATCCAAACAATAATAGATTAATGTCTCAATAAATACATGGAACAAAAAATCCAAAAATACCAAAAAATTCCAATAGGTATTGTTATGATCATAATACCATCCTCCAAATTTGGTTGGATTAATCCTACTGAGGTTTTCCAAAAAATATGTATAGTTATTAAGCTTGTATTTTGTTGTTATATATTATTTTTTCTTATTGAAAACTCCCATAAACATTGCAATATAAAATCAGAATTATCTAAAATATAATAAACATTTATTAAGATTATGTTATATTCCTTTGTTATGCTCTATCTTCATCATATGGGAAATATAGTCATCATTCTTTCGTATGTGCGGACTACATACATGCAAACCAATGTAATCTGTTTTCCATCACCATAAATCAATGATGTTTAAAAGAATTAATTTAATGTTTATAGAATTTATTAATGATATAATTATCATTATAGGAGAAAAATATATAACGTATTTTCTAAACTTTCCATCCATTCAAAAATTATAATATCATTCATGTGTACATGTGGATTACCACAATCATGAAGCGATATGAATATTTCCCTATTACCACCACACATTACCAATATATATAAGTGTATTTAAATAAATGAAATTATATTTATTTTATAATATATATTTTGTAATTTTAAAATAATAAATAGATTATTTCCCTCATGTTCGCTAAAAAATGGATTTGTTAATCAGGTATATGTTTGACCTACAATACCCATGATGTAATATTCATTATTTGTCATTACCACATTGCACAGTTGGATATAAAATTATAATTACTATTTAAAAATTATTATTATAAAATTATTATAATTCATTAAATGATGTATTCCTGATAAATGTTACCATATTCAACCCACCAAAGTCATTTTTGAAATTTAAGTAGAATATCCTGAACATGTATGATGTGAAAATTACAGATTAAGTAATTGAATATGACACAATTAAAAGTGAAATAAAAGGAATAAAAAAATTTATAATGGATATTAGTAAATATAATTATTTTACTAAGTTTATTATTCCTGAATAGAATGGACATATGTGACCATTTGACTTCAGGGTAAGAGACATTACCTTTAACCATTTTTTTCAATGTTTTAATAATTTATTTTATAAAAAATTTCTCTTCAATGTATATATCAATAATATTAATTTATTGGTATAGTTATATGTATATAAGTTAATTATAATTGATTTTTATGAAAAATTTTACATTTTTTCAAGGCCATTAAAAATGAATGTTTTTATATATTTTAGTTACAATTTTTTAAATTTTATTACAAATGGAAAAATGGATGCTCTGTTTTAACATATGTGGAATAACCATGTTTTCAAAAACAATTTATTTTTATGCATTATTTTGATTCCATTAATATATTCCATGTTTTGAAATGAAAAATATTTCATATTTTTTCTTGTAATTTATAATTTAAAAAATGCTTTTAAAAAGAAGGTATATTTTTATGTCTAAAAGTTTTTTACGTATGGATAAATAATTGTTTTTATGTATATTTATGATGAATATGTGAATTAAAAATTTTGATTTTAATGATATATTACACGATTGTAATATATTATGATGTTTGAACATGATACAAATTATAATAAGGTAGGACTGATACAACTAATATGACTGGTGAGCATGATATTGCTCTCAAACACATTAGGTAATATTCTTTTTAAAGAATGGAAAGAAAAAGGGAGTTAAGAAAGGATTTTCCCCGTATATATTTTATATGTCTCCAATAATTGCAGACATAATATAATATATGATATGAATATAAATCTCTAAAATTTATCTAATGGTTTGAATTTATTTTCTATGGATATTAGTGTTTTTAATTGAGAAAAATGGTTTTCCCCATATGGATATGATTTATATGATAAGCTCATTAAATATTTAAAAAGGTATAAATTTTATGAGAATTTATGATGTTTACCGTACTAAAATATTTATTTCATTTATACCACATACAAATATTTACAAAATCATCCTTTTATTATTTTGTTTTATTAGGTTTACTGTTGAGTTCGAATAAAAAAATTAAATAATGTTTATATTTTGAAAATTTTAAAATGAAAATAATTTTTTATTTATTTTAACAGTTTAATATTGTAGTAAAAATTGTTACTGAGTATAATATTTCACTTCGTAATGTATTTTTTAATGTATTTTTTATGACCTAAATATCTAAAACTTTAAACAAAAAATGGACTTTTAGAGTATACGAAAGTGATTTATTTTCTATGCAATGTTGACTATGTAATGTTGTATGGATTACTACATACGATTAATATTAGTTTGAAGGATTAATTTATAATATAATTTACGATAATTTTAATAAATTAGCCTTCATGGATTCTAATTTATGGTTATATTGACATAATATTGAATTTTAAAATTTCAGTGTTGTTTATCTAATATGTGTCTATTATGAATGGATCCCTGTAGTGGATTCATAGAATCATAAGTAAAAAGGTATCAAGAGGATAATTAATTTATGTAGGAGTCATCTAGAATGGTTTATATTGAAACTAAGATGTTTGTTACAATATTGGTTCTCTTGAACAACATATAAATATTAGAGGCATCCCTATTAAAGTTGAACCAAATTTGAAATAGATGAGTATGTAAACAATTATGCATTTTGTAAAATAGTATACTCCAACATTCAGTGGAACATATGATCTATTGATACCTAAATGATAGTTTAATTCTATGGAAATGATATTCAACAACATGGGATATTCTGAATGTTAGTCAAAAACACATCATATTTATCATCAAAAAGGTGAAGTTCAATAGTGGTGGATTTTTTTTGAAATTATTTGAGAGAGAGATAATACTTGGGAAATTTAATGAGAAAATTTTATGTTAATTATAATTGATAAATATTTCTATAAGGATGTTTGACTAAAGATGGTGAATAAATTCCTTGAATTAAGGAAAAAAGAAAGGATTTCGTAGCCTTAATCGAGGAAAATTTTACAATATTGTTTTGGTACACACCAAATTGTATTGGATATCATGATAGTAAAATAAATATATTTTTATCAAGATTTAAATCATGATGATGAAGTTCCTTATCCTCCTCGTATTTTAAATATTATGATTTTTTTTACTAAGAATGTTGAGATGGACGTTTCTTATATATAAGATACACTTGATGAAAAGTGTAATAAGTTGTCAAGGTGGTATGAAATGGAGAATCTTTCAGCCAATAAATTATAGTGTTAATCTATGAACATGTTCCATATGTGGTTAAATAAATTCTAGGGAATTTTTTATGGGATTTGGAAAGTGTTAATGGTCTTTTATTTTTATTCATATAGATTTTGAATGAAAATTAAAGAGTCTTGATAAATCTGTAAATTGGGTAATAGACATACATTCAAGGGTTATATGTTTTAATTATAATGAGTGGGGGGAATAATAATAATTTATATCTAAATTAGTTACATTGGATGGAAATCATCATGATCGAATTCAAAAAAGTTTTGGTAAAATCAATTGATACAACTACTTTTGAGTTTGAGTTCCCCAATGAAGTTGTGATAGGTTCATTAGTTGTTTATTTGAGTTACATTGATGTTGTTGATGATTATGTGTCATACTATTATTTATATTCAAATAAGTTTTCATGTAAAATTAAAACATCACATTATGAAATAAATATGAAACATTTTGTGAAAACTCATTGTGTACGTATTAAAGAAACTATGATTTATTGAAATATTCATACTTCCATTAGTGGGGTGGTTTTTTATTCAAATATTTTTCAACCTTTAATAGTATATATGATGTTATTTTTTGTATATTAATGATTTATATTAATAATTATATGATATATTTCATAGCTAATAATGTTATATAAACTCATTTTCTACCTTTTATAACATAACAAGAATAAAATAAATAGTTTAAAGGTTGTAAGGAAAGCTACATATATCATGTAATTTAGAAAAGGAAATTGTTTATATTAGAGATTTTTTATTTTTGAATAAATATATAGATTTATTTCCTGATGAATTATTTGGTGTCATTCTTAATCAGTATTTTTAGTTTACTATAGACTTAGTTCATAATTCCTAGATGAACCCCATTATCAAATGTATCAGTTAGAAATATTTGAATTTAAAATTTAGTTGTGGTAATTTTATGATAATTGATTAATTCATCCTCGAACATCGCCTTTTGTTTCTCCTATTTAATGATTGAAAAAGTAGGATTATTCAAGATGGGTTTTCAATGATTATATATCCTTTAATAACAACACTATTACGAACAAGAATACTTTACATCATAATAATAGATTTTTTGATCATTTAAGAGGAGAATGGTATTTTTGTAAGACCAATAGTTAATCAGGATACAATAACTTGAAGGTAAATGTGGATGATATTTAGAATGAAAAAAAGTTATAATATATATGGAAATAATTAAAATTGTTTATTACATTTAGTTTGTTTAAACACCAAGTTCATTCATGGTTCTTAGGGATAGAGTTTTAATGACAATTTGGATAGTTTTGTGGTTGTGTTTGCTACTGATATCATAGTATATTATAAATGTGAGGATGATCATAAAATACATAAAGTATTGTTTTACTCACATAGAATGTAAATAATTTATATGAAATATTCATTTAATGTGATGTTTTTATATTAGATTTCATATATTGGGAATATTGTTTATTAATATATAATAATGAATCATCTAGAAAAAAACAATAGTTGTGAAGAATAGAAAAAACATAAAATTTTATTATATATATATATTTTTTTGAAATATAAATTTATTATTATCAGTTCATTAAAAACATACCCATGATTTCTTCTCTACTAACAATGTGAACTAGAAAAAAGTTAAATTCATCTAGATGAATGAATGTCATGAATGATTATAGGAACACGAATTTTTCATTGAATAATAGAGTTTTGGTACTATCGTCTCAATATTGTGATTTGTCACAAACAGTGAATCTTATTTTATGTAAATTAGGTGATTTTGGATAAATATCTAACAAGTAATTGCTTATGTTTTATGTCAATTGAAACCTTGTGATCTTGATTACCATATACAGAATTTAGAATTGGATTATGTGGTATTTGAATTAAATATATTGAGATTCCATTTATCTAGAAAAAATATTGAGATATTTAATGGAAAAAATGTGAAAATTATATATTCAATAGGAAATCATTGAAAATGTGTTAGAGAATACAACATAAACTAATAAAGGATTATCATTACACAATTCATTACCAAGAAGATAAAAAATGAAGTAACTGATGATTTTGGTTCAATATTTTAATCATTATTAACATGATGTTTTTAGACCGTGAACATTTTGTAAATTATTTAATGAATGATGGATTATAAATGGTTCATCCACGAATTTACTCTATTTTAATTCATGCTGCAGTGCATTCACAAATTTCAAATATATTCCTGAATGATTTGATGGAATATTGTGATTTGTAATAACGGGTGGATCATTTATTGATAGGTAAGTATCATGATTTTATGATAATCAAGGATGTAGTTTAGTGATTTGAAAAAATTACTCACATTCTCACTATTGAACAGTTGAAAAAAGAATATTAATGTGAAGATCAGGGATATCAATTTTCAATTCATTCCAACAGTACAAAGAAGTTTACGGACCAATGATTTTATTAATGGTGAAATGGAATGAAGAATTGTTTGTTAATGTTTTCCATGAAATATTTGACATATAAATAGGATTATTCCAAGTGAAAACTTCTTAAAGTTATTCATAATCATTTTCTAGTTCTATAGTAGAGATGGTAAAATCTATCAATGGATTTCATGATTTTTTTTAAAAATTAAATATAGAGGAAATGATGCAATTTGGGTTATAATGGATAGATTAATTAAATATAAAAATTTCATTATAGTTTGAGATATTCTGTTTTAAGATCAAATTTTAAAAATGTATCTCAATTATATAGTCATTATATATGGACTTCCTCTCTATATTATTTTTAACTTGATTTTAGATTTACTTCTAATGTTTGGAAAGGCCTTAAAAATGATTGGGTAATAAATTAAATATCATTTAAGATTTTAATCTTTAATATAAAGGATATTCAATGTGAAATATTTAGACATTGGAGGAATACATACGAATTGTTTAGTATCTTACAATGGTATTTGGAATTATAAATTTTATAAATTGGTTTCTATTATAATATCAATATTCATTCCTGTATAAAAAATGAATCTTTTTAGGTATTGTATTAAATGAGGTATCAGAATCAATCATGTTGGGATGATGTATGTGAATGAATTATTTTTAGACCAAACATGATAGAGGAGGTTTTATATGATCTTAAATATAATTAAAAATCATATTATAGTATTTTAGGGTACATAAAATATTTATACAAATAATAATAGTAACTATCCTTTATTTCATGAAGGTAGTCATGTTTTCCATAAAATATAACTATGGAATTTTTTTTAAATTTTGGTAGAAATATAATTTCAAGAAATTATTTTATTGGATCCTTTGAAATTCTATTGAACAATGAGTATTTTTCATTCCATGTTATCTTACCATAAATCTTATACTTGGTACATGTTGTATTTCGAGTTACATTATTAATGTAATACGTGATTGATGCATCCCTTGTTTTGATCCATCAGGTAGGGTAGTTGTTAGAAAATATTTAATATGAGGTATAAAAATTTCATATTCAAGAGAATAGATAAAATTTTATAGGGAATAATGTTATTCCTCATGTAATGGTTATGGGTAAAATCTATATTTCTTTATAAGCGACATGTGAAAAAAATGCTATAAAAGAAAATACATCTCTAATTTTTTACGTAATAAATGATTTTATAAGGAAGAAATTTTAAAAATTGATGACTAATTTATCAACATAGTTAATATTCATATTTAATCAATTTAGGGCCTTATATTTATTCTTGAATTATTTTTTATAGAGTTATATTAATTATTAAAAATTAACTTATTTTTAAATCAAAATGGAATTAGTTTTATACTAACTAAATTTATTTACGTGTACTATATGGGTTTTAAAATAATATTATTTTAATTTCAATATAATTTTAATTATAAAAATTATAACTTTTTTATAAAATAATGTAAAAATTATCATACATTGAATTTATGTAAATTATCTAAAAATGATTATTTCTGGGTGAATAGTCGATGATACTGATATTCAATAAAATTTACTTTTAATTAATGTATTTAATAATTCATGTTCTATTTTGTGTCAGATATAATATTTAATGAGTTACTCTAGATTAAACATAATCTAATCCATGATATTATATTGATCATAATACTTTTTTCTATAAAAACATTATTTCCCTAAAAAATTCTACTTTTTAGGAAATTGTTTCCCATCGAATTTTGTGAGATTATTTGAAAATTATTTTATTCTTTTTATTAATATTGAATTTGGTATAAATATATCCATATTTTTAAATATAATTTTTTTATTATGATATATTCAATTCTGGTCCTTATGAATGACAACTTTGGTAAAAATGTTAGTTAAAATTGTAAGATGTCTAATGGGTTAAAAGAGTAAAATACTACATTTATTGGTTAAAAGACCTAGAAAATAATTTATATCTTTTTTTATGGAACATTTAAACAATAAATAATATATTCATAAAATATGATTTATTTTGTATCCATATTTATTGAAAAAGGTTATTACATATTTTAACTTTTGATAAAATAAAAGTATGTTTGCTCCCTCAATACTAAAGGGACACCACCTCTCCTCTATTATACACACATAAATATACTTTTATATATATAAATATTTTCTCAAAAACATTTAAAAAATCTATACACACATCCTAGAGGCCATTTATTGATCATAGTACTATCTTATGATAGTTTTAGGTATAATATTATAGAAGTTATCTTTTGAAGAAGTATAGTTTATAATAATGTGTGTTAATTTTTATTTCTTATTTAACCTCATTAAAACATATTTTAGACATTGTGATATAATATAAAAGTATAAAAAATATAATAAATTTCTATAATATTTATTTTATTTTTTTAATCTATATCTTTCCATATAAAATGGGAAACGAAAACATCATTTGTATGTACTTGTTAACCATCACCTCATAGACTGATGTAACTCATTTTGCATCACAACGTCTCATGGATGGTGATAATGGTGAAAATAATGTGTATAAATATATATAGTATTTATTACATAATTATTATTATATTAATATTATATTTCATATATTTTTATACCTTTCTGTGAATTGAAAAAAAGAAAATGTCTTTTATATGTACGCATGGATTACAACCCCCATGAAGTGATGCCCTTCATTTATCATAATCACATCACAAGGATGGAATATATATGTTTATTTAAATAAATATTATTATATTAATATTATATTAATTGTTCTTCACAGATCTAATGATACTTAACTTCTATCCCTCGTATTCATTGACAATTGAAAATGTTACTCTTGCATATATATGGTCTACTTTCTCTATATTATAATGTAATTAATTTATGATAAACATATTAAATGGTTAGTTTTAAAAGTATAATTAATTTTGTAAAATTATAAATATAACATGGTTTTTATTCATTATATGATATAATCATGATCCATTTGACCATATTAAACCTAACAATGTCATTGCGAACATATGAGATTAATATCCAAAACAAACTAGTGTTGAATTAACTAATTTTTAATTGAATATGAAATGATAATTTTTAAATAAATTTAAAAATAAAATATAAAATGTTTATTAAAAAATAAAATAGTTAAAATAGGTATATTATTATGGAAGACAGAGAATGTATGTGATGAGTCAAGGACGAGGTAAGTGAAACATTACATAATAAACTCTGATTAAATTATAGAAATATTTATATAGTAAATATTTTAATCCCTTAAAATTTTGATGAAATTATTTTATTGTAGTTTTTATATGGATATAAATTAATTATAAATGAAATTTAATATTTCATTATTTTCTTCCCATCAATGGTTATCAGAAGGAATATTTTTACGTTTTTTATATGGAACATTTTATAATTTCATTACAAATGGGAAAGTTAATTTTTTTTGTCCTATATTTCATGAAATCATTTTCATGGTAGAATTACCATTACTAGATATTAAAATTACATTATAGTAATCCATGTGTATTTAATGAGACCCATTTTTCTTTTTATCTATAGATTTTGACTTTTAAAAAATGGGCTATAAAATGAAATTTTATTTCCATGACTGAAAAAGTTTTATGTATGGGATAAAAGGTGTTTAAAGGGATTTATGATGAATAGGTAAATATTAAATTTTTTCTCTTGATATGGATATTAATAATTATTTATAATGACACATTAAATTTATGTAACTTATATGATAGGTGAGCCTGATACATATTATGTGACAAGGGAACCCGATATCTCCTTCCAGTGCAATGGGTGGTGTTAATTTTCATCAATAGATATAAGTAGATAGTTTACCATGGATTTTTCTCTAATAGATTTATTTCTGACTTGGGAGAACACATATTATGAATATAATGAATTAAAAATACTATAGCTTTTTAGATTTATTTTCTATTGATTTTAATTTTTATTCATTAAGAGAAAATTACATTCCACTTGAGGATATTATATATATACCGTTAATGAATAATTTGTTGAAGTTAATCATTTTTTTGGGATTGATGTACTTCACATCACTAATAGATTTAATTCTTTTATTTACCATTCTATTATGTTATTTTCATCCCATAGTTTACAAAAAAACACAAGGCTTAATGTATACTGAAAACAAAAATTATATCAATTATGATTTAATGAATTTTTTTCGTGAAAATAAAACATGATTAATATTAAATGTTTTATATTTTGTGAAAAAACTAATTATGATCAAATGTAATAACATGTTAATGTATGGGTTTTTATGTTAGTGTTATGACCTAATTTTCAAAAACTATAAACCGAAAAGGCCTTTGATAATTAAATCAAATTAATTATCTCCTAAAAAATAAATTCATGTAATGTATTAAGTATAAGTATGTATAATGAATTAGTAATGTTATTAATGGTCATACATGTGTAGGTAGTTGGGGTGTGTTGTGTACATATTTCTATTTTGGGTTAACCATATGGCCTGAAATAGTGTGGCATTAGATGTGGTATACTATGTGTCTACCTATGGGATTCACGGAAAACATTATGTCCATAACATTAGTCATGGTGGTTCATATGTATAGTGTATTATATCATTGGAGGAATGTTAAAAAAGTGAAATTCCAAACTGATTTTGTTGGGTGTGGTGATGTTGAGGGTGTCTATATGAGAAATTTAATGATTGAAACAATGAGAGGGGATACCATGGTGGTCAGATTGATGTGTCGTCAACCATCAATAGGTTGTATATTAAAAACATATTTGGAGGATAAATCAAACCAAAACCCAATCAATGGATGTAGATCCCTAGAAATTATAATATACTAGATTCATCATAACTTTTGTTTACACTCAACACCAAAGGGAAATGAACTATGAAAAATTAAAGTATAACCATTAAAAAAATATTTATAATTAGTTCATATTAATAAATGTACCCAAATAATGAAATAAATATATAATTTTTAATATATGGAATCATGAACTATTTTTCCTCATTAAGATACAATTTTTCTCTGTCTGGAACGGATGTATCATAATTTAGGGTTTCCCTAGATTATTCCCAAGTCGAACTCAAATAAGTGTTTCTAGTTGAAATCAGTTGTGGCCAAATTTAATGCCAATAGAAATAAATACATGGTCTTTTCTAGTTATATAAACTCTCTTGAAAACCTACACTACAAATATTATCTTTAGGTTATAGGATAATATTGAGATGAGTTGTGTATATATAATTTTCGATGATATAAACAAGTTTTTACCAATTTAATAAATTTAATGTATACATATCACTTGTATTATTATACATTTCAAGTAAATATTTTTAATTTTAAATGAGTTTTTTTAAATAAAATTAATTTAAAACAATCAAATATTTTTTTACAAATCATTTAATAATAAGGAACTAATTTTATTCATATAAGTTAATTTTTTTTCCAAAAACTGTTTTACTACAATTTATGTTCCTATATTAAAATAAATTTCTATATAAAAGTTTTAAAATTAAGATTTATAAAATTGGTTTCATATTTTTAATTATATTATTTGTAATATTTAACATGGTCATTTTAATTTTATTCCAAATAATTTGTCATAAAAGTAAATATTACTTATCATAGAATTTTTTTTTCAAAGAATCATTTTATAAGCATTGTGTTTTTTAAATCTATGTAAATTCATGTGTTCAATTTTAGATGATGACTATAATATTATAATTAAAAATATAAAACAATATGTATCCATAATTATTTGTCTACTTCTTGATAGGATATAATAATAAAAGTAGTTAAGGTATAAAAATATATTTGTCTAAAAAACTATTTTCTATCTTATGTTTTAATTTAATGTGTACTTTTCCCATATTTATAAATTTATTTACATTAAATTATGTATAAATTTGTAAAATTCACATTGAATTTTTTTATTTATGTTCATATTATGTATTTAGAAAAATAATAATTACCATAGCAATAAATTAATCACATTTAATAAGACTATAAACTATTAAATGTTTTTGGATTGAATTTGTAAAAATCAACATAAAACATAAATGAAACAATATTATTAATATAAAAATATTTTATTATATTTTAGTAACAACCATTATCTATCTACCTCTCATATATATTCGCCATCCATCCACACATCCCCCCCCGAATGATCAAAATAGGTGAATCAAACTGAAATAAAACCAAACCTATAAAAATAGAGTCATTCAGTAAACAACCTAGTAGGTCTCCACACATAAAATCATTAAATTTTCAACCTCAATAAATTATGAAAATTATATTTATAAATAAAATTGAAAAAAATATATTTTCATTTCATATTACAAAAATAAACTGTAAACCCATTTCAACTATTTTAAAAATCATAATATTTAATTTCATGAAATGATAAAAAAATCACTCGAAAATAATTTTTTGTAGAATATATCTCTTGGACAAACCACCATTAAATTTTTTAAATTATAATCATTTTATTAAAATATATTTTAAAATATATATTTAATACCAAAATTTGGTTTTCAATTTATAATAGTTTTCCAATATATCATTCGAAACCAACTAACAATGAAAGGAAATGATTGGTGGCTTAAAATTTTGTTAAAAAACACATATACTCCAATGTTTAAAAAAACCATTCACCACTTTATAATTATTCCACAATATTATTATTTGGAAAATAACAAGTCCCATTAAAATAACACACATTTGATACTCATTAATAAAATATATTGAAAGCACATTAAAATCATACCCACTTATTCCATTTATTAACAAATTTTAGGAATCCCATTTAAATACATTTGAATAGTAAACAACAACATAATTTAGGAAATAAAAAAATAAGTAATGCATATTTTAAAGACACTAATGAACGATTAAAAAGAGTAAATTGGTCCTATGAAATAATCAAATAAGAATATGGTAAAATGTGAAGACTCTGACCTCAGTATCCCAAATTCAGAGGTTACATTATTATATTTCAGATTGATACACGCGATCACATATCAACGAACAGAATATTTATATAACCCTGGTAAATTAGATACTAAATTAAATTCAACATAAATTTTAAAACATTAAGTACAAAAATGTAATTTATTTGTGATCGTCATTATTCATTTTACCATTTCCTGATATATTTTTCAGAAAACACATTTTAGCATCATGGGGAATGAAATATAAGAGAGTGGTGAGGTAAAATTCTCTATAAGGGTATGTGGAAATAATAATATGCCATGAAGAAATAATAATTGTAAATAATTCAAGGTATATAATTGAAACACTCACAATTACAACTATAACATGGATAAAATATCACATTAATAAATTATGATAAAATAATTATATTTAATATATCCCATGATCATGGAAATTAATCAATAATATTATAGAAAAATTATTAATATCATGAAACAAAAAATAAAATAAAATCATAATTAGGTACTTGGTAATTCCATATATCATAAACGTACCGTGAATTCCTCATGATAGTACATCTTACATAAATGTGTAAGGCCTTCACTATATACATAACCTAGATTCTTTCAAGAGACCTACTAAGTAATCAATGTGATATATCATGCCCCACCCATAACATATATAATTTAATTAATTTTAGATTTTAAAGGGTTGAAACAAAGTAAAATTAAACATTTTTATGGAAAAAATACCTTATTAAATGTTAATATATTCCCTAATAAAAAAATGTGACCTGAAATAATTTAGCGTAATATGGTGACTAATATTAAAAAATTATGCGCCTAGTCAAACTAATAATTAATCATATATTAAAATAATAATTATTGTTAAATTAAAATAAATTATCAATGGTTTATAATTAAAATCAGTGTTCTTAAAGTTGATGAATAAAAATAATGTAATATTCTAATAAGAACATTATTGAGGAATATATCCTTTTCACATTGAAAATCACTTTAAAAAAAGAAATATTTTTAAAATATTAATAAAAATGATCCTAACAAAATACTTATAAATTTAGGAAGTAATATTAAATTTAATGAGTTTTCATGATGTTAGGTAATTCCATATATTCTATATAATTTAAAAAAACATTCCATTCGCACTGTTGAAAAAATGTTTCACAATTCCTCCTTTGAAAAATGAATATTATATTCCATTTAAACCATTTTAATATAAATTAAAAAATGGGTGGATCTTTTCTTAATAAATAATTTCTATAATGTAAAAAATATGATTATTTTATTAAACATATATATGGATAAAAATGATTTTCAACCAAAGAGAGAAATAAATTAAGATTTTCATAAAGACGTGTTCTCTAAATATTTTCTTCAAAATAGAGGAAAAAAGGAACTACTACATGAAAAGGTCATAAATTTACACTGGATAATAATATTCATGAGTTTATTTATAGGTAAATATTATGATTTCATAATCATAAACATATTCATGGATAATCACGATAAAAATATTATATTATAACATAAATGAATACCACATTGGTAATTTATGAATCATAATCCCTAATATATGAATAACAAAAAATAAAACCTTAAATAAAATTAAGGAAAAAGAATTCATGATGTAAAATTTCAAAATGGGATGTATATCAACCACACAAAGTAACTAAGTCTTGCATATTACATATGCCACACAAAAGTAAAAGTTATATGGGAAACCCTTACCTCCAACCCTATTTCATTAATAAATATATTAAACTCATATATAATAAATATATATTTATTATTAATATATTTTTAATGAACCATCATATATTTTATACAATATGTGATTTTCATGTAGTATTTTATGGCCGTATATTAAATTTTTATGTTAAAATTGTATTTTAGTTAATAATTGATTATTTTTTAAAGTATTTTTATGTTGTATAATTTACATAATTTAACATTGATAATGGTTAGGTCATAATAATAATTAAAAAAATTATATATATATTATATATCTTCATTATATATGTATTTAGAATAATCCATAAAACATAAAAATAGAAAATTCATTACACTATTCATGGATTTAGAAGTTTATATGTCTACATTAATGTTCTTTCCATTTTCATAATAGATGTAATAAAATAAATATTAATATTAATTAAAATTTATAGAAAAATTATTAGGCTATTTATTGATATCATATTAATCAAATCCTGTATTATTATTATCTTTCTAATAATAAAATGATAATCATTAACATCACTACGTCGAGGGGGTAGTTCACATATATGCATGAGTGGCATTATTTTCTTACAATGTATTGAAAGGTAAGATGTTAGATGCTTCATTATATTTATAGAAGAATATTTTTTTTTAAATATCAAATATATTTTATAACGATTATCCTCATTAACTTTTATGTAAATCATAATTGAAAAATAAATCACAATGCTTCATGAGGAGGTAGTTTTATATAGGAATGAGCGGAAATATCATATCCCCCAAAGGATGGAATGTATATTGGTATGTGGGATCGCTTCACTCTACTCTCTGGAGAACATGGATTACACACCTCCCCCTTTTCAAATTCCTCTGTTCTTTCCTCCTGCTCCCCACTGTAATGTGTCATCATAGGCTCTTTTGGTGGTCTTCGATCCCGAATCCTCCCACATGTCACCCTGTCATAGTCCATCCATCAAATATGCTTTATATGCCCCATTTCGAGGCTCCTCCCAACCCTGCGTTCTGGCTCTGTCTACTTACCCTTCAACAATTTTGAAAGATGATTCACATATATCGATTGAGGGATCAGTGACCTCCATTGTAGAAGATGAAGTGTGCCTCAAATGGACGTTGGTAGCATGTTTTATTCGTGGGAAGTCACTTTTATCGGTCATACAACGTTTTTTCAGATAATGGGGTCTGCTATCTCCATATAAGATCTCTTAGATCCACCACAATGAATTCTAAATTGTCATTAGCATGGAGGTGGATTTTTTACATGATTGGTGTAGGTGTCCCAAATACCTTGGCAAGTGGTATTTCAATATTTTTCTGTAGTCGATGAATTTTTACAAGGGGAAGGTAAGTAATTTGGCCACGGTTTGGGTGCATCTTCTGGGAATTCTGATTCCCTTTCAGAATAATGGTTTCCTCATGTTCCTGAGAGATTCTTTGGTGGATTTCCTATTGTTCGATGATCGGACCTGGAGCTATTCAGAGGCCTCTATAGCACGTATCTATGAAGAAATGAATATATCATGCCCCCTCCTGATTGAATATCCCTTTGAGTCAAGGGATCCTTTTATTAGTCACATCCCATCCTCTATATGGTGTATTTTAGGTTCTTCTCATCTTTGTGTAATCATGGAAATTCCACTTAGGTTTGTAGGATATTATTTCATGGTGTCTGGCATTGTCCCCCTCTTTATAATCCATCATGTGGCCATCCGTCAGCATCCCATCCTCCTTCAATTGTCTAGGAATTTTCCATAGGTTTCATGGTGGTCTCAACCTCAGAGGCTCCTAACCTACCTATTGTGTCATTGGTGTCTCTATCTCATGGATTTGTGAGCCAAGTGGGTGCTTTAGACCCCTCTTTATTTCCTAACCTGATATCCATGTTTCCCCACTCACACATATGATTCTGATTCTCCAGAAGTCCCTCATGGATGGCTCCCTGCCATCCTTTCTCTTTCCCCTCAAGCCTCCCCCTTTTATCTCTTATCCTCTATTTCCCCCATTTATGGTCCCCAAGCAACTTTTGTTGTCTATTCCTACACCTGAGGCCTCCTTCCCTCTTTTTTCTCTGCCTGTTTTCCTTGGTTCTGCCCATTTCCTAAACATAATGCCTCTCTTTTTTCATCCCTTATTACCATGCATCCCTCCTGTGAGGATGGATGTCTTAATCCTCCTTCCGAGTCATCATCATGTGTCCAGAACTCGAACCCCCTATCCTTTGAATGTGGATTTTTTCCTCTCCTCCGCATTCTCCCATGAATAAGGGTAGATGCATAAGAGCTAAATCTTGTAAAATGAAGGAGACCTCTCCCTATTGTTAATTGATATGAAATACAATTAGGTATAGTGTTAGAAAATACTCTGTTTAGTGATTCCATTCATTATTTGGAATGAAAGTGGCCTTAGAGCATGGGTGAATTTGAAGTTCCTCACCTCAGAACATCATAAGCACAAGGTTAGTATCATTGTTGTTCTCAAACACAAGCAAGATGCTTCAAGAAATGTGGAGTTCTCTAGAAGGCTAATAATGCATGAGTTCATTCATTCTTAACCTTTCAATTACCACATATGGATCTTCTGGAATCATATCAACTCGGTGGAACTCATTCAGTCAGGAAACATGCATACTACCACTATGATCTCTCATGAGAAATGAACCTTATTGGATACCTTTGTCTATGGGACCTGCAAAAACATGAAGTGTGGGATCTTATGGACTAAATTATCCATGTTCGACCATGGAAATTTACCCTAGTTTCTTGGAGGGGATATCAACATGATTGTAGCACTCGAGGAAAAGTATGAATTTGTATGTTCCCTAGAAATGTGAGCTTGGATTTTGCTCGCTTCATGACGGCCAATAGTCTCATTAACAATTACTTCACTGGATCCTAGTTTACATGATGCCAAAATCAATGCAGATCTTTACTTTCACAGAGTCTCCATGACTACTGAATTTCCAACATGTAGGACCCCATGTCATTTTCTAGTATTACAGTCGGACACATGCCACACGTTGTCCTTGACCATTCCCCACTTCTGATCACTCTTTCTTTAAGACAGTCTACTCCATACTCTTTCAGATATTATTAAAATTAGGAGAAACTCCCTATTTTTAAAGGATTGGTTAATGAACCATGGCATGTTCCCATCTAGGGAGAGACATGGATCTCTCTCTATATCACGTTCATAAGGCTCCAATGAAGGCTTTAAGATAGAGAAAAATCATTTCCCAGTAGTTAGAGGGGAATAGAAATATTTGGGTAGGATATTGATAGGCTTGAAGATAGACATGAACACAAATGGGATGAGAAGATTTTTTATGATCATTCAATGAAAACATGAATGTTTTTATAATATGATTCATCTCCAGGATTGCATAGTGGGGGAGAGAATGTGATTCAACTAGATTGTTGAAGGTGACAATAATATTTCATTATTCCAAGCATGCATCAAATAAAAGAAATGAATGGTTCAACCCAACATTAAACTAGAGGATGTGTCTTTTTTGAATAATAGAGATGATGTTGTCCTCCTACCCTATTCTTACATCAGGGATCTGTTGGAAGGCCTGAACCATTTAATTCTTGATGGTTACCCAGGTAGAGAGGCTTTCGTTATGGATTCAATTGTCAACCAAGTTAAGTGATCATAAAAATGATCTTATGGAAGCTATCACGGAGGAATCTGAAATCCAAAAATATGATATTCACCTTCAAGCACATTGTTCCCCAATCTCAAATGCCTTCCCCAGCACTTTTTATAAAGATTCATTGGAAGTGGTCAAACGTGATTTTATTCAGGCCATTCAAGAATATTTATGTGGTGGGATCCATCCAAGAGTGGCTTGTTCCATGTCAATGGTTCTTATTCCTAATGGGATGAACCTCTCATCCTTCATGCACTATCACCCAATAAGCAGGTGAAATTTCCTTTAAAATTTACATGATTCCATCATCAATTCTTGACTTTTCGTGTTTCTTCAATGATGGATCTCAATGGATTAGCATGGTTTGGCGATGGGTCGTTCAATTCAGGATGCGATCACCCTAACACAAGAAATGATCTGTGACATGAACACTAAATCTCTAGGATGAAATCTAGAGGATAAACTAGACATGAATAATGCTTATGACTGCATTGAATGGGGATTCATCAACAATGCACTCTTATGTATGGGTCTCTCCCTCAGGTTTTCTATTCTGTTTTTTTGCTACAGTTCTTCCAGAATTGTTCACTTTATGAGAATATCTCATTATTTCATCGAAGATTATCGTGGATTAATACAGGGCTACCCCATCTCCTTGATTCTTTTTCTCCAATCCCAATAGATCCTTAGTCTCCTCCTTAATCAATGTGTGGACACCGACATGATCCTCTATTATAAAAGAAAGTTTAATTTCACCTCTATCTCCAACCTCATGTTTGCTGAAGACACCCTTATCTTCTTGATTACTGCTAAGAGATCCATCTGTGGCCTCGTTAAGGTCTTTCATTAATATTTTCAATAGAGTGGGAATGTCATTAACAAGAGTAATAGTAACTTATTTATATCATGCAATTGTTACCCCAACCGGGTATTCTAGATTTGTCACCTTCTTGACATACAATGATGTAGTCTACCTAAGAATAACTTCAGAGCTCTTCTTCATTCAGGTTGTCTTTGAATATGAGATTTCTATCATATTTTTAGTCGAATCAATGATAGAAGTCACAATTTAAAAAATAGGTACCTTTCGTGTAGGGGTTCGATCACATTGGAGAATAGTGTACATCTGGCCACACCTGTCTACGTGCTCTCTAGTGTGAAGGATCCAAAGGGGGAGATCTATATGATTGAAATAATCCTCTCCCACTTCTTTTGGGATACCTGGACTGAGGGAAAACGTTCTTGGGTCTCTTGGGGGAACATTGTGAGGCCCATTAAGGAAGGAGAGATCAAAGTTCATAGTCTTGTCGATACTCTTCTTTACATTCATGAAAAAAATTCATGAGAACGTCATGATCATAAGACCCTTTGGGGAACGATTATCGTCCAAACTTCGATGGATGTATCATTGATGGTTAAGGGACACATGTATCCTATTATGGCCATGTTTCTCCCCTTGTTCACAACAATCTAGTATCATGTTCGGTGGATCTTTGGGTTGAAAAAATGTTTCATTCTGTGATGAAAACATGGAATGATGTATTCTTGGATTTCTGGGATGTCCAGCATGTAACATCACATATGAAAAGGCTAGAAAGATTTATAAATTCATTAGGGATATTCTAAAAAAGAACCACAATTCCCCATATCACCTTATCATCACTAATGAGGAACCTGATAGTAGTGTTTTCTCCCTCAGCCTTGGGAACCTTTTCTTCTAGAGACTATCACCATATCCTGGACCATCACCCATATGACGAGAAATGGAATGGAACCCTATGTACTATGAGTATCCAAACCAAGATGAACATCTTCACTTGGAGGATTAGTCATGGTTCCATTTCCACAGACAAAAATATTCGATAATGTGGAATCTCGATTTCATCCCTCTATTTGTGATGTTTTTTTCATAAAGAGGATAGTATTGATCACCTCTTCTTCGAGGTTGAATGGGATCAGGAGGTCCAGCTCTACTTCTATGGTTTTAATGCTATCTGTGAACATACACTATTGGTATTACGCTTCTTCGAGCACTATTTTTTTGTTTTGAAAAATATAGGGGTTGAACGTCTGGCCATAGAGATCAATATACATTCGGTTTTTTTGGACTCTCTGGTAGGAATTGAACATAGGGAGATTTAGGGAACAATTTCTACTGGGAGATCCATTATTGCTTTTACCCGTATTCTGCGGCTCAATATGACCATGTGCACTTCAAATTGGAAGGATTCTCCCTCCCTCCAAATCTAGAAAATGGTGTCCTAGGTGAATCTTACTCCGTCAGTTGCTCACTGCCAATGAATCTGAGGGAAATCAACTCACTCAAGACTGAAACTGAATACCAATGGATCTTTTACTATGGGTGTTATGTTGGGAGGTGGGGTGATTCACAACACTAGCTAAACCTTCATGTTTTTATTCTCAGTGTACCATGGAGGTGGCCCATCCCTGCAAGTGGAGGCCCTTGATTTTCTATCAGGACATACTCTATCCAGTCAAGGAAACATTGTTGCAGTAAAATCATAAATTGGCTCTCAAGTTCATTTTAAAGAACTTCTAGGAACTTTCTTTGTTCCCTGGTGGATCATTTATTCCAACAAGAGTAGTCACACTATTCTCTCCAACAACATCTGGTTGACACAAACACATCATGAGGGCAATAAGGTGGTTGATTATATGGAAAATCTTATGGTTCCTAGACTGGGTACATCCTATTTCTATAATACTAACCATTTAATCCCTAGGGGTTTATCCTTGATAGAGCATATTATCGCAGTATCCATTACATTCGACCCCTCTAGACTACTCTCTCTCAATGTACACTTTGCATCCAACCATATCTTTAAATAATGAACTGACAATAATGAGGTAGTTATATGTAAAATTATAATTCTATAAGTATTATAATGTCATATATTTCATATTAATATATAAAATACATCAATATATCTATCCATGAATTGTTTTTATGGAAAAAAATTACATCAGTCTGTGAGAAGGTAGTTCGTCTTACATACAATCGAAGGTTTCATTGTACAATTAATGGAATTTGATATGTATATAGGTCATGAAATAGACAAAATAAATTATCAGTATATTGATACGGTTGTTATTATATTACAATATTTTTCTAAAATATAAATTAGGTGGAATAATAATTAAAAAAATAGGCACATTAATAATTTTCTTATTCTTCAGGTAAAACTTTTCGGCTTAGAAATAAATCCTTCATTATAGGGTTTACTAAGAAACAAATTCCTATATGAGTTTTTCATGGAATTAAGGAATTTACATGAGAAGTTATTGGCTAAAAAATTTGTTTAGAACTGTGAAGAGTAGAGGATATGAGGGGCATTTATAAGTTAGGGAGAGGAAACACTTATATCTTTTGAACAAAAAAGGGATACCCATGTTTTCCTTATGATAGAACTATCATAAATTGGTATTTATGAAATAGTAGAAGATATAATGTTGAAATATTTCCAAAAAATATGAATTATACATGTTTTAATTCATTTATTACCTTTGTCTTTTATATTTAACCTCTAGTGAATATGTTTTTACCTTCACCATCAGAATTGTTTTTAATCATTTTTATATTCATTAATATCAAATATTTATTAAAATAATAAATTTATATGAAGTACTCTGATTTAAAATATATAATATAATTTTTCCCAAAGTCTATTCATAGTAGTCATAAAATTTAATTTAAAATTAACCTATAGACGTGAGGAAAAGCGGGTTTCAAAAGAGAAAACTTTTCATATGAATGGAAAGTTTTAATTTCGTGATTTAATAAAAATGTGATTAAAATTACATAAATTGAATTAATATGTGTATAATTATTCTATTTTTATTTTTTATGTAATTATGAAAAAAATAAAAAAATAAATAAATTTAACTAAAATTTATATTTAAATAAATAATTTTTTCCCTTTTTAATAAAAATAATAATATTTTCATAAAAATCAATAAAGATTACTATAATATAATTTTTCATATAGCTTTAATTAATTGTGCATCTTTTTTAAAATAAAAAATCTATAAGAGATAAAAATTATTTGTAAATTCAATGTGCGAAGCACGACTAAATAACGTTTTAAAGAATGTAGTTTTATAAAAAAATTCTATTTATTAAAAATTATTCTTATTATATTTCTAATTTATATATTACCATTGAATTTATTTTATACATTCATAAAAAATATAATTTTATTAATTTATTTAATCATATTCACATGAATCATATTAATAGCTAGGTTATAATGGCCATCTAAAAATAATAATATTATAATATAGTATCATTTTTGTTTATAGATAGTGTTGTTTGCATTGCAGGCAATCCGATATATGGAAATTATTTATAATTAAATATATCTTCATTTCTTGGTGTGTTAAATTATCTTCTATTTTTTTTGTTTAATGTCATATATTTTTTTAACCATGATGTACCCCTTTTAAAATATCAGTGTTTTACATTCTACCCCCCTAAAAAATTGCATACTCATAATTCAATCATGATCTCACTAATCGAGGGTTTTATATTTCCAGAAAAAAATTGTTGGAAGGCCACCTCATAAAAAGGGTTAATAAAATATCATTGTTATAAGGGACAATGGGAATCATGCGGGTCAACTTGAATAACACCGTTCTGGGTTTTCTATTTTGCTAAAATCAAAGGGATGTGAAAATATGAACATGGAAGGAATGTGTAAATAATTCTAGTGAGAGATGTATTTCATTGATCATAATAATTTGAATGATCTGGAATATTTAACAACTACAACACCAAAAAAATTCATGAAATTAAAAGACTATTGTATCATATTAAATTAAGGTACACAGATAACATTTTTGTTTCTATACTCTACTCCCAGTGTAGAGGAATTCCATTACTACGTTGAATGTGATCATAATAAAATATACATACTTGATAAATTTTAATTTCATCACGAAAATTTCATCCTTAGGTTATGCTTCAATAAATTTACACTACATTTCTTACTAAAGGAAATTAATATCCAAGATTAAATTTTTATGACTAAATAACTAAAATTTAATTTTTATATATCATAAGATCCATAAAAGAGTGAAACATTTTGTTTTACAACCACAAAATTTTAAAAACATAAAATGATTAGAGATTGTTATCCAGAAACAATTCACTAATAACTAAAAATCTATAGCAAAACTAAAAAATTTAACTTAATTCATTCCACATATATCTATCATTAAAATTATTTATGTTAACAAAATTATTCCATGTTCTACATCAGGTATTCCATTTTAAGGAGTTACACCCTTAATTCCCTTTAATTGTTGGTTCATGACCAATTTCATTTCAAGATATGAAAGGTTGTCACCTGGCATGAGGGTTGTCCTTTTTTCAATCAAATTAATATAGTTTCAATAATTTTCCAGAATTGTAAAAGACCATAATTTTAATTAAAAAAATGATAAATAAACCGTAATGGTTACTAATTCCTTTAAAATTATATCCAAAAGGTAATGAAATTATTCCTTAAATATCTATTTTGGTAAAATAATATTAAAATAATGGGGTTTATATCCAAAAATTCCTCCCAATACATCTATAATCATGATAAACTTGCATAACATGAAACCTAAAAGGGGTGTTCCATACTTTGAATATATGATCTACATCAAACTTATAAATCAATTATGGAATAAAAAACTATTAAAATAATACTATATGAATACATATATTATTCCAAAACTAATATAATCGTTTTATGTTTCATGATTATTATAATGAGAATATAATTGGTAAAATACTTTTATAACATAATTTTTTGAGTCCATATACATAAGAACTTTAATTACTATAATTCAACTATAGAAATAACATATAAATAATGATGATAACTATTAATATTATAATATATAGTCTATAGACACTTTAAAAATTCATTTCCACAGCTCCATAAATCCTTAAATTTGAAGAATTGAACATTACTAACTTCTTTCATTCCATTTACCCCACAAGAAGGGTGTCATTTCACTTAATAGTTTTAGAAAAATATCATGTTTTTTCATTCCACAATTATCACATAAAAGAAATATTTTTTCCCTCCCTCTTTTCCAAATTTCAATATATTGTCTGCTTATTCTACTGCTTCCCTAGGAACCAATAAACCATGTAGAATTGTTTTCTATATTGATACCACATGAAAATATTTCCTCGAATGACGAGAATGTTTGGGCAACTAGTTCCCTCTGAATAGGTGGATTAATAATATCAATTAAATAGAAAAAGTTTCTTTTGGGATTATTTATACAGTATGTAAAATTATTTTATAAACATGTATATTTTTTCCCATACATAGGAAAATATTCATATTTTGTTTGTTTTGGTCTCATGAATTGTCTCTACATATCATCTTGTTTCCCAAAAAGTAAATATAGTGCTAAGAGTAAATTAAAATAGTTCCATTACATTCATTATATTTATTATTCATCTCTAGTGTTTTGAATCGATGAATACCATTGACACAAATTTATAGATATATTAAAAGTATCCATGGAACCCATATCCCATTCCATTATACTTAATGAGAGAAATATCTTCTCTGTGTAACTTATCCATTGCAATGTTAGATATAGAAATTTAGTCTCAACGAATGATGGGGGATGTTGACATATGAAGAAGTATAACATTGTTGCTTTATGTGGTATATAAAAATAATTATCTATATCATAATTTTTGTTACTCATATCTTATGTTATTTACCCAAATAAGGCTACTTACTTGTTAGTTTTAGCTATATCTCCACCTTGAGATTCATTGTCTTCCCTGTGAGGGAAATCCCTACATAATGTATCAATTATTATATCGTTCCAATTTATTCCACTAGTCATCATTTTAAATTAATGGAATATACTTTATTGAAGAATAAAATTATGAATAATAGTGTTTAATCAAAAAACTAGTTCATTACTTATCATAAATTGAAATAAATTATGCATATCTAATATCATAATCATAAAATTAGGTCTATCAGAGTGATTTAACATCATAATTTTTTTTAAATCCTCAATAATGGTTTTAAATACATTTTGAATTAATAAAAACATGTGTTTTAATATTTTAAAATTATGTGCACAGTAGGGTACTTTTTCATGAACCAGGAGATTATAGCCTTTGTTTTTGACTAAAATTGAAATAATACCAATTTTAATAACCCTGACCCTAGTAGTCCAAAGTTGGTGGTCACTATATTATATTAGTGCCAGATAAAAGAGATCACATTCCAAAGGATATAATAGTTTAGTATTATTTTTAAAAGAGATAGATACAATAATATCATATATATTTGAAGACATAAAATATAATATAGTATATTTTTGATATCATCATCATTCACTCTATAATGTCCCTTCATTTCAATGACAATACACATCATGGTACCATGAGGAAAGAAACATTAGATAAAGGGTGATGTAAAATGATTTCTAAGGGCTTTAATATAGTTTAACATATCATTAATAAATACAATTAATCAATATGGAAAGGTAAAATATTTGAAACACATTTCATAAAAACAATATGTTGATCCAAATATTTTAAAAATAAATTGTGATCAAATAATTGAGTATAAATAATGACATGATCTTGAAACATAACCATGGATATTTTAAATAATCATATAATCACATAAAAAATCAATAACTAATATTATAACAAGAGAATTAATAATATTAGACACCATAACCATACCATCAAAGACTCATGCAGCAAAATCATACATAAATAGGTAATGAATTTGTAAGACATCGATATTTTAATTTAGTAAAATCATGTTCAATTTCATGTATGGCCTTAGAAATCAATATTATAAGAAAAATTAAATACACAAGAACTTATTTTAAATTTATTTTAGAAAAATATTATACCATCAATATATTGCAAGTAAAACAACACTAGGTTTAAACCTAACAAGACACTCTATTAAAATATTATTATCTAAACATGACCATTACAACTAGTCCATTAAATTGGTTGGTATGAATAATAATAAATAAATTATGAAATTATTTGTTACCCATGTAATAAAAAAATAAATAAATATATATGGATTAAAATAAAACAATAATGATTTGAAAGTAAAATAAATGTTTATTTCACAGCCATTTTATTCAATGAAAATAGTTTCATCACTTCTTTTGTAGTAATAAAGGAATTAATACATTTCCCCTTTAGAAATATTATTTTTTAATATAAATATATTTTCGAAAATAATTATATCAAAATTATATTAGAGTGAATTTTTCTTTTAATATTATGTAAAGTCTAAATTTTTAATGAATTTTTAAGAATAAAGACATTTCAAGAAAACATCCATTTTATTTTAAATGTACACAAAGACAAATTATATTTTATATTGGTTTTAATGGTGAATTAAATAAGTTATATTATAATAATTAAAATTATCTTAGATGAATACATATTATATTGAATTAATATTTTAAATCCTTTTATACTTATGAATGTTTTCTCTTCAGAAACTCATTTCTTATCATGTCTATGTGTATAAATTTTAATCGAATTATTACACTTCTATGAATTAAATTTGGAATAATGGATAAATATTTTGAATAAAAATATTTTATATTATTTATTATGGTAATTTTTTTTATTGAAATGAAAATTGGAGAAATTAAAAATTAATTACAATGGTTATTGAAAAAATGGGATTACCAGGGAGTAAACAAAGAAGATAATTGTTAATATGACATCAGAATTTCTTAAAATATTATTTTATTGACATATTTGACATTATTCATTCCCATTTAATTTTTAATGTTTATTTGGAATAAATTTTCATGGTAATGAAATTATCATTTTAGATTTATTTGTGAAATTTCCTTGTAATTTTCCAGTGTGTTATATTTTTCACATAGAAAAGCAACTTCCTCCATTCATTTATTCCATCATACAAAAAAAATTATCCCAAAAACACAAATAACAATATCTACCCAACATATTTAGACAAGCTATATAGATTTTTTCCCTCCCAAAGGACCAACCACAGAGTCCATAACTAGAGATCCAAAAGAGGGTTCTCTTAGAGAAGAAATTTTCTAAACAAAGATGATTTTCATTTATTATTCTTTTCCCCCATAAATTAAATATTGAGATAGAAAATATAATTAAAATAGTATATCCCATTAAATGATATGTTAATATATTTACAAAATACAACTTATCCATCTCCTCTAGTATATAATGGGAACTAAATTCATTAACCATTTGCATGAAACATTACCACCTCAAGAAAAATGTAATTTATTTTCTGAAAACTCATTGAAATGATGGATAACATTATTTAATTATCATATTAATATTATATTTAGGGTAATTTTATACTTACGTAATTTCTCAATCACATATTCCTTAACACTTTCCATTTCATGGGGGACTCAAAAACTTCATTCATGTGTATAGTGGACTACTGCCATGCGAAGTAATGTCATTCATTTATCGCATACCATTTATATAGAATGTAGTAAGGATAAAATTAATGAATAATATATATATATATATATATATGAGATTATTTAACTTTTTTCATATTAATATATCATAAATTTTTTACCCTACCACAATTTAATGGAATGATATCATTCCTCATGCGTATGTATGTCCTTCTATCTCTATGAACTGATATGATTTAATTTATACGTCCAATTTAAAATAATGGTTATAAGGATTTATAAAAAGAAAAAATATATATTTATAATATATATAACATTATTTAGATGATTTAACTATATGTGATATACAATTACTAGGAAATTGAAAAAAAACACTCATTTTAGATGATGAAAATTAATACTAAAAACAATTAAAATGAAATATTATTAAAAAAGAGATGTAGAATGTTACAATGGTATCATATACGGTATTATATATATTATAAATATTATTTAAGAGATTTTAAATAAAAATACATTTTTTTAATTAAGTTACATACTTGTATGATGTAAATTGGCCCTAATGTAATAGTTTCTCATCTCAATTATACATCTGTGATACACATGCCATATTCACCACTTATTATTTTGTGGTGTATATACTCCCCCAATTTATATTTTTTATCATTAATATTTTATATCAATTTTATTTTCTATATTATATGATTTTAGTTATTTATTGGGGATTATGATTCAAAAATTACCAAAGTGATAACAATTTATTTCAATGACATGATATTTTACATTTGGAAGAATAGATGTTTTTCATTATGGTTCTATAAAGATCTATGTATTCAATTATTTGGATTGTGAAATTAAGTTCAATAATATATTATTTGGGAAATGTAATATTGTTTTAGTGTCCTTCCTTCAAAATTTTTGGACATCGAATTTGGATAGAAAATTTTGTATTTCTCTTCAGGTTATCTATTGAGGGATAGGATTAAGTTGATCACTGCGGGTTATTTGATAAATTTTTATTACTAATTTGGTAATTTAAAATATCTATAGATATGTGGAATTACATGTAATTTTTTTGTTGAGAAAATGATATTTTATTTGATAGTTTCATTAATTAAAGAATATAAATACATGTTTGAAATTCATTTTTTGGAGTAAGATATGATGTAATAATTTATTGAACCACATAAAAAGGATTAAATATGTACTGTTGAAATATATAACATCAATATTTTATTATGATCTCAATCCATATGTTTTACGAATTCTTTAAATCCCAAGAAAGGATCTTGAAAAAAAAAATGGAATAGAAGTACGTTAATTTATAATGAATCAAATAGACCCTTAAATCATAACATATTTATCGATTAATGGTTGTTCTAATTACCTAGATCACCCAATTTCATATGATTAATAATCTCTTCCACTCTCTATTAATCCTTGGGTGTTTGTTTTTTCATTCTCCTCAATGTCTTTATTTCACAAAAATGTTCTCCTACATGGAAACATAGTAATGTGTAATTCAATATGACCTTAGAACATACCTTTATCATTAATTGTGTTTATGTTTCTTAAAAAATTCATAATGTGGGATCCCAGAAATATGTATTATCAAATTTGAAACCCTTTATTACTTAGATCAATGTTAAATTTATAATATTTAATTTATTTATTAGGGTAGAATGTAACACCCTGATATTTTAAAAAAAGTAACATAATGTTTTATAGTTTGTATGACTTCCAACACTAATACTAGAAGAAAATATAACACCATGAAAATTATTATTTTCTGATAAATTCAATCACTTAAATATTTTCTAATGCACACAACACTGGGTTTAAAAGAGACCTGAAACTCTATTAAAAAATTATTATTTCAACATGTCAATTATAACGCACCAATTAAAATATGTTTGTATGAATTATACTAACATAAATTTTAAATTTTATGGATCACATGTTTATAAAATCAATTACCTTGATATAAATTTATTATATATTAAATAAAAATAAATTTAAATGTAGAAATTTTTTTTATGAAAAACTTTATTTTTCAAAGAAATAGGTATATCCAATTCTTGTGAACATATTATAAAATAAAACTTTTTACTTTTAAAAAATAAATTGTTTCATACAATTACCATATAAAAATTATAATTTGTTTAATTATTTTTAATTTTTTGTGAATTTTCATTTTTCAATGAATAGTTGTAATCACTGAGTTTCACTTAAAAAGCCTTTTTGTTCAATTTTTTTAATGAGGTAATTTATTTTAAAATTTATTTTAATGTAAAATTATTTAAATAATTTTATAATAAATAAAATTAAGGATATTTTAATCAATATAATATTTAATTTAGTTATTAAAACCTTTTATACATATGAGAATTTTTCCTCTAAAAACTAACTTTTTCATCGCGTCTAAAAGTGTAATTTTAAATTTAATTATAAAAATTTGTTATTGAATTTGGAAAATTTTATTCTATATTTTTATTGAAAATAATATATATTATATAATAATTTCAACATATTTGTTCCTAAAAATGAATTTTGAAATAATAAAAATGAATTGGTGTAGTTAAGAGAAAAATGGATTCACCGAGGGATAAAAAAGAATATAATGTATAAAATGACATAAAATGTGTAATGGTATTATTTTATGGAATTACTTTCATATTATATTACCAAAAACCCGATCCAAAAAATAATTTTAATATTTTTTCATGTAAATTAATTTTTAAATTTCAATACCTTTGTGAAAAATCCAAATAATTTCCAATACAATTCTCGTTCTCCACCTGTAAAAGGGAACTCACCCACATAGGTTATTCACACCTAAATAGATGCGTGGATCTACCACCATATAATAAAATATTTCCTCAACATAATAATACTTATTTTATTTATTATTTTCCTCCCAAAACACCATCCCTAGGTATATTCAAGGAGATCCAAGGGAGGGTTTTCTAAGAAAAGGAATCTGTCCTAAAAATGAACTTTCATTTTATTTTTCATTTCTACATTAAATTATATATTAAAACATAAAATATAAATATTAAATTATTTTAAATACAATAAGACGTAATTTTTTTGATGGAATAATATTAATCTAACTCATCCTATATAAAATGGGAAACGAAATCATCAATCATGTAAATGATATACTACCACCTCATGAACTGATGTTGTTCATTTTATATAACCACCTTTCGAGTTTTGATATAATATTGGGTTTAACATATTTATATGATATTTATGAAATTATTAAATTTATTTAATTATTATATCACATATACCTTCTTACATTCCATTCTTTTTGGATACAATAATGTCACTCGTGTGTACGATAGACTACCATCCCATGAAGTGATGTGATTCCTTTATCGCTTACACATTACATGGATCGTATTATAGATACAATTAATGGATATATTTGATAAATATAATAAATTATAAATTATAAAAAATTAATATATCATAAAATACAATACATATTCATCCTTTAAGGGAATGATATCATTGTTCGTTCGTACGTACAGCCAATCATCTTCCAAAAGCAACACTATTCATTTTATCTCTTAAATTTTAAATAACGGTAATAATGATGTATCAAATGAGATTAACAATTTTTCTGAAATTAAAATAATTCAATAAATATTTTAATTATGTCCTGCGAAAAATAATTGGATCTTTGGTGATAAAAATGGTTTATAAAAGAAGAAAATTATCACCCAGTACCAAAACAATAATGTAATATTATGAAAATTCTGGTTGAAAAATGTTATAATATGATGATATATACTATTATTTACATGATTATTTTTACTTAATATATTTATAATAAACCAATATATTTTATACCATAGGTACATACATGTACCAAGAAAATATTTTCTAAAGTGATGGTTCCTCCTCTCACTTTTACTTTCAAGATCCTTATACAATATTAACCACTTATATACTTTATGTGGTGTAAATAATATGTCATTGATATTATATATCATGATTATATTTTTCTTCATTGAATTTATATTTTTATAGTATGTTATTTTGGTCATATGTACTATGATTGAGATGTTAGCAAAGTGGTAATGTTTTTTTATTCACAATCACGTCATTATTTGGGATTTTTTTTGTTTATGTTTCCCATGGGGGAATTATTTTATATCTAAATCATAAAACAATTATATATTATTATTATATGGTTATTCAATAACATTTTAAACTAATATAAAAAAATTTCAAATCTTTTTGTAAAATAATTCTCATAAGGTTTATATGAAACTATGACTTTATTTCCAACTTCGTCCCAGAATAATTTTTCATTAAATTCATTTTCTAAAACATTAATAATGTTTTTTATAATTTTTTTAAAACATATTGTTTAATATATTTATATATATTTTTTACTTTTACAAAAAAAATTGATGGGAATCTTCATGCAGTTTTCAAAACAAGGCCATGATTTTGGGAGAACATAAATGCAATATGTGTTGTAATGTGTACGATTTAAAAAGAATTTTCCACCATCATGAATAATAAATAATTAAAATATTATTTTCTATGATTTTATTGGTTATTTTCAAATAAATTATGTTCCAAATTTGTTGTGAACATTTAGTTTTAAATTGTTGTTTTCAATTTTGAATGTATATTGTTCTCAGAAATGGTTTTAATGAAATTTTTATGGTATGTATTATCATTAATAAGATAAAAACATTACATTTCCTATAATATAGTGAGAAAATGTTGTATTTAAATGATCATTATTATTTATTTTTATGTTTTATTATTTATTTAATTAGGATATATAATTTTATTACCACTCCCCATACTACTCTAGATGGTTTATGATTAGGTTTATTTGGTTGGTGAATGTTTTGAAATTTTGAATGTTATCTTTTTAACATGAATATTTAAATTGAATATATTTTTAAAATTTAATATGAGGATGGAATTTGAATTTTTTTGATATGGGTGGGTATGGATTATAGGCATCCCCTCGATACATCAATAGGTACCAGGAAAAAATTAGATGTCCAAATTAGATTTATTTTCATTTAAAAGATTTAATCTACATTTATGAAGGTCATTAAAATTTTAGATGTTTGTAATTATTCATTCCTTCATTATGAAATCAATTATTAACGTCCATGTTATTATTCTATTAGTTGTAATATCCATTTATATGATTCTAGAATTTGTAATTTTTTATATGTATTTATTTAATAATCATTTTTATCTCATATTATTCATAGTTTATTTATTAAATGGAATTAGTTTCCATTATTTATGGTTTCATATTTATTATTATTATCTGTTATTTATATATTAAACTATCCACAAAACATTACATATCATTTAATATGACCTCTTTTTTATATTTTATTTTCTCGATGAAATTGGGAAGTATTCTGTTATTTATATATAGGGACACAATTTTGAAGTTTAATGGAATTATCCTTGAAAACAAATTGTGTATTTTTTGTTTTCAAATGTATGAAAAATTCAATAATATATATAGTTTTCCAACACTAATAAACTATTAATTCCTCTGGGATGAGATAAATTGTATACAGTTCCAACGTAATAATATAACCACATGTTCTAGGATATTGGGGTTGTGGGTAATATATTCTCTGCTGAATAATCAACTTTTTTTGATTAATGAGACCTAATGATTCTTCAAGTGGTAGTAGAGGTTCATTCCCATATCATACTAAGTTTGATAAATTCCATATATGAAAGGTAAACAACATTACCAATATAAAAATTCAAATTTAAAAACTAACATATTAAATGTCAATAATTTCCCCAATTAATATAAGAGATCCTAACTCATTTTGAGTAATATTTTTAATTGCCTCAAATTGGTACATCCCCTAGAAAACCAATCCAAAAGAAACTAGAGAAATCATAAGCATGGTATCATTACCTCAGATTTATAATGGGTTATAATTGAAAAAAATATCATGATTGATGAAAAATAACCTTAAAATGACATTAAAAATTTAATTGTTAAAATTATATTTTTCACATTGAAAATTAGTTTCAAAAAATAAAGATATCCTGAATATTAATAAGATCATTTTATTTTAAATTTTACATTAAATTTATTAAATAAATATAGAAATTATTAATTGTTCATGATGTTAGGATATAATATATATGTAGTATATGAAAATAAGCATTCATCTCAAACAGTTTTTAAAATTGTAAAAATTCTTCATTCAAAAAACAAAATTATTATTATTTCCAAATCATTTTATAAAAACTAAAACACATGTCGAAATTTAGTTGATAAATCATTTTTATAATGTTAATAAAACAATAAAACATTATTAGTTAACATTGATGTTGAATAAGAAATATTTTCTACCAAAGGGAATAATAGTACAGATTTTCTTAAATATAATTCGAAAGAAATTATGTACTGAATAGATTAAAATGGTACCAATACATGAAATGTTAATAAATAACCATAGGATAATAAATTTAATTAGTTTATTGAGAGGTATATTGAATGATTTGATCATCAGGATCATAATATTAAAAAATTTGTGATAAACAGTGAGATTGAAACATAAATAATTACAACAATTGTATTTTTACAATCATATATAAAAAAATATTAGTCAGAGGAAAGACCATGAACATTTATTAAGAATGTAAAAGTACAGTAAACAAGCACAAAAAAAAGAAAGACGATTACATATAATTAATTTCATACCCATCACCACATCCCTGATAGATCACCTCTTCCACAGTAGAAGATTCCCATTTTGAGCTCTCATAGTGCTTTAGGACCTTGTCGTACTTCATTCTAAATTAAATTTCTCCAAAGATATGAACTCCATAGAATATTTCGTGATAGTGGACCAAGTGTACTTGAAATTAATAAGATTAGAATAATCATTCCTTGACCTTATTTTGGATGGGAAAGACTCCTCATTTCTGGAATTATTTTTCCCATCCTTCACATCATCACTATATAGAGGCCTGGAAAAATCACAATGATTTTACTTTTCACTCTAAGAGACATCCCCCCATTTTCTAAGGATGAGAAACACATAGCAATCATCCAAAACCTATTGGTCCTTCTCATATTGTTTGTTATAATAAATAATGGAGAAACACTTTGGATGCTCTACAAATTCATGAACACCAACCACCTCCATCTTCATTACATCCTCTAAAATAAGATGCATGTAGTTACCTTTAGTCATTTGGGAACTCCTCTCCATCTCATATAGATCTAGCTCCAGAAATTAGTTACAAGTGGAAATTGTGATCAGCAATACCCCATCAGAAAGTTCCTGTAAGTAACACACCTTAACAACTGGACAAAGAGTAATTTCATCATTGGATGGCCCATCATAGAAAGAATTCATTGGAATCTCCCCCTCTTTATGCCCAGCATCACCAGAGTTGATTAGTCCACTATAATTCATACTTATAACACACCGGTTGGATCCATTTTACCCGTGATGCAGTGCATCCCCTGAAGGACCAACCACCCCCAAACTACTTCCATGACCATACTCATCCACATTAACATGATTCACACAAGAACTTAGGATAAGATCTTGCTTCAGCCTATCAAAAACCACAGTAACATTCGGGTTAGAGGGTTCCCACATATTGTTTCACAAAATGGGCATTATATTCACAATGAATATTATATAATTCATGATGTAACATATCAAAATGGGAATTATATAAACAACATGAACGATCTAAGTGGTAAACATTGAATATGTCTCGTTAAAGTAAAAATTGAAAAGTTAAACTATTACTGCAAATCAAATTTCTATCATATGTGTCCATATCAATAATATAATAAATATATTTTTTAATAAATATATTAAATTACCATTATAAAATATTTTATAAAATATTTTATTTATATAGAGACTTTTATGACCTATTTATCATCAATATTTTCTTAAAATAATGTTTTCTTGTCATAATTGCTTCACTTTTCATTAATTTTTTGGTTCAATAATTTTAGTCCTCATATATTGATCATGGATAAATTATGTCTATTATTTTAAAAAAGATATAAATATAATTTATTCCTTATATATTTATTTATATTATTCTATAAAAGATTAATTTAGAAAATACATTACACCATTCATGGACACAGTCGGAAATACATACCCATGAATGTTGTTTCAATTTTATTTACGGATGAAATAAAAGTAAAATAAGTATTAATTAACCTTTACAAATTCATAATCATGTTATAAATATCATTTAAATTTACTAAATTCATACTTAATTTTATAAAATTAAATATTAAATGGGGTAAATTTCACATCACTATGTTGAGGTGGTAATCCAGACATACACATGAGTAACATTATTGTTTTCAACTAGAATTTAAGTTAAAAATTATGATGGGACAATATATTTCAAAATGTATCAATAGTTAAAAAATATCATATAAATTTAACTAACTATATCCTTACATTATATGAACCCCTTTTTATAATGTGTACCCATCCTTGAATGAAAATTAGAGAAGAGAGATAATGACACAAGAGTCCTACCATCAGTATGCCCCAGGTTTCCGACTAGCATCGAGGGTATAATAAACACGCATATGGGAGAAATTACACTCCACGATAACAAATTTTAAGAAGTTATATTATATATTCACCAACCAACTCCATCTAATAATAAAATATAAAATTAAAACCCCACTATGCATATGTAATGACATGTAAGAACTACTACAACATATAGGAAACTGCAACTACAGAATGAAAAGTAAGGATGACAATGACCACGAATCCTAAATAGTTCTTGGAAAACCAAAATCCATAAGTAGCTAGCTTATTATCTAACAAAATCCAACAAAAATCGCATATATATATATATATAGGTTGGGTGAGTATTATAGTATGCCGAGTAGGATCCTCCCTAGAGCCTCTCCTGAAAATGTAATGGGGGCATGATAAAGCATAGTGAACTACAAGTGAAACAAACTCTCCACCTAAATAGGTATAATGAGTTCCCAGCCTGACCAAGTCTTCCCTCACCAATTGTCTCATACAAGAACATTTATTATAAAAAAAATATCATGGGTATCCAGATTCATCAACCACAATAATATTATACTATTCCCCAACGATGGTCGTCCTGAGCATCTCTATCCATAAAAGGCTATCCCGTAGACACCTGGGAAAAGCACCACAACATTCACCAAGTGAATCACACCACAACATCTACATAAATAAATTAACTATGTAGTTTCTAGGATCCACCATAGCCTGCATAATGTGTATTATACATCAGGTATTATACTAAAGCCATCACATTCCATACACCAAGGACCCTCAATCCATCACAACATACACATGTTATACTATATTAGTCCTTGAGAAACTATATCCCAAATACAAGTGAAGAAAAAAAAAATCTATTACTCCCCACGACATTAATATATAAGGAAGACTAACCATATTTTTTACCAACACATGTAACTAATATGAGATGAGAGTCGGTCCAAAGGTGGTAGTCAACTATCCATCCTCCCACCAGGGTGTTCGGGGAAACACCCCCCAAGGCTCAAAATCCGCAGGGTGTCAGTTCCCCAAACCGAATGGGTGGAGTATCATATCATAACAGAAAAACATAAATCATATAATATTTCTCACAACCACATTATGGGAATAACTATGTCCTTGAATCAACATCATCTAACATCTCTCAGACTCTCAGCTAGCACTATTAAGACAATATATCCAATTATAATGCAAGCATTTAATGAGTTACTTTAAATTTCGATATTATTTTTCATCAGTTATACATTAAGTTGATTATTTATTTAACCATTAATTAAGCATTATCATATGTATATTATATTACCATATTACTACAATAAAGTTGTATTCACTTCAAACATAAGGAAAATGAATCCACTGCTTCTCAAAATTATAACCTCCGCATTGCATCCCATTAAGATCCAGCATCATGGGTTAAACATGTATTCATTTATCAATAAATGTAATTTCCACATTTCTAGGTACTTTAGTAAAATATCATAAGCTACAAAACATGGTAAACAACCATGTACATTCACCTTCTATAAGTATTGGGGAAAGGAATGAAGAGAAACAAATAACTTAACTATTGTCCAAATAAACGATTAAAACAAGAATACATATTTAACATCAATGGGTAAACCTAGAATCCACACATTCCATCATCTTTGGTGTCCCCCTCGACACCCATAAGAATTTCCTGATGCATCCACCATAATAGGCATTATCTACATCCACAACAGCTGGGCCTCCCCACCATTAATACCACAACCTCCCTCTAGGATCATCCATCCTATTCTCATTTCATATAACAAGCAATAGGAAACAAACATAGAAACAAGTCTATTGGCCACAAAACAAGGCATTCAGCTTTTACACAAAATTATCTCTCATGACACAAAATCACAATGCACTCGGGAATTACAAGATAGTGGGAAATCCAATCCCTACAATGGATTTTTTTATATAACAACTGCTACTTATTCCATTTTAATTAACTGATTCTTTATTTATAGGTTCTAACTACATGAAACCTATTTAGAAAGATATCATGAGACATGAAAAATTAATTAAAAATTTAATTTAATATTCCATTATAATTTTTTCAACAATCATTAACATGATAAATGTATAATAACCAATTCAAATAAACATGTATACTTGCATCAATTGGATTAACATCAAATTACAACAACAACTAGAATCATTAAACAAGACACTTTAATATTTTATTAAATTAATTATTGATTAATTACAACTATACATTCATTACCAATTTCAAATGATAAACGAAGATAAAAATACAATGAATACATTTTACACTATTAGGAAAATTTAGTGGAAACCCATTATCCCAGTACAAACAACAACATCTTCTAACAATAAATGATAATTATTTAATCTAGATAATGTAAATAATTCGGTTAATATTATTTATATACAAGGGAATAAATCAAGATAACACTATGATTTAATGTAAATAAATAGATATTATATGAATCCATTAACACAAATGGTTTTTAAAGTTTATCGCATGAGAATAGACCAACACCACGGTTCCTGATCGCACCTCCTGAAGAAACTGCATCAACTTGAAGTCATCACACCACATCCATGCCAATAGACATCCAACATAGCTGAACTAGAAACACAGAGATCCCATTATAACCCACAGAATAAAGGAATTTTGAGGAATCATATTGACAGAACCATACAAACATAGGTAGAACATTCCTTGGATCAATGATAGAATAAAGGAGGGAAGCTAGAGATTGATCATTGACATATAATCCCCAAAATGTCAAATAGGGGGTTGTTGAGTTTCCATTAATGGGAGATAGGGGTGTTTCATCCACAAGGGTTGAAAACCCAAGTGTTTGGAAATGTATAAAACATCCAACATCATGGATTTACAGGATTTTTAATCTCATTTCACATCAATCGATCCTTAGGGTTTTGTTTTCCTTAAAAAATAAATCACATTTTTTTTATTAACCACAATTCATTACATGTCGTGAATACTAATTTTATATTGTGTACATCTTTTTTATGAAATGAATTTTACCTACATCTAGATTTTATAATCCAAACTCCTCTATAATTCATGCGAGCCTCCTCTGCGAACCTCGGTCTTTGGAAACACACAAAGGGTTAATCCAGGTGGATCCAACCGCTAACATTAGATACCACTAAAAACATATTTATAATCATGAATCAAAAACCAACATATAGTGTAAATATAATGGGTTCATCCAAATACCCACCCAGAAATATAATTCTCAAGGATCTTATAACCACAAAGTCTCAACCACCTCACAAAAGCACAAGGGGCTCGACACGATGAGTATACAAACTACTCATCAAATATTCACTACCTGAATTTAGAGATAATAATCAAAAATCCACATAAACCAAACATAAGAAAAAAACTTCATAACTATATCATCATTGCCTTTCATGGAAGGAGAGTATGTTAGAACATTTTGTAGGGGAAATCATTCTCACCAACTAGAAATGGTGGTCAACCACAAAACTAACATCATTATAAGAGAAGAGATAAACATTAAATTGATCGTCATACTAAGAAAGTATATGCAAGTCACATTCCGATGTATTATCCTCCATGACACCATGCTTCCACAAGTCACAAACCAATGGGAGAACATTCCCAAACAACACTTTCTATCAGTAGTCCTTGATCTCTACAAGATATTCCTTGAAGGTCACAACAACATCAACATCGATCACACCCCAATCAATGATATGAGAGTCATAATAAAGATAACTAAGAACCTATGGTATTCGATAAACAATGTGTATCTAGCTCCTCTTAGTGGGAATCTCTCTCTAATATTCCACATTTCCAATAAGATCCAACACCTTAAAGGTACCATCAAACCTAAGAAAACACATACATCCAAGACCAAACCATCACTGCCCATGATGGGGAGTAACCATAAAAAACATGATCCCCATCATAAAACTCCATAGGTCTCCTATTATGATTGAATTTAGATTTATGATTGCACGTGCTACTTTAACTCTCTCATGAATCAAATGAACTATATATATTGAATTCTATTCCAATTATGGCATGCTAATTGATGACCATATGAACCTAATATAGCACAATGGAGAATGGAATGTTCATTCATATATTGCATCAAAGGCATCAATATAGATGGTGGAATGAAAATTATTATTGTAAGCTAAATCCTGCAAGGGATGATTTCTTATCCACGAACCTCCAAACACTAGGACATAAGATCCCAAAATGTCTTCATGAGTCTGGATGGTCCACTTTATCTGAATGTCCATCTATGGATTAAAATTAGTGCTGAGGAATAGATTCGAACCAAGATCATATTAAAGATCGATCTGTAACCTATCAGTAAAATGAAAATATTAACTATAAATGATCATCCTATCGACTCCATGTAAACTAACCACCTCCTCCAGATACAACTTTGACAAGCCTCCACTAATTGCAACTCCTTGATTGTTATAATGTGGGATGATTTCATCCAATGATTTACCATCACCCATATATACCCATAAACTCCCATATATTGAGTAATATTGATAAAAATTATATCAATATTTCCTCCCACATCCATTTAGGAACACCTAATAGATAGAAAAAGCCACAATAATCATGGTTATCAGCCTCTACCTTCTGGTAGACCAAACAAAGTGACCCAAACCCAATAACTAAACCTTTCAACCTGGCCACCAAAACTGACCTCTCAAATCTTGGTACATTATTTCCATTCTAGGATGAATTTGCAAAGGAGAACAGTGGAACTCTATGTGAACCGCCTCACACATCAAAAAAGAAATTATATGCCTTTCCTGAAACCACACTCGGTGTTGTTCATCCTCTGACCAACCATTATGTGCCTCTCTATAAACAATTTATCCACTCCAAAACCCCACAGCATGATCCCCCAAAATAGATTCCTCCACATTATGGACAAGATATTACAACCCAATCCCCTAAAAAATAAAATTTATTCTACTAACTCATTTATTTATAGATTCAATTTTGAATATTATTCCATCACTCTCTAGGAATCACCAGATTGATGCACTACATCACTATGTAACTTATTTCATAGAACATTGACCAGAAAATTCCCTTCCCAAGTGTATAAAATAATCTTCAAGTCTTAATCCTTTATGAAATCCATCCACTTATGATGGCATAAGTTCATTTCATATTGTGTGATAAGAAGACATAGTCTCTTATGACCAGGGAAGACCGTCGAATGATCACTGATTAGGCAATGTAACCAAAACCAAAAGGAAAGCACTACAACATACAACATGAGATCATTGGTGGAATATGTATGAACATGAGGACATAAATTTAGAGGCCCAAGAGAAATAAATTTTCTATGATGAATCATAACATAGCACAACCCAAGACCTGAACCATCATAAAAAAACAAAATCATAACTCCTCCAACTTGTAGAAGAATGAATAGGTTACTGACCAAATCATCCTTCAGATTGTTGGGACCAAGTTGGATGGATAAAAAGTTAGAAAAGGTTTATATTTAAATGTGTTGTCTTTTTTTTCAATGAAGCTAAATCAATTCATAGTGTAAATGAATTGTAAATCAGATGTTGCTTTGCGGATTTGTATTTTACAATCCTGACAAGTTTGGATAAATTTTGGCACAAGCCGTACGAAGGATAGAGAGAGTAAAGAAGTGTTTTTGGAAAAACACATTTAAACATCATACTATAAAAAAATAAAAAATTCATAAAGAAGGCGCGCAAGTAGCAGCATGAAAGTGGCGGCACACAAGTGTCGGCACACAAGTGTTGTAGAGGCAAAAAAGTCATATTTCAAATAGAATTATTTTAGAAGTATGGAAAAGGAAATAAAGTGGAATGAAAGTATTTTTGTGCAAGTAGTGGTGTGAAAGTAGTGGCGCGCAAGTGTAAGTGGTCTGCAAGTCGTATTTCAAGATCATTCCATCAAAACATGACAAAGTCAAAAAGTGGCATGCAAGTATTAGGGGCGCGCAAGTGTGGCACACAAGTATTAGAAGAGCACAAGTATGGCACACAAGTATATGAGGCATGCAAGTGTATGTTGTGAGAAATTCATATTGCAACATCATCGTATCAAAATATTCCAATGTAATTAAAGTGTCGCGCTAGTGATGTAAGGGAGCGCAAGTGATGGAGCGGCGTGAAAGTGACAAAGTGGTGCGCAAGTAGGAACATCGTGAAATTTTAGGTTGCACAAGTCACCAAAATTCCTATAAATAGACGAATAGCCTCCTCATTTTTAAGGCTCAATACTTGAGAATTATATTTGAGCTATGGGTGCACAAGTAGAGAGTTGGGCATGCAAGTTGAGTGTTGTTAGAAGGCGCTCATGTTGGGAATGCGCATGTTGGAGGCGTGCAAGTGTTAGTTGGTGCACAGGCTACAAGCAGGCAGTGCTTTTGAAGGGCGACATTCACATAGGCAGCATGCAATAAGAGGCATGCAAGTAGTAGGCACGCAAGTGAAAGGGGGCGCGTAAGTGTAAGTGGGCACGCAAGCTATTTTTCTCCATGGGTTCCTGCCAGCTTCTAGGTAGGAAAGTGAAGAATTTCTTTGAAAGATTTGATTTTTGTAAGCTCATTAAGAATCAGTGATCCATTGTATTACCCTATTTTGTTCTAAGAGGGTGCACACACACTATTGGATTGTTTTCAAAGTGCTACACGAGTGTAATGGTATAACCAACCCGTTGTATTCCACATCCAAGGATTGTTTTCTAGTGGATTATGTGGTACTGGATTGTTTTTGTACCATACCAAGGACGTAGCTACTCTTTTTGAGTAGTGAAACTTATAAATCTTGTGTGTGTGTGTTCAAAAGGAGAGAAACTCTTAAATAAGAGGCGATGGTTGTTTCAAAAATTGGAAACTTAAAAAGAAAATGATATCACTGTTTCACCCCCTCCCCCTCTCAGTGATAATTGGATCCAAACTGGGAACTTCAATTGGTATCAGAGCGAGGTTCCCTTCATTTATTTTTTTCTGAAGTGGTTGAAGAGAAGTTATTATTGAGAATCTAAATTGTGTGAACAGTAAAGGGATTTTGATTTTTTGATGGAAAGAACTATCACATATGGAAGGACAGAATGATGCATTATCTTATTTCTCATGGATATGAAGTTCTTAAAACTACAACGGATAGATTTACTACTATTGATGACAAGGTTCCTCTTACTCAGATCAATAAGAAGATCCTTGAGAATGATGGAAGAGCTAAAAATGTGTTACAATCATCTCTTTCTGAGAGTGAATTTTTAAGGGTGAAAGGTGTTTCTATAGCTAAAGGCATCTGTGATAAGTTGGAGAACATCTATGAAGGAAATTCAAAAGTGAAGAAGGAAAAACTACTAATCTGGAGGTAGAAGTATGAAGACATGAAAATGGGAGAATCTGAATCTATTGGGGGCTTCTTTACTAGGATTGATGACATTTTCAGTACAATCTTATGTCTTGGTGAAATGTTGCAAGATTCTACGGTTGTCTAAAATATCCTAAGAATTCATCCAGAAATTTTTGATTCAAAAATGTCTTCATTAGAAGAAAGAGACCCTGAAACATTATCTCTGGATGATTTTCATAACACCCTCATTACTTATGAAATAATAAGGGAGAAGACTATGATGAGAAAAACAAAATCTAATAGACAAATTTCATTCTATGCCACAAAGAGAGATAGGTCAAAGAAGATCCTTATTAAAGATGAATCTGATGAATCCGATTATGAAGATGATGTATGCAAAAATTTTGATGTAATTTTATCCTTGCTTTCTAAAAATGTGAAAATAGGTACAGGGAAATACAAGGGGAAATTTCCCTTGAAATATTTTGATTGTTGAGCGGTTGGTCACTTTGCGGCTAATTGTCCTCAAAAGAATAAAGAAGACAATGATGATAATGAAAGATGGCCAAGAAGGTTGTGGAAGAATCAAACTGAAAAAGACAAATATTTTTCAAAGGGTAAGGATAAAAAGTTCTTCAAATCAAAACGAATATGATTTTTATCTAAAGACGATAAATAATAAGATAGAGAAGCTAAATATGAGACATAACTTCCTAAGATAGCAATGGAGAATACCTTTAATGCAGCTATGAATAATGAGGAGTACGAGATCAATAGTTCAGAAGAAGAAGAAAGTCAACATGAAAATCATCTGAAAGAAGAATTGAAATAATTCTTGAGGAAGATCAGAAGGATTGAGCAGGAAAACAACAAGCTGATAAATGAAAATTTCACATTATGCAATCAAGAAGGTTTTACTGATGAGAATATCAATATGGAAAAAAGATTGATGATCTGAAAAATTCTCTTGAGAATTCAAACAATCGTAATGATCGTCATGTCGTAAAGCTGAAGGCAAATGAAGAAGAGTTGTAACTTGTCCAACAAAATCTTTATAATGCTCAAGAAATGAATATCAGTTTAAAAAATTCTCTATCAAAAGTTGGTGAATGTTCCAGTAAGAATGAACCAAAAAAGGAGTCACAGAAGTTACCTTCAAAGGTTTAAATGAATGACATAACTGTTTCTGATAATAACAAGAATGGAAAGACCAGGTATGTGGTTAATGTCAGCAATGATGAAAAATCAGAAGTGTATAAAAATCATGAGTCGAGAAAGGCTTCTAATACTTCTAGGGATGTTGAATCTGAACTGATAAAGGTAGTTGCAAACAAAAACATGAAGGTTGATGGTCAGCATAGTTCTATGAACAATTTTTTTGAGAAGCGTGTTCACAAATCTGGTTAGTATAGAAGTTTCAGAGGAAAATATTCTTTCTATGGTTACTGCTGGTATTGTGGTGGATTTGGACACATGGAAAATATGTGTTGGTTCAACCAACAATATTACAACTATTCCACATGTTTTGAAAGACATGGATTGAGGGTGAGTTAACCCTTTAAAAATATAATGTCTCCAAATAAATTTCATTAGATATCTGAGAAGATGGGTGTGGAAGTTTAGAATAGGTTCCAATCACTAGAAACTATTTGTGAAAGATGTTATGGACCTGTACATCTTGCCAAGGGCTTCCTTAGTGTGTTACCAAAGAAACCAAATATTCTTAATAATTCTCAAAAGGAAAGTTTTTTTAAAATATAAAAGGGACATGTCTGATATGTCCGAAAAGAAAGAGTGTATGGTGGTCTGGCCAGAACACATTGACTTGACTAAGAAATTGGAGGAAGCACAACAGGAAGGGAAGGAAATGGAAGAACAAAAAGCTCTTTTTGTCGAAACTGCTCTGAAAGCTACAAAAGGATAATGTCCATGGATTCTTTATAGAATATGTTCCTCTCATATGAAAGGGGACTTAAAGCTGCTGATGAATTTGAAAGACTTCAAAAAAGGAACAATGACATTTGAAAATGACGAATCTCTAAGGATCAAAGGTGTTAGATCAGCCATCATTGGAAAAGAAAAGATGAAATACAAGAAAACACAATATTTTGATGGGATGAAACATAACCTGCTTAGTGTGTCACTAATTTGTGATGAGGGAAACAATGTTATCTTTAGAAAATATGGATTTTTTGTGAAAAATGAAAGTGTTGGAAATATAGTTATAAGGGGCCAACGTACAAGAGGGAATTTGTTCCAAGTTGGTGAAGTGAAGAACTCTTGTTACATGGGTGTAGTGGATGAAAATCATTTATGGAAAAAAAGGATGGGACAAATGTGTCAAAGAAATATGTGCAAGATATCAACGTGAGACAATGTCCGAGATATGCCTTATTTATAAAGAAGAATAGATTGGTGCTACACTATTTGTGAAAAATAGAAGATTACAAACTCTTCTCATAAGAGAGTTTAAATTAGTTAAAAACAACCCTTGGAAATTATACATTCTTATATATGTGGACTAATGAGAAAGAAATAAAAAAATGTAGATAATTACATTATTACTTTCATTGATGACTTTACTCGCATTACTTGTGATATGTACATGAGACATAAGTCAGATTCTCTAAAAATGATTAAGAGTTTCTAGAGGAAAGTAGAAAAGGAATGTGAGTATTTAGTGAGGATGTTGAGAACTGATAATGGTGGTGAGTATAAGAATGAAGAGTTTGAATGTTATCTTGAAAAGCATGGAATTTATCATGAGTTCAGTTCACCATACACACCTCAAAAAATTGGGGTTGTTGAATGAAAGAACCAAAGCTTGGTGGAAATGGGGAGAAATATGTTTCTTGAGCATAGTCTCTCTCATTATTATTGGAGAAAATCCATGAGCACTGCTGTGTATATTCAGAACCAATGTTTTGTTAGACCAAACTCAGATATTACTCCTTATGAAATGTTCTATGGAAAAACTCCATGTTTGAAACAATTAATAGGTTTTGGGAGTCCATGCATTATAATGAAGAAAGGTAGAAACCGTGGAACGATTGAGAAAAGAGGAGATGATGAAATTTTTATTGGCTATGCTCCAGAAGAAAGAGTATATAGATTTCTCAACAATGAAACAGGAATAATTATTGATTCCTTAGATGTAGAAGTTGTTGAAAATTTTGATAAATAAAAGCAATCATATGTTGATGTGGAAGTTGAGTAGGATAAAGAAGATTTTGTTAACACTTCTGATAATGCTATAGAATTTGTTAATCCTAATCAAGAAGACAAATCTGACTCAAAAATATCATGTGATGAAGTTGGAGTCCAAACAACTCATCCTAGGTTGAGGAAGCAAGTGGAGTCTTAGAACATTATTGGAGATAAAAATCAGAGGGTTCAAACAAGAAGAATAGAGAATGCTATATCACATTCATCTCATTATTCAAAAGCTAATATGAATAATGTAAATGAAGAATTTTAGCATCCAGAATGGGTTCATTGAATGAATGAATAGCTCGATCAGATAGAGAATAATGATACTTGGGAATTTGTACCCAATTCGGACAACAAGAACATCATTCGTACAAAGTGGGTTTTCCGGAACAAGCTGAATGAAGAAGGTAATGTAATAAGAAACAAATAAACATTGGTTTATAAAGGGTATTCCCAAATTGAAGGAATTGATTTTGATGAAAACTTTTCTCCGGTGTAATGATTAGAAACAATCAGAATATTTCTTGTTATTGCTGCACAATGAGGTTATAAAATCTTTCAAATGGATGTAAAATCCAAATTTTTTAATGGTGACCTTAACGAGGAAGTCTACATTGATCAAACTTGTGGATTTGTTATTAGAAAGGATGAAAGTTATGTGTGTAGGTTGAAGAAGGCTTTGTATGGTCTAAAATAGTCTCCAAGAGCATGGTATCCTAAATTAGATACTTGCTTAAAGAAAATGAACTTTAATAAAGGGAGAGTTGACAATAATATCTACATCAATGAATGTCAAGAGATTTCACTGATTGTTATTGTTTATGTCAATGATATTATTTTTTACAGAAATGATGAAAGATAATGTGAAAAAATTGATGTGGAGATGAAGAAGTTATTAGAGATGTCCATGTAGGGAGAAATAAAGTACTTTCTAGGGATAAAAATTTCACAGAAGAAGAATCATGTTTTTCTGTCCCAAGAAAAGTATGCTAAGGAACTTATGAAGATGTTTGGCATGGAAAATTTGAAACCTTTTTACACACCAATTTTATTGGGAACCAAGTTTTCTAATGATGGAGAAGGCAAGGAAGTTGATCAGAAAGAGTTTGAAAAGCTGATTGGAAGTCTGTTGTATCTGACTGCCTCAAGACCCGACCTCGTCATTGATGTTACTTTATGTGAAAGATTTCAGAGTGCTATTAAAGAATCATATTTGATTTCTGGAAAAAGAATTCTCAGATATATCAAAGGCATGACAAATTTTTGAATCAGGTATGATGGATCAGGAAATATTGATCTATTCGGGTATTCTGATGCAGATTGGATATGAAATTTTGATGATCTAAGATCCACATCTGGTGGAGTTTTATTTATGGGGAAAAGTAGTGTTAGTTGGCATACCAATAAACAGAATTCAGTAACTCATAGAACAGATGATGCTAAGTATGTTGATGCTACTCAAGCTTCAACTCAACTAATGTGGATGAAGACTCAGCTGGAAGATATAATTGTTGAAGTATAGCTACAATTTCTCTTGGGTTGGGATAATCAGAGTGCAATCGATCTTATAATAAATCCATTACAACATTCACGTTCAAAACACATTGATATAAAGTACCACTTCATCAAAGATCAGGTAGAGAAGAATGAATTGAGGATGGAGTATATTCCTACATCTGAACAAGTTGCTGATATATTCACAAAACTGTTACTGAAGGAACCATTTGCAAAATTGAGGTTGAACATGGGTGTCCAACCTCCTTCTCCTCAAGGTTAGGGTACATGTTTTTGTCCCCTCTCTCGTCTTAAATTTGGATAGTGTTGTCAATGGGGGGAATTGTTTCATAAATATATCATTATGGAAGCATGCATAAAGGGGGAGTTGTGGGTAAGCTGTGAATCAATAATTTTTTGTGTGAAATATTCTAACTGTTTGTTGGAGTGGTTATAGGAAAAACTGTTGTTTTCCAGGAAAGTAGACGCAGTGGAGAATGCTAAGGTATAATCTTGAATGATGATCTGAAGAAGGCTGTGGAGGTATGATCATGAGATTTCATAGTCACTAATTTATGACAACATGGTTTTGGTTGTCAATACTTCTTGTTTCCTATAATGAGATAGCTCACGTAGGCTTAGAATAGTTCATAATTAATCCATTTCTTAAGGATAGAAAGTTCAGTGCTTTATGAATCATGGTTTATAACAAAATCCAAAGGGGGAGATTGTTGGGACCAAGTTGGATGGATAAGTAAGTTAGAAAAGTTTGTTTTTACAAAGTGTTGTCATTTGTTTTCAAAGAAGATAAATCAATTCACTTCATAAAGGACTTGTAAATCAGGCGATGCTTTGATGATTTGTATTTTACAATCATCAAAATATTAGAGAAATTGTGGTTCAAGCCATATGAAGGATTGATAGAGTAAATAAGTGTTTTTGAAAAAAAAAACATTTCGACATCATACTATCCAAAAATGACAAAGGAATGAAGAAAGAGCGCAAGTGGCGACACGCAAGTGGCGGCACGCAAGTTTCGGCACGCAAGTGCTGTAGAGGCATGCATGTCATATTTCAAATAGCATTATTTCATAAATATGGAAAAGGAAAGAATGTGGTGCGCAAGTATTGGTGTGCAAGTAGTGGCGCACAATTATTGGCGCGCAAGTTTAAGTGGCACACAAGTCATATTTCATGGTCATTCCATCAATATATGAGAAAGGAAATAAAGTGGCATGAAAGTTGATGATGGGCATGCTAGTCAAAAAGTGGTGTGCAAGTATAAGGGGCGCACAAGTATAAGTAGCGCGCAAGTATGGCGCAAAAGTATATGAGGCGTGCAAGTGTATGTTGCGAGCAAGTCATATTCCAACATCATCATATCAAAATATGCAAAAGGAAATAAAGTGTCGCTCTAGTGATGTAAGGGAATGCAGGTGATGGAGCGGCGTGCAAGTAAAGAAGTGGCGTTCAATTAGGAATGACACACAAGTATAGGTCACGCAAGTCACCAAAATGCCTATAAATAGAATACTAGCCTCTTCATTTTTTAAGGTTCAATACATGAGAATTATCTTTGAGCTCTGGGCACGCAAGTAGAGAGTTGGGCACAATAGATGATGGTTTTTTGAAAGCTCACAAGATGGGCACGTGAAAGTTTTAGGTGCGAAAATGTTAGTTGGTATGTAGGATGCAAGAAGGTAGTGCGTCTGAAGGGAATCATGCACGTATGCAGTGCAAACGAAGACGCTCTCAAGTTGTAGGCATGCAAGTGAAAGGGGGTGCGCAAGTGGAAGTGGGTGCGCAAGCAATTTTTCTCCAGGGGTTCCTTCCAGCTTCTGGGTAGGAAAGTGAGGAATTTATTTGAAATATTTGATTTATGTAAGATCATTAAGAAACATTGATCCATTGTATTACCCTATTTTGTGCTAAGAGGGTGCACATGCACTATTGGGTTGTTTTCAAAGTGTTACACAAGTGTAAGGGTATATCCTACTCATTGTATTCCACATCAATGGATTGTTTTCTAGTGGATTGTGTGGTACTGGATTGTTTCCATACCTTACCAAGGATGTAGCTACTATTTTTGAGTAGTGAACATTGTAAATATTGTGTTCCTGTGGTTTTGTGTGTTAATCAGGGAAGAAACTCTTTAATGGGAGGTGAAGGTTGTTTCAAAAAGGGGAAACATAAAAAGAAAAAGATGTCACTGATTCACCCCCTCCCCCTCTCATTGAAACTTTGATCCTATTGGGAACTTCACAGATACCCAACATGTGTTTTACAATCATCAATCCATAGGATCACCTAATAAATTATGGGGAAAATTTTTAGAGGAGTCAAAACCCAATTGAAATCATCAATGAACCTCAAATAGTTTTCTATAAGACAAATGAATCATCGCACCTTTTCCACTATCTTGGGTGCTTCCTAAGCCACAAAAAATTATTCCTTCAATAGATCCATTTCTTCTCCATAATGGGATAAAACATGACCTATGAAACAGACTTCCCGAGAACAACACTCACACATTGAAAACATCTGAAATAACTAATAATTATGTAGATCTCCCAAAACAGAATGTGGAGGATCTGTATGCTCCCCCATGGACATGGAGTACACAAGTAATTAGTTGATGAAAACAAACAAGTCCATATCCAAAAACTCACCGAACCCAACATTAATTTACCATATGATTACATTTGGATCATTTATTACAAAAACTGTCATTGGAAATAACTCTTCATACCCTTGATGATAATATAATGACGTATTTGGGGAATCTCTATCATTTACACACAAATGATGATATCGTAACCAATAATAAATTTATGAGAAATAAAATTCTATATTAAAATGATTAATTAAATCATTAATATGTTTAATTGGATAACGTTTCTTCACTATCACTTTGTTCATGTGTTGACAATATATACACAACTGCAAACATCAATCATCTTTATTTATTAAAAAAAATATTTTACCCCATCGTGACAAACTCAGATGAAAGAAACGACGGAAGAATAGAACATATAGCTATATACATATCTCTATATACATAGAAGGCACAATCCTTTGTTGATACATTGGGATAAGATACACGACTAACTATAGAATGATCTTGAGCTTCATTTATTATCAAGTGGTAATACTACAACCTCATCTAGAAATTCATCAAGTTACTCTTCTATAACCTTGGGAAAAGCTAACTGATTAACCAATGATGATATCATCATCATCTTAGAAATCAAGGATGACAAGGATATAACAAACCTCTGACCCATCTGGGGGTCTTTCTCGCCAGGAAACACTAATGTTTCTTCATCAACATCAATGAACACAACCTTCCTATGTAGATAATTCATAACATCCTACACCGAAAACAACCAATCAATTATGAATATCATATGATATTTTTTATAAATAATCATACAATATATATCCTATTGAAGTGATACCCTAACACCATTTCATAGTATCAACATTCATTAAACAAGTCATCTTGGCAACCAACTAACATCGTCAATTCCAAGGGCAATGTATATATCTCTTCCGCAAGTCCCAAAGAATCAACAAGGGAAGGCTATATGAAAGAGTGTGTCACTCCGAGATCAAACAATGCATGTAACCATGAATAAAATTAATAAAGTATAGCTCAAAAGACTTCATTCTTTCCCAAAACTAGAAACACTAAATCATGATGATGACCATGATTTTCTCTATGAACTCTCTGACCTTTCTAATGACATCCTCCATATTCGTGCTTGTCTCTACAAGGATTGGGAGAATCCTAGGTATATGTTCTACAATAAAAATATATTCTATACTTTTACCAAGTTGGAGAAAACTATTTTTTTGGCTCTATTATAACTACCTCAATGGAGGAACCTAAAGTTGAAGAATTGGATTATAATGATAGCTCATAAAGGATAGGCACTATCGTCACTGATGAACTTAGATGCCTCAAGAATAAAATTAATTTCATCCCTTGGAATACATTTGAGACCCTCTTTCCTCAATGAAATGAGACATCAAATGTGGGGACATGCCCATGGATTATTTAATGATTTTATGTCTTGAAAAATTGGAACCTGAGACAACATATCTACATCATGAAGAATCCTGATAACTACCCCCACATGAATATCTGGTTCTAGATACCATCCTCTAGATGGACTCTTCACTCTCTCGAACCTCGAGATATGTATTTAAAAGAAAAAAACTTACCTTGATCTGGATCTCAGGGAACCTAGCCTCCTTAAAATTCCTTTTAATGTATTACACATCTTGAAATAGGATGGAATATTATCACAAAAGGGTCCCAAAATTTATCATCAACCCTTACACAGAGAATATTCCATACCAAAGGTTATGAAGCTCTATGAAAAAAATTCAACATTCATTGTCTAAAAAAGAAAAAAGAATCTAAATTTGTCTCAGAACTCCTCCCATGAGTTTTTCAATTCATCATGATCTCTATGGAACAAGTAGAACCACAACATCATTTCCCCACACAACATCACCACAACAAAAAATACACAATTCTCCTTCCAATAAAGATTGAGATGAAGGATATCTCAACGAAATCCAACCAGTATTATATTCCTCTATATTTAATGTATACCTCTTACTTCTATAGACTATGGAAAATAAACACTATGATTGTTCTCCTCAATGATTCAACATCATCAAACTCTATGGTGCGGTGATCTGTTGGCAGCACATTCTGAACATATTATTCCTGAATCTGAAGTGGATTATGACTTAGAAAATTTCATTCAATTGAACAAATAGTTAGATCTATTAAACATAAAATATGGAATAAATTAAGATTGTTTTTTTCCTTTATTCATTTTTGTATTCCAATCCCACGTTTTTCCATTAATACATATGAAAAAGAATAATTATGCCTGATAATTTTTCAAGTATCTACCCTGTAACTAGAATCCCTTTGTTTAGTTGTTGTTGTAAGCTTAATGGTACACGAAATATATCACTGGGGGATCTATACACCCATGTCTTGGTCTTCCTCCCATGTTTACAACACTTCCTAAACATAGGTGACACAATTTCTCTACAATCCAATGAAACCTCACAAGTGCCTAACTCTAAAATATATTTTATCCCTTAGCCATACCTCTGATACAACTCCATGAAGAATACCTCCCCAAAAAATGTACCACTCATAGGCCAAAAAAGGGAAAAGATAGATAGTAACAGTTGAGTCCTGCCTCTAGTAGTCCCTGGGTTAGCGACTTGCTCCAGAGGTATAATAAACATGAATATGAGTGGCATTACCCACTAAAAGAACACGTGCGAAAGAGAGAGATAAGAAATACTCAATGAAAATCCATTTTAGACTATAATATCAATTAAAATTCAAGTTCACATATGTAATGATATGAAATAACTATTTTAATTGATAGGAAATTTCAAGTATGAAAAGAAAATTAAGAATGAAAGGGACTATAAAGCCCGAAGAACTCCTAAAAACCCATAAGCTAGAAGTAAGAAATATGATCTCCAACATTATCGAAATGTCATGAATGAGAATATATATATATATATAGTGACTATAATATTATACATAGTAGGATCTTCCATGGATCCTCTCATTAAAATGTAAAGGGGGATCTCTAAAGAACAGTGGACAATAAGTGAAACTAACTTGACACCTAAAATAGTATACTATGTTCCCTGAAATACCATGTATACTCTCACCAAGCATCACTTACAATAGAATGTAATATAGTAAATAATATCAAAGGTATAATTCTAAAACTTCCACACTAATTTTCTTCTCTACCCCAATATTACACATCCTGGGCATCCCTCTCTAAAAAAGGCTAGACAGTAGATGCTTGGGTGATGCACCACACCGTACACCTCATGAAACACGCCACCACATCCACATAACCAATGATACCATGTTTTTTAGGAGACACCATATCCTTAATAACATCTATCATACATAGGGGGTTATACCCCAACCCATCAAAGCACATAAACCGAGTAAGGATCCTCAATCCATCACAGCCTATACACATTACACCTATTGTACTTCTATGGAAACCATATCCAGAATACATGTGTGTGAAATAACCAAAAACCATTACAGATCTCTTCAAAAATATATGTGGAAAATGGACCACCGTGCATACCGTCACATGTAAATTTCAATATATGAGAGTATATCCAATGGGGTAGTCATACATCTACCCTCCCACTTGGATGTTGTTGAAAACATCCCAAATGTTCGGAATCCCCATAGTTTCAATTTCCCTAACTGATAGGGTGGATTACTATATAGAAAAAAATTACATGATATAATATAGATTATAACCATGGAATGAACATAAAATATCCCCAGACTGAACTGCATCTAATATGTATCGGCCTCTTGGATTCCACTATGAAGACCAATTATCCTACATGAAAACAACTATTTAAATATATGAATTAAATTACTTTATTCATTTTCATTGGATTCACATTATGTTAGATAGTTTTTTACAAGAAATTAACTATTACCATCTCTAAATTAAATTTCATTCAAATTACAATAATGTTCCCTTCCATCCATGGTTAAGAAAACTAAGTCCATGACATCTTGTAACTATAACATCAACATTGCATACCAGCATGCTACAACCCCATGGGTTAAACATTTAATCATTTATTAATAACATTACATTCAATATTTACATTTACTCTAGAAAAACATACTAAGCTACCAATAAATGTATGAAACCATGAACATCCATCTTCATCAACCCATGGGTAAAGGAATGTTTATTAAAAAAACATGGTTGTCGGCCAAATAAGGGATTAAAACAAGCATCTGACATTCATATATATGGGTAATCCAAACTTCAACAGATTATATTATCTAGAATTTCCTCCTAGAAACCCAAATGCATGTAATGATGCCTCTCACCACTACATTCATCAACTGTTGTCACAAAAACTGGGCCTCCCCACACATTATACCATAACAACCTCCAAGATCATCCATCCTAGGCTCATGTCACATCTAAGCCGCATCGCCCCAAATACAAAAATAACCCTATAAGAATAAATCATATCACAACTACCAGGAAAAAAGAATACCAAACTATTCTTTTATCCCTATCCACCACACACAATGATCTCGCATGTCTCCAAATAATAAGGAACTCAAAATTTACAAGAAAGTGGGAAACCCATTCCCAACAAAATCATTACCAATTATAACAAAACAGGTTTTAATTCTATCCTAAATTAAATAATTATTTATTAATAGGCTCCCACTTCATGAAGCATAATCATAAATATATGATGTGGTGTCACAAATAAATTAAAAAATCAATATACAAGCATTTAATTATTTTATAAATAAGAATTATCATTATTCAGGTACCTTACAAAATTCCATTAAACCTGGAAACATGCATCAATATGATTAACATAAAATTTAAACAAAAAATTGACTCAGTAAAAATTCTTCTCTAATATCATATAAAATTAATTATCAAATAATTCCATATTTATATTCTTTATTATATTCATATGTTAAACTAAGCACAAATATTATTGCATAGAAATCGCACTATCTTGAAAATCAATAGGTGACCTATTATTAATTTAAAAAGAACTACAAAACCAAGAGATTGATACCAACACTTTAATCTAATTCATCTAATTAATTATATTTATTTCATTGTGATACAAGGGGATAAATCATGCTAAATTTATGATTTCAAGTAAATAAATAAAGAAGCAATGAATCCCCAACCTCAAAAGGGTGTCAATGTTTTTTTCACGAGAATGAACCAATGCTATGGCCCCCAATCGACTCTCCCAAAATAACTGCATCCACCTTAGGATGTCGCGCCTCAACCATTCCAAAGAACCAACTAAAACAATTCCATTATTAATATGGATATCGATTTCCAACCCTTGAAATAGAGGAATGATAGGAAATAGATTGATTAAGACACTTGAAAAGATATAAACCATTCCATGGATCAAAGAAATATCAACGAATGGAAGGGAGGGATCAATAATTTATTAATGGACACCCAAAACATCAATGAGTGGGTCATCAGGTCACCTATAAAGAGGTATATTGGTCCTTGAGGAATAGGTTTTGGAAACCAGGGCATCAGGGAACGTTTAAAACATACAACATCTGGGATTAACATGATGAATAATCCCCTTTCTTGTCATGTAATTCTCAAGGTTTTAATTCCACCAAAATATTAATCAATATTTCATTTTATTATATTTTTTTAAACTATGATTCAATACATGTAATGGAACTATCATTCACATCAAATAAAATTATTACATGTAGTAAAATCTCCATACATCCATCCTTTAGAATTTATACTCCTAAAACATCCTCCAAGCCTCTTTCGAGCACATTGATATTTAGAAACATGAAATGGGTCGATCCACATGGATCTAGCCCCATACATTACTACCATTAAGTGAGATCATGAGAAAAAACAAATTAGATCACATCAAGTGGTGATAGGTGGATATACACATGAGTTACGTTATCGTATCCCACCACAAAATAGAATGTATAAGGCTTATGTGATATAATAATTCCAGAATTATAAAATTTCCATAAATTTAATTTACATATATAAAATAATTCTATATACCCATCATTGAATTATGGTGATTTAAAATAAATTATATTAGTTCACGATGTGGTAGTTCTGCAAACATGTGATCAACAATTTCATTTTCAATTTTTTTAATGTTGATATAGATATAGGTAACTAAATTTTCATAATAACATCTTAGTATATAGTAGATTATTTTTTCTTTATATTAACATATTTCAATAAGGTCTTATGGATTTATATTAATAAATAAATCAAATATTCACATTAATAATTTTACATCTTTTTAGTGAACAACTTTAAGTTTATACAAAAATCTATCCTAAGAGGGTTTACTAATCAAAATAATTCTGGAATGATTCTTGGAGGGAAGTATTTATAATATTTTACAATTTATAGGCCAAAAAAATGATTCTCAATATGTGAATGTTATAAGAGAGGGGGGGGTTTAATATTTGAGGGAGAGGAAACACTTTGAATTTTTGAACTGAAAAATTGGTACTGAGGATATTTCTAATCCAAAAGACATAAAACAAGTTTAATATTTAAAAATGGATATATATGATTTCAATATTACTATACACAAAGAATTATATCTTTTTGGTTCATTTTTATCACTTATATTTTATGTTTAACCCCTAATAACCCATTTTTATCTTATCTATTGTAATTAGTTTTTCTATTCTTACTATTCATTATGGGAAAAAATAATTTGTTCTTATAAGATAATTTTCATTATTTTTATTATATATAATGAATTATTTTTTCTAAATTCTAATCACATATGATAAATAATTTAATTTAAAATTAAACCCACTTGCATGATTAAAAATGTGTTTCCAATGAGAAAATATTTATAAGTACAAAAAGTTTTGACATCAAAATTCAATATGAGTTCTCTCCCAATGACATAAATTAGATTAAAAATATATATATAATGTAAATAAATTCACTTTTAAAACAATCAAAAAAATATGATTATAATTTTTTTCAACAAAATGGGAGTTCTAAGTGAAAACAATTATTTATCACTATCAATTAATAAATTAATATCTGTATAAAAATCTCAAAAATTCCCAATAAGATAATTTTTTTATGTATATTTAGACAACTAGTTTTTGTTTGTGAATAATTTCACAAATTTTTCATAATTAATTTTATATTATGTATTCAATTTGTGAAAAAAACTGTAGTTTCGAAAAATAATGTTTTTAGAAATCAAATCGTTTTCATTGAAATGGTTATTATTTTAATTAAAATAAATTTATAACCATTGAATTTATTTTATACATGTTTAAAAAATATATTTTTTATAGTTTATTTAGTCCTATTCCCACCCTCATACAAAACTAAAAGGCTATAATGGTAATGTTTAAATAATAATATTTTAATAGATTATCATTTTTTGATTAAACCATGTTTTTTGTGCATCAAAATATATCAATGTGATTTTTTTTATTTAAAAATAAAAATATCGAAATGTATTTGGATGTTATATTACCTTTAATGCTTGGTTTGTGTGTAAAATACACTACCAATCTTCATATTACTTTTTTAAAATCATGTAGTGTCACATAAAATTGAAGAGTAATGTTAAATTCCATAAAAGGATCCTAAATTGGATCCTTTTGTTATGGGATACAACAAATATTATTTAATAAATGATATTTATAATGAATTAAATTAACCCTTGGTTTAAAAGAGACAAAGTGTTTCTAAAAAATTATGAAATATTCTTTTGTCTTACCAATTCTCTCTTAGTCCCAACCTCCCAAGACCTCACGTTATCCCATTGATAACTTTTACATCACATATTATTTTATTACTATAGAAAAAATTGTGTAATAAGTATAAAATCTAGGTTATCAATTTAATCACCTATGTTACCCACAATAATTTCAACACATTTCCTTTGATATGTAATCTAGAGTTGATAAGAAAAGGTTCTTAGATAAAAAAATAAAAAAAGTCATTTATCACCCCTTCACCATCACAAATTAGTAGGCCCACATATATCAAAACATAATATATGAATTCATCAATATATAACATCCCCTCATGCGATCACTAAACACAACATGAATATAATGTTACATGGGTCTAAATATGGTTAAAAACTTTTTAAAAAAAAATATTTATCATCAAATTATAAATTGGAAATTTCTAATATGAGATTATAATGAAAAAAAATATATTTTTTGAATCCATTTCAATCCTCTATTGAGTTAAATTTTCTAATAGGTTTTTTTGAAACTCTATTATGAACTCATAATTCCTTTTAAATAACCTTTTAAAAAATCAAAGGCATCCATATGTTTTCAAATATAATTCCAATGGTATAAGACACCACATTGAAACCAACCATCCATTTTGTATTCCCAAATATTTAAACACATCAAATGTTAAATTTAGAAATCAACCACGGTTCCAAAAGAATTTAAATATCACATAGAATGGTTAAAAGAAATTTTTAAGATAAAAAAACATTTTCTTTAATTTTACTAAGTATAAAACACCCAAAAAATTGTTTTCATAATCGATTTATTCAAAATTACTATTTAAAAACATATGATGACATTATCAAACACGATTAATAATACTCAGAATCAAAAAAAGTGCACTTCGTAATTTTTATAGGCTCTTATCACGGAATGAAATTTCATTAAAAGGGATAACCAAATTTTGAAAATTCCATTTTCTCACATAGAAACCCATATAATCATAAGTATAATAATGTAACACATTAAAAAAATAAACCATTAAACATAATCTAATGTGAAGCGACGAAAAAAATAGTTATCCCATTTCAATAGAATACTAGATAGAAATAATTTATAACAATGGTGAGCACTCCAACATTATAATAGGGGTCCTCTATAATCCTTAAACCATAAAATATTTAAGATAAAAACATACCAAACCCTTTATAAAAATATGGACTCCCTAGGGTTCATAGTTGAGGAAGAAAATGATAGGGATATGGTAATGTGAAGAATGAGGAAGGAAACTACAAGAAATGAATCTTATCTGATATAAAATACACATAAATCGGAGGAAGATACCACGATGATAGAAGAGACAAATTGGTAGAGGCTCCCCACTAATCAGTTAAGGATATCCATGAGATATGGGAGGAAAAGGGGGATCCACAACCTAAAAATGTAAAATGGAATTTACCTAATTTTCATTTTATTAATTATTAGGAACTAGAAATGATTTGGTTGCATGATTTTTCTATATCATGTACCAACTATGTGGATGTTAATTCCATGTCCAAAACCCACTCGTTTAGTTCACATGGAATCCCACAAGTTTGTAAAAAACAGGTGCCAACAATGTGAGATGGAAATGTCAAAATGTAGTCATTATTGACATGCATATCAAATGGTTTAATAAACTATTCCCAATTCATGAACCCTCCCCCATTACACACCAATGTCCTACATGGTTCCTATAATATTATTACATCTTGGACTCAACCATGCCCCACCCATGATGAAAAACTATGAAAAATACATAATTAACACAAAATAGAAAAAAAAGTAATGGTAGATACAAATTACCTCTAAACCATGCCTTAGAACTGTTCAAAATTTAAAATATCCATAAATTAAATATTTTAATATGAAAAACCATTTAAACATAAAACATTACTTATGCACATAAAATAAACACATCAGTTGCATGATGGGTGTGAAAAGACTTCGAACCAAGCCACATTCTTCCCATATATCATTTTATGTCCACGTATAGGATAGTTGTAAATGGATTCCAAAACAAATTCATGAGTAAAATGTTAAATCATAGAACAACTGTAAAAATTCTCTATCAGAACTAGCCATCCTTATTTCAAACTGATTAAAAATACATTAATTTGAATATATAATGTGGTTGAGTCTCAACATAGTCCTCCCAATTATTTTAAAATAATATAAAATTGTATTACAATATACAAGAAACTTTTCTATAAAACAAGATGACAACAATAACAAAAACATTCCCAATATATCGTAAGGGTATTTACAAAACTATGCCATCTGAATCCAACCAAAAAAATGAGATCAAAACCACTGAAGGAAGGCACTCAACCTTGATGAATCTCAAAAGACTAAAATATAACCACTAAACCCTTGGTATCCAAAAACCCAAAAATAATTTCTACCAAAAAGGTCACTCATGTAGTAGTAACATGAATCTTACATAGGGATTGATTTCAACAGATAGGGTTGTATAGATCTAATTCCCAGGAATATCAACACATGTTGATTCTGGTACAAAAATATGCCTGATGGTATCTGTGTTCTAACTAGAAGAAAATAACCACCACCCATAGTGAAGAACCACATAAAACGCCAGTCATATCTTCCTCAAAGAATTTTTTTTCAAAAATCTTTGATAATAATCAAAAAATGACTAATCATCCAAAATATTCATAGCCCAGAACATGAATCATAGAGAAAAGTATAATCACTAATTTAAACTCAAATATCTTCATTTTTGATACAATAATCAACCAAAATTAAATATCACACAAGAGTCCCCAATAAAACAAACCCCCTTTGGTCCAGTAATCACATCAAAGATTACAGATGAAACAAATGACGGTTATAATTTTAAACCAAACTCACAAAACCAAAAATGTATAGATGAACACCAAATCACATTTTTAAGAGAAAAAATCAACACATGACACTCTACTTGGATAATGGGATGTTTTATAATTAAAAGTATGAACAATACCAAGAAAAGAATTCTGATTTGACACTAGAACTTAATTTGATTATTACTAAAAAAAATCATGAGATCATCGTAGTCATGTATCCTTAATAATATCATGTAATACCATGATCACAAATGGGTATGCTCAATTCACTAAATAAACTAAAACAAGATTAACATTTTATAAACATACCACTTTAAAATATTTCCAAAATTTATTACAAAATTATCTCAAACCATTTTCATATCTATAACTCACATCTTGTAGAGACCCAAAGCCTAACGTACATGTTCATTACAATACATATTCGGAATAATTATAACAAAAACAAACACTCAAGGACCGTAATAGTTTAGTGTCTTTGGAAACTTGAAACATGATCTTCTAATCTTGGTGAAAGATCTTAAAAATTTCCAATAAAGACCATCCCTTTTTTTCCTACCTAAAACCTTTCTTTATATCCTGGGGAAAAGAAAACATATAAAGGGTGGGCTCAAATTCTCAGAAAGGGTAAGCATGGTGAAAATAAAACAAACCATATAAATTTGAACTTCAAAACAGGAACATAAATTTTAATCATCAAACTCTTGAGTTGTGAAATAAATCTTGGCAGTACGTAAGGAATAGATGATAAAGGAACATCAATCATGATAAAATATAATGGGAATATAAAATTTAATTTTGGAAACCATTAAGCACATGATATGATTTCCATAGTAGCCAAGGCATTTCTGCCAAGACCATCTTAGTGGACAAAGTCCCTTTCTAAATCGAGTTCACTCCTCATTCCAGTCCTATATTATTGAACCATATTAACTTAATATTCCAACCATGTATATATAATGAGATATAAATCCTTACCCAATGCATTGGAGGGAGATATAGGTCCCACCAATCTCATAATGAAACCATTCTTATGTGTTCTACAAAATCATAAATCATACCATAATCCTTGAAATAAACATGGGATTATTAATCATCATGCAATCATAAAATAATTCATATAAGATAAAAGGACATCATAAACATAATTCCATCATAACATAATCAAATTAGTGTAAAAATAGGGATAGAAATAAAACCCTATATTATCATAGATGGAAAATAATATTGATAAAACACTTGAACTCCATTCTTGAGGAAAATATCCTTTCGACTTCAAAAACATTTTTCCTTTCCTAAAAAGTCATACAATTTTAAACTAAAAGAAGTTTATTAAAAATTAACTTGAAAACATATAAAGGAAGAATCATGGAAATAATTTTCTATAAAATCATAAAAATACATTTGTTCCATATAAGTTAAAAAATATTCTTCTCGTACTTTGGCCGGAAAATACAAAAAGTACCTAGTACTAAAAACTACAAAAGATTCCTTTCATATATTTTATTAAAAACTCACCAATGGGTAAAATAGGATTTAAATTTATTTAGGAGGATATAAATAATATTAAATATTTATGAAACATGGATGTGGATGATAAATATTTTCCAGTAAATTCTGAAGTATAATCAATCTCGGATAAAAATGAGACTGTGAGATTTTTCATTACCTTAGGTCTGATATGCTTTGTATGTATCTGAACCTCCTATATAATGATTTAAATAATGTCATTGACTTATTAAAGAATCATATTCATTGTTATTATATTATATATGGTTCACTTATGACTTTATATTACCCGTTCTTTTGTAAATTCCATGTTAAAGCACCGTTTTGGGTAAAATCTTTTTATTAATCGTACGTGTCTGGACATGTTTTTATTGATATTATTATTACTTATATAAAGATTTAATTACTTCTATAATGTAAGTCATGATTTATATATCATATATATTCAGTATATATATATATATAATAGATAGATATATGAAATGAAATACACCGTTCATGGAGACAGTAGGTTGTACGTATGCATGAAAATTGTTTTCCTTTCCTTATTTACTTGAATGGAAGTAAGTAGATGGCATATATATATATATATAGTAGATTTATCATGTCATATATTTCATTATTATTCATTATATATACTTTATAATCATTCTTGAGTGGTTAACATGGATAATGAATCTCATCGCATCGTGGAGATGGAAATCCGTACGTACGCACGAGCGATGATATTGTTCCCATAATTATTTAATGGAATTGAAGTGGATGATATAATATATCAGAATCAGTATGATGTTATAATAACAATATATAGTTTTTAATTACACCACTATACCTTTTCTATTAAGGTGGTGGTGGAAAAACAGATTACACCACGGCGTGGAGACGGTATTCCGTATGTACGCACGCAGAGTGATTTCATTTTCGATAGGATGGATAGAAGGTGAAATAGGGTTGTTTCATATTTATAATAACATATAAGTATATGATTGATACTGATGTTATTAGATCATAATCAAAAAACTAAATAAGAGGAAGTAGAAGAAGAAATAAGTTTTAAAGAAGCTGTAACAAATATTACCTCTTCTTCAACACGCCTCTTTGAAGCCTCCTCTTAGACACTAATATTGATCTTTTAAGAAGTCCATGACCTCTAGTATGTTTCTAGGGATGTTTAAAAGAGAAATGTTATGGGCTTGGCCGAGCATGAAGGATCTAAATTTTGTAAATAGAAGAGGGAGGAGTTTCCCTTTTATAAGGGAGGAGAGAGGCACCTTAGGAAAAACATAAAATATTATTTTATAATGAAGTCATATTCGGTTTATAATAGCTCCAAATTTATTTATTTAGAATCTAAAGTGATTAGGGGTGTAAATCCTCTCAAGAAATAGGTTTTAGACAAGTTTAGGTTACTATTTTAACCTTATCATTTAGACTTAACTCTAAGTTATATAATTTAACTTTTACCATGTCTTCTTGTTTTCTTACACTATATGGGTAATAAAGTTAAAATAACAAGGAAAAAGAACCCAAGTGGTTAATTATTAATATATATAACCTTATATAAGTCATTTGGCTTAACACTATATTTTTAGAACTATAATAAAAATTAATAATATAATATTTTTTTTAAAAACTATTTTATGTCAATTTTGACACTATTTGATAATTGATTTTTGTGAAAATCATAACAAAATTATTAGTTCGAAAAAATTTAATTGAATAAATAAAAAAAATGAAATATTAACATAAAAATTAGTGGAATTTATAAAAAGTCTTAAATGACATTTATTTGGGTATTTATTACATCAATTATGTTAATATTTCATTAATAAGGTAATTACTACATCATCATTGTGTCATAAATAAATTAAATTATTTAATTTATAAAAATTATAAATAAAATAAAATTATGTAGGAAATATTTTTATATTTATAATGATTATTTATGGTCTAATTTATCTTATGTATAACCCTATATTAAAAATTTTTTAGTTATTAAACATTGATTTTAACGCTTTTAACTCTTCTTTAAATAAAATAACAATAAGTGTCCTAATCGAATTCAAGTGGGAATAAATGGTGATATTTTATCCCTAAAGTTGTTTTTGGTCGAATTAAACTTATCAAATATAATTAGGACATGTGTTAGGGTAATAATAATAACATTTTTACCCTTAATTACCCTATTTTCTTTTAACTGTGGTAAATAAAATTAAGAAGATACTATTCACAAAAAATTATTTCTATCTTGTTGAACCACATTTTACTACTTGATATTAACCATGTCTCTTGGATTTTTGAAATTCAACTCACTGAAGAGGTAAAATTAAGTTTTATGTACAATTACAAATGCTCCTTGGAGGTGGGTAAAAGACGGTGAAAAGTTCAATAAATTTTTTATATATCTAAAATTATTATAAAATAAATCCAATGAATTACATTGAACTTATATAGGTATTATATATCAATCTTGACCAAAAATAGATTTAAATAAAATAAATTATTCTTTAAATTAAAATGTCGGTTTTTAAATAGTAACCTAGTGTTTTCACTATTCATAAAAAATTGAATGTTTTCAGAAAATTACCAAAATATCACCCGAGGATAATTTCGATATTCCGAATCCGAAAATGAATTCGATTTTGAATGATAAAATTTATAAAATTTCAAAAAGTGGGTATTTCTAATCATAACAGATAGTTTATATAATATTTTAATAACATATCTTTGTTTAGTGAAACCCAGTATTGCGTACTACACATGCTATTGAACAAGGTCTTGATTGCATGTAATGCAAGCCATGTTCGGGATGTGTGTAGTGAAAGATCTGTTTGGTGTGGAAGATAACATAATAAAAACTTATTCCATTTATAAATTAAACAAAATCTATACATAATGTCGTGTAGAATAATATCCACAAAACAAACATGAAATTGTGGGTAACATGAGCCAAGAATACTGTTGCATATACTGTAAGATATTACAATGTTGCGTATGGTAGAAGCTAATCTTGGTGTAGTATATAATAGAAGACATCAATGAAATTTAAAATAATATATCTCATAAAATCTATGGGTGTTACATTCTACCCCTCTTAAAATTAATTTCACCCTCGAAAGTCGTTGGAGTTATAAATCGTTTACTACTCGATAGTTTCTTTCATATAAACCCACATCGTAAAAATGAATACTAAAAATCAATTTTAAAATGTGATGTAAGAAATGTAACGGTTACCCAAATTAACTCATCACTATTTTTTCACATAGGAGAACATAAGTGAAAATATGGATATGGAAGAGAAACCTAACCATAAATTTCTGATGGAGAGTGGTAGAGAACAAGGATATGAAAAATAAAACAACCACAAATCGATAACTTTGTGATGATCTAAGGTACCATCTAATACATCAGATATAATTGCACTAGGACAACCGTTTTGGTTTTCAATATCATTTCCCTAAAGTTGAAAATTTTGAAATAGAAGAAATACTTACTTGATTTTGGTACAATATCACTATTTTTTGGGCCTTGAACAATTTCCACTTCATCTCTTAAAGAAATGAAGTTGAAATTGTCTACTGTGAAGTGTTATCAGATCATACGATAGAATGATAGGTCATTCCATCTGTCACAAACATAATGTTTGCAAAAGTTATATTTATAAGTCCATCTGTGGTGAGATTAATCATATATGGTTCCTATATATCATTCCACATAACAAATTAAAACTAATTTCTACTAACTAGGGACTTCCTATAGGCCAGTGGTAGGAGATAGAGGCATGTTGCACTTCGGTAGTGGGTTCGATTCCTGCATCCTTGTCCGATGCAATGGGTTGTCGCCCATCTTGCAGGTTTTCCTTTTTCTAAAAAAACACTATTATAACATTATAGAAATAATATCAAAAAAGGTTCAAGCATTAAACAATACAATCTTATGTCCAAATTAATCCATTACAATCTTTAGACTTATTCAAAATAATTCTATCCAATCTCATAGTGTAATGTAAACAATTATTAGAAATGTCATCTACCGAGCCTATGAATACCATCATCTATCATGATATATCTTTTTGGTCACATTCCAAACATGTGAATACCTTAATCATGTATTCTCTTGAAAAATGAATACCCATTAAACCTTAATGAAAACATGAATGCTGTCAAAAGGTAACTATTTCCACATTCCAAAATATCAAAATTTCTATATACTCAAACCATAATATAACATTATCCTTACATCAGTCATGCGCTCAATAATACTATCAAACATCTCATTATCTCCTTATCCCTACATTATGCACATATCTTCTACTTTCCAAAAATATCTGAATAACCTTTCATGGTTATCGGTACCATTCAATATATACGTTCAAATACTTTAGGAAAAACAATAGTGTAACAATCCTTATATGTTTCTTTATTCTATAGTACCACTACCTACACAACATAAGTCTTGATAAACATAAATCATTCCACTACCTTTTTAAACCATTGACCGAGCTTGAACAATTCTTTCATCTCACATATCATTTGTAGTGTCTTCATCATCATCAACATAAATACTACTGATACGACCATGTTGATTCTCTTCATGATACTTTCCCTTAGGGCATTGGTTTTCATAATGCCCATACATTCCACATTTAAAACATTTAATCATTGTTGATGTCGTAGCAATACCATTATCCTTGCCCATGGTGTTAACTAAACCTTTTCCATTACACTTACTAGCTTTGTGTCCTTCTTTTCCATACCCAAACTATCTTCCACTTCCTTTGAAACATTCTCCATGATGCCTATTCCCACATGATTTACATGAGGGAAATTGAACTTTTTTTCCTCTATGATCATCATGAAACTCCATCTTTCTCTTATTAGTCGAGTCTAGAAACATACCTAAGTTGATATTATTGATCATATTATGATATTGTTGATTAATAATAATAATGATGTTTGGACTTCCAAATACTATTTCATTTGGTTGTTCATGAAGAATATCATTCCATTGTCCATTATATCCTCCATTATCGTGAATCTTAATGTTTCCAGCCATTTTCTAAAACCCAAATAGAATAGTGTGAAAGGAAGAAATCATGATAAGAAAACAACATAATAAATTCGATGTAACTTCAATATATAACATCTTAGGTTTAATTCTTATATCGTTACCATAATTCTTGGACTATAAAATATACGTATAATTAACCTTAGATACATCCCTAGACATACCTTATAAATATATCTAGGGATTTCACTAAAGTTTTCCCATCCTAGTTTCCAAAGGTTAACTAATCCTTTCCTTTGATACCAACTATAGAGACCCAAAGCTTGAAGTACATGGTCCTTACAATACTTTTGCGGAATACTTATAACCAAAAAAAACACTCAAGGACCGTAATAGTTTAGTGTCTTTGGAAACTGGGAACATAATCTCTTAATCTTGGTGAAATATTTTCAACATCTCTCATAAAGATCTTCCCTTTCTTTTCTTACCTAAAATATTTCTTTATATCCTGGGGAAAAGAAAACATATAATAGGTGTGATCAAGTGCTCGTTAAGGGTAAGCATGGAGAAAATAAAACAAACTATATACATTTGAACTTCAAAACATGAACATAATGTTTAAACCTCAAAATCTTGAGTTGTGAAATAAATATTGGAAATATGTAAAGCATAGATCATAAAGGAACATCAATCATGATAAAATATCATGGGAATAAAACATTTAATTGTGGAAACCATTAATCACATGATATGATTTCCATAGTATCCAAGGCATTGCTGCCAAGACGATCTTAGTAGAGAAAGTCCATTTCTGAATCGAGTTCACTCCTCGTTCCAGTCCTGTATTACTGAAACGGATTAGCTTACCATTCCAGACATGTCTATCTCATGAGATATAAATCTTTAACCAATGCATTGTAGGTATATATAGGTCCCACCCATCTCATAATAAAACCATTCCTATGTGGGCCACAAAATCATAAATCATAGCATAACCCATGTAATAAAAATGGGATTCTTAAACATCATGCCATCATAGCATAATCCATATATGTTAAAAGGACATCATAAAATTAATTCCATAATAAAATAATCAAATAAATGTAAAAATAGGGATAGAAACAAGACCCTATATTATCTTAGATGGAAAATAATTTTGATAAAACACTTGAACTCCATTCTTGAGGAAAATATCCTTTCTACTTTATAAACATTTTTCCATTCTTAACATGTCATAAAATTTTAAACTAAAATAAGTTCATTAAAAATTAACTTGAAAACTTGTAAATTAAGATTCATGGAAATAATGTTCTATGAAATCATAAAAATCCATTCGTGCCGTATAAGTTAAAAAACATTCTTCTCGTACTTTGGCCAGAAAAGTCAAAACATACCTCGTACTAAAAACGACAAAAGATTCATTTCATATCTTTTATTAAAAACTCACCAATGGGTAAAATTGGATTTAAAATTTTTTATTAGGATATAAATAATATTACATATTGAGGAAACATGGATTTGGATGATAAATATTCCCTAGTAAATTCTGATGTGTAAACAATCTCGGAAAAAATGAGATTATGAGATTTTCCCTTACCTTATGTATGATATGCTTCATATGTATCCGAACCTCATATATAATGATTTAAATAATGTAATTGACTTATTAAAGAATCATATTAATTTTTATGATATCATATATGGTTCACTTATTACTTTATATTACCCGTTCTTTTGTAAATGCCATGTTAGAGCACCGTTTTGGGTAAAATCGTTTTATTTATCGTATGTGTCTGGACTTATTGTTCTTGATATTATTATTAATTATATCAAGATTTAATTACATCCAGAATTTAAATAATGATTTATATATCATATATATTTAGTATATATATATATAATAGATCGATAAATGAAATGAAATACACCGTTCATGGAGACGGTAGGCCGTACGTACGCATGAACGTTGTTTTCCATTCCTTGTTGACTAGAATGGAAGTAAGTAGAGGACATATATATATATATATATACATTAGCTATATCATGTCATATATTTCATTATTATTCTTTATATATACTTTATAATCATTCTTGAGTGGTTAACATGGATAATGAATCTCATCGCATCGTAGAAATGGTAATCAGTAAGTACGCATGAGCGATGATATCGTTCACATAATTATTTAATGGAATTGAAGTGGATGATATAATATCTCAGAATCAGTATGATGTTATAATAACAATATATAGTTATTCATTACACCATTATACCTTTTCTAGTAAGGTGGTTGTGAAAAAACAGATTACACCACGGCGTGGAGACGGTATTCCGTACGTACGCATGCGCAGTGATTTCATTTTCTATAGGATGGATAGAAGGTGAAATAGGGTTGTTTCATATTTATAATAAAATATCACTATATTATTGATACTGATGTTATTACTTCATAATGAAAAAACTAAATAAGTGGAAGTAGAAGAAGAAATAAATTTGAAAGAAGCGGTAACAGATATTACCACTTCTTCGACACGCCTCTTTGGAACCTCCTCTTAGAAAAAACATTGATATTTGAAGAAGACCAGGACCTCTAGTATGTTTTGAGGGAAGTTTCAAAGAAAATTTGGAAGGGTTTGGCTGATATTGAAGTCCCAAAATTGTGTAATGAGAAGAGGGAGGAGGTTCCCTTTTATAAGGGAGGAGAGGGGCACAATAGGAAAAACTTAAAATATTATTTTATAATAATGTCATATTCGGTTTATAATAGATCCAAATTGAATTATTTTGAAGATAATGTAGGGATGGATCTAAATACTCTCCAACAATAGGTTTTAGACAAGTTTAGTTTAATATATTAACATTATCATTTAGATTTAACTCTAAGTTAAATAATTTAACTTTTACCGTGTTTTCTAGTTTTCTTACACTATATGGTTAATAAACTTACTATAACAAGCCTATCGAACCCCAAGTGGTTCATTATTAATATATATAACCTTATCTAAGTCATTTGGAAGAACCATTGATTTTTATGAATATAATAACAATTGTTGATATAATATTTGTTTTAAAAACTATTTTATGTCAATTTTGACACTATTTGGTAATTGATTTTTGTGAAAATCATAACAGCATGATTAGTTATCAAAAATTTAATTGAATCAATAATAACATGTAATATTAAACTAAAAAATTAATGTAATTTATAAAAAGTATTAAATTACATTTATTTGGGTATTTATTACATCAATTATGTAAATATTTAATTAATAAGGTAATTACTGCATCATCATTGTGTCATAAATAAATTAAATTATTTAATGTCTCAAAATTATAAATAAAATAACATTATTTAGGAAATCTATCTAGATTTTTAATTAATCTTTATCGTCGAATTTATCTTATTTATAACCCCATATTAAAAATGTTTTAGTTATTAGACTTTGATTTTAACTCTTTTAACTCCTCTTTAAATAAAATAATAATAAGTGTCGTAATCTAATCCAAGTGGACCTAAAGGGTAATATTTTATCCCTAACATTGATTGGGTTGAATTAAACTTATCCAATAGATTTAGGAAATGTGTTAGGGTAATAATAATACCATGTTTACCCTTAATTACCCTATTTACTTTTAACCGTGGTAAATAAAAGTAAAAAGATACTATTCACCAAAAACTAATTTTATCTTATTGAACCAATTTTTATGCCTTATTATTAACTGTGTCTCTAGGATTTTCGAAATTCAACTCACAGAAGCAGTAAAATTAAGTTTTATTATAATTACAAATTCTCCTAGGAGCTGGGTAAAAGACGTTGAAAAGTTCAATAAAATTTTTTAATATCTAAAATTATTATAAAATGACTCCAATTAATTACATTGAACATATATATGTATTTTGTATCAATTTTTAACAAAAAAATTAAATAAAATAGATTATTATTTAAATAAAAAGGCGGTTTTTAAATAGTAACCCATTGTTTTCACTATTCATAAAAAATTGAATGTTTTCAGAAAATTACCAAAAATTCACCCTAGGATAATTTCGAAATTCTGAATCCAAAAATGAAGTCCTTTTTGAAAGATAAAATTTATAAAATTTTAAAATGTGGGTATTACTATTTATAATGGCTGGTTTATATAATATTTTAATAACATATCATTGTTTAGTGAAACCCGGTATTGCGTACTACACACGCTATCGAAAAAAGTCTTGATTGCTTATAATGCAAGCCAAGTCAGGGTTGCGTGCAGTGAAATCTATGTTTGGTGTTGCGTATAACATAATCAAAACTTATTTCATTTATACATTAAACAAAATCTATATTTAATGTTGCGTACAATAATTTCCACAAAACGAACTTGAAATTGTGTGTAACACGAGCCAAGAATAGTGTTGCATATACTGCAAGATAATACGGTGTTTCTTATAGTACAAGATAATCTTGGTGTAGTGTATAATAAAAGACATCAAAGAAATTAAAAAAAATATATCTCATAAAATCTCGGGGGTGTTACAAATCTGGGTCTCATAATAAAACATGAATTATAATTTTAATCAACCCAAATTTATTCACCCCTTTTAAACACATTCCATGGGTACGATCCCAAAAATTGCACTAAAACTATTTTTAAATTCAGTATTCTCCCTAATGATAAGAAACACCTCTTAAAGAATATTGTTCATACATGATTAGGAAATATATAAAACACAAACAATTACACCAAATTTCAAAAATGAAAAAATTAATTCAAAAAAATTTCATGATGAAAATTTTATTTCACAATCATTCCCCCTGGCCTTGTTTTAAATTTTAAAAGTCGTTAACTTGTGAAATTCATTTTCCAACAAATAAAAAAAATTCACATCACATGAAAATTTGGATGAAAAAATAACAACACAAACCTAATTAAACCTCAATTCAATGAGTCTAAAACATCATAAGACAAACCATTATTCCTTCCTATTTCACTAAAAAAAGTAGTAAATTCAATCATCAGTGGACCTAAATAAAAAATAAAGCATGTTGGGATACCCTGACTGAAATGGAATCATGTTTGATGTCCAAATTCAAATGTTTCAATGGCCACAAAAACATATTACACATAAACCATTTCTTCATGGTATGTTTGTATGTCCCTACAAGACAACCTCATGCTTCAATCCCCTTTTCTGTATCAATGATAAACATAAAAAATTATCCTGTTAAGAAAATCAATCCATACCGTTGAGAAATATAAGAACACCACCATAGGCATTAAACCATAGTGAAATAAATTATTAAACCACAAGATATAATAAAAAAATAAAATCCTAACTAACCATATAAACGTGAGGCTCATGGATAGAAGGAAGTCCTGACACTGTCCCCATTCCTACCTCTCAATACCTGGAAAAATTATCGTCACACTAACTAAAACCAAATAAAAAGGTGGGTATTCAAAAATATAGGATATAAAAATCTTGGTACAACCGCGAAAGCGGCACACACGAATGTAAGAAAACTACAGTAAATCGCTAGCCCGAGGACTTGACCACGTGAACTTCCCCTCAGCCCCCAAGCCCTGACCTCCCCACCATCAACGGTGGGGAAAATGTGTTGGTCGGTTTATGGGGTATTGAGGCGTCCTTACCCCACCCCCTATCACACGTCCCCAGCTAGGCCCAAGGTGGCCAACTAGTGGGCATGGGCCGTTCCATGCGGAGTCGAGGGGACGAGAGGATCACTAGCATATAATGTGCATTTCCTTTGTGACTACTCTAACCCAGAACCTCGACTACAGGACACCACCACCTTAAACCAACTCTCCCAAGTCACCCAACTAGATCTTATAGATGTTCCAAAAAACATTCCAAATTTCCATGGGTTTAAAAAACTTTTAGGGTATCCCAAATGATTACTTGTGAATTATTTCTATATCATATAATAATATAAATTTCCAATAGAAAATAAGAGTAAAAAATTGACTAAAAATTAGGTAAAAATAATTGAACATCAAAAAGGTTTATATAAATGACATAAAATAATTAAAATTAGTATTAGATATAGGAGAAGACAAATATAAAACAAAACATACCATAAAGGCTTATAAAAAATTCAATGATAATGAAAAATCTTCAAACCAGTTCCAACGAGTTCCTACATGACCCACATTCGCCATCCAACCACACATCTACCCTATAATTACAATAGAGGTGGATCTAACATTAATGGACCTAGTTCGGATAAAATATAGGCAAAATATAAAAATACCCAAAGTTCTCTACATGCAAAGTCTATACAGTTTCTTCCATATTACATCCAAAAAATTATATATTGAAATAAAATTAAAAATTATCATTTTTCATATGAATAAAAATATATATAAAGCAAACACATATTTGTTTTGATACAAATCTATTTTTTTTATTTTTATTAAAATAAAAAATAACATTAACATAATTTTTCCTATAATACACATATTTTAAAATCAAAAATTTTAATGTTCCATATTAAAAGAATTCATAAATACCTATATTTGAATAGAATTTCAAAACAATTGGTTTCTAATATTAGGATGTTTTCAAGAACATACATGAAAACAAACTCCCAACTAAATAATATTTTAGATGGCCTAAAACAATTTTTTATAAACCACAAATATTTGAGTTTCAAAATAAAATACCAACTTATCATAAAATCAACCTAATGAACTTATGAATAAAATCTATATATATTTAAAATACACCTCTTTAACACACATAAATAATAAAATTTGAATGTTAAATAGTATTTTACCTTCACGTTCCTTACTTTATATCCTTCACATATATGATTCAAAATCATTTGAAATGAAACCCATTAAAAAGGAGTAAATCTCTCTAGAATGAACAAATAAGTTAATGTCACCCAGTAATGACAAACATAAAAAATGTGAATATGTTCCAAGAAATAATTCAATAAGTAGGGTGAAAATTTCATAAAAAGATAAAGTTCATAAAAAATCATTAAAATGATCCAAGTGTTACGGGATCTAACTATTTTCCTCTAATAAATGGTATCTAGTGTGACTTAAAAAAGCTATGTGTTTACAAGGTGAAAATTCTCCATAAAAAATCCTTTAATTTCCCTTATACTTCCTCATAATTTCTCAATTTCAACATCCCATGAGCTCTCTTTGTCTAATAAATAATGTTTCATTCATTGGAACTCTCTATCACATATATAATGTCCCATAACAAGCTATCAAAATTGGTCAGTACATCAACCCCCTAAGTCACCTAGCCTGATTCTCTAAGGGTATTCCTTTATTGTCCAATAGAGGTAAGAAAAACAAAAATCACATATAACGAATATAGATCAATTGTAATAATGCATGCATCATAGGTTATATATTCCTAAGTAATCACCCCAATTACAAAAGAATAAACAATATATACAAATCCATCAATAAGGGTCACCCAACTAAGAGATGAAATTCCAATTAAAAGAACAAAAAAACTAACTTATGAATAAAGAGGGTTGATAACTTTTATGAAAATTCATTTTCTATTAAATTCCACACATACATTTTTCAAAATGATCTTGTAATTCCAACACAAAAATCAAATATTATAATCTATATAAACATTATAATGAGATAAATTTTATGAAAAAAATATGAATCTCAAGGGGGAACACACATCTCTACCTAACTAATATTTATATACATTCAAATCCAAAAAAAAGTTCCAAAATATAAATATTATGGGATAACATAAATTATGAAACTATACAACCCATTTCAATTATCTAAAAATATTTAAATACATAAAACAATTTATTTTTAAACAAATAAAGGTTCTAAAAAAATTGTAAATGTCACACACAAGGTGTAACACTTCCTTTTATAATCAAAGAACCCATGTGAAATATTATGAACACTTTAAATAACTCAATATAATTTATTAAAAATAAAAATATAAAAAATATGTAGTTTTAATGTCATAACGCATCAAAAAATAATCCAATAACACTCATAAGATTTAATAAGTCACTTGGGAAGTTTTAAAAACTCCTGATGTGGAATCACATCCCATTCCATGGGGAAAAACTTTTAAAAACACTTATTTTCTCCCATAGGAACGTATATTCATATAAAATTAATAACAAAACACTATATAAGAAACAAAAATTAAAATAATTTAATATGATGTGAAAAAAAGAGAAATATATTCCAACTCATGAGTACACATGAAAATGGTTTCCATCCGTGATGCAGAGCACTCTAACAAGCCACATGGTGTCCTCTACAAGACCTAAAATATTAAATACCCATGAGAAAATCATAACAAACATTAAATAAATATTGTGGTATCATTAAGGCATAAGGGAGAGGGGGATATAAATGGGGAGAGGGTAGGGGAAGAATCAATGAAATCATAAGAAAATATTCATATCAGAGGCGGAACATACTTGACTCAGAAGTGGAGACAAACATGATATAACATAAGTTGTGGGAGAAGCTTACCAAGCACCATGGATGGTCATACAAGTGTTAGGTGGAATATTACGCCCCGTAAATTAAAAGTATTTATTCTAATTAGAAGATTACACTGTTTGTATGCATTGTTTTTTAATCGACATGACAATAATGTGAAAGTCACATCCTAGACAAAAACCCACTTGCACAATTCACTTTTAATTCTTCATGATTGGTAAATCCATGTTCCAACTATGCTAAATAGAACTATCAAATTATAGATCTGATTCACATAATTTACATAAAATTAAATAAATCAGACACTAGATGTGAACCCTCATCCCTATAAACTAGTGATATTATAAAGATCCCCATAGTATTCTCATGGTTTGGAATCAATAGTATACCAACCATATAGATAAACCAATAAAAAACAAAATGAACACATGATTCTATTATATAAGTGTAATAAAATGAATACGCCTAAATAGTTTCATTAAATTCTTCACATAAAGATAATATCTACTAATTCCATATTTTAGTATGAAAATAGCTAAAACAACCATTAACCAAAAAAATAAACTAATACAAACACCATAATAACATAATGGGTGTCATGGAGTTTCATAATTAGTATAAAAATATGGTTTAAATAACATTATATGTTAATAAGAGTACATGATATTAGTATAGGAATTCCTGGGGGTAAGTATTCTATTTGATTTCAAGAAAATCAATGTTATTTTATATAATGTTATTATTATGAAGTATACATGATTAATATATGTATTATTGGGTATATAATTTATAATATTTTCAGAAAATGGTTGTGTATAATTTTAGTATTATAGGTTTCTGTAAACCTTTGTTTTGTATATATTAATAATAAAATTGATTTAATTATTATTATAAATTAGGAATATAATAATTTAGTGGAAACCTAGAGGACAAGGTCAAATGTATGATGGTATACAAAATACATGTGTAATTTTTTTACAATGAAATCAATGCCTAGATACAAAAAAGGGAAAATTTTATATTACCCAAAGTCAGATAGGGGTAATAACCCTGAGAATTTTTGTTTGAGTAAATAAATTGAGCTCAAAATCAGTGAATAATTAAAAGTATTAATTGCATGCCTATATTGAAACACCCATGGAATATTATTGTTTTAATTCACATTATAATTAAAAACAATTATTTATGATTTAAATATAATTTATTTTTAATATAAAACTAGTTAAATTAGATAACCAAATAGGGAAATGTCTATTGAAAACAAAGATTAAACATATGATTTATAGATTGATACAATTATATCATAGTTGAACCAAATTTAATATAGGTCGAAATGAGGTTGTAATGGGAGAAGGTATATAATGACCCTAAACCTATTAAAATGATCTAGTTTTTATTACATTTATACTATATACAAGTAATCACATTTGATAGGTATGAATAGTATAGTATTCAATATAAACTAGACACATACATGAATTTTAAAAAAATTTCAAAAAATAACCCAATATCTTAATTTCCTTAGTAAATCCATTATTCCATAGAAAATATCCCTATATATAAATCAGTATACAAATTTTGTCACCCAGGGTAAAAGTAGAAAATGAAACGGGTGAGATCAGATGATCATTAACGGTATCCATTAAAAAAACTAAATATGGAATTAATAATATAGAATGAATAAATGATGATTAAATAATGCATTATAATTAATCTATTAATACAAAAAACTTGTACATGGATATCAAAACTAATCATATAATCATGTGGTCATCAAATAGTAGTCAGATATTGATGGAATGCATAATTATGAATATTTTAAATTATAAGGACCAGATCATATTACATACAAAACCATGAATTTAGTCAAGAAAAAACATCTTTACATTGAATATTTTTTCAAGTTTATATATTTAGAGAATTGGGACATAACACATTCATGACATTGCACATTATTACAGAGTGGATACCATAAATATAGTCTCCATTTTTTTCAAATTATAAAACATTTAAACTTAAAACATGATTCTTTGAAAATTTGTAATCATTTAACTTGGTTTTATTTTTAAATACACATACATTAACATGTGAAAATCCTTAAAAAACTCATGATGAGCACAAAAGCTCAGTAATGGATGAAAAATAAGGAAAGAGCACATTAGTCCATGAATACTCATAACATATGAATGAATTTTCAAAATACATGTGTGTCACCAATATATACTTACTTAAAGTAAAATGAGGTTTAAAAAAGATCCACACACAACATTAGAACATAAATATTATCATAAAGTTATCGTGGGGAAATACTTACATAATATTGTAACCCTCACGTCTACCTTATAATTAGTATCCCTCATGGCTACCAAATAATTTGTCAAACCATCACAGTTACACATAGAGTAACCATACAGCTGACCTCCAACATACACATACCCAAATGCATTAGAAGGAGATATAGGTCCCACCATTCATTATAAATAATTTACAAGATCCAAAAAATAATCACACAACATAAATAATTTCATAATAACATTGCTTTGGAATTTTGTAAAACTGACTTTTAAAAGAGGATTTTAAAAAAGAAAGCCACCTATAAATTACATACAGTTTAAGAGAGGATTAATAGAATGGATGGATTATGTATATATATTATAAATACCCATAATGAAACAAATTATAAACAAAAAACATCACAAAAACAGTATAAATATCACATAAATAATGAAGTATAAGGTTAACCCAAAGAATGGAAATCGTGTTAAAAATTCTATTACCTCAGGCTTGTCTAACTTCATCCATGTTTAAACTTACAGTATAATAGTTAAAAGAGTGTTATTAGTATTATAATGAAATATTTTCACGTTTATAACATATTATATAATCATTTCATTATATCATTTTCACCCTTTAATTGTTAGTATTTTTCCCCTTGCACTGTTTTTGGGTGAGTTCTTCACATTATTTCCATGATTGGTTCATGGTGGATGTTCAAGTTGATTGGAAGTGATAATCTATAATTGGAATGGAAATATATTTACATATTTCCAGTACCATAATTTATAACATTTATCAATTTGATGTTTTATATTTTCCTGATAGATCAGTTAAAACATTAATGATGTTCGTTTAGATCATTTTAGTGGTTCTTTGATAATAACGACCTCATTTTGTTTTTATAAATTTAAACCATGCGTAAAAAATAATTCGAGAACCATGGATGAGATAGAATACATATATTATAACTTTTTTATATCATAAAAATGGTTTCATGACCAGACATTATAGATTTATGGAAAAATGAAATCTCATTGTCCATGATGTCGGTAATTAGACACATCATGGACAATATTTTTAATTCATTCGATAAGTGGGAGAGGAGAAGAAGAATGATGATTAATTTTCCATGAAAATGAGTAAATACTGAATATAAACGATTCTTAGAGCTTTTATTCCTCTTGGTTAAGGGGAGGTGAGGAAAAAAGAAGAAAATATATGAATCTTGAAATAAAAGGAAACTTGAGAAATTTCTCACGAAAATTTGGCAGCATAACGGCGTCTCTTAAAATATCATAAAAATAGTTTGAGGAGAGAAAGAGGATATATCATCACTATTACAAAATATGTAAATTAATGGGGGAAATGAAATGAAATATCCAAACATAATCCAAAGGGAATGGAAGAGATTAACATAAAATGAACGAAAAGAATGAAAATTAAAGATGATGTTTACCTCCGGATCTCTTCTCCTTGATATCCTTCTTAAGAACTTTGGTTTTGGTCATTTTGTGAGGACATAAGCTCTAGGACGTGGGGAAGATTTTTGGGAGGAGTATTGGGCAGATCTTTGGCATGGATCAAGGCTTTAGAGGTGTGAGAAGAAGAGGTAAGTTAGGGTGGTATTTATAGTGGAGGAGTGGGGGTATTTTTCATTATTTTAATCATTATTATGATATTTTTTCCCAAGATTATTAATAGTCTTATTTCATGTGACCTAAAATAGTAATAATTTCACGTGAGTTTGAAAAAAGTGGCCTTCCATCAGTTATGATTCCATATATATTTAATATTATAGATAATTTGATTATATGGTATTCTATCGTATTTCACTATTCATCAAAAATTAATGAATTTCAGAAAAATCCCAAAAACATACCCTAACCATTTTTCGATGTGTAGAATTCAAAAATGATGTCCATTTTTTGAAAATAATTTTATAAATATTATTAATTTAATTCATAAATAAATCCTACCTAATTCAAAAACTAACAATTCTAATTCTATAACTACTTCTATATCACGATAAAAAATTAACCAAGATGTTATTATCTTAATGTCTTAAAAAAACCATACTATTCATTAGGGTCATATTACTATTCATATTACTATTCATATTACTATTCATAATTGTATATTACTATTCACCAAAAAAACAAGTTGGTTTCATCAGACTCCAAATAACTTATTGAATACAATTGTAGAAGGAAATTTCTTAAAAAATCAAATCATAGTAGTAGAAAAAATTATATTTAAAGGATAGTTATAAATATCTACATTAAAAAAACTTACATGAATTTCTATTTATTTTCAGAAATACTTGGGTGGTCACTTTATCTCCACCTTTTGGAAATTACATCATCTAAATTTTATTTACTTATTAAACAACTGAGGGTACTTTTCCCTTATAACATTTTCAGACTCCCATGTTTATTCTTCAACCATGTGGTTTCTCCACAAAACTATTACCTGGTGGATTACCTTATTACACAATACATGTTCTCTTTGATCAAGACTCTGAACTGGTTTCTCTTCATAAGATAGGTTCTCTTCTAGCTGAATGGATTCTAGGCTCAAGACATGTGATGAATTTGGCACATACTTTCTCAACATCGAAACATGAGACACATTATGTTCTTGAGAAAAACTCGGAGGCAATGCTACACAGTATTCCATTGTTCTAGCTTTCTCCAAGATTTCAAAAGGACCAATGAACTGTGGACATAGCTTCCCTTTCATTCCAAAACACATCACACTTTTCCAAGGAGAGATTTTAAGTAAAACATGGTCACCTATATAGACAGATACGTCATTCCTTCTGTTATCTGCATAACTTTTCTGCCTACTCTGAGTTGTCCTCATGTGTTTCTGGATCATCCCCACATTCTCAACCACTTCTTGAACTAATTATGTTCCAATAAACTTTCTTTCACTGACTTCATCCCAAAACATAGGAGTCTGAAACCGCTTCCCATACAAAGCCTCAAAAGGTGCCATCTAAAAAATGAAATAAAAAATATTATTATAAGAAAACTAAAATAATGAAATATTCTGATCCCAACTTCCCTAGTAGTCCATTGAACAAGCTTGAAGCATATCCTCCAAATTCTGAATAGTTCATTCTAACAACCCATATGATTATGGACGAAATGTTGTACTGAAATTTAATTCTATGCCCAACGACTTCTAAAGTCCCTTCCAAAAGATATAAGTGAACCTGGGATCTCAGTCAGATACAATGGAAAGAGGAATACCATGTAACCTGACAATCTCATTGATGTACAGTCGAGAATGCTGATCCAAATACATTGTATCTCGAATAGACAGAAAATGTGCAGATTTTTCAGTCGATCAACAGTAACCAAAATTTCATGGTTTCCTCGAGAAGTATTTGGTAGTCCCGCCACAAAGTCCATGGATACATTCTCACGTTTCCACTCTGGAACTGGAAAAGGCTGAATCATTGTATTCAGTAACTAGAACTCTGCTTTAACCTATTGACATGTCAAACATTTCATTGTAAAATAAGCAATATCCCTTTTTATTCCAACCCATCAATAATACTTTTGAAGGTCTTTGTACATCTTAGTACTGCAAGGATGAAATGAAAATGGGAAACTCTATGTTTCATGGAAAAATTCTTTTTCAACTGAGAATCACAAGGCACACAGAACCCTTTACCATATCTCAAAACACAACCTTTACCGAGATTAAATTCTGGAAACTTACCTATTTTAACCAATTATATAATTTTCTGTAGTTAACGATCTTATTTATGAGCTTGCTTAATTCTATCTAAGCACTAAGACTTTACTGAAACCTGAAACAAAATAGAGGTATTTATTACACCAACAACTTATAATCCAAAATTCATCAAATCATTAATCAAGGGACCTTGTTCCAAACGTATCATAAATAATGATGCATAATGTTTTTGAATTAAGGCATCTACCACTTATTTTAAATTTCCAGGATGGTAATTGATACTGTAGTCAAAATCCTTTATCAGTTCTAACCATCTTCTATGCCTCATGTATAATTCATTCTGAGTGAATATATACATCAGACCTTTATGGTCAGTATATTTTGGACATTTGGCTCTGTATAAATTATGCCTCCAAATGTTCAATGCTAAAACCACAGCATCCAATTCCAAATCATGTGTGGGATAATTTAGATCATGAGGTTTAAGTTGTCTTGAATCCTCGACAATTACCTGATTATTCTGCATCAAAACACAACCAAGTCCCTTCAATGAATCATCACTATAGATGAAAAATTCACCTTTCTAGGAAGTTAAGGCCAAAACTGGAGGATTCACCAATCTCTTATTTAGTTCTGGAAAACAAACATCACATTCCTATTTCAAAACAAATTTAACCCCTTTCTGTTTTAACTTAGTTATCGGGCTAGATAACCTTGAAAAGTTCTGAACAAACCATCAATAATAACCTACTATCACAAGAAAACTTTGAATCGCTGTAACATTTGTGCATCTTGTACATTCATCAACTACTTTTGTTTTGGCTGGATCAACTATTCTTCCATCCTTATTTATATTGTTCCCAAGAAAAGAAATCTATTGCAACCAAAAATCAAACAAGCTGAATTTTCAATACAGTTTCTTTTCATTTAATTGATGTAAAACATCCATTAGATGTTTTTAATGATCGTCTTTATTTTTTTGAAAATACCCGAATGTCATCAATAAATGCAACTACAAACATATCCATGATCTCATGAAATACTCTATTTAAAAGATTCATGAATAAAAAAGGTGTATTAGTTATCCCAAAGGGCATAACAACAAATTCACAATGCCCATATCTAGTACAAAAGGCTGTTTTCGGGATGTCATCCTCATTCACCATCAGCTAATGGAATCCGGATCTCAAGACAATCTTGGAAAAGTACTGAGCTCCCTAGAGCTGATCAAACAAGTCATTGATATGAGGCAAAGGATACTTGTTTTTAATAGTGATGTTATTCAAATCTCTATAATCAATTCAAAGTCTCACATATTTTTTTAATAAAAAAAACAAGAGCTATACAAGGTGAAGTGTTAATATGAATGAAGCCTCTATCATGCAAATCCTGCAACTGATTTTTCAATTCAAGAAGTAATATTTGAGACATACGATAAGGTGGTTTTGAAATTGGATTAGCATCAAGAACTAAGTTAATTGTGAATTCGACTTCTCGATCATGTATGACACTGGGTAACTCATCAAGATAAACATCAAAGTATTCATTTACCACATTAACATCATTCATTTTAATAGTACCTTGTTTCCAAAAATATGAGAAAGATAACTTTCAGTTCCATATTTCGATTGTTTCCCAGGATCCTGATATGTTATCAATTAAATGGGTTCATTCTTTCATACAAACTGAAATACTTTCTGAAAATCAACTACTTAAGCTCTACAGTCTATCTTAGCATGATAATAATAAATCCAATCCATTCCCAGAATAACATCAAACTCGATTATGGGTGAGACAAAAAGGTTTACAGGTAATGTATTTCTACATAACAGAATATAAAGATTATAATAATTCATCTTTTCATTAATATTTCCCCCTGGTGGTTTAACAAAAAGTTTGGGTCTCATTTTTTGAGGTGATATTTCCAATTTACTTGAAAATATCATAGAGGTGAAGGAATTTGTACACCTTGTATCAAACAAAACATTAGGAAAATCTAAGTGAACCAAAAAAGTACCTAATAAAACTTCATTACATAGCCTGAAATCTACCAATGTATTCCCAAAGGATCTCACTAAACCTTTCAGCTTGTAGTATAGCTTCTCTGCCTCATTCATATCTCTCGTTGGGAATGCATTTTTATAATGACCCTTCTCACCACATTTAAAACACTTTACAGTATGCTTATCAAGTATAATATTAGGATCATTTTCATTGCAATCCCATGCCATATGTTCAAATTTACCACATTCAAAACCATTCCCAGTTTTTCTAACACATTCCCTAGGGTATTTCTTTCCACACATTCCACAAAAAAGAAATTGGATTTTCCTACCATCATATTTCTTTGGTTGATTCATACCCATTACCTTCCATCTAGACCTCTTCTTCTCTTTGATTCCAAAATGAACGTGATCATCCAAAAACTCCATCTCTACCCTCTCCACACATTGAACAAGTTTCTCATAACTTTTGAATCCACGGGAGGCCAACGCCCTTTGATACCTTGGCATCAATCCTGAATAAATGTGGTTAATTTTTAAACCAGGATTCCAAATAAGATTTGGAGCATACTTCACCATCCAGGTGAAGTACCCTTCATTCAAATCCACTGAATCCTCCTCATTTTGCTTCAATTCAAGGAATTTATACTCTACCATAAGTCTCACCCCCTTAAAAAATATTTTTCAAGGAAAAGACTTTTAAATTCAACCCACTCTAAGGCATAAAAATCCTCTATACCCAGGATATTCCTTACAATTGACCATGACTCATCAGCTTCCCCATCAAAAAGATAAATTTAATGACTTACCTTTTGATTTTCTAAACATCCCATAACATCGAATATTTTTTCAAGGGATTTGATCCATCTTTTAGCTGCTACTAGATCAGAAGATCCATTGAATACTGGAGGGTGTTGTCTCATAAATTGTTCCTCTACTATCATGTTACATTGTGGTAACTGTATGGGTTATCTTTCATGGATTCCACCACCATTTATTTCCTATTTTAGCTGAGCCTTTACTATCAAAAAATTCTCGGTTCTAATCCCTACCATTCCAGGCTATAGATTCAGAATGATGTCATTCTATCAGTGGCTCTCCACTTCAGCATCCTGATTCATTCAGAGGACATCCATTTTAATAAAACATATCTCAGATGAATAAACATGGAAATCTTTAAATTATAAAAAAAAAATCAAATTAATCATAGAGTAAAAATCATGCATGGTATTATTTTAACATCACCATAACCCCTAATGTTATCTAAACCATCATATGATAACAATTATAAAGACCTGACCTTATTACGTACAAAATATTGAATTTAGTCTGGAAAACATAACATTTACATTGAGGATTTTCTCAAGTTTAGATATTTAGAGAATTGGGACAAAACACATTCATGATATTAAACATTATTAAAAAGTGGAAAACATAAAAAAAGTCTCCATTTTTTCAATATATAAAAAATTAATACTTAAATTGTGATTATTTGAAAATTATTCATCATTTAACATGGATTCCTTCTATGTCTTACACATCCATTAACCTATGAAAATCATTTAAGACATGTAATGAGCAAAAAAGCTCAGTAAGGGTTGAAAAAGAAGGAAAGAGCACATTAGTCCATGAATACTCGTAACGTATGAAATCATTTTCAAAAGACAAGCTTGTCACCCAAATATACTTACATCGTGTAACATGAGATTTACATAAGATCCAGTCAATACATGAGAACATAAATATAATCATAAATGTATCTTGGGGAATTACTTACAAAATATTATAACCCTCATGCCTACCTTATAATTTGTAACCCCCATGACTACCTTACAATTTGTGTAACCATCACAGTTACACATGAAGTAACCATATGGACGACCTACAACTTACACATACCCAATGCATTGGATTTATATATAGGTTTCACCCTTAATCATAAAAAATTCTCAATAACCAAAACATAATCATACAACATGAATAATTGTATAAAAACATTACTTTGGAATTTTGTAAAGATGAATTTTAAAAGATGATTTAAAAAAAGAAAGCCACTTATAAATTACATACTATTGAAGGGTGGTTTAATAGAGTGGATGGAGTTTGTATATATACTATAAATAAAAATTATAAAACATTATATAAATATAACCAATCACACCAAAAAATTTAAATAGCACATAAATAATGAAGAAGAAGCTTAACCCAAAGAATGGATATCGGGTTAAGAATTCACCTACCTCAGGCCTGTCTTACGTCAAATTGTTTAAACATCCAGTATAATCATTAAAAGTGTGTTATTAGTATTTTAAATAAAAATTATCATGTTTATAACATGTTATATGATCATTTCATCACATCATTTCACCCTTTAATTGTTAGTATTTTCTCCTTGCACTGTTTTTCGGTGAGTTCTTTAGATGATTTCCATGATTGGTTCATGATGGATGTTCTTGTTGATTGGATGTGAAACACAAGAATTGGATTATAAAGGTATTTATATATTTCCAGAACCATAATTTATACCATTTAAAAATTTGATGTTTTATTTGAAGATGATACACATGTTTAAACATTAATGTTGTTCGTTTAGATCATTTTAGTGGTTTTTTTATAATAATGAGATCATTTTGTAATATAAATTAAAACCATGTGTACAAAATAATTAGAGAAACATGGATGAGAAATAATACAAATATTATAACCTTTTTACACCATAAAAATGATTTCATGAATAGACTTTATGGATTTAAAGAAAAATGAAGTCACATCGTCCACGATGTCGGTAATTCGACACATCATAGACAATAATTTTAATTCCTTCGATTAGTGGGCGAGGAGAAGAAGAATGATGATGAATTATCCATGAACATGAGAAAATGAATAATATAAATTATTCTTGGATATTTCATGAATCTTGGTTAAGATGAGTTTATGACAGAAGAAGAAAGGAAATGAATCTTGAAATAAAAGGAAACTTGAGATATTTTTCACAAAAATTCGATAGCCTAACAACATCTCTTAAAATTTCATAAAAATATTTTGATGAGAGAAAGGGGATATATCATCACTCTTATAAAAAATTTAAATTAAGTGGGGATATGAAATGAAATATCCAAACGTAATCCAAAGGGAAGTGAAGTGAATAACATAAAATGAATGAAAAGAAATAAAATTAAGGAGGATGTTTACCTCTTGATCTCTTCTCCTTGAGAACCTTCATAAGAACTTTGGTTTTGGGATTTTGGTGAGACCAACAACTCTAAGACGTGGGGAAGAGGCTTGGGAGGAGTATTGGGAATATCCTATGCATTACTCAAGTCTTGAGAGGTGTGGGAAGAAGAGGTGAGTGAGGGTGATATTTATAGTTGTGGACAGGGGGTATTTTTCATTATTTTAATCATTATTAAAAATTTGTTTCCGATGATTATGAATAGTCTTAGTTCATGAGATCTGAAATAGTAATAATGGAATGTTTTTTCGAACCAAGTGTCCTTGCATCACTTATGATTTCATAAATAGTAAATATTACAGATAATTTGATTATATGGTATTTTATCTTTTTACACTATTAATTGAAAACTAATGAATTTTCAAAAAATCCAAAAAAATTACACTAACCATTTTTTGATTTGTAGAATTAAAAAATGAAGTCCATTTTTTGAAAATATTTTTCAAAATATTATTTATTTATTTATTTTTTAAAAATCATACTTAATTAAAAAATTAATAATTCTAATTCTATAACTACTTCTATATCATGATAAAAAATTAACCAAGATGTTATTATCTTAAAGCCTTAAAATTATATATTAATTAGGGTCATATTACTATTCATAAGGGTATATTAATATTAAAAAACATGTCGGTTTCATCAGACTCTAAATAACTTACTGAACCCAATTCTAGATGACAGTTTCTTGAAATTCGAAACACAGTGGTGGAAAAATTTATTCTTAAAGGATATTTATAAATATCTACTTTAAACAATGTTCCATGAATTTCTATTTATTTTTATAAAATAATGTGGTGTTATATAAATATTCCATAAAAACCTTATGAAAAGAAATCTGAATAAATGGGTGAGGCCTCATCCAAAAACCCAATTCGATTTGTCTCCTGAGACCTATTGATGCATCAAGTGGATATTAAATTACCATACAATCGATTTCTATGACCAATTCATTAATCATTTGAAAAATAAATCTATGAAAAAATTAATATTATTTAAAAATAATAACAATCCTCATTGATAGAAATAATAATATGGAATATCAGTACATTCCCGGATAAAACTGATCATATTCCATCAATGAAATATGATTAATGTTATCATTAGAGTATATACAAAAATTAAGATTCCAAAGAAAAATATGCCCACATAGAATAAAATACTTTATAGATATTACAAGAATATTTCGTTAAGAAAATACCATTTTTAATTTGAAAATTGTTTTTAAAAAATAGATAAACATCCGACATATTAAAGAAATGATTTTATTTAAAAACAAACATTATAAAACATTAATGAATTTTTTATGATAATACTAGTAAAGATATTGGGAAAATATATACATTCCATATATGATAAAATAAATTAGGTTCATACTCTTGTAAAACTGGTAAAAAGTTATTCGTTGAAAAAATTAAAACAAGATTCATTTAATAACATTTTTTAACATGTAAAACATATTTAATAATTTCATTAACAAATAATTTGATTGCAATTAAATTATTTTTTTAAAAAATTAAATGAAAATAATGACTTGGGATTAAAATATTCCTTATGTGGGGACTTAATCATAAAAATATAGAGTATTGATGAGATTTTATAATAAACACCTCCCACCTTTCAAACATTTGAATAATAACACCTATAGATAAAATAAATTCATTTGAAACCATAAATAACATAAATAAAAAAATATTAATGGTATAACGTATAAAATTGGAAATATATTCCCCATATACAGAAATAAGTGTGGAATATGGAATATGCCACTTGGAAGTAAAAGTGAGATGAGAAAACAATACATCAGGTTTGACTTCCTTCATATTCATTCAAAAATCATTTATAATATATTATTATTTATGATTAATATATTTAAAAAATAATCTAATGTATATTTATATGCTATTTATTACTTAATTATTTTCATTTATCACTCATTTATTAAGAATTCATTGTTAAATAAATCTTTTGTATAATAACCAATTCATTTTTCATGTATGACCAGACATGGTAATATATATATATATATATATTGAAATTTATTAATTAAAATTCATATACAACAATTTAATTCCCGATTATAATGGTCATATTATAATATTTCATGATTCATTTAAATATTTTATTTCATTTCATGTATGTTATTGAACATATTGTTATTTAAAATCATTGGGAATTACACTCTCACCAACAAATAAATTATTCCCTCCAAATTTAATATTTTTTTGGGGTAATCAATGTTTTTAAATTTGAAAATAACATTGTTGAAAACCCCCAACATAAAAAGGGTTAAAATTATTTTCTTGAAAATATGGATAATAAAATATGAAGGTCAAATGGAATAACACATAACCTGGTTTCCATATAGAATATAAATTAGTTGGAAGTGAAAATATGGACACATAGTATAATGTAAATTCTTGAGGACTGATACATATTGTTATAGAAAATGGTCATGAGAAATTTACCCACCACAAGAATATAAATCTGTGAGAGGTTAAAAGAACATTAATTTCTATGTATAAAAAGTTAACTAATAATATGTTTATGATAATGTATTTTTCGTTATGTAAAATTCTTAACTGGTTCCACTAAATGGTTTACCTGGGATGGTTCTCTACATGAAATCAAGTGTACCACTCCATACTCAAGAGGCTTCTAACTAAATGTGAGTGTCTAATTATGGTATGGTGGGAATATTATGCCCTCATAATCATATTAGAAAAAGGTATTCCGTGGATAAATAAACATTAAAATAATTATAAACAAAAAATCAATAGAAAAATATAAATAACTAAAATAATAAACATGGATAATCTGAAAATCATCAAATATAAACCAATCTTGTATATATTATACAAAACTATACATGAAGTAGTCATAGAATAGGTGATACAATAAATGAATAATGACCAAAATTTTACCCATGGATATATCCCTAAAAAACTTATGCTCGGGCTTAGGTCGGTTCTCCGACACCTCTCTATCCATGTATACAAAAAAAATGTTTAAAAACCCAATAAAATCATGAATCTAATACTATATCCACATGTTTTTTTGGGTACCCTAATGCAATGGATACCAAAATAATGGTTGATATAAATTCAATATTCCACCACAAATGGATTCTAATGCAATTCAATACATATAATTTAAAATAAAATTTTGTAAATGTATAATTGATAATTAGTAAATAATAATAAATGTAATCTAGTCAGGCCTAGTCCCCTCAATGAAATATGGATTCCCATACTTTATTTTACTTATGCTATAAATATATCTTACCAAGTGTCACCATATATCTATATATATAAATGTTTTATAATATATATATATACATATATTCCCAATATATGTAGTAACATTTATAGAAATATATAATGAAAATTAGTTTAATATATGACACACTGTGGTACTCAATCATCCATTCATAGTCACAAGAGTCTCACAGAGTAGTAAGGGACACCATTATTGAATATCATGTGAAACAGATGTCATGATTGAGTATCATTTGTAAGGGAATCCATGGCCATGTATCCCAATTTATATAAGAAATAATGCCCAAGTATAATGTGTAAGGGTTATTATTCTGGAGTATCATGTGTAAGGTATGACATGCCCATGTATCATGAGTAAGAGAATCCATGATAATGTATCATGTGTATGAGATTACCTACTGACGTATCACAATTTATAAGGGACTCGATATCCATTTACAGTTCAATAAATTATTTTTATCATTTCATTCAAAAGTTTCATGGAGGGTAATGATTGATAGTATTACCATTCGTTCGTCAATTAATCCAACTAACAGAAATTATCACATTCATTAATATGAAGAAGACCATGTACATGAACATTCCCAATTACAATTTTGTTTATAAAAATTTAATAAGGAAACATACATAGATATTCCATTATGAAATTCATTATAGCTGATTTTACATAAATAAATAATAACATTAGTCAGAATTATTTTATTCCAAGAGTACAAGTCTATAATTATTCAGTTTTATAATGTTTCTCTAGTCATTCACTAAGAATAATTATGGCAACACAACATGGATATGAGTTTTTTTACACATACAACAAGGTATAAATAGAAAATGAAATATATTTTCTATTATATTTATCAAAACTAATTTTTATTTTTATTCATATTTGCTAATTTGACATGTTACTATCCAGGATTCATTCCCATGAGTATTATAATCAATTCCATTAATTTCATTTAATGATTTTATTTTCATAGATATTCCAAACGCACAAAGTTTTGTTTCGTAAAATAATCACATTTGTTGTCATGGGAATATGAGAGACAAACCCATGGGGTGTACACAAATATTTTTATACTTATAATTATTCCAATGTGTTTTTTAAGGAATTAAATTATAAAACAAAATAAGTAAAATTTATTGGTTATTCTTTTAACAGGCAAGAGGTGTAGAATCTGACATTCAATAATCAAAAAATAAATAAACATTATATGATTAAATGGAAAAGAACGATAGCAAAAACATTATTCCGAGGATGATAAAGTCATCTAATATGAAAATTTTATTCATTATAGAACAATATAAACAAATGGAATATACAAACACATTTAATATAGGGCATATGATCTTATATAGAGATTATATCTTAGGCAACATGATAAACAATGAAAATAAGGGAGATAATCCTACGTATTACCAAGTGAAATCCAATATGAAGAGAAAAATTTGATTCATATTCAAGATAAGGATCATCCCATCATTCCAAGGGTTGAGGGAAACGACAACTCTCACTCTACTACTATAGTATGAGGAAGGAAATGGTTGAAGCTATTTTTATTTTAACCAAAACATGGGATGGAAACATTTAAGACGTACACCATGAGTCTACAACTCTAATCCATGGATCAATACATGGGAAATATAGATAATGGGATAAAAATAATGATAATTCCATAAAACCATTAAAAAGAGGGGCTATCTACTATCCATAACATTTAAACCATAAATGATATTTTGAGACTGTAAATGGTTGCAGTTTGAATTCTCACACCCATCGAGCTATCTGATTCCCCCATAACCTTCAATCTATGACTCCTAACTATTAAAAAAACCTAAAAAAATAACAAAAAACAACACATAAATGTGTTCTAACTCTCATTATAACATTTTTTTAAATTTCTTACAATTTGGGCCGTCCAACAAATGGGAAAATTCAAATCCCATTGGAAGAATCCATCTGGATAAAAACATTGGATATTACAATAAGACCACCTTAGAAATTATTTTCCATTATATTACTTATAAAAATTACCATTACCCAACCTAATAGGGTTATGGAATATTAATTAAAATAATTTTTTTCCATTTAAAATTCCCAGGGTTCCTACAATAAATTCATTTAACACATGATACATAAGCCATTGAACAATGATCCAACATTCGTATCGAAAAGAAAAAATTGAGACAGTTCTCACACAAGTTCTTATAACTAAATAAATGATCACTTTATCATCTATTTCATCAACTGGCCATTGATTCTTATGAGCATAGATTCTAGATTGAGTGGATAAATTCATGTCATCGTTCTCCCACCATTGGAATTTACTATATAATCACTACCGCAATATTCAAACTACATTCCAAGATCATTTAAAAATTTATTAAAATATTATATTACAATTGAACATATATATCTTGGTAAGGCATAATTTTTCATGAAAAGACCCATAAAAACTTTATTCTGAACATCACCCATCCAAATATTATTCCTTAATGCAGTTATTGATTGAACTCCCTATACAAGTAAAAATGAAATCATATTGATACATAATGTGATTAATATTTCTAAAAATGTTTAATTTTATGAACAAATTAACCCAATAACATGATCTTGACACCCTGAATCTATGGTAACTCTTGATTGGCCTATGAATGCTTATATAATCTGTTAACCATATTCTTTCAACATCTCATTCTAATGAATTTATTTTTTTTGTCATGCCAAAGTTCTGGAACTTGTGTATAATCGACTACATAACATTAGATAATATCCCAGAAAACATACCATACAGGCCTGATTATAGGGCTGGGGTAACTTTAGGGTCAACTACTGGGGACTATGGGGCACATCTAAAGTCATCCATTGTCAGTAATTTAAATGTGAGACGTTGGTTTATAGTTGAAACATCTACACATATAGAATACATATTGTTGCCAATAGTTTTATGACACCTAGTGATAGATTCAATGAATCATATGGTGTTCATGAGTCCATCCAATGTCTTCCAATATGGGAATCGTGGTATCACTCAGGAAAACTAGGACTATTTGATTACCCACTCCCATATAGTATCTCAAAAATTCCATGTTAATCAAGAAAACAAATCCTTTTATTTCTTTCCTTACCTCAATATATAAATGATCCTCTATCAGTGTACCCTATATGATATCAAAATTTGAAACATGATCATATTTATGCCAAGTAATATAGTAATATTATATCAACAATCTCCAATAAGACCAAAGAAACTCCCATAAGATCCAAGTCAAAGTGTCTGCCATGGATTCTAATCCACCATATCTGAAAACATATAATATGATCATTCAGACCACATCATTATGAATTCATTCAAAAGAGATCATCATATCTATAGATGGATCATCATTTATTAACCAAGACTACTTTACTTTATGTAATTCCATGACTATTTCAAAAATAGCAATCATATTATAACCATGTCTCATGGATTCCTCAAAGGTTCTTTACATAGCTAACCATTTTATCATTGTAATGAATTGAAATCACTAACACGCCGCAAATGATTTACATTCACTAGGACACCCATGTTTACCAAGAACGAATCCAGATTGTAGAAACCATCTAAACAAATAAAAAGGATTTACATTTAGTATCATTTCAAAGACTAAAAAATTGAACTAATAGCCTCAAAGGCTATCAGAATAAATATTGACCACATCCAATAATTATTTAACATTTATGATCCCATTACATGTAAATACATGATAACAAACATTTGAACGATTCTCACCACCTTAAGAGTATGATGGTTATCATTTTATAAGAAGTGAAACTAATGTCATGGAACAATCTACACTCATCACTGAAAACTGGTTATGGATGTGAACTATATGCTTTTAAGAAGCAAAAAAATTAAAATAGAAGAAGGAAAATAACATAAAATAATTCTATATAATATATAACCTTCATTTATATGTGTTTCTATCCCAATTAAACCACATTAACATCATTACTATAAGAAATGTAATCAAAAACTAAACTGATAAGTAGTGTTACCAGAACTTATCCTTTTGAAACATCAACCAAAGAATTGTGACAACACAAAATCAATTAATTCATATGACACTCGAATATGGGGATAACCTGATAACTTAAAAATAAAAACTCTAGTATATAATGATTTACACCAAATTCATACTATATGTTATATTATTTCCACAATATGAAGGTTACCATATGCATGTACATGTAGTACCATGATATTTCATCACTAGAACGATACATAATTTGATACTCTCCACTTGTGTATTGTCCCCACACATTTTAGTATTAGATGGACTACACGAATACATATCCCATTTTATTATTATCCCAAAAGACTATTAATCTGACTGACGACCTCCCATGTCATCCATTACTGAGGAAAAGAATTGGGCAAACCACATACAAAGTAGTTTACCATACTTTAGGAATGTCTATCCCACTGAACTGGATAATTACATTATAGTCACACCCCTACAATTATTATTGTACAAAATAACTCCCCATCTACCTAGGGGTGTTGTTCCATCATTAAGATTCCAAATCAGGAAAAATATTACCTGAAAGAAACCTCACATATAAAATTTTTCAAAAAAAATTTTGTACGGTATTAATTTCAAGGACACTCTCAACAACGAGGTATCTATTATAGAAAAATAGAGAGTCATATTTTAAACTTTATTCATTAAAAAAATGTTTTCTATCACTGAATTTTTATCAATTAGGTTTAATAAATTGAAGAATAATTCTACAAGAATGCTCGTGTTCTCGTTCCAAGGAAACCATCTAAGAATCAATAGAATTTACTAATACATGATGTTATGGAATAATAACACCTCTAAATTATTTCATTTAATCCAATAAAATAATTCTCATTTAAATTTTTAATCATTTCAATGTATCCTTTTTGTGAGTATAATGTACCAGTTATAAGAAAAATGGTTTTTGTACTATATTTTTCTAACCCCACAAGGAAAAACATGCATGTTATATAAAATATCCATTTATGAATTTATTATTTAGCTGACATACTATCATAAATCATGAGATCAAACATATAAATTTAATTTTTTATCCATTTTTATTATCCATAAAGGTTCTCATATTCGTCTGTGTTAAGGAAAATTTTAATTCCAAGATATAGGGGAAGACAACCATTAAGATGTAATTGGAATTATACTAAACAAACAACATAATAATTAGTATCAAAATAAAATAATATTTATTTTTTATTTAATGGGGATCATTTAAAAAATATAGCATTTTTATTTATACACAACACCGTAATAGTGGTAGATAACACATTGATTAGAAAATCCTTGGTTGTATGAGTTTACTACCCCCATGAGGTTATGTACTATAGCATAATAAATCCTAATGGAAAGCTACGAGGGACCAATAAATACATTCTAGGATTATTTAAATTAATCCAAATTATATTGAAGTCATCATGAATTTGAAATACCGTTATATGGTTTTAGTCTTAACTACATACCGCAACTGACCTACTTATGTCCATTCACATAGACATTCTATTTAGAAGTTAATTATATCTCATTTAACTTCCATCAACAATCAAATAATCTATAATTAATTATGGACAAGTTTTTATATCCATAAAACTTTTCATTTATAATTTTCCACTAGTTGATCCATATAAATAATAATTTCAACACACCTTTTATGGGTTTTTAGTTACATAATTAACAAGAAGTTCATACACCATTAAATATGTGGGATTTACAGCTCATCCCAACCTATTTTTAATTTATGGAATTCATAAAAAATTTATTTTTTTTCTATATATGGATACTGTATCATTATTTATTAGAACAATTATTTTAGTATTTTTAATGAATCTTTTTTAAAATGTTAGGATAAATACACTCATTGATATTTTGGCTGAATATGCATTGTCATTATCAATGTCATATGAGAACCACACCCATGGGATGATCCATGATTAGGTATCATAATATAATAATTCAAAGGATTCAATATTTCTCTAAATTTCATCCTATGAAATAAAATTTTATTGTTATACATTTTAGGAGCGACACAAGGATAATATGGCGTGTAGTATAACAACACAATTTATAGACATGATAGACATTAGGTGAAAATAATTAGACTATAATCCTTATGATTTGGATCCTTAAATAATCCAATATCCAGATTTTATTTTTACTAGAATGAGGGAAATCATATGGATAATAAAATTCCCTAGAAATATATCATATGATCTCTCATGGAGGTTGCATCGGAGAAGGTAAGATATACAATGTAAAAAAAAGATTCAAAACCAATGGTTTACAAAGTAGAATCCAATGTGAAAAATAATGTTTTATTCATATTATGAATGAAGGAGATCACATAATACATATATTGAAGGGGAATGGGAGCACATTTTCCACTAATACTATGCATGGAATAAATGGTTCGTACCCCATTTTATAAAAACTAAAATATTAAAAGAAAAAGATTACAGTTTAATCATTGGACCTCTAATATAAAAATATGATTTATAATCTAGAAAAGCTATATTATGGTGTAAAAAAGGTTTATTCCATTTAAAATATGGATATATGGGATCTCCCATATTCATTTTATTTACATCATAAATGATATGTCTATGATATAAATGGATGTAGCCTATAGCTGCACACCCTCTGTGATGTCTGATTTACCTGAATATTTCCCTAGGTTACTAATAACACCAAAAAACACCAAACCCTGATAAAAAAAACAATTAAATGTTTTACAACCCATATAATTAAATTATAAATCATATATTCTAATTTGGTCCATCAACCAAATGGTAAAAATCATTTTCCTCTAGAAAAATTAATCTGGTTCAAAACATGAGATCACACACCTCAATTCAAGGGATTATTTTAATATATAGTTAAATTAAATTATAAAATTTACATATTTTATTTATTTCTATGTATTAATCACAATATCATACTTATTTGTGCTTCAAGGACATTCAATATCATATTTTATGATAGGAAATGGATATTCAAAATAATTTTTTTATTCCTGATGAACTAAAATATTATTTTCACAAAAATAAGATCGGAAATCTATTCAATATAACTCTATATATGTACCAATAAAAAAGGATTGAACATGTCATCCACTATGATTGATCCTAATTTATCCTCAAAAAATAATATGCAATATATAACTCAATCCATTATATACGTAAAACACTTTAAGAAACCTCAAAAATATGAATGACTATAACGTCCCCTGATACGAAACCCTATCATGTGTAAAAATGGTTTGTTTTGATACCTTAATGACATATCCCCATATGTGAGATGATTATGGTTAGTAGTGGTGTGTTATAAGTATTTTGGGAAGTCTATACGCCCTGTATTTAGAGTTATAACATAACAAAAATTAGAATTTAATAATAAATAATTATCCGAGTGCGGAAATGATGGAAATAATACAATATTATGGAATACCAAAAATCTTTGCCGATTGAATTATCCAATAAATAATCATGTAATAATTTATTGATTTTATAGAAATAAACTAAATGTCATTATAATAGTAATACAAAATAAATTACTAGAAGTCTCAAAAAATACTCAATTATCCTAGGTCCTGAATCACATGTTGGTCCCACCTCAAAACTCCTTCCCATTTATAAAGTTAAATATCCACAATAGTGTCCCTTTATGTTTTCCTAACCAATATCCATATAATATTTATGGGCAACACATTTTGGTCTAAATAGGGTGTGAATATAACTTATTAGGTGAACTCCACCGTGTATAAAACAACCAGTATGATAATAGGTTTATGAAAAATATAATAAAAACGTTCATTAATTAATTAGACAATTAAAATAATTCTCCATCAACCATATTAAACATCATTCCAGTATGTATTTGATAATTTATCACATCCATTAAAATGATAACCATATAACCATAGTAAAATTTAACCCCCTTGGGTAACATGCTGAAATTTCATTGAACTTTCCTACCAACCGTGGTAACCATAACCTTATAACCAATGTGAAAATCATAAAAATCTGGGTAAAAACTTTTATATAATCATATTTTATTTTAACCAAGTTTGATATGTATTTATAATCATTTCTGTATCTTCAAATAGTTCTAGATCACCATATAATAATTTCAGGATGTATCACTAGTTTTAGTATGCTATATAATAATTTCAGCATTTATTAATAGGAATACCCTATATATAAAACTTTTATTATGTATCTATTGACATGGACCCCTATATAAGCATTTTAGCCTGTATCACTGGGCTAATGCCCTATATAAATATTTTATCATTAAATCACATATAAAATTATAAAAAAATGACATCATAATGTCACATTATATGGATTAATGATTAATTATAAAAATTACCATTTATCTTCAAATTAAAAATTTCATTAATTAGTTTGTTCTAACAAATAACATGCTAGTTTTATCAATAAACAAACCTATCCATGGTGATTCTATACCGAGAAAACATCCATACCCCACATCTAGTTAAAAAATGTTAATCCATTAAAAATATAAATTAATCAATGAGTCAATCCTCTAAATGGTAGCCACAAGCTAGGTCAAAAAAAAGAGTGCAACCAAAAGGAAAAAACGGATATTAAAATTTGTTATTTAATCAATTTTGTGTAAGTATAGCTTCATCGTTTTAATATTTCATATACTCAAAAATTATCAAACTACAAGGTTATGTTTTAGACACCCTATCATTATCTTCCAATCAAACAATGCATCAAAAAAAATTCGATGAGGAAGAAGGTATAGAAGATCACAAGAAGTATCCTTGGTAATAATAATCAATATTGAACCCAACAATTCATAGTATCATGTTATTACACCACAATATAAAGAAATTCATGGGACAGAATGGAAAAGTATAAAATAACCACATAATAGTGTTTTATCACACATGATGGATGTTCACATTGGATGAAAGAATTCCAAAATTTACTAGAATATTCCATAGGCTTGAGAAGGGGATGTTGTACATGTGATAAAAAAGTCAAATGCACCAAAAAAATTAAAACTAAAGGTCATGGAATTACATAGCCTAATATATAGTAACATGACATCTAATTATTTTTAATAGAATACACCAGAAAAACCTAGGTTGGGAAAAATACTTCAAGGTGTCGTCCCAGAATGTTTTGTGTGTTATTATTTTTATTGAAAAATCTAGATGATCATGAATCAGAATGGTCGGTGTTTGTTGAAGATCAGTTTTTAAGGTGACACAATTTACCAAGACCGAATGTTGTTAATAATGGCGATAAAAATAGGAAACAGAAGAGAAACACTAAGCCCAAAACATCTATCATGTTCCATGTCAAGTAAGGGTACGAGACCACATACTATGCATTGGGAAAGGTATGTAGAAGTGGATTGTGAAACTAAAAATGGTTTGTGGTAGAAGGTGGTGCAGTATGGGGAAGATTTGACACCAACAGAGGAGATTGACCGCATAAGAGAAAATTCTATACACAGACCACGTATGAAAATTTGTTCATATGAAGGATTTCAGTTCGTGGCAGTGGGAGGATCATTATGCAGTGGATCAAAGATGTGGTAAATCATGGATTATATATTTTTCAGATATCATTGCCTATATTATAATCAATAATCCCACCTATTATGAGTGGGATCAAATATCATTAATGAACATATTGATCTATAATTTCAGTAATGTACAAAGGAAGTTTGAGAAGTAGAATTCTGGAAAAGATATAGTGGTTCACCCAAATGAAATTTCGATGAAGGTTTTTGTTGAAATATATAACCCATATAAGACACAACACACAGAGGAAAAAGGCATGGTATGTGGCCAGTTTCACGAAGGAAGTCCATGAACAAAGGATAGTTTGCGAACATAGGATGGTTTGTAGAGGCAGTCCTCGAACAAAGAACAGTTCACGGACATGAGTGGTTTCACATAGAAAGTTCACATGATTAGTATGTAGATGTGGTACATGATAGCGAAGGTATATGCAATCTATGGATGAAGGGAGTTTTAGATTAGGTGCATCAGTATGCGGAGGAGGTGTTTTACGTACCAAACCCAGTACATATTATGTGGGAGGAGTAGGTGGTTGGATATTTCCACAAGAAAGAGTATAAAAGCTTTAAATATATTTTCCAAAGTATTTTACAGTTCCTATCAGTACTTGGGAAGTTGGATTTCATCTGCAGGTGAAAACAGAACTTCAACAGAGCATCTACCTAAAGTTGAGGATGTCAGAATTCATGAAATTATAGGGAGTTACATGTCCATAAACATTGTTTGGCCTACAAGTTGATAAACTATGTGCAGATTTATTTCTAGAGCAGTGAGCATTATAAGTGAAAGACGATGACCATTTCTACCGGCAATGAGACCAAGAAAGAGGCATAGGGAGTGACCAATTGGGATGTAGTGAGTAGGCCCTAAACCTTGTAAAGGAAGTGGGCCAGGCATAGAAGATCTTGCCCAAAAATTGTACTCATTATGGGTAGTAAGCCTTTGTGAACTTGGTATATCATCACAACTTTGTTGTATGCTCCTATGAAATATCCTAGTGAGGGTGAATGAATTTAATGTTTTGTGTAATATGTATGATTTTATATCTAATCATAAATTTCTATGGGAGGGATATTAAATTGATTTTTTTTCTAACAATGAAGAAATATCGTAAATGGAAAAACTTTTAATCTTTTATACACTGTTTCACCCCCACCCCCCTTAGGGTATGCGACCCAGTGGACCTAAAAACCATCCGCTCATATTATTATTTAATTCACATGAAAATTACATGATGTGTAATCGGTTCACAATGTGTATCCACTCCACATCATGAATCAGTCCATGAAATGATTCTAGTGACCTTTATGCATCATGTAATTGCTTTTCGTGGCATGTAAAATTTATGTTTATATTTTTAGATCATTTTCCACATTAAAACTGAAAACCCTTTTATAGAATCTCAACCTTCTAGTAAATCATGGTAATACGTGACCCTTATACCTAGATTCCATTAATCCAAACACACTCAAATCTATATACATAATATAATTTTCCCCAATAAAGGCCCTCCGTCTCTGAACAAGACATGACCACTAAGTCTCAAAAAAAAAACATAAAGATGAAAAAACCTAAAAAAGTCATGATCATACAAAAATAAAATTAATAAATAAATTCTTTGGAATAATGATATTAAATTTTTAAAATCAACATATCATTAATATCTCATAATGTTTCTCTTTATAATTTTATGTCATTGTAATAACATAAATCATCAGAAAAAAATAATGAAAAAAATGTATGATTCTGATAATTAAAACATTTTTTATTCCTTAAATGAAATTTCATAATGATGAATATAAATCCATAATTTTAGTGTTCTCTATAATAAATTACACTTAAATCAAATATATAAAAATTTTCCAGACACCCAATATTTCTCCATTTATTTCTTCAGTTTAAATCATCTCCATATCGAAACTCAATTTTATTAACTAATTATCTTGAAAAATTACGATTTTTTCCCTTGATCATGTATTCTAAAAAAATTTACCTTACCACAGGGTACTATCCTTGGATATCAATGACAGTCAAAATATTCAATCAAATCCATAAAAAAAATGATACCATAAAATACTTATACATTTCATTATTATTATATCAAAAGTGTGGATGTGGTTTCTCCTATCCCCATGGTATGATGTATTTTTTTTAAGTTACTAATATGTGTTATTTACCCTCTGCAGAAAACCTTGATGTGCCCTTTGGGTTTTCTGAAAAAGGGATTGAAAGTATGACTATTCGGGGGGAGAAAAGACATGGAGAGAAGCTGTTAAGTGGGGCGGTGATATAGGAGGAGTTAAAGCTGAGCTGATGCTTTCCGGAGAATCTATGATATAGGGGAGAATTAAATCTCATGATGCATGAAGTGATCGATCAATTATTAGATATTAATAAAGTCAAAGTTCATGATGAATGAAATTTATATGTATTAGTGTGGTTTCAAAAATTGGTGATAGAAATGAAGTGGTTCATTGATTAACGTTTCATTAAACTCTTGTTTCTCACACCAATCATGGATTATCTGGGCTAAGAGTAAATGTTCAGTAAATCCTTGATTTCTATTTTAATCGCATGAAGTGATATATGGTTGATGATGGTAGGATCATAAAAAAGATATCAAAATGAAAATCATTGTTATGAGAAAAGTTTTCACCAAACCCAATGGGGTAGATTTATGGGAATAATACCTCATGGTGTCCCCTAGGATTATTTTGGGTGTGATTGTGTTTGTTGAAAAAGCCAGATGACCACGAATGAGAATGGTTGGTGTTTGCCGATGACAGGTTTTTAAGGTGGTTCAGTTTCATTGTGTTCCCCAATTTTTTGGGCCACAGAATTGAGAATTTTTGTATGGAAATATATGGATTTATTCAAAGGACTGAATGGTGTGAAGAATTGTGAAAGAAAATGGAAATGGAAGAGAAACATGGAGCAAGGTACATGGATCACGTACCATGTCCGGGAAGGGTACACAGATGCATACCAGGCGGCAGGAAAGGTACGCAGGTTCAGTTCATGAAAACGAAAATGGTTCATGGAAGAAGAATGTGTGGTATGCATATGACATGACTCTAATAGAGGATATAAACTGCATAGAAAAAAAATGCAGTATGTCGACTGCATAAGAAATATGTTTTACAAGAAGGCATGCAATTTGTGGCTGTAAGAGGATCAGTATGTGGTCGATCAAAGAATTGGTAAATATTGGATTATTGTATATCGTGGATATATTTCCCTATATAAAAATCTCTAATTCCACCAATTTAGAGGTGTGATCAAATATCATTATAGAACATCGTGATCTGAGATTTTATCAAAGGTAGAAGTAAGTTCATGAGGGGAATTCTGAAAATGATGAAGTTGTTCTCATAGAAGAAATTTCTCCAAAGGTTTTTGCAGAGAGAGATATATCCTGCATAAGACATGGTACACTGAGGAAGATGGTGTGGTACATGTCCGATTAGTGAAGGCATTCTGCAAACAAATAACAGTTCATGGACATAGGGTGATTCGCAGAGTCAGTCTGAAAACCATGAACAATCTACAGACATGAGTGGTTTTCCAGAGGAGGTCCACAGGATCGATACACGGAGGAGGTATGAAATATCGAAGGAAGAAGATGTCTATGGATGATGGGAGGTACATAGTTGGGGAAACAGTACACATAGGAGGTGTTCCACATACCAAACCCTATACATTATACACTGGAAGAGGAGGTTATTGATGATTTTTACAAGGAAGCTTGTGCAAGCTTCAAATTAGTTTGTGAATGTTTTTTCTGGTACATAGAATTACTCGATAAGGTGTACTTAATCTATTAGTGAAAAAAGAACTTCAAGAGAGAAGATACCTAATGTTGATGGTGTAGAAATTCATGAAAATATAGGGACTCTCATGTCTATAAACTATGTTGGACATATATTTCGATAAACTATGGGTTGATTCCATCCCATAGCAGTGAGCGTCGGAAGAGGAAGACAATGAACCCTTTCACTAGAAGTGATCCATACCAAGTGGCATATGAAGTGTCCCTTGGATATGTAGAGAGAAGTCCCTAAGCCAAGTAAATGTTGAGATCTAGGGAATAGATGATCTAGCCAGAAACTTTTACCTAGTATTGGCAGTATGCCTTATTGAATTTGGTACATCAGCACAACTCCGTTGTATTATCCATTGATGTTTCCCAATGAGGGTGAACCAATTAAAAATTTATGTGTCAGGTGAATGATTTTATAACTTTTCATATATGGATACGAGATGGATAAAGAATTGATTTTTTTTACTAACAATGAACCAAAATCCGAAAGGGAAAAAATTTTGATCTGTCATACCCAGATTCACCCCCCCCCCCTCTAGATATTCGACCTAGTGGACCTACCACCCATTGACTCATTTTATTATTTAATTCAAATGAACATTACATGATTTTTAATTTATTCTTAATGTGTAACCACTCCACATAATAAATCAGTCGATGACGTGATTCTAGAGACAATTACACATCACAAAACTCATTTACATGGAATGTAAATTTTTTGAGGATATTTTTATCCCATTTTTCACATAAAAATCAAAAACTGATTTAATGAGTATCAACTTACTAGAAACTCATGGTAATATTCAACCCAATTATACCTAGACTATATTATTTCAAACACGCACACATCAATAGAAATTAAGTCTTTGTCCCCAACAAAGGCTCTTTGTCCTTGATTAATACAGGGCCACCAAGGCTAAAATATACTTGAAGAAGGAAATAACAAAAAAAACAAGATCATATAGAATGAAAATTATAAAAAGAAAAGTTTAGGCTTAATGAAAAATAAATTTCCAAAATCAAATTATCATTAATTTCTCATAATGTTACTCTTTATAACATTATAACATTGTAACAACAATAATCTCCAAAAAATTAATAAAATTTTTTATCATTCTAAGAATTAAAACTTTCATTATTCCATAAACTTAATATAATAATGATGCATATAAATCAACAATTTTAGAAGATTTATCATGAATTAAATTTTTTTCAAATATCTTACCATTTTCCTAGCCACCTATATTTCGCCATTTACTTATTCTGTTTCAGTATCTCAATATCAAAACTAAATTATGTTAATTAAACATCATGAAAAAATAAGGAGATCATTGTCCCTTGTACATGTATTCTCAAAAAAATTACCTTACCATTAGGTCACATTCCATAGTTATTAATACCTATCAAAATCTTCCATCAAATCCATAAAAACATGATGCATTACAATAATTATACATTTTTTTATTATTATATTTTAATATAATTGTTAAAATACTCATAAAATATAATTATTGAATCCAAATTCAAAATTACAATAATCATTTCACTTCGAGTGTTGTAAAAGAAAATAAATTACCTTGATATCTTAGCATCTTCTGAGATATATTCCTTTGACTCGTGGGGAATTAATTTTTGTTGATACCTATCGCCTGGAAGTTAAATAATTGAATGTTAAAGGATTCATTAATACCATTTAATTCACGTTCATTATGGACTTTCTCACCACACATGAATGAATATCACATTCCCTTAATGAAATTAATAGAGTGTTTATTTCCTCAATTATTACATGTGGGATGGTCCTTCCTTATCTTCTTCCACATTTGTATTTTTTATCCTCTTTCCACTTCTTTTATATCATTCCACCAGATATATACTAATTGTATAATTGCTTTTACGTATTTGTATCACATGACACTATATAATCTTATGATGTGAATTTTTGTGTTAATATTTCCAATAAAGGGATTAGATTTATCCCATAAAATTAATGGTTAATATTTCTCATTAAAATAAACAGATAGTCCACAACATGGAATGATTCCTTGTAAAGTTTTCTTTGTACATATAAATATATTCCACTTACATTTGTTTTAGAATAATTATTTCACCTCCATATTGTTTTTCCTCAGGAAAATATTTTTATAGAGAAAAAATCATAAAATATATCAATTAAATGATCATTAACTTTTCCTCATCCTTAATATTCTAAATAAATTACAAACATTGATTTAATCCCCTAAGATAATGATAAACATCAATGAAAATCTTTTCATTTTATTACATACCAAATTTAGAAATATATTCTCTGATTCCTTTTTCATTTCTACACTTACAGTGGATTTGTATTCCAGTTAAATGATATAGGTCGCTGACCTATGAATTTATTTGACATTGTTACATCACATTTTTTATAATAAGGATACATCAAATGTGAAATGATATTTACCATAACCTAAGTTATCTTCCAAACTATATTTGAAATATGTTCATATGTATCAATATTTCTAGATCCTTCCTAATTATCTTTTTCTGAGAGAAAATCCTATATGGATTATGTGCATTAATATGGATTCAATTCCTCTCCCTAGGTTTTAATTTTAAACAATGGGACGCACTATAATTCACTATAAATCATGATGAATAATTTAGAAACAAGTGAATCACTTAACTTAAATAGAAAAAATTCTTATGAATAAACACATAATCATACGCTTGGTTTCCATGGAATTACTTTTGAAACACATACTAGGGTTATGTTACCTATTTTATGTGTTACTATATATAGTTCCTATGCATTTTTCTAAAAAATCTCAATTACCAACTATAAAAACTATGGCACTAGTGGACGAGAACCAATGGTAACATTATTATATTAGCACTAGATAGAAGTAATCAAATCCCAAAGGGTTGAATTTTTTATTAGTATTTTTAAACTAGATATACACATAAATTTTGACATTAAATTTATTAAAAAACACAATACCAAAATGATTCAAGCATGATTTGTTTACTCAACTCAAAACCCAAATATTTAAGAACATCATTGATAAAAACAAAGTGATAAAACAAGGTAAAATGTAATTTGACTAGTGTGAAATACATAGAATAAAAAATTTGAGGTTTTAAATGATAAGATTTCATATCACTACACCGGTTAATGAAATATACAGGAATCTCATTGGGATCTATTCATGAACCTATCATTCGTATTGCTATGAAAACATTGCATGACTAGACAAAAAGTGTCCTTAATGAAAATAACAAATTATATAATTTAATTAATAACTACATTTTTCCATACAATACATCGATTAATATCATTCATAATAAATTTCTTAGTATCATGGAGAAAATAAACAAAAGAAAGGGGTGAGAACATATTATCAGTAAGTGTACGCATACAACTGAAACAAAATGAGGCATAAATAATATGCAAAGAATAAATGAAGATCACATAATTACACATACATATTTTCAGGAGCTCAAACCATATCAATGGATATCATCCATAATAAAATAATAATAGAAACATCCAAAACCAATCTCATATCTAGATAATTCATTACACCATACATATGAAACATACTGTTGGGGTCTTATGCCAGGACATTAGACTAAATGGGTAAGGCCTATGAAAAAACCCAATATAGTTAGTCTAATTAAACCATCTGATATATCAAGGTTTTATAGTGGTCCCCACCAATCCCTTGAAAGTTATAATTCATTTATAATGTCAATAAATAATACAACATAATCAACGTACCAAAAAAAATTAATAACTCTCAATATTGAATGAACTAATCATACAAAATATGTATAAATTTTCTGAGTCTAGATGATCCTAAAAATCAAAGAAAATTTTCAATGGTATCAATATAATATTTCCTTTATATAATATTTTAAAAAGTATTTTGACATAGATGAAAATACTTTAGATATATTACTCTAATATTTCTTGCGAGAAGTAACCTTTTTAGTTTGAATCACATTTTTTATCAAATAAATTTATTTATATTATATTAAACATTACCTCTTAGAAGTAAGTTGTAATATAATAAATTAATATTCAATAATGGGATTATTCATGATTTTTTGAAAAAAAAATCATGCTATTGACATTAAAAAAACATTTCTTTAAGACATTTTTAAAAAGGGTTATAATGTACCTTATTCTGAAAGAAATAATAAAAATCATTTAAGATAATTTCTTAAAAATATAAACATGAATAAATTTTTTTTCAATAAATCATTGGATAGTAATTTAAATATTCATTTAATATTTTAAATGAAAATATATATATTGAAGAATCATATTTCTCCAGTAGTGACTGAAACCAAAATAATCAATAATGGTTATAAGATTGGGAAATTAACCCCTACCACTTTAGTAACTCTAGAATCATCCCCCCATTAAAGGAAATAAAATAAAATAAAACAATAAATACTATATTGAAAATATATTACTTTTATAATCTATTGAATTTGAAATTTATACACCCCACAATGGAATATGTTTTTCATAAAACATAGGTTTCATAGATGTAAATGTGAGATATGAAACCCATACCTCTGGTTTGAATTCATTCGCATGCTTTAAATACTCCAATTTAATAATTATATATTTATTATATGTATATTAAATAAATACACATATATATATATAACCATTTATGACTTGCATAAAATATTTTTTCACTCTTTTATTAAAATTTCTTTTTCAAATCACTATTTCGGGTAATAATAATTACATTTTCCATATATCTTATTGGTATTTAGTTTTGGTGCTTGTACTTATTTATGAATACATAAACTAAATAATTTTAATAATTTTACCAATATCATGTTTAATTATTATATATAAAGTTATATTTATATGTAGAACATAGATACAGAAATTAAATTATTCCATTCATGGAGGTGGTAGGTTGTGCATATGCATGAACACTGTTTCCATTTTTTTAATTGACTTAATGATAGAATGCTAAATAATAATTCAAATTTTTGGAATAAATATTATATATAATAAATTATTTATAATCATATAATATATCCTTATTACTATCCATGTAAAATATAATTTAAAAGTGAATCACATAGATTTGGGGAGTTGGTAGTCCACACAAACGTATGAGGGATATTATAGTTTTTCAATAGATTGAAAGGTAAGAAGGTATATAAGATATTACCAAAATAATTTGTGCAATTATTTTTTATATATAATATATAATTATATACCCATCATATTTTCCATAAAAACTTGATGATAATTAAATTGTATCACTACATGGAGATTGTATGTTGTTCGTATGCACAAGCGATACATTCGCTTCAAATTTAATAAAAAATAATGTCGATAATGATGGATTAATAAACATGATAACATTTCAGTATATTTAGAATAATTATTTTATTATTTTATTATAAATATCATATCTTTATATGGGGAAATAGAATATGTAGAAAAATTAATGTGGTCAGTTAAAGTGGTTACCTATTCGTTCAAAATACAAATTTGGATTATAAATATCATATCTTTATCTTTATTTGGAGAATAGAATCCCGTGGGAGAATGTTTATCAATATACCCAAATGTGGTGTGAATAATTGAGATTATAAGACTCTTTTTATAATTGAGGCGATGGTCACATTTAAATTTTCATGAAATATTAAATAAATATAAATTACTTTTGATGTCTAAATAATTCAATAATGATATTATTATATTATAATAATATAATAACTCTAATTAAACTCATAAAATAATGATTGGGAACTAATTTTTATTTTATTTCACCCTTATCATTTAGTTTTAACACTCCACTAACCCTTTTGACAGTTAGTGAAATATTTCGATTTTCTACCGTTTAAGTGTTAATAATGTTAATATAAAATAACAAAGACCCATAAATGGCCCATATATGATTTATAAACAAATTTAAAATTATTAATAAAGAATATAATATTTTTATGACTTTTAAATCATTTAATAAAATATTATTTATCATAAAATACCACATAAGTCATTTTTAACACTATTCATTTTATTAGACATTAAATGCATCAAATGAAATATTTGATTCCAATATAATGATTTAAAACCATATTATTATGTAAAATGTATCTATAAAATCCATGGTAAATATTAAAAAAATAATATTATACAACTTTTAATATTTTTAAAACCATTTATTTTATTTTTATTTTAATTTAATAAATACAAGAATAGATTTTCACAAATATTTAAGGTGTTTTTGTAATTTTATAAATTAAATTATAAATATATTTCCAAAAAATGATTTAATAAAACTCAAAATTTTAATTTTTTTAATCAAAAAGATAGATTTTTTCTCTATGTGGACTTGTAATAGATATTAAGACTAAGAGAGTGACATTATCAATCTTTCTTTTCTTTAAATATTATTGGGTCATTTTTATTGGAATGTGTCTATTAAATAAGTTACATTTAATAATATGGTAACATGGATAGAATTAACGTATTAAAATAAGAATAAGGATAAAATATAATGGCCTTACGACTTGGTTCTAACCTAGATAAACCCGATTTACCCTTTACCATAGTGATTGTTTTTTTACCAATGTTCTTATTCATAATTCCTCTAAATAAAAGGGATATAATTTAAAAACCATGAATATAATGATTATTATTATGGAGTATATTTTATCAGATAAAATATATATATTTTTATGAAATTGATTTTAAAATATTTTATTCGATATGTGAAAAAACCACTTTATAGAAAAGTAGAGTTTTTCTTTAAAAATTAAATTTCTTTATAAAAATGATTCCATACCAATTTATGTCATACAATTGATTAAAATGAACATAATTGGATATTAATAATATTATATAAATTATTATACTTTTATAACATTTCAAAATAAATATCATATCCATAAATAATTGAAAAAAATATACCATATATTATAAAAATCATTATTCTTCAATATTTACTAAAAAATAAAAATATTTAGAAAAATAAAAAACAAATTCCATAAGATAATTTTTTATATTATAATTTTTTTTAAATATATTACTTTTATAAATTAAAAATTATATAAGGTATTGAAATCAATTGTGATATTTTATAAGAAAAAATAAATAATATGCATTTTTAAGAAAATGTATTTCTGAATCATAAAATAACATTACGTAAAATTGAGTACCTATTTACTAATAATTAATCAATTTATATGTATTGTGTTAGTAATTTTTATATAATTTATAATTCATTTAATAATATTCATACCCAATGATTTTATGTCCGTGTTTTAACAGGCTTAATATAATATTTGGTGATTCGATTAAGATCAATGTTTCTTATCGTATATACCATCGAACATAGAGTTATATTAAAATATTGTGGTGTTACTTGATAACATGTGATTGAATTATGATGTTCTTATTATTATTAGTTAAAATAGGTTAGATATTATCATTTCCATTTCTGTTTTAAAATATTGTTGGAAAGATGATCTTGAAAATGATGCTATGAAAGGCATGCCTCTCAAAACTCATAATACATAAATATATATAAGGTATTATATTTCAAATTAATGGGTGATAATTCAAATATATTATTATTATAAAGTAAAACACATGTTTTACAGTCATACCCTTGATTGTGTGTTGGGAATTATTTCTTTATTCACACCACTAATTAGATCTTAATAGTTATTAGTAATTTATTTTAAGATAAACAATTTCATATCCAAATGATAGTAATATATTAATTAATATATAATAATTTTAACACTACCTAAAGGAAGGAATTTAATATTTATCCCTTTGTGAAATTGGCACGATCTCATCAGTTTTTGTTGTTGTAGAATATGCAATCATCCCAAATCACTCTTTTATTTCCAAGGAATTGTGTAGTCTATTATATATTATAAAACACCATGAAAAAAATTTATACATGTGAAAAAACCCATTTATAGAGTCTCGTGCAAGTTAGGCTAGAGGGGAATAAGTATCTCTTTACCTAAGACATGTGGATAATTAAATGGATGTCCAATGATACATTCAATCGTGTATCAAGGTATATTCAAAAGAATCATGAGGATATAGAAGCGTATAGTATCTTTTATTGATATCATGATCATTATAAAAGGGGGAGGGAGAAGAGAGATTTGATATCACCAATAAATTATTAACATGAAATCATATATAGTCTACATAATATATGTATGGCGTATTCCTGATTATTAGCTAGATATTGTGCTTAAAAATGTAGTGTTTTAGGATCCCCAATGTTCTATTCATAGAAATTATTCTATCCTAACATCCCAAAGGCTTATCTAGTTTCATTATGAATTATTACATGATAAATAGTTATAATAAAAATTTGGAAAATATGTTTATAAATCACCATGTTCATAAAGACCTTGGGTGAGAAAATCATGTGATCCTTATGATGTATGGAATTTTTAAAAAAAAATGCAACCATGAGTCATTCCATATATAGGGTATGCAACCATCATCATTCCAAAAAGAAATTATTCAACTTCATGAAAATTTACAAATTGAAAAATGTTTTTCCAGTGGAAATATAGGATACTTGTATAATAAATATACTGAGAAAATACAAAGAATGAATTTCGTATATTTATTTTAAATTTCAATATTTATATACCTATATGTTGGATATTTGATAAAACATGTCGTGTTAAATTATGTATTCAAATTTTGGAACCAATTATATTAGGTATATTTATTTAGATATAGATGGATATTCATGTATCAAATGGAGATTGAATTTCCTATTTGGATATATCATTTTAACACCATAAATTTCAAACATGGTTGATTTTGGTTTTCATATAATTTTATTACGTACCAACTATTAGAAATAACATTTATATTTAATCCTATATATATCAAAATTTGCTTGTTTTCACTTTTGGAAATAATATTTTTCATTTTACAATATTAACATTTGTTATGGTATGGTAGTTTAAAATAATGGGTTGTAAATATTAAATTATGATTTATAAGTTTTTGGGATTGAAAATGAATAATGTTTTTATGAAACATTTAACACACCATTATTTCATCACCACCTTGGTAATGTGAAAAATAACATCTGACCAAATACTTATCAAGATATATATTTAGAGTCAATTTGTTTAAAACGACCTGAATGGTTTTATTATTGTGTACATGGAAGGATAAAAAGAAAACATTTTCCAAAAAAGGTGATTTTACCACATAGATTCGATAATTGGTACATAATAATCTATGTGGAACATTTCTATAAAAATATTGAGGTTTAAATTCTTACATCATAAAGTATATAGATTATATGACTAAATATAAATATATTTACATGATGTGTTATATGAACAAGCATTTTTTGAAATTAGATTAATTCATGAATCTATTATATAATCAAATTTAAATGATGGTAACTAATATTTTTCTCTTGTTGAGGTGATTGATATATTAACTAAGAGTTTAATGAATTTTTATCTGAGTATGATATTATATCTGAACTCACACCACCTAATAAAATATCGTTTATTTGTTTTAGTGGAATAAGGAACTATACCTTTATTTACATGGTTAGGTCAATGATTAGTCAAAGTGATCATAGATACTCTTTTAGGGGATATTTATTCCATATAAAAATATATATGCTAAATTGAGTACCTTTAAATGTGGAGAATTAAATTTCCTTGTAGTAATAGAATGTAATGAAAAATATTATTTTATAATCTTATGAATGGTGATGATGTAAATTTTTTAACCCCATTTATGAAAAAAAATACATCAATGAATTATGTTTATCTCTATAGGGTATCCTAATAAAATTATATGATACTATCTACTCAACCCCTCAAATAAGTAGGTGATCATCAAAATAAAATAAATTTTTATTGATAAAGAGAATGTAATCAAGAAGAAAAACTAGATATTTATTGACTTCTATGAATTTATTATCTTGTTAAAGAATAATTTCCTCAAGAATATATTCCATAAGTCTCCATCGATGATGTTCTTTTTGAAACATGATAATTATATAGGATCACTAAAGATGTATAGATTCATAATAATTATGTTTTTTTAATAAATGATGTAGACTCATTATTGACTAACAATTATGATCCCCTCTCCACACATAAGAGTATGTGTGCTTATATGCTATATAATTATTATAATCCATGAGAATTGATATTTATTTGATGTATAATCACTATATTTAGGTTTTTTCAATACACCATTTGATGTAAATCCCATAGGGTATAAATGGGGAATAAAAGAAAAAAATAGAAATGGAAGGAAAATTTAATACCTATAAAAAAGGAAAGTGGATAAAGGGATTAAATAATGTAAATCCATTGACAATGTTGAGTCCTCTATATAGTCACAAGGTATAAATAAGTCATAATTCTACATTTCACAACATCTTTCAATGAATATAATATTTTATCAATGGATGTGAAAATTTAGTTCCATAGTATGATACACGAGAAATATTTCTATAGGATACAACCATAAGGTTTTATGACTCTAGGTAATTCGAAATGTGTATTTTTGGTAACATTGTTTCCCTTAGGTATTGATTAAAGAAACCAGTTTATAGGAAATTCTATTAAATGAGGCCGAAAATAATTTTGTTTCTTTAAGAATGAATGAGATCCATATGTTTACTAGTTATTTATTAGGAGTATTATATCAATCCAAATAGTATATATCAATAACATATTAATTATTGGAAATTATATACCAGTCATACCATTCATTAATGAAACTCCCTGATCAAATTAGAAAAATAATAATACATCTATATAATCAAGATCAATGAAGAGTGAGCCAAGTGGATCCTTGGAGTAATTCAAGGTATATACATTGACATGATACTAAATTTATTGAGTATATAATAAAAAATTAGGGGAGTGAAATTTCATATATATCATTCCATAGAAATGTTTCCTCATAGATAGAATGAAGGAGGGATAATAAGTAATATTCTATTATCATCTATAACATGATCAATAATTTATTGCATATTATGTCGTACACTTGATGTATCTTATTCCATGACAATGGTAAGATGATATCATGTTGATCATGGTGAATAATTTTTGTTTTCTATTTTGTTTATACTTCTGTATTTGAGGTAAAATTAGAAACATTTTCTGGCATATGGAGGTTATGATGACAAAGTTATCTAGTGTTATAATAGCAACAAACCAATTTTTTTTATTTTCCAAATTGCCACTTTTTTTATAAGTGGGAACCATAAAAACGGCTAGCTATTCCGACATAACAACATCCCCATAGACCAGTACACACCACATCCAACATTAAAAATTTAAACATTCAAATTTCCAAAGAAAAAATTCATAAAAACCATCATAATCCACCTCAAGTGACATGAAAACCCAGCGTAATCCACAAAATCAACAAAGGATCTAGGATTACACCGATAGAAAAATAATATATTTCATAAATATTTCCTCTTAAATGATTTTTCTGATAAGGGTGAATTTTATTGACATGATTTTCCCCTACATATAACATAGTAGAGCCCTTGACTATGTAATTATCCGAGGAGAGGTATTTGTGTCATCTAAGATATAGAAAATCAAAATTTGTTAGCCATTGTATCTCTCATGAAAGTTGGAGTCAGTATTATTGGGTACCCTAGTTCCATATTTTATAAACTTTCTTACTAATTGTATTCATTTTTTTGAATAATAATAAACATATTATCACATTTTTATTATTATTATACCAAACATAGTATATTATAATGTCTTAAGAGTTATTGTCTCAATAAAAGAATATAATATTCTCTAACTATGAGGATAACCAGAAATATTCATGATAATATTAGTCAATATATGATTTACTACTGGATTATATAATATTAAAGGACAAAGATGTTATAGGATATTAGGAGTGGAGGTTCAAAAAACATTACTTGAATTTCTCACACAAAACACCCTTATTAATTTATAGTGTGATAAATTATGATAACTAGACTCGCCAATAGAAAATCCACATTTAATCATGTTAATGGATGTTCCTATACGAGGATGTGAATATTTATCATTACATTTGTTAATATTATTAATGTAAATCATTATTCATGTACATTTGGGTATTGGAATCCCCCATGGGAAAATTTGATCATTACAAAATAGGATATGTTGGGTATGTCATGAATGATAGTTCATTAAAGAGTATTACAACAAATCATTTTTTCTTTATTCCCCCAAACAAAATTTGATATCTTAGAACATTTTATAGGAATTAATGAACCAAAATACATCCATGTAAATCATGTTTTTTGGGAAGTATCCATTCTATAATGTCAAAGAATGTGTTATTAAGCATTTAGGTTGATGAAACAATCATGAATCTAACTTTATTTGATATATTTTAATAATTTTATTCAATTATACATTGAGTTATTGTATAAGGTTATATAAAATATAAAAAATTTATTCATTCTATATGGGTTCCTTAGAATGTTGGAAGATTCTATCATTGGAATTTATCAATTCTTCAAAATACTAATAACAAAGGGGGATGGAGGGTCACACAAAATTTGAATTTAAGAATCCAATTAAAATACTATTTTAATTTAACTAGAAATAATAAATATTAATCTTGCATTTTGGTTTAATACTTCTATGGAATTTGTTGATAAAAAATAATTAATATTAAAATTTTAAAACAAAGAGTTTTTAATGGTTTAAAAAAATGAATTTTATAAACCCTTTAGATAATTGTGAATTTATTTATTTAGAAAATGATATTAATTTTTCAATCACTATTGTACATGTTATGGATGTAATTATATTATTTATGTTATTATTATTAGACATGGGGTTCACTATGGAATATACGATTTGATAAGATCTTATGTTCAATTACCAACCTAATACAAAATGTATTAATACCAAATTATTTTAAATTATAATATAAGCCTTTTTTTATAAAAACCACTAAATAAAATATCTCTCATGATTTAAAAGGGAATCCCTTAACGAATGTACTCAAGAACTAGAGCGTGAATCCTCATCAACTATCAAGCCTTCAGAAGATGCTGTAAAATATATTTTTTTTCAAATAGGGTCATACATTGATTAATGATGATTGATACAAGTGATAAAGGTCAACCATACTAGAATTTTATTATTCTATAAATATATATTTAGTTTTTGAGCATGTTTGGATCACCACATGAGGCATTCGACCATTGACATATCAACTATTTGATTAGAGTGGTCAACCAAATCATGAATGGAAAATTAATTAAAAGTAATTATAATTATAATTATTCATAGAACAGAATTAATATATATATATATTAATCCTAATATGAATTTACAATATATAAATATATTTGATGAATTTTATGTCCATTTAATATGATGTTATTAATTATGTAAATGTTTTATCATTTATTTATAATGAAAAAAATTATAGTTTGTAATGCTCAATATGTACTTCTGATGTTCCCAGAACCTACAATGATGAGAATGTGTTAAATAATAATGGTATAAATTGACATACTCATAATAATATACTTGATCCAGAATAGAAAACATCAATGGGGAATGAACTAAAATAATGTATTTATTTGGATTAAATTATGGATAAAATCACGAGTTATATTTTTTTTTTGTTTTTTTGTGATAAATTTTTTATTGTTATTATTTTCAATTTTTGGAAGTTCTATTCCTAATATTACCCTTGGAATTATGATATTAAGACATTTTTTCCCCTGACCAAGGATATCCTGATTCTGGTTAGTAAAAATTTTTTAAGTAAAATTTTATCATTTGAAAATATTACACATTGAGATATTATGAAATAAATTTTTGAATGAATTTAATATTTTTGAAATTTTCTATTACCCACAACACATATGTTATCTTATATTACCAACAACAATAATTTTATCATTTTTTACCCATAATAATGTGTTTAAATGAAACTGGACATACTATAGAAAAATTTTAATTTAATATGATAGTTATAAACTAGTCATTGGAATGGAATGTATAATTTAGATTTTCTATATTGTAAAAATATATTTTTTATTGATGTATATAAAATGAATTCATTGTTATCCAATTTACATTAAATTAAAATAAAACCCATTTCAAAATAAAGGGGTGTTTTTGTTATGAAAACATGATTTTATGTGCAAAAAAAAGTTGTACTGAAATAAATTAAATATATAACTTTTGGTTAATGATTTTAATTCATCTTTTATATTATTGATTCAATGAAAATTTAAACATTCTTATTATGTGTTTTCTTGATATTATATAACAATTAATCACATTTTACCCTTAAATTTCATATTTCTCTAAAAACAACTTTTGTAATAATTTTAACACATATCATAAACTGATTTTCTATATTATTATAAATTTTATTCTAAATAATCATTTAAGAATTATTTAAGGCTATTATTCAATTAATGTTTTTTGAAAATAATAATTTTTTTGACGAATATGTAAAATAAATTTACGATTAATTTAAATCATCAAATTTTTTTACAATATTAATAAATTTAAATGATATTATAAATTTTTAAGGAATTTTAGTTAGATTTATTATATTTTAATAAGTCTAATCTATTTCATTGGAATCATTTTTATTTTGAATTTTCATTTAAAATCAGGGTAAACCTTTGATCATTTCCCTTCAAAACCCCGCTTTCTCATCGTGTCATTGAGATTAATTTTATATTAATAATTTCCACATTATTGAATAAAATTTGGGAAATTTTATTCCCTATTTATATAATGAAAATTTATATTATCTAATATGATCAAAATATTTTTTATTTCTAAAATTATATGTAGAGACAATAAAATTTAATTATCGTGGTTTCGGAAAAAAGGGATAACCGATGTTATAAACTAAAATGATAATGTTTAAAATGACCTAAAAACATGTCAAAAACTTATTTTAGTGAAATATGTATACCATATAATGCATAATTATTGTGAATAATCCATTTGGGACCCTTTTATCATTGGAAATATGTGGGTACACCATTTTTTTCAAACATTACACGGGTGCAACATAGATCACTTATAAATGGAAACCCATATCATATAAAATTCAAAAAATAAAACTTGTATTGTTCATAAAATACCAACCCAAAACATTATCGAATTATCTCATCTCAAACTATAATCCTTAGTCTTGGATGAATGATATCCTATGAGTGATTATGGTGAAAACATTTGAAGAATACTTAAAGAAGAGGTTATATTTTTCCATTATCATTTTTTATATTATCCTTTCCTCCATCTCTATCAAATTTTATTAAACTATTTTGATATAATAACATATGAGTCATTAATATATTTATATTATTTTATGTTAAGATCATGTCCTTAAACCACATCATCTTCCATCAAATGTGTTACAAAATAATCATTTGTATGTACGATGTACTACCACCTGGTGAACTGATGTCATTCATTTTTTTATTACCACATATCACAGTTGGGTATAATGATGGATAAAAAGTAAATATATGATATTTATATAATAATTATACCTCTGGACTTATTTTATAAAATATTATTTTTTTAACTTTTCATTCTATATGGGATATGATAATGTTGATCTTGTGGATGTCGGATTACCGCCTCACAGAATAATGTGATTCGTTTTCACTAAAAAATTACTTGGGAGTTAATAAGAATAACATTAATTAATATTTTTGATATAAATTATGTAATTATTATTTTATTTAAATATTTTTCATTATTAAAAGATAATATACTATTTTTCTTCTTACATTTTAACACACTGACAGATGATATCATTGTTCGTGTAAGTGTGGAAAATTGCCTTTATGAAGCAACGTGACTCTCTATTTTCATTAACACAACACATAGAAGGCATGTATAATAAAATTTTTACAAATAATTCTGTATTTATGATATTATGAATTTTTTTTAAATATGACATATTTCATACCTCTTTTTAATAATGATTTTTGAAAATGGAAATTCTACTCAAGGGTATGTAAAAATTATTATTTCTATCATCACAACCAACATCATTTCTATAAACCTTAATTCATGAATATTATTACAAGAATAATTTATTTAAAAAAATTATAACAAAAACAATGTTATTATTCTGATAATTATGCAACCATGATCAAAATAAGTGTTCGAAGAAAACAAATGAAATCTTATATGATAGATAAAATGGTTATTACTCAACATGTTATTTGAACAATGAATTGTTAGTAAAAGGGTAATAAATGGTAACAAAATAACATAATGTTTTATATGTATAATTATGGTTCTATAATGTATTTATAATAATCGTATATATATTATACTAGAGGTTTTAACATGTACGAAGGAAGTTAGGACATTTGTTAAGGGTTTTTATACCTCTTCAATCTAGGGGAGATGTTTGAAATCTCACCACTACATTATTTTCTATGGTGTATATACTGAACCTTTTACATGTTATATCATTAATCTCCTCCTTTTAATAATTTTGAATTTTTCAATTGTTCTCATGATGTATTGGGCCATACAATTCAAAATAATTGAAAATCGATGAGGTACATCTATCCCACTTTTTTCTTCTATTAGGCGAATGCTGAATTCACGACATTTTCATATATGTGGTTTATAAAAAATATATGAATTTATTTGATATTTATTATCATGAAAAAAAAATTTATCTATATATTCAGTTTATTATATCTATTTTATGAGGCTTACAATTAAAATTATTCCCATCCAGTAAAGGGTCATTGTTAAAATTTTAAATATTTGAGACATATGTTATTGTATGAACAAATAATAATTATATTATGTATATAAATCCCATTTTAAAGAAAATATTTTGAATCTAAAAATTCTGATAATATTATAAATTCCATTCATTTTTTATTTTATAAGGGGATTACTTTTTAAATTTACCAAAGAAGAAAATATTTAATGTACGGTCTCATCAATTCTCATGATTACTCAAGATTATGCTTCCAATGTTGAAATATTATGGACTAACTCTCAATAAACTCAATAATTCTCTACTCATATGTTCATTAAATGAGAATACATGTTCTTCCTCCATTTTTAACTAAATATATATGAATGTTTTTAAAATATTTTTATGAAAAACCGTCTTTATTTCTCTCTTCAGTTAAAAAATCATTTATCTTCCAAAACCATTAATTCTAAAAATATTATCAAATTTTATTAACAATATTAATATTTTATATTTAAGAAAAATTTACACATCATTTAATTTTGTGGTTAATTGAAAAGAATATTCATGTTATTTTCATACAAATTCATATTTTGTTTTTACCAAAAATGAGAATGTAATCATTATTTTTACATGAATGGAATGAAAAGAATTTTTCACCTCCATGAAAATTATTCACATTGAATATTACTTTAGAATTTTTAATGCATGATCTCAGTGAAAAGTAGTTTTATTATTTTTCTTTTCCTTTCAATTTGGATGGTAAATTTCTATCAAAAAAATGTTTTATTTGTTTTTTATATATTGCATTATATTCATTTAATGTTTGTTTCAAAGATGATTTTTTTGGAAAAGGGTTTTCAAAGTTGACTTTATATTTTCCTTAATAAAATATTCTATTTAGTTTTAAGGCTTCCACCACATTTTTAAATGCTTTTTTCAAAGTAAATGGGTTTTAAAAACGTTTTAGGTTTTAAAAGGGTTTTTCATTGTGGAAAGGTTATTTACCACATGAAATAATTTAAATTATTTACCATGATCCAATAAAAATATTATATTTTTTTTATTAAAATAAAATAATTTAAATAATGTTGTATTGATTTTTAGTTTTACGAATGGATTTTCATGGATTTTTTATATTCCTCATGTAATGATCCATGTGATTTATCTATCAAAATTTGTTTCCATATAAGAGGAAATCCTTTTATATAATTTATATTTATTGAGGATATGATACATGGATATAATTCATAATATTTCAATAAATGGTATATCTTTACAATGATATTATTTTTATGAAACCATTTTCTCATCCACATGTTATTTTGTGACAAAATTATTATGAAAATGATAAAATTTTCTAGGGGTTATGATATGATGAAATGATAAAATTATTATGAAACCAGTTAATTATCCATTAGTTATGATATGAATAAATGTTTATGAAAACTATATCATTTCATGGATTATGATAAGTTGATTTTTTTTTATGATCTAGTGGTATAGATATGTTTGATATTCATTATGTAATGGTAGTTATGTTATATCCAAAGACATGTTGGACCTATATATTCTACCAATGCATTGGGTAAAGATTCAACCCACAAAATATGGAAAGGACATGAAAGGGTAGTGAACTCATTTCATTAGGGGACTTTTTTATACTATTATTGTCTTGGGATTGATCCTTATGTACTATGATGGGATTGTAAGTAAAACTATTCAACTATTATATCCTTGTAAATGAGCTTTTACTAAATTGAAAATGATTTTATTTGATTATGTGTATTCCAGAAATATTTTTCAAATGTAAATGTGATGAAATCATGGATCGTGGTATTTTATTCTCTTAAAATTCAAGTATTATTAACATCCAATGTGTATTTTGATACTATATATTATGATAACTGAAATGAAGGGTATAGTTTTTAATTATTACGATCATGTTATCATACCCTTATGTCCATTTTAAGTTTCTGTATCTTCCTTGTTTACCCTTACTCGGCTTCTATGACAACACATTATTATATTTCACTTCCCTATGTGATTATAAAATGTATTACTTATGATTGGTATAATAAGGGTTGTATTTATGAAGAACTTAGTGGGAAATAATGTAGTTTACCGATGAAATATTTTTTCTTTTCATGTTTTTAATGGAACTATACCTTTATAGTTTTTGGGTGTATGGTTGTGTAATGAATTTAATATTCATCTATATTTATTTAATATCCATGTATGAAAATCTCGGATCACTATAGTTGGACTCATAAGAAATATTTAGTTTAACTTTTTAAACTATGATGAGAATACATTAGAGATATTCCTTCATATATTTCTAAGGACATATTTAGTCATATGTCTAAGGATAATTATAAGGACGATTAAAAGTATTCAAAAATGTCCTTAAATTTTAAAAAATGTTATAGAAAGTGTTTTCCATGAAACATTATCCCTTTCTGAATAATAATAATGAATATGACTTTATAAAAGAAGTACCATGTGGTAATAAATTTGAAAAGGGAATATTGAGATAAAATCAATCTTCACCCAATGCCTGACAACAGGCCTTTCTTCAGTACCTGTTTTACACCCCATTGGATATTCATTGGTTATTCACAAACTCTTTAAAAATCCTCCTGAAGGATTTAAATAGAGGATTACTATAGGTGAACAAGGTTAAACCAATCCTTTCATAGATTTGAATGAAGATGGCATGATTTAGACACCTTATTAATGGTTTCTAAACTACTTGGTTTTCCATTATGATTAGATTTCCTCAAACTATGATTTTATTTAGTCACTGGTGGGAAGATAAAATAACTATGTAAACATTGAATGTGACAAAACTATTCTAATTACTAGCCAAATGGCATTATGAGTTGATAGAATTGTATTGTGTTTATGATTGATTATTTATAACAAAACATGATAAATAGTGTGCACCTTAACCAACTCTTGGATTCACAAAATATGAGAAGGATTGATTTCAATTAGAGTTTTGAAAGTGGATACCATGGAGTAAATAAGTTTCATCTTTTTTACATATTAATACTCTAGGAAGAAGCATAATGTTTAATTTCTCATCAAATTGATGGTAATATTTTTTCTTTGTGGAAAAGAATTTCATAGAGTAAAAAATTATAGGGGTTTATTATCTTGTGTGAAACAAAATACGGTAATTATCCAAAAAAGCATATCTGACCAATGAATTCAGTTCGATACAAAGGAAATAAATTATTTATTAATATATATGAAGATAATTTATAAAAGTAAATATGTTTTTGGATTCATGGATTTTGTTGTAAAAGTAATTTTTCATTGGTATTTGGGTATAAGAAATCTTGAATCTTATATGGAATATGTTTTTTTAGAATATATGTCCTTATTTAATATTAACATAATATTTGTGGATTCTATCACGGGTTTACATATTTATGTTTGATCATATGTTAAAATTATTATAAACCCCTTTTGTAGTTTTACATCATGTAAGTTTATTAATATTAAGGGTATTTTAGATGCCATTTACTTAAACACAACCCTTTAGTTTTCTAACTATTTTAGTGAAAAATGATCAGGGGAAGGAATGTCTTTATACATTGTGGATATATTATTAAAGGTTATATTAACCATTAGGGTTTAAATTTCAATATCTTTTGAGTGAATTATGTTATGTATCTAATCACCATAAAATTTTCACACACATTTTTTCTATTAGATGATATTTCACTATAGATTCTTTTTCCAAAATATACAGTAATGAAATATTGAGATTATATGGCATACCAAATTCATTTAGAAGTGATCGGGATATTATATTTACCAGGTTGTTTTTTCATATTCTTTCTCAAAATATTGTGATAATGTTGAGGTTCAAGTGTTGTGTATCATCCCTATAGAGTTGGTTAGTCTGAGTGAAAAAACCAAACCATGTAGTCTAGGCTATGATCTTGTTCTATAGATTTAAAAAGTGCTAGGGATAAACACCATTGTCACATTCTGTTTTCATTAAATAAATTACTTCACTCTATAATTCAAATGTATCTTTTGAAATCCCTCAAGGGAAAGAAGTGTATAACCTCAATATACTAGAATTAAGTTGTAAAAATAACTCTTTAAGGAGCTCATCATGATGATATGTTTGTAGAGAATGATAGAAAATTTCGTCAGTATCTAAGGGTAAAAAAATATTTCAAAAATTATATGTTGATAATACTCAACATGATATATAATTTTATGTTGGAGAAAAGTATATTTTATGAATTTATCTATGTAATATTGTCGGGAAAAATAATCCCTATATATATCTTTCCATTTTAAAAACTAGATTGTATCAGGGTTGTATATTTCCATTTTAACCGTAACATCCCATGTAAATAATGAATATAAAATTTTCATATTTATCAATATTTGTGAATTAAATATTAATTTTAGTTTAATGGATGATATCTTCAAGGTAGTACCCGACATGAAACAATTGGTTTCTCTGAAATCTCATGTCCACACAAGGTTGAGTCATACTAAAAAATAATAATATAATATTATTTTGAATGGTATTTTTTCACCTAGATATTGTATTGGAAAGAATTTACATTACTATTTAAAATATTATTATACAAGTTTTTTAATTATTTTTACATTTGTCCAATAAAATTTAGAGGCTAAAAAATGAGAATGAATCAAATTTTAAGCACAAATACTCTAATATTTGTAAAAGGTTGTTTTATTTCATTTTGATGGTGAACCACTATTGAATATAGTTTTTTACATTTATAAGTTACATATGACAAAATTAACCTCCACTTTATAATAATTAAATCAATATTTACTTCGGGTAAAATTTTGGTATTTTCAGATAAAGTTAATTTTTTATTAATCATGAAAAATCCTGCATTTTAATTCATAACGGCCTTTTAATATATTTTATTTATATAGTTTGATTTTTCTTTTTATTGGTTTTAAAGTTTAATTGAATTATAACTTTATCATTTATTAAAATTTTATCATTTTAAATAATTTCCATTTGAAATTGAACATAAACATGTGTTAATCTTTTAAAAGTTATTATTTCTTAAAAACATGCTTTTCGGTTTCGACAATTACAAGTAATTTTAAATTAACTTCTACAACTAATATATTTTTAAATTGGAGAATGGGTTCCATATTTGGAATCGTAAGGTCCAAATTTTGTAAATAGATATATTTTATTTTTATACATTATGAAAATTTACTTCAATAAATATTTTATTTACCATGGTTGAAGGGTAAATCTGATAAATAAGGGTGAAAGTAAAATTTTAATAATACTAAATTACCCTTAAACTTTTCCTAACCCACTTTTCTGATACATGTCTGACCATCGTCATCTTGGGTCTATTTTGGGACCCCATGGAGCCACTTTGTTGTGATAAAGTCATTTTTTTAATTAATTAAAAGTAAAGACAGAAATAACAAAAACATATATCTTTTAGTAAAACAATATTACATGGGATTATATATATGATATATTTAACTATAAATATTCATTTGAAAGCTAAAATTATTTCCTAAATAATGTTATTTTGTTTATAATTTTTAGATATTAAATAATTATACTCAATTATGACACAATTGTGATGAAGTTATTGATTCATTAATAAAGGAATCAAATAAATTATAGTATAAATATTAAAATAAATTTATTTTGAAACATTTATGCCATCCAAAAATTATAGGGATAATAATGGCTTGTTATAATTTAAATAATGAAGGTTTTTCTAATGAATAATTTGGTTATAGTGTTTTTTAAATCCATGATATTAATAATTTATAAATTTACATAAATGAGTTTTTAAAACAATTAAAATTTAAAAAATGATAAAATAATCCTAAAAATATAAGATTCATCCAAATGAAATAAATATTGTTAAAAATTTCATAAATGATACCTTTTGGGTTTCTTGTCAATTTATATTAAATATATTAACTATATAGTATGAAAATATAAAAGGACATAGTAAAAGTTAAGTAAGTTAATAAATAGTTAAACAAAAAAGATAATGATAATAAAATTTACAAATGCAGCCCAATTCTTATTGGATGATTTTATTTCGACTTATATGTACATTATATTATAATTGAATAATTTTTTGAAATTTTGAAATCTAAATTCATCTTCTAATAAAATAATACTTTCAAAATCTCCTAAAGATTCCATCCTCCCACTTATAAAAGGTCACCCCATCTAACCCATTACACACACCTCTCTGGAAATATAGCTCATCCAAAAGCTTCTCCAATAATCTCCTTACATAACTATATTACTCATATAATCCTTCCCCTAGGATTAAGGAATTTCAAGGAAGCCTTTTGGTTTAAACCAAAGGGAGTTACCCGATTTAATGTTAACAACTTCTCTCAAGATCTTTTCTTTTATTTTCCATCCCCAACACCTAAACCCACTTTATTACATTATATTTTAACAAAAACCAGTATTATAAATATTCTAGGATTTTTTTATGAGAATTAATCAAACTAAATTTCAACACAACTCTATCTAATAAATATGATCTAACTATTTCTGTGGATGGCGAACTACTGCCTCTCGAAACGATGATTGTTCCATTACAACCTACCGCATCTCATGGTGGACATTATGATGTAACTATTTTTATAATTGATATATAATATATTTTTATTTTATCTATTCTTCTTTATTTTTCTTTTATATAATTCTTTTACAGTTTCCATAACGGGTAAATATGATAATTTCATTTGAGAAAATACAGACTTCCACCCCATCAAAGTGATATGACTCGTTCATGCCATACGTGGAACCTATAATGGATGGAGTTAATAAAATTATAAAATATATTAAAATGGAATTATAATATACCTATTTATAATTATGTTTTCATTCCATTACATAAAAAATATAAAAGAAATTAACGTTCATGCGTACGTATGACTTACCGTCTCCAAGAATGCTGCATTTCATTTTTATCTTCAAATGTTATGTATTGTTAAATATATATATATATATATATATATATATATAATAGATATATATTATATATATTATATCTAAATAATTAATATCATTTTGGATATAACATATATTTTACCAAATATACTACTTGTAATTATAAGAAGTTTGTTTTTTATTAAAGTACCATATATCGACAAAACGATGTTTATTAGCGTAAACGATTTTGAAATGTTTATAAAGTGTTAATAAGTGATATAAAAAATAATAAACATGAAAAAAAGATTTTAATAAAGTATAAATTATCTTTATTTTGTTATTGATGATATTAAAGAATGAATGAGTCATGTTGGACACGAGGAACTGTAACTTCTAAACCAAATTTTCATTCATTGGGTTGATCTTCTACTTCATGATTATGTTATGATATGATTGTGTTATAAACAACTTTTGATTTCCTATATTGTATTTTTAAATTATTTATTTTTACCTATAGTGAATACACATAATTGTTCTAGTTTATTTAAAAAATTATCTTTGTAAGCGACGATGAATCAACCTCCTTTCATTGAGGCATATCTTGAAATTATGCACATTTATTATCCGAGAAAGTGTATATGCTACCCTTTGACATATTATTTCATGAATCTATGTATTCACATGATATTATAGTTTTATATGTTATTCTGTATGTATTTTTATTCAAATATTTTTCAGGTGTTATGAGACTCTTTCAATTAACCATTTTTTAAAAGTTCTGAAGATTTTTTTCTAAATCATTCTCATTAAAGTCCCTGCTTTTAAAATGGGTTTAAGGATTTATCTATATGTTCATTAATGTTTTAAAAGGTTAATTCCTTTATATATTTCAATATTTTATGGGACACATTGTTTCAATAATATTTTTTAAAAATGTTTTAAATGTGAATTTTGAATTGGATTGAAGATTTCTATATCTTGAACTGATATATTTCGATTGTAATATAGAAATTTTATATTTCATTTTTGATTTTTTATGTAATATAATTATGTTATGGTTCATGGGAATTTTTTACATATATTGGTGGTTCCATGATAATCCTAGGGTGGTTTAGCCCGAGATAGCTCTCCAATGAATTAGGTAACATGATGCAGTTAAACGATAATTTTTCTTCTAAGTGATTTTTGGTGTATACTGTGATGGGTATTCTATATGTAACTCCCATCTAGATGTAAAAGCTACAACATATTTATGTTATGGATGCCATAAGTTATCTTTTTGATTTATGATTTCCATGTGTTATTCATAAATCTTATTATTTTGTGTGGAATGTTAAAGATTGGTAATTATGATTTCAATAATTTCAATTTATGGATAGACTAATGTTTTCCTTCCATGTTTTATAACACTTACTGATCTTATTATGCACATCCAATGTTATTTAAATTAATTTCACAAGGGATAAGTAAGTTTAAGATAAAATATGAAATCAAGAATAATTATATCATGAAAATAAGTCCTGTTTTATTTAAAGAGTTTTATTTTTTGGAAAAAAAATTTGATAGAGTTGAAGTGTCATAATTTGTTATTTTTGAGATGGAATGTAATTGTTATGGACTAGTGATCTAAAAATCTAAACCTGAAAAGATCCTCAATGTGAATTATTAACATATTTCAATATTTTTTAATTGTTAAGCCTGGGGCCTTATAGTTGGTATCATAGGTCGGTTTAGACAACTTTAGGGATTATGATTTTTTATAGACACATGGTAAGTCTATATGTATACTCCTTATGTTAAATCATTATTTTGTAACTTTTTTAGATCATATAACATCTGTTAAAAATTGATGGAGGAGGATTTCCAATGACATTCATATCTCTGCTGGATGACTTTCTTGTAATAATTATTGCAAAATCTTGTCCAATCAACTCTGAAATATTTTAGAACATACATGTCACATTTAAATATTTGATTGAGATATCAATCACCGCCTTGATACCTCGATACCATGGTGGATCATGGGTTGTAATTAATCAAATCCTATTTTCTCAATATTCTTATATTTTTATAAAAGGTAAATATTATAAAGTAATTTTCAAATATTTTACCTTATCACATCATTTTGAAGCATATTATGATTTCAAAAAAGGTGATGAAGAAAGAGACCCTTTCACAACCTATTTATAATTGATTTTAAATTATATTCCATCATCTCATACATACGGTAATTTAAAATTAACAGTGATTGAATGTTTTAACTCAAACTCAGTCTAACTATTTTATATAAAGCATTATTTATCAGATGTTTTGAAATTTTACGTCATACATGATTATTTTCTGAAACTATTTTTTTTTGTGAACACTAATATTAACCATGATGTATGAGGTTTATTTGGATAAAGGAATAAGGTATTTTTTAAGGATCTCTAAATCATTTTTACAATGCATGGACCATCTATCTATGTGAACAAGATGATGATGAAACCAGGTGGACACCACGATCAAGGTATAGTGTTCTTTCTTTGAGAATAGTGTTATTTTATGGTGGTAAAATATGTCAGTATATATAAGAATTCATGGATTAAGATATTATGGTCCTTATGAGTTGGGGAGAAAATGATATGTATAAAAAACCATTTAGGTTAAATCTTGTATGGGTTATTTTTTAGTTTTATAAAAAGGTCTAACATGCAATATGATTGATAACTGATCGCATCCTACAAGGATGCAGGAATCAAAACCACAACCTATGGGCGATAAGGGCACATCACCTACCATGGGCCTACATGAAACTGATAATTAGTATGACTTATTATTTTTAAAAAAAATGCTTTTATGGATCAAGAATAAGTTGATTTTTGGAACTTATGTTTTATCAAATGGACATCCCTACCATAGAAAAATGATTTGGTGATTAAGGGATAATGGTTATTTTAGAAGATGTTCTCTTTTTTGGGAACACAATATGCCAACGGAAAATATAATACTATGAGATTTCATTTGTGGAGTAATATTTGAAATTTTAATTTGGAATAATATATGTTTTTATTATGGTCATATAACAATTTGGGTTATTTATGGAAATGATTAACCTATCATAGATAATTTGAGATTACGTTAATTACTTTTCAATATGAGACTTTAAAAGTAACTAATGTTATTTGGAGATAAATATTAAGATTTTTTTGGAAGACTAGATGATTAAATTCTTTCGTGTGTTGGTTTTAAATCATAGTTTAGATTATATTGAAGGATTTAAAATACAATTGTTTATTTAATAGACTTTTTTGAAAATTGGGTATTGTTTTTTCAATTTTGGGAATAAAAAGTCGTATTTATTTTTATAAAAGATTGTACTTTGGGGGATTATATGTTCTTGTAATATCCATTTTTTTAATGTCTAAATATACGGGACATATATAGTTTATCTTTTGTGAAATATGTAATTTTATAGAAGTTGATTCTAGAGATTTAGGTGTGCCTAAGCCATCTTGAATACTCATTGTTTGGAGAAAATATGAGTTTTTGTTAAATACTTATTAAAGGATCAAACTCTACATGAAAAGTATGTATATTTCTGTATGTTCTTAGTCGATCTCCTAAGTAAATTCTCCAACTTTACGTAATGAAACTTAAAAATGTTTTCCATTTACATTTTCTTATGGGGAATAAAGACCATTTAACCTATCAAATGTTTTTTGTTTTCTTGTTGTTCAATTTTTGCTAGTCTTGGTTTCTATCTATCACCAATAGAACATGACTCTTAGTTTCTCCACCAAATCAATGTTTTCACACATGGAATCCTAGTATGTGTTCTCTCAGCTGACCTTTTTACTACACTTTCATTCTTTTAATGTGATAGTTTTATTGAATCATTTTCTGATGTGGGACGTTTAATGATGTTTTCGAGCCCAATTATTAAAATTGCGAGGATTCACTTCCAAAGGGGGGGATATAACATCCAAGGTTAATAAAGAATATGAAATTTTCATATTTATTAATATTTTGGAATTAAATAATAATTTTTATTTTAAGGATTCTATGTTCGATGGAATACCCAACACACAACAATGGGATCCCCTGAAATCTCATGTTCCAACAAGGCTGAGTCATATAGAAAAATAATAAAATAATAATATTTTAAATGGTAGATAACTCCTTGTATTTATATTAATGGGAATGAAGATAACTAACTAAAATATTATTACACATGTTTGTTAAGTATTTTATCATTTTTCTAATAAAATTTAGAGGATTAAAATTAGAATGAATAAAATTTTAAGCATAAATACTCTAATAATTTTAAAATATCATTTTTCTGCCTTTTGATAGTGATCCCTTTTAAATATAATTTTTGTTAATTTTATATGTTACATTTGACAATATAAATATTTTATTTATAAGAGATGCATCAAAATTAACTTTGGTCAATAATTTTGTATTTTTCAGATAAAGTTCATTTTTTATAAATAGTGAAAAATAATCCATTTTAATTGAAACCTTCATTTAATATAATTTATTTATATATTTAGATTATTATTTTAATTGGGTTTAAAGTGTAATTGGATTATATTTTTTCATATAATCCAATGTTTTTCATTTTATGTCATTTCACTTCAAAATTGAACATAAATAGGTGTCAATATTTTGATAGTTATTATTTCTTAAAAACACGCATTTCTGTTTTGACAACCGGAATTAATTTTAAATTAATTTCTGCAGCTTCTGTGTTTTGAATATGAAAAAATTGATTCCATAATTTCTATGATATCATCAAAATTGTTTAAATAGGTATCGTTTATTTTTAGACATTACGAATATTTAATTGAGTAAATATTTTATTTACCATTGTTAAAGGGTAAATCTGGTAAAAAAGTGTGAAAAATAATATTATAATAATATTGAATTACCCTTACACATGTACTAAACCTATTTTATGATACATGTCCGAACATGGGAATCATTGGGTTTATTTTGGGACCCCATTGAGCCACTTGGTTGTGATAATGAAATTTTATATTAATTAATTTAAATGACTAAAATAATATAAGCATATTTCTTTTTGTAAACAGTTGAATATGTGGTTATATAAGTGATATTTTCAACTATAAATGTTTATTTGAAAAATTAAAATATTTCCTACATCATGGTATTTTGTTTATAATTTTTAGACATTAAATAAATAAACATAATTGTGGAACTATGGTGATGAAGTAATATCTTCATCAATAAAGGATTCAAATAAATGATATTATTAATATTAATATAAATTTATTTTAAAACATTTATGCCTTCCACAGAATTTTAGGGCGAATAATGACTTGATATATATAAAATAATTAATGTTTTTATAAAGAATAAAGTTGTTATAGATTTCTTTTCAAAGCATTGATATGAATAATTTATAAAATGACATAAAAGAGTTTTTAAAACAATTAATATTTTATTAAATGATAAAATAATATTAAAAATCTATGACTCGACAAAATAATTTTAATAATGTTAAAAATGTCATAAATGATCCATTTTGGGTAACATGGAAATTTATTGTAAATATATTAACCATATAATACAAATATATAATAGGACAAAGTAAAAGTAAAATATGTTAAGAAATGGTTAAACAAAAAAGAAATGAGTTATAAAATATCCAAAACATATCCAATTCATATTGGATAATTTTATTTCGACTTATATGTACTTTATCTTTGCATTAAATAATTTATGGACCTTTTGAAACCTAAAATCATCTTATAATGAAATACATTCTAAAAGAGCCCTTCCCCCCTCTTATAAAAGGCCACCACCTCTAACCCACTAATAACTCCAATAAATCACCATGGATCATCCAAAATCTACTCCAATAAGCTCATATAATCCCTATCTTCCTCTTAGAATCCTACCCTTGGATGAAGGAAATTTAATAAATCATTTTGTTTCAAATGAATGAGAGTTACACGATTTAAAGGTAACATCTTCTCTCAAGTTATTTTATTTTATTTCCATTCTCCAACCCACTAAACTCTATTTATTCAATTCATGTTCATAACAACACTAGTATCCTAAATATTCTTTATTTTTTTATTATAAGGATTAAACCTACACTTCAACACACATCTATATAAGGGATACAAATATATTGTTTCTGTGGACGACGAATTACCGCCACAGAAAAACGATGATTGTTCAATTATGTCCAAACTTTTATCTTGGTTACCATTAGGATGGAACTATATATATAGGATATATAATAAATTTATATTGTTTCTATGATTTTTAATTTTTCATTTATATCATTTATTTATTGTTTCCATAATGGGTAAATACAATAATTCATTTGATGAAGGGAAGACTATATCTCTCTCAATGTGATATGACTCATTCATTAAATATGTGGAATTTATAAGGGATGGTGTTAACATAATTATATATGATATTACACAAGAATTATAATATATATATTTATCATAAATTTTTCATTTCATTAAATATGAAATAGAAATGAAAGTGGCGTTTATGCATACGTACGACTTACCGTCTCCATGAACGGTGCATTTAATTTCATATCATCAAATGTTATATACTGTTATAAATACATATATATACTCAATATATATGATATATATGATATATAAATCATTAATATCATTCTAGAGATAATTTAATTTTGACCACATACAAAACTTTTAATTATAAAAAGTTTTTTTCCCCGACTACCAAATATCAACAAAATTACTGTTATTGACATAAATGATTTTTTAATGTCTATAACATGGTAATAAGTGATATATAAGTAATAATAAACCTTAAAAAAAGGTTTCATTAATTTATAAATTAACATTATTTTATTATTCGGAAGATTAAATAATGAACATGTCAAGTTGGACATGCGGTAAGGGAACTTCTTATCCCAATTTCCATTATTTGGGTTGATCTTCTACATATTGATTATGTCTTGCTATGATTATGTAATAAATAACACTATATGTCTTATATTTTATTTTTACATTAATTATGTGTACCTATAGTGAATATACATTGTTGAACTATTTTTATTACAAAATTATCTTTGTAAGGGACTACATCTCGGTCTCCATTCATTGAGGCATATCTTGATATTGTGCACCTTTATTATCCTTAAAGTGTAAATGAAACCATTTGACATATTGTATCATTAATATCTTTATTCTCATGATATTATAAGCTTCATTTGATGTTATTCTGTAGGTAGTTTTATTTATTTGTTTCTCATGTTTTATGAGACACTTTCACTATAAAATCATTTTAAATGTTTTGAAGATTTATTATACAACATAATTATAATTAATGTGAAGGTTTTTAAAATGTTTTTTCTGAACCATTTATATTGACAGTAATGATTTAACATGTTAATTTAATTAAATGTTTCAATGTTTTATGGGATAAATTGATTCAAAAATATTCTTTTTAAATGAATAAAATGTGTCTTCTAAATTGGATACATTATGTAAATATATTGAACTGATATTTTATTATTGTAATATGGAAATGTTATATTTCTATTATGATTGTATTATGGGTTATGAATATTTTATGGTTTCTGGGCATTGTTTTTGTATATGGGTGGTTCGATAATAAACCTAGGGAAGGTTAGCATGAGATTTCTCTCCAATGAATTGGGTAACGTGACAGAGGTAAATGTTGATGTTTTTTCTAAGAGATTTAGAGAATATAATATGATGGGTATTCCAAACGTAAATCCCTTTATAGTTGTAAAAGTTATAATTTACGTATGTTATGGATGCCACATGTTACCTTTATGAATTATGATTACCATGTGTTTTTCATAAATATTATGATTTTGTGTGGTATTTTAAATATTGAAAAGTATGATTTCATTGATTTGTATGTTTTGATTCACTAATGTTTTCTTTTCTTTTTTATAACCATTACTAAGATATTTATACTCATCACATGTTTTTGGAATTTTTTTTCACTTGGTATAAGGAAGGGTAAGATAAAGGAAGAATTCAAGAATATTTATATCATGAAAGAAACTGTTGTTTTATTTAAGGAGTTTTATTTTTTGTGAAAAAATTTGATAATGTAGAAGTGTCTGCTTATTTTTTTAGATTTAATGTTACTATTACTGTGTAATTCTCTAAAACTATAAAATGGAAATGATTTTCAATGTTAATTATTAACTTAATTCAATATTATATAATGTTTATGGATGGGGCCTTACATTAACCCATCCCCAAACCTCTCTTAGTTTAATTATATATTCCATGTATCTCTCATGAGGATATACAGACTTAATCCATCACATGTAATAAACTCAGAAGTGATACTGAGGGAGCATAATCATTCGATAGAGGAACTACCGATGGAGATTCTTGGTCGGATGGAGAATGTCCAATGGAAAAAATAACTCACATATTCAATGTTTTGGGGTGAAACCACTAGATTGAGTAAGTTACAGAAGAACAAGAGGATTTAATGAGTCTTATGTATCCTCATTTTTTGTACCAATGTGATACTTTTTTAGGGAAACATAATTTTTCATGGGGTAAAATGTAACACACTGAGATTAGGTGATATATTTACATATATCAAATTAATTTAATAATTTATATATTTTTTGTTACACAAAACCTTGAGATTATAATTCATCACACACAAAACCAAGTTTACCATTCATTATAATAAACAATGATTTTATCATGGGTTATACAAAACGCTAATTTTAGACGAATGATGGCATAATATTGAAATTTTATTTTTAAGTGCGATAGTTATCAAAATGATTTTGGAATTGTGGGTATAAATAAGATTATATAAATTATGAAGATAAAACTTTTAAGAATATATATAAAATAAATTAAATTTTGGAAAATTAATTAGAAATGGAAATAAAAACAATTTTTTAAAAATGAAATAATTTGTTTTGAAAAACTATTTTGATTTAAAAAACATTTTTTTCCATAGAAAATTAAACAAACCACTTTTGGTTAATTATTTTAATAATAATTTTTATATTATATATTCAATTAATTGATTTAAATTTTTCTTATTTTTTTCCAGATAATAGATAATGGAAAATCAAAATTTAAAATTAAAATAACAATTTTTCAAAAAATCCGTTTGGTAATGTTTTTTAACAAATATTTTAAAAAAAATATGGAACTATTATATATTTTTTTGAAAAATAATTCCCATGTTGTTTTAACCTTTCCATAATTCTGTAATGCATAATTTTTAAGTATTTCTGAAAATAATTTATTTCCGATGAATAGAGGAAAATACAGAGTGTTAATTTTAATATTCATTTTCATTTTAATTATTTATAAAGTTAAATTATATTTAAATTTATATAAAATTAAAATTTGTTAAATAATATTACTTGTAATACAATTTCTTTCTTTTTAATCATTTCAATGTATTTTGATATTAAAACATTTTATAAGATTGACCAATTTTCTATGAAACCCCTCTTTCTTATCACACCTGATGGATTAATTAAAAAATAAATTCAACCACTGAAATGAATTGAATTTTGGAAAATTGGTTAAATTGTTTGAGTAATAATAATTTATATTATTTAATTTTTTTAACATAATTTTTACCGAACTAAATAGTGAACATAATAGTGTTTAATTATCATGGTTAATGTAAAAATGTGTTTACTGGGGGTTAAAATAAATATATAATGGTCAAATTTGCTTATAAACATTTAAAAAATATTATTTATGAACTGCTTTCGAAAATATATTTTATAATTCCCAATAATAATCCTTTTTGATGTTTTTTTCATGTTATAGATGTGGGTAGAACATTTTCACTTGAAAAATTAAAACTGTTCCACTCACCTCAGTAATAAAAGTAAACCTTCTCTCCTATCCTATGAAAAACCTAAAACCCTTTTTTATGAGGTAATAAATTCCTAAATAACCTCCCAAGTTCTCTCAAATTATCCGAGAATCCTTATTTTGTGATTAAATACAACCTAGTGTTTATTTTAGTGCAATCATATGGAGGATACTCAAGAAGCTGCAATGTTTTTCAAAGATATTTTTTATATTTTTCCTTCCACCACATCCTTAAAGGCAACGCGCACCATACGCCAGTGATCCTCTCATCCCCTCGACTCCCTGGGAACTAGCCCAAGCCCAAGGCTGGACACCTTGGGCCTAGCTGGGGACGTGCGATAGGGGGTGGGGATGGCCACCTCAATACCCTCTAAACCGAAAACACGTAAAGATTTTACAAGGTCACAAATCATTAGTGGACGTTTCCTCTCTAGATCAGTCGACGCTCGATGAAGGAACCCTAGTTCATGCTTGATAAAGAATTCCCCCCCTTCCTGGCGGTGGGAAGGGGGTGGATGTTTCGAATTTCTCAACGCGGAAGCCCCGAATTCCATTTGTTCCCTTCTCCAACCCTAATTTCCTCCTGGATTTCCCCACGATTGCTTTAAGCCTGAAGGTTCCTGAACTTCATTTAGGTAATCCCCAGCTTACGCTTACAGTTTCGGAGTTCTCTGAGGCGTCGAGTCACCTTGGCCTAACTCTGGTGGCTCGTTTCATCCATCGAAGACCATCTGTTGATGAGTTCAACAGATTTGTGTTTGAAAAATGGGATCTGAATGATCGTGCGATCGTTGGCCTTTTGGATAGTCGTCAATTCATGATTCGCTTCGCCTCTGAGGAAGACTTGGAATGCGCGTGGTCCAGTGCTCCCAGACGATGCAACGGTTGCAGATTCTTCCTCCTTCGGTGGACATTTGATCTCTGCATGAACCGCGATCCATCCACCGCCCCGATTTGGGTAAGCCTTCCGCATCTGCCTTTACTTTTTCAAAATCCTGCGATTATACGTATGATTGGGAATATTCTAGGACGCCTTTTGTGTACTGATGGCCGCACCTCTTCTGTGAGTCATCCCATAAATCCCCGGATATGTGTAGAAGTAAATGTTGTGAAACCGCCGGTGGAATGGGTCTGGATTTCGGTGGGTGAGGAGTTTAGGTGGAAGCAGGCTGTTGTTTATGAGACCTGGACTGACTTCTGCATAGCTTGTAGCAGTTTGGGGCATTCAGATTCCAGGTGTCGGGTTGGGGGCAAGCTTAAGAGGTCTACAGCTATGGGGCAGGGCATTGGTAAGGCCCCTGAGAGGGAGAGGACAACCACTGTTGATGTTGGAATTGGCTCTGGTATTGCACCTATTATGGAGTCTCGGGGTGATTCAGTTAGGATGAATTCGTCAGGGGATCCTGTGAACCCCTTGGTTTCTCATGTGATGAACAAGCTGAGGCATGACTTGTGTAGGGGGGATGGTGCCTCGGGTCCTGCTTCACAGACTGCTCCTGCTGTTTGTGATTTGGCTTCAGGTGAAACTGCAGCTGCGGGAAAGAGCCATAAGTATATCGTGGTCTCTGTTGTGTCGGAGAGAGCAGGACAGGTCCTTCTCAACCGTCCAGATACCGGTGTGGTGAATCATTGCCAGGGAAGTTGCAGTGATGATTTGGCTATGAGTATGCGGGGGCCTGATGCTATGGCAGAATCGGATAAAGGGAATGGGTCTGCTTCATCTGGGAAGAAATGGTAATCTGCTGGTCGCAAAGATAGAAGATTTTTGGGGCATGGTGGAAATTGCAGTGGCCAGAATACTGTTGATAAGGGTGTGCTGGACACTGTAACTATGGAGAATCAGTTCCAAGAATTGAGCAGGTTAACTGGGGATGAGATGCCACCCTTAGGTGGCAGTGTTTTTTTGAAGAATGTGGGATAGGAGTCTGGTTCTTTTGATGTTGAACATACATTGGTGGAGCAGCCTCAATGCTTGGCCATTGTTGACACGAACAATTAGCTTCAGTAGAACCAGCTTGTAAGAAACCCAGAGGTGCAGTACCATGGGAAGTGGGGGGACCTCGATGAAAGTGACAAGGAGAATTGTGAGAGCACGGTACGGTTGTTTTAGAGTGAGATTGCTCAAGTGGGGAACAAGGTGCTTCTGGTGGCTCAAGACAAGGTGATTTCCCCACCTCGCGTGAGGATGAGGAAAGACTTCTCTCACTTGCCGAAGTCGATGCCGACCAGATCTATTGTAAGAAGTATGTAGTCTCCTAATGAGTTTCTTGAGCTGGAGAAGCTGAATCTGAGGAGGAAGTATGCCAAAGTGATGAAGCATTATGAGAGTTCAGTGTTGGAAACAACGACGGAGGAAGAGTCTGTCTATCATGGTGATGGTAAGGGGTGTGATTTTGAGGATTTTATGTGACTTTGTTTGGACTGTTTTTCTTGTTACTGTCTTTTCTTTTATTTTAATAAATGGCCAGTGGCTCTACCTCTAGCTACACTTCCTTGGTATAATCATAAAATATCCTCAGTATCATTAATATACTCATATATTGTAATTTTCATGACATTACCTACAACCATATCCACTTCCTTTATATGGTTTGTTAAATTATCATTCGTGTGTACACAGAATTGTCTCCTCATGAACCCATCCCATTCATTTTCTCGTAACTATCTCTCATAGGTGGCTATGATGATGTATGTAAACAATATATATGATATTTATTACAAAATTATAAATATTTAGTCATTATATCATATATAAATTTTACATTCCATTCTATTTAGAATATGGAAAACTCATTCGTGTGTACGACAGAATACCACCTTGAGAATGATGTGATTACATTTCACTTACACATTACAAGGAAGATAATAAGGATGAAATTAATAATAATAAGTTGTATAAATTTCATAATTAAGACATTAATGAAATGTTTATCATTCTGAAAATACAATATTTTTTCACAACTTTTCACTCACCAAAATATGATAATGACATTCTTGTACGTGTGGACATCCATCTTCAACAACTGATGCAACTCTCCCTTTTAATCACAACACCACATGGGATATATGTGTCAGTAAAATTTAAAAATATAATTAGTAATTTATTATATTTTGATAATTCTATAACAATAAAATATATATTACCTTCTTTCCATACTAATCATTGAAAAATGGTATATTTACTAAGGCGTATGAATGACCTACCATATATATGATTATAACATAGGGGTTTTTTCATAACTGTCATTAATGAATGGACATAAAAGTATAATTTATATATAAATATTATAAATATTTTATGATTATATCTTGATATTATGGGACCATGATTAATGTAAGAGGATCAGAAATAACAAATTATAGCATATAAGAAAAAAAGTGGATATTACCTGAAGAAAGATTTTAAAAAGGAATTTCTATTAAAAAGAAAAATAAATAGTCATTAAAAATCATATATAGTATGAAATATACAATTATGGGAATATAAAATATGTATAATAAATATAAATTTATTATACATGAGGTTTTATGGTGTATAAACAAAGTGGATACTTAAGATAAAGTTTTCTTATTCCCACTGTTATTTATAGTAGACATTTGAATATACACCACTTCTATCAATTTTCTGGTGTATATACTTCCCTTTTAATGTTTTATATCGTTATTATAATAATTTCGATTATATTTTAAATTTTCAATAGATTTTATTCTTTATTGGGTTATACGATTCAAAATATTACTAATGTTGTAATGGATTTTCATCCAACATTTTTACTATCATGAGATAAATTCAATATTTATCATTTGTTTCTTCTAAGTGGTGTTTATGATATCCATGAATGAATATTATATTGTTTATTATGTAAATTATGGGGATTAATATATCAATTATAATATATCTCATTCACATATTTTACTGATAGAAAATATATCAGGGCGATAAAGGATTTTTTTCAAATTATTCTTTCTTTGAGACATATGTAATGTTATGCACCAATATTATTTATGAGGTGTATATAAAACCTTATTGAAAAATAATAATACGAATTAATTTATTATTATGATATTATATGTTTTAGATATGTTTATTGTTTTATGAGAATAATGATAACATTATAAAAAATTGAAATGTAATCATAATACAATATCATCATTTATCGTGATTGGTTAGGAATATTCTTAAAAAAGAATTATTATGGCCTATTTATCTATAAAAAAATTTATTTTCTTCTTATCTGTTTATCTCATAAGAATAATATTTCCCTTCATTTTAATATCTTTATGTACACAATAGTTCAAAATAATTTGTTTTTAAAAAATCATATTTATCTCACTCTTCTATCAAAAATTCATTTTTCATCCAAAAAAATGTTTTATAATAATTTCTTAATGAGTGTATTAAAATTTTCCAAATATTTAAAAGGAGTTTTTTTTAACATTATTGACATGAACTGAATTTCCCATCATTAGGATAATAATTTTCCTTGTATATCCATTTAAAATTCATTTATGTTGTAAGAAAGGAAAAATATTTTAAAATTTATTTAAAATGGTTATTTAAAGTGGTTAGGATATTTTAATCCAGATAATTTTTAAATTATTTTGAAATCATCCATTATTACTTTTAATGGTTATTTTCATAGAAAATGGTTTAAAATTTTTTTAAACATTTTTTAAATTTGAAATGGATATTTTCATCATTATTTTTTAAAAATTATTTTTAAATAATAATTTAAAATTTATCATTGCATATTTCAATGTAATAGATTTTGAAAATGTATTATGCTTTAAAAAAAGTTTAAAAAGTTGAAAATATAATATACTATGGAAAAGAATTAGAAAAATATTTTTCATTCATTATATATATCAATTATTATTTTCTTGTATTGTAATTACCAATTCATTTTACGAATATTTTGTTTCAAAAATTTATATTGAATTTTCATTTATTATTGTCGATTCATTGATCTGATTGTAATTAACATGATTTGAAATATTAATCATTTTCGTTCAGTGTTTATGTAATGTCCAACCCTTTCCTCATTGGATTGAGAAGGTAGTGAGAATATACTTGGCTTTAGGTGACCTTACAAAGGATCCAAAGTATAGCAATAAATTCAAAGGTCTTCAAAAATAATCAGGGAATGATAATCCCTTAGAACGAAAGAGCCCAACCCGACAATTCATAACCAACAAAACTACATGATACATGTCACCATATTTTATAACTCAATAATATATGAAGAGTCAACTATGAAACACATCTAGTTTCACAATAATGTTAACAAAACAGTATAACTAATCCCTGATGTTTCATAATTAGAGTACAATGAAAAATATGAACAATGAAACCCAAATATGTGATGAAACCACTCCACAACTCCACACCAACCTTCATACACCCATAAACACAACTTTTCCGAAGAATCATGAAAACCCGTTAATGAAATGAGATGTTTTACATTTATCTGTTTCTTGGAATATCACATCTACAAAAACACCAATGTTCTAATGCATGGTGTGAGTAAAAATTCTCAATATGTTTTACCCTAATAACTTCCCAATGCATTCCCCCCTGATTGGACCCTAATCACACCTATAAACAAATCATATAAATCCGTCAAAAAAATTCGAACAGTAATTGAAATACAAAACACAATCTTACCTAAATAATTTTTTCAAATCCAAAAAATTCTATGAAATTCTCCCAAACATGTCCTTATTCATTTCATTTTTCCTCACATCATGAATATCCATCAATAATGACAATGTTTTTACAAATTAAATACCATTCTCACAATCTTGGGGCTCATTTAATTGCGGTATATTCACATCCAACACATATCAACCACAAGATGGGACGTCACTCCCATTACCCTCCGTTTTAATGATGGTATTTTCATGACCATTACCTTGATGGAATAGAAGAATTGTAACTAATAGTTCTCCCTTAGTGAATAATTATTATTATATAAAAAACATATAAATATTCATTACATTTATCATTATTACCATTCATGTAATGTAGAAATGAAAAACAAATCTTTTTGCTTCATGGAGGCGGTAGTCACTACGTACACACTAGCAATGTTATCGCTTCACAATAGATTTGAAGGTAAGAAGGTAGAAGTTATATTATAATTTCATATGAATAATTATTTCATATATAAAATATATAAACAATAAATCCATCATAATTACTAATCATTAATGTTGTTAATGTAAAACAAATGACATCGCAACATGGAGGCTTTAATCCACGATTATGTTCAAGTGATAAATTCATTTCTCATTTCACGGAAAAGGGTATGAATATTGTTTGACCAAAAACCTAATAAAATATAATTATATTGGGGATAATTATTTTATTATATAATCTTGGTAACAATATAACGAAAGGAGGTATGAGTATAATAAAATTGAAAACACTTGGTGACAATTAACAATTTTTTTGGGAAAAAATTCTTTGGATGCTAACATTATCCTTATAATGATGGTATTTTTTCCAATAAATAAACTAAAAATCATAGGGTGGGATGTTAATATGTGATTTGGTAATGTATTTTATGATATATAGTTCTCGTTATTTGGGAGAAAGAAATGATAGGTGGTCACATATTATATAGGTGGGATATGAACACATTGAATTATTCAAAATATTAAAATATGTTAATTTTTTAGCAATGATAAATGGCTCAAAAATTTCTCATATTCAGTTAAAAATATGATCATTTAATAGTATTTATAAAAATATTCTTCATTATAATTCTAATCATTTTAGATTTTTATTTTTAACCCATATAAACTCTTAATATGTTGAATATATTTTTTTGTACAAAAGTTATTATTCATATTGACAAGAAAATGGAACTAGAATGAATACAAAAATTGGAAACTATATTTGAATATATTAATTATATTTTATCAAATTAAATTTTTATAAGTTTTATAAATTTATTTAAAAATATATTGGAAAAACGTTTCGAAAAAAATTCCACAAAAATATTTTTTATGCATAATAATTGGTATTACATTGAAATTAATTGAATACATTTAATTAAAATAATGTATATAAATTTTAAAATTAATATAGGAAAAAATAATTGTTTTTAAATACTTGAATAGAAAATAGAATTTTCAATAAAATTGAATTTTAATCACTTTTCACTAAAATGTTAATCTTCTCAGAAAAATACCAACATTTTATCTTTAAGATAGATTATATATATTTAATCAAAAAAATTATATAATTTTTATAAAATAAAATATATTATTATTTTATAAATTAATTTTACTATTTTCTCACAAAAAGCAACAAAACCAAAATTTTAAGGGTAAGGTATTTTGTAAGCATAAAATGAAAAACCTAAATATTGTATGTTTTATTATTAAGTATTAATTAGTAAATTTGAAATGATTAAGGAAATTATTTATATATTTAATAGTGTTTTTAATCATTTTTATACACATAATTATAATGGTAATGTTATAATGGTATATTATAACACATTTATTTTAGACTCGGGGTTGCATTGAAAGGAAGATATCATATTCATTTTGTTTAGTTCAGTGGAAAGTACATCTAAAAAATTGAATTAATTTTTTTAATGGAAATTAATTATTTTAAAATTTAATGAAATAATTTAATAGCTGATAAAGTTAGTAGATACTTCTATTTAAATTTTAAAAATTCCTTTCTTTTACAAAAACACACAATTTTTCATTGAAATATGTGATATAAAACTAATTAAAATAGAATTATTATATGAACAAGGAAGAGAGTTGAATTAATAATTAAATAATCATTGATATTTGACTTTTCCATGTATGAACTACCCATGAAGTTTAAGTGGTTTTTAGAGGTTGATAAATTAATATAAATGAGTGAGGATATATTATTGAGTGAAAACTTTTATTATTTATTTTAATTAATTTTAGAGACAAAGTATCTTCATTTGTCCTTTTATTTTTTATATTTAAAATATAACAATCATACACTATTCAAAAACCAATGTAAAATTACCCATGATTGGAATAGTGTTATGTGAAGATATGAATAATTTAGTAATCATATAGAGAACATTCATACTCTTATAATGATAAATTATCCATTTTTAAATACCCCATGGGAGAATTAAATAAATATTCTTGGGTAGTTATTATAACATTCCCATGAGGGATTGACATGATATTGAATTAATTTTAATAATAATTCTTGGAGATAGGGAATTAATATTCATGTAATAAGAATGATATATATTTTAAGAGTTATAGTTGAGTTGTTTTCTATTTGGAAAATGGGAAAAAACTAGACCATTGTATTAGGCTGTTGCATAAAGTTGAAAAAAACCTATGTTGGGTGGTTTAATATCATATTATCAAATACTTCACATTCTAATTACAAAATATAATACAAATTATTTAATAATATTAAGGATAATGATCTCATCTTTTGGGATTAGGAAAAAGAAGAAAATAATTATGAAAATTGAGTAATTATTTAATTTAATTTATTTATTCATATATAGTATTGTTATAGAAATTTATATTTTAAATGTTTTCTTTTTCCATTTTTTGGTAAAGGATAATTGTTGGATATATATATAAATTTTTAAAATTACTCTCTTCTATAAGAACCATACTGAGCAGATAATGAAAAAACCATATTATTTCCCTAAACAGGTATGATTCATTAACTCTTTATGTATAAATAATTATGAATATAATTAGAAATTTTGAAAATGAGACCAATTAAAAAAATTCCTTCTATTTAAATTTAAATCTCCATTCAATTATGATGAGAAAAATCAGGAAACAAAATGTATTTCAAAAATTTATCATAAGGGATTTGTAAATTTAAATGTAATAACCTTTAAAAAAGTATTAAAATTAAATGCAGTTTGGAAAGTATTTAATAGCCATTTCTTCAAAATCTAAAATTCAATTTTGACACTCTAGTAATGAATTAGGAAAATATTATGATTTTAAAAAGTAGTATTATCTAAACCTCAAAGGGACACCCATTTAAATACTGTTACGCAATATTCATATGCATAAAAATGTGGGTTCAAATTATAATAAATAAAAGTCATTCAAATCAAGTGGGGGAATTATGAAGTTAAATATTTTGTGAATACTTTATAAAGATACTCCAGTAATATATTAAAATTATAATATTTTGGGGAAAATTTCCATGTCAGGGGGATTCAACCTTGTTATGAAGAGAAATAGATGGATGTTAGTTCCACATTAATTTTAAAAGTACCCATGTCCTCAATAATGATTTTATTCCATGGGATATTGAGGTTGGGAGATATTATGAACCAAAGCATAAAAAATAACCATGTTGTAAGAACATTTTTTTCCATCATAAGTTATATATTATAATATGTTTTATCAATCATGTAAACCCATATAAATATAATACCAACAACCATATACAATGTAAAATCACAAAATATTCCATGTTATTTGTTTTATTTTGGATTTTTACGATTATGAAAAAGTTGAAGATGCCTGATTCTAATGCCCGATGTGCACAAAATTAATTTCTAAACTTTTTAAGGATCATTAAATAAATGTGCGGGCAAAGTTTTATATCATTTCAAATGGTGTTTGGAATTTAAATCTGAGAGCACCGTTGTATCCGCAGAGTCGGTATTCTCTAATGGGAAGCTTCACTTGAACCGCAGTTGGTCAGAAGAAAATGATTGTTTTTGGACATTTTAAAAAATAATAAAATAACAATTTTATTGTTATTTTATCTTACTTTAATCCAATGGATGAGAAGCATTGGTAGGACCGACGACATGTCAAGCCATTAATTGGATTGACTCATCAATTACTTAACTTCACCCATGTGAATTAAATGAGTTTCATTAATTACTCAATTAATTAACCACATTAAATTCTTTCATGAATTACTCACCCTTTACCCCGCCTCTATATATCAGGCTTAGGGATGTGTTTGGTTATGGCTTCACCAAGAAGGGATACTCTGGAAATGTATCGTGATGCAATCCACAAACCATGGATGGAAGCTCGAGTGATAATGTTCTGGGAATGACAAAAGCTGATGACTCTATCCAATGAGGATTCTCCTCCCACCGCATACCCTCGAAGGTGGAAGTACCTCCATCTTCAGTGGTCACTAAGTAATTTCAATGTAGGGTTATAATTATTATAGTTTACCTATGATGATTTTTTTTCTCCCTCTTGTTATCATGTTAATGCGGAGGGCGCGGGCCAAACAAACAAGGCCCAAACCCTTCGCTGATTCTCTCATGTTGGGTTCATTGGGGTCAGTTTCCTCAATTTTACAGAAATAGAAAATAGAAGGTCATTGTATGACGATCGCATCCCAGGAGGTCCGTAGGTGCTGACAACACTAGAAATAGAGATCTGAGGAACTGCAGGAGGCCCCTGGAATATCTGCTAGCATGGAACCAGTGACCGTCGAGTCCCCGACAATCTGCGTTGCCTAGAAAACTGGTGCGGCACCGGAGACTGGTGCGACACCAAAGACCAGTGTGGCCCTGTGGCAGGTGCGACAACAGAGACCGGCACGACACCGGCGACTGGAGTGGCACCAGTGACCAGTGCTGACGAGCGATGGAGGTGGCGGGAAATGACCATCCACTATGGTAGCAGTTAGTGTGCCTTTAGGCGTCGTGGAAGGGAGTTGCGGCATCATGCCGCGTGCGGCCTTCACCTCATCTGGCCCTATACACAGAGGTGGCGCTCTATCACGCGCCGGTGATTATTGAAAGACGAGGCAGAGAGGATGGGACTAGCATCCACTAGGTCCCACAGACCCTGTGGTGCCGCTATTGGAAGGAATCCAAATATCTCTTTACTTCTGTTGGGCAGGTAGAACACAAGCCCCACATGGGGCCCGCTATTAGAAGGACGGGGGCCGGTCGAACAGGCCAGACCGGACTAGTAGACCAGACCCACGACCCAGCGGGCCAGCACAGGTGAGCTGAGCCCCACCTAGTGGGTTGGGACAACAGTGGCCTGAGACCGCGAACCGAACTGGGATGACCCTTAATGGGCCAGACCCAGGTGGGGTCTTGTAAACCCTATGACCTGTTGCGTTAGGCCAGCCTAATCGAGTCGGACCGGGCCCAGACCCAACCGGGCCCCGAATAAAGAAACACTCATAACTGACGAACCGGGTGTCTGTTTGACACGTAGTTAGTGGAGTTGGAACCCCTTTTGGGAAGCGATCCATTTGGCATATTTCGGCAGGCCCGGCCGAGCCTGTCCGGACCGAGGTGTGACCACCTTCGTTTCACCAAATGTGGTGTAACTATCAAACTGAGCATCTAATCGATGAACCGTCTACGGAATAAAGACCCTTATGATAAGGAGTTGATATGGAGATACTCTAAGTGAGTTTTTACTGAGTTTTATGAGTGTTCTGGGTTGGATCAGACTAGAATCCGTCAGGGGACTTTTTACAAAATTGCTCATATCTCAAGAACCGGGCGTCCGATTGATGTGTAGTCTATCATGTTGGGACACATATTGTTGGTTGGTCCCCTAGGAATGATTTTTTGGGACATCATACTGGTTAAAAAAGGACCAATGACAAGAGGAGAATATTTTTCTGTAGAAAATTCATGCTCCATGAGGGAATCTTGTAGCTGGCTGTGACATAAAGATGAAGACAGACCAAGGAGGGTTATAATCAGCAACTCTGGAGTGGGTTCATCTAGTGTTATGACAAATCGACCCTACCTCTATATCAGCAACTATGGAAAGACAGTACCAACGACTAATACGGGTCAGCACCTGCAACCAATACTTGTCATCATCATCAACCAATATAGGTTAGAATATAGCGACAAATACGGGTCAACACAGATGAACATTACAAGTCAGTATAGAGAGAACAATACGAGTTAGAATACAGTGACATTTACAGGTCAATAGTAGAGTTATTACCTATAGGATGATCTGGTAGTATGACTAGTCATCCCTATCCCAGTAACCTTGAAGTTATAACGTTAGAGTGAGTTGTCTCTTTATTGGGCTTCATGATTTAAATCATTCGTGTGATATTGAAAATGTGTTATTTATTTTGATGTTTTCCATTTTGGATTACTGAGACCCCTTCCAAGGTCTCGAGGTCCTAACTGCGTATTGTTATACTCACCCCTCCACGGGCTCTTCCCGCACGTGTTTGTCCGGTGTAGACTACTAATGCTCTGAGGTAGTCTTTGGAGGTTCAGAATATTGTGGGGCTTGGTGCGATGGGAGAAGTTGAGATCCTCTTCTTCATCTTCAGACTGACAGCTACTAATCTCCAGCTTCAGCTCAAGGGCAGACATGACAACCTTTTACTTTTCATCAGTTTCTAGGGCTTTTATTTAGGCCCACTATTTCATGTTTTCATTTATACATGTCATTTTACTTTACTCTCATGGTTGAACCTTACTTTTGTTGGTTGTTGGTGATAGTTTCCCTTTTTGAGTGTGTACATATCTCTAAGGCAAAGCCTTCCCTATTCGTGAAAAGCCTTCAGGAGCTAGTCATTATCCCATTGCCTATGGAATGCGGGTTTGGGGTAATCAGATTTGGGACCCATGCGATGGGTCATAAAAAATTGGTATCAGAAGGCATTCAGTCCCAAAAGAATAACTAAGAGTCTACTTTTATTTAGGCAATGGTGTAAAGCGTCTTGAGTTCGGGTTTCAGTTTTGGGAGTCTAGTGTTGGTGTGGTTCATGAAGTATCCATACACTAGGACCCTAAATTATATTTTCCAAATTTGTACCTGAAAACACGAGTTGCTAGTGTTTTGAAATTTTTTGATCATTCTAAAGTCAGATCACAAGGTATAACTTATTGACTGTGGAGCATCTGTTTCTTACAAGATTCCTCTAGGATGAAAGACATCTGGGATTCTCGTTAGAGATCATGATAGTGTTCCACAGAGTGATGAGGCGTTAGTATAGGGACCACTCACAGTGATGGCACCTTCGGTTGGTGTACCAATATCACCACTATCCGTTGAGAAACTGATGCAACTAGTGGACCATGCAAGTCGACTGAGCATGTTGCAAGAGTTCAGAGATAAATCCCTCCAAGGATTTGAGGCGAGACGAACTACCAGATAGTATATGACTAGTTTGAGGTTGTATTTTGTGTCTTTCTCTTAATAGAGAAACCTTCCTGGAATATGGAGATATTTTATGCTAGCCTTATTCAGGGCACGATAGTACGATGGTGGAGCTCGATGCCCCAGATTCATGAGGAGAAGACCCTCACTTGGCCAGACATTGACAGCATTTTTAGGGTGGAGTTTGTGCCAACGACACTACGCTCTGTACGTATTCAGGATTTTCTGCATCTGTAGTAGGGTAGCCAGACTGTGGCTCAGTACTCGGCCCGATTTACTAACCTCTCATGATACTCCCCAAAATTGTACGGGGACCCTTACATCAGTGCCCAAAACATTTAGCAGGTACTCTGATGAGAGATAAATGCTATGAAAATTTCTCTCGGCATCCGGATGTATGCTTGGGTGCTAGAGTGTGCTTTGTTGATGGAGAGCTTCCTTTCTAAGTAGAAACCGATAGTGAGAGCCCCTACTAGATGTTGAGTAACATATTCATTGGTAGTTGGAAGTAGGCTGATGACGTAGAATCCCATGTAGGTTAGGCCTTCCGATGGGTGACCCCAGGAAGTAGGCTCAGAGGTGTGAGGCTTGGGAGGTTGTGGGGGCAACAAGTAAGGCATGATCTTTTTAATGTAGAGTACATGGTCACAGAGCTCGTGAAAGTATGACTCCTTGTGTAGATGATTGATAGATGGTGGAGGGGACATCGAGGCAACGATAGTGATAGGAGAATGAGTGTTAGACAGGTGGCAGACAAGGTAGGGTAGTAGGAAGTGCAGCGAGAGGTGTTCGGGGTCACTAGGCACTACCAGCACCACCCCCAGGTGGTCCACCAAGAGCTCAGGGGGCAGGTGGATGGGGAAATGTCTAGCTAGAGGTAGTTGAGGCTCATGATCTGGACGTCCATGAGATGATACAAGGTATGATCTATATCTTATATAAATTGGTAGATATGATTATCAACTCAGTTTCTAGAAACTCCTTACATGCTGCAGACTTAGTTCGGGACTCTGAGATTTCAACTGAGCTTTTAGATCCACCTTTTTATTTGGATACTATTATGTGAGAAGATCCAACAATCAAACACTGGTTCCGACAGTATCATATTACACTCAGATGAGAAATTTCTAGACGGTATCTTCTAGTAGTGGTGTAGAATCCATACGACATCATTCTAGGCATAGGCTGGCTATCTTCAGTTCACACACTGATTGATTACATTAGATGTACTGTTCGATGTATGTGTATAAATGGGAGCTAGTATTCCTTTGTTGGTGAGAATGAAAACAGAGCAACATGAGATGGACTTGCTCTCAGGAGGGTGCGGTCGATTATATATCAGTTTTCTTTCATGACCTTCAACATGAGGGAAGAGGAATGTCCACAGTTTCTAGAAGTGGTGGATGAGTATGATGATGTATTTCTAAAATTTGTCCTTGTACTACCTCCTCGCATAGAGGTAGACTTCCGTATTGACGTGTACCCAGGAACGAAATGAATATCTACACCAGCAAATTGGATGGCCCATGTAGAGCACCGGGAGTCGAGGGTATAGTTGGATAAAATACATATCATGGTATTTGTAATGCCCAGTGTTTCTCCATGGGCATCCATGATGTTGTTTTCCAAGAAGACAGAAGAAATTTTTTGGCTATGTGTGGGCTTTTGACACCTAAACCACATGACCATGGATAGCTAGTATCCTCTACTGAGGACTGTTGATCTATTTGATCAGTTTAAAGGGGTATAGTGGTTCTCAAAGATATAACATAGATCAGTCTATCATCATCTCCGGGTACTGGATGATGATGTACCAAAGACATCCTTCGGATGTCGGTATGACCATTACGAGTTCATAGGGATCCCTCTTGGAATGACCAATTCTCTAGAAGTGTTAATGGGACCCATTAACATAATCCTTCCACCATACCTCGATCACATTGTGGTGGTCTAAATAGATGACATCTTGGTTTACTCAACAACCGAGGAAGAGCACGTTGTACACTTGAGGATTGTTTTGGACACACTTCGAGAGCACCGGTTGTATGGGAAGCTCTCGAAGTGTGATTTCTAGATAAAGAAGATCCAATTTTTGGGATTCATCATCTCAGAGGTTGGGGTTGTAGTGGATCCAATAAAGATTGAGGCAGTACTTTCTTTGGGGCCACCAAAGAGTGTAATTGAGGTTTGGAGCATCCTTGTATTAGAAAACTAAAATATGAGGATCGTACCCAATCTATTTAGAGTAGAAGAACCTAAAACTACCTTTACAAAGAAAGAAACACCATTCTTATGGTCAGAGACATGCCAACAGAGCTTTCAACAGTTGAGGCAGATCTTGACTAGTGCTCCCATTATGAGGTATCCGAAGGAAGGAATTGGCTATGTGGTTTAATGTGAGGCATCAGGGATGGAAATCAGTTGCATCCTAATGTAGGATGGTCCAGTGATTTCATATGGCTCACAACTTCTAAGGAATCATGAGCAAAAATATTTGACTCATGACTTAGAGTTGGCAGTAGTGTTCTTCACCTTGAAGAGGTGGAGACACTACTTGATTGGAGAGTGTTTAATTGTAAAATCATATTACAATAGTCTAATATTTATATTCAAATAGGAATATTTGAATCAGAGATAGAGGTGTTGGATAAAGTTCCTCCAAGACTATGACTTCAAGATAGTCTATACTTCATGGAAGTGGAACATAGTGGTAGATACAATTAGCCAGAGATCATGTTCGCAACTACTGAACGATGCTTTAGAGAAATTTTCCACACGTAAGACATCCATCATGGATAAAGATGATAGAGTCTACCTCTTGTCGATTGTAGTTTCCCCTATGCTTCTTCAGCGAGTTTGGAAGGCACAACTGGGAGACAGTAGCTAAAATACTACACGTACTTAGATATCCTCAAGCCATGCACCTGAAAGATATTATTAAGGTGGGGATCTTGCTATCCTTTTAGAGGATTTAAAGTTTTACCAGTGGATCGATGAGTGGTAGTGATGAGGGAGTTCATTACATCCACCTTTTATGAAAATACAGGCGTGATGAAGATGTATCATGGCCTCTGGGGATAGTATTGGTGGATAGGGATAAAGAAATCTATGGAAGAGTTTGTTTCCAGATTCCTCACTTGAAAGTAGGTGATTTTCGAGCACCAGGTACCCACATGCCTGACCCAAACCCTTGAGATTCCAGAGTGGAAGAGGGAAGGGATATCGATGTACTTCATGAAGGGGTTACCACTTACATCTAGAGGGCACGACACCATCTAGGTGATTGTTGACCGAATCACCATGTTGTCCCACTTCATTGCTATTTTATTGATGGGTTTGGAAGATAAATTTGGACATCTCTATGTTCATGTGATCATGCGATGTTATAGGATGCCTTCGACGATAGTCTGAGACCATAACACACACTTCACATCCTGGTTGTGGAATTGATTGTAGGAATATTTTGGGACTCAACATCACATGATCATAACTTTTCACCCCTAGAAAGATGGTTAATGAGTGGAAAATCTTGATCATGGAGGATATTCTTTGACTATATGTCCATGATTTTGTTCATAGTGTGGAGGACCGCCTACACTCAGTGGAGTTCGCGTACACCAATAGATATCACTCCCCCAATGGAATGGCCACTTTGAAAGCATGTATGAATGATCATGCAGATCAACCTTGTGCTAGAGGGATCCAAGATATCTAGTACTTGTTGGCCCAGAGATGGTACATGCTACCACTAAGAAGGTGAAGGTCATCCAGGAGTGGACGAATACTGCACAGAGCCGACAGAAGTCCAATGTTGATAGGAAATGGAGACCACTAGAGTTTGAGGAGGGAGACCAAATATTCTTGCGAGTCTGCACTCGACTGGGACTAGGGATATTTGGCCGAGGGGGAAAACTCTCACTAAGTATTATCATATCATTCATGATACATTTGAGGATTGGAGAGGTGGAATACTACTTGTCACTTCCACCGTAGTTGGAGACGGTGCACAAAGTTATCCACATATCACTACTGAGGAGATACGTTCATGGACCATGTCATGTCATCAACCATGGGAAGCTGTAGATTGATGACTTGGTGTCTTTTGTAGATTACCTAGTGGAAATAGAGAATAGACAAGAAGAGATCCTTCATGGGTAGTCGATACCTTTGGTGCGTGTTCATTAGTAGCACGGGAACATCTAGAAGAGTCTATGGGAGTGAGAGGATAATATTGATGCCCAATACCTCTCTCTGTTTAAGTAGAATTGTTTGAATTTTAGGGATATAAAACCCTATGATGTTGAAAATGTAAAGACCTAGACAATTCCATGTAAATTTTTTTTTGGATTATTTCGAGTCTGTGAAAATTTAGGGTGCATTATTCTGAGGTGCGGTGTGCCCAAAATGAATTTAAGTACTTTTTTTAAGGTACATTATATAAACGTGAGGGAATTGTTTTAAATATTTTGAACTAGTGATTGGAATTGAAATTTGAGAGCACCGTTGAATCCACAACACCGAGATTCACTTATGGAAAGCATTACTTTGACCGCAGTTGGTTGGGATAAAAAAATAGTTTATGGAATATATAATGAATTATAAAACAACGATTTTATTTTTATTTAATCATCATTTTCTCCAACAGATGAGTGGCATTGGTGGGACAAACAACATGTCTAGCCATTAAGTGTCTTGACCCATCAATTGCGCAACCCTACCATTGTGAATTAAATGAAGTTTATCAATTACTCATTTAATAAACCTCATTAAATTCATTAATTCTTTACTCAACCTATCCCCCATATATATATATATATATATATATATATATATATATGAGGCTCAGGGATGAGTTCTGATACGGATTCACCAAGTCGTGAATCTCTAAAAATGTACTGTGATTTCATCCACTGACGGAGGATGGAAGCTCAGGTGACCACAATATGGGAAAGAAGAACATTGGCGACTCCTTCCAATGTGCACGCTCCTTCCACTTCTTAACCTCAAAAGAGGAATTACCACCATCCATATTGGTACCCAATAATATTAATGGTAGGGGGTTTAATTATTATAGTTTCCCTATGATGATTTCTTTTATCCGCCTTATTATCATATTAATGCAGAGGGCATGGGAAAAACGAACAAGGATCAGACCCTCTGATGATTCGCTGATGTTGCATTCCTTAATGAAGGTTTCTTCAATTTGATGAAAAAATGAAACAGTGGGCCACACTATGACCATGGCATCTTGGGAGGACCGTAGGCACAGAAGAATGTAGAAACAAAGCTCTAGAGTACTGGTGGAGCCCTGTAGTAGATCTGCCGAAGCAGCACTAGCACCAGTGAGTGAGGGAAGATAAAGAAAATTTCCTACTAAATCAGTAGAAGGCGGTGTGGCATCACATGCTATGAAGGAGAGTTTCTACTTCATGTTGCGGTGGTTGTAGGTGGTGGCCGACACCTTAGCCGGCCACAGACGTGGAGACAGCTCTCTATCGTGCGATGAAAATTAAAGAATGTTGTGGCTCAAATCCGTGATAGAGGACATTGGAACCCGCATTCCATGGGACCCATGGATGATGCAGTGGTGCTGTGGGTCACCATTGTTTGAATACAGCTGAATGACTCCTTTAAAACATTTGGCAGGTGGACCGCACGCCCCGTGCGGGGCACGCTAGTAGACGGAAATGGGTCGAACGAACATGTCAGACCCACCCAGTAGATTGAACACATGGCCCAGGCCCATGAACCGAACTAGTATAACTCTTAATGGGCCGGACCCAGGTGGGGTTAGGTAGACCTCGAGACCCATTGTGTCAGGCCGACCTGACTGAGTCGGACCGGGCCAAGACCCAACCGACCCCTGAATAATGAAACTCCCGTAACTGACGAACCAGGTTTCCGTTTGACATGCCATCATAGGAATTGGGACCCCATTTGGGAAGCAGTCTCATTGTATATCTCAACAGGCCCAACTGAGTTGGGCCCTACTGAGGTGTGACCACCTTCGTTTCATGGAATGGGGTGTAACTAACAGATTGAGTGTCTGATCAGTGCACCGTCTATGGACTAAAGACCCTTGTGACAAGGCAGTCCTATAGAGATACTCTATGTGACTTTATATGGTGTTTGACATGCAACCTGGGTTGGATCATACTTTAATACAAATGGGCCCTATTTTCAAAAGTGACCATATCTCACCGATCGGGCATCCGATCGATGCGTCGTCTATGACGTTGGGACCCCTATGGATGGGTGATCCCTTGTGTATGATTTTTTGTGGGACTTTATAGCAGTTGAAAAAGGACTTATGGTTTGAGTAGTAGAGTCTTCCATAGATCATGTTTTCTACTTGAAGGAATCATGTGACTAGTTGTGACATGAAGATGAAGAGATAACAAGGCGGGTCAGTATCAATAACTACATAGTGGGATGATGTAGTGGAATGAATAATCAACCCTACCTATGTACCAGCGACCAAGGAAGGTCATCACCAGTGATCAATACTGCTCAGCACTAGTGGCTAATATGGGTCAAAACCAGTGACCAATACGGGTCAGCATCCAGCGACCAATACGGGTCAGCACCAGCGACTAATACAATTCACCATCAAGCGACCAATATGTGTCAGCATAAAGTGACCTATACGGGTCCGTAGTAGTTACTATAGATAAGATGATATGGATTTACAACTAGTCATACCTATACCTATAACCATGATGTCATACCATTAGAGTGAGCTGTCCCATTGGCCTCTTTACTTCATGATTTAGACCATTCTTGTGATATTAACTTTGTGGTAATTCTTTTGATGTTTTCCTTTGTGGAATTTTGGAGAGAGCTTTGGGGGTCTCTGGGTCTCTACAGGGTATTGTTATACTAACACCTGCATGGGCTCTCCCCGAACGTGTGTGTCTAGTGAAAACTACTGATGCTTTGAGGTAGAATTTGGAGGTTTGGTACAAAGTGGGTCTTTGTGTGATGAGAGCAGTCAAAATCCTTTTCTTCAACTTTAGATTTACAAATAATACCCTTTAGGAAGTTCTTAAGGGTAGATGGAATAGCTGTATACATTTTTTAGTTTCTAGTTCTGGTATTCCGGCCCACTGTTTCATTTTTACAGTTGTACTTGTGGATATACATTACTTTTGTGCTTGTACATTAATTTTCTTGGATATTTAATATAGTTTTCATTTTTGATTGTGTACAGATCTTTAAGACAATTTATTCCCTGTTCAAGAACATCCATCAGGTGCTAGTCACCAACACCTGACCTATGGATTTCAGACTTAGTGTAGTCACTTCCAGGCCTTGTGGGATGGGACATGACATTCCTTGGGATGATTACATAAATGTTATTGATATTTAAACCAAAAAAATTAATTTGTAGTGGATGTTTCTATCATGTGTGATCATAGAACTATCCATATAATGATCTTGAGGAAGAAGACCATGATATTTTTATCTAGAAGAATATTATATGAGGATTCCTTCAAACATGAAGAATAGACTCCATGAACTCAAATTTAATTAGAGCCCTAAAGTTTTTAAATACTTCTATTATTTAAATTTACATCCTTTATCTAATAAAGGGGAATCAAACTCTACCTAAATTTAAGTGATTTCTTATCACAATTTTGGATTTTTCTCTCTATTTTAAAATTTTTAATATAAATTATATTTCTGTGGCTTTATTGTATAATTTTTCAAAGGTATTTATCCACAAATTATTATTATCTCAATTATAATGGAAAACTAAGCTCGATGTTGTATGATGGAGAGATCAGTGATTTTTTACTCTATTTTGATTTGATAATTTCTGTTATTCTATTAGAGGAATTAATTGGGGGTAAAAAATAGAGCACAGTGTGTTCTCCATGGTCTCCCTATTCTTGAATTATTAATCCATGTTTATTTATTTTTCATCACACTAATGTTCAAATAAATTATGTGATGGATTAAATCTATTATATATACGTTTAAAAAATAAGACTCATTGATAAATTTATGAATAGTGTTACTTATACATGTAGAAGTCTTAATGAAGTGAAATAATAACTAGAAAAGGTGTGTTTTGAGTGAATTGTTTTCGATATATCCATTAAGGATATTAATTAAAATTATATTTCGATGAATACTGATAATTCACAATGGAATATGTTAGAGAAAAACTTATTTTTCTTATGTTCATTACATTATTATCCCATTTTCGTTAAATATTTAATATATTACATGTATTTATAAGAGCCCACTTTCTAGGATTAATGTTAATTTTTTAGAATATTTTGGTAATAAATTTTAGTTATTTAAATCTAGTGTTTATGAGTGTGATCCTTTAGAGATTAACCTTAGGGTGTGGACTATGATTCATTTTTAGGAAAATAATAATTTTTTGAATATGTTTTATTGAAAACATCCTTGAATTATTTGAATGTAAAGATAAATTAATTGTAAAGAATAATATATAATATCCATGTATAATATATCTAATTTAGTTATCAACATGTTATATTGGGCTATATATTATGTGGGATCATACAACGAAGAAATAGATAAATGTTTGAAGTAGAAACAACATATTTGTTAGAAAAATATATGTTTTAATTGGATTCATTTGATCAAAGAAGTATCACTTTATGGTACTTTTTAGGATACTAAAATAGTCTTAAATCATTCTACCATGGGTTTTTAACAAGTTATTCAAGATATTTTAACATTTTAAGATCAATTATATTCACGAGGAATATTATCATTTTATTTTTTTGGTTTATTAGTCCTACCATAGAATAAAATACAACCCTATGTTGTATAATGATCATTGATATCTTGTGGTATCATGAGTGTCTTATAATAGGTGATGCTAGTGGATCAAAATATGGTAAAACACAACCACATTTTCCATTATTTCTTATTCTATGATGTTCATATTTCATTTTTATTGATATCATTGGGTGTGTTTCTGAATTAAATAAAATCCCATGTTGCATAAAATTTATTGAATTAAGTGACTGATATAGAAACGATAGATTTTTTAAACCTATAAACTTTTTTCCAATACTCATATTTGTCATAGAAGACATAGTGAATTGGATATTAAGTCTTACTATGTGTAATTTCACTTGTTAAAATTTTACATATGATATAGCTACATGTAAAATATTTTAATGCTTCAAATAAAATATAGAAATGTTTTTTATTGTTTGGAATATGTTAGTGTTCAAAATAATGTTCAATGATTTGTTAATTGATAAAAAATATTTGATTAATTATTATTGTTTAATCTTATTTGTATGTGATTAAAATATCCCAATGGATTTGAGGATTACAATATAGTGGTTGATAGATCCATGATATTTGGGTGATAAGAACTAGATTCAAAAAAAGTGTTGTAAGGGATTTCTATACAAATGGGATAGTTATAACTCCTGAAATAAACAATGTTGTGATTGAGAAAAAAATTTATGGGCTTTAGTGTGTATGCAAAATAATGATCCATGTCTCTAAAAAAATATAGTTCATTTTTTAGTGAAACTTTTGGAGTAAATTTGACGAAGACAAACCTATTTATTTTAGAGATAATGTGAGATAATTATGTTAAATTTATATAATAATAATGCACCTTGTATTTTATAGATAAAGGGGGTGTGAGGTGATTTTTTCATAATTCATACATGGAATTTACCATACCTTGGTTTTGAATTTTTAAATGTTAAACTATGTAGAATGAATTATGGTAGTATAAATTAAAAAATAAAAAGGGAGATGCTGCAACAAAGATATTGTGCATTGGGTTTGTTAAAATAAATTTTTAGACTAACTAACTGTAAATGATGAATAACACTTGAAGGCAAGGGTAAAGATTCATAATATTAAAATATAAATAAAAAATACTTTATGAGGGTGAAATTATATGGATAAATATTGAAGTAAAAGATATGTGAGATAATTTCATTTCAGGTGATGATGTACAGAATCATATAGTTGTAATATAGAGGAAGGAGATAAATTTTTATGACATGGAATAAAAATAATGGGAACTAATTGATATGGATTTTTTAGTAATACAAGGGATTATTCTTGTCTATTGAGGCATTAGAAGAAGAAATAGAATTGATCGTGTTAATTAAAAAAGGATGTTATTTTCTTAATAATGAGAAAATTTTTGTTCAATGTTTTTTATACCATCATAAAGGATGGTACATAAGATTAAATAAGGATATGATTATTAATAAAATTGGAAATATATAATAATACTCTATAATTATCTAAATGTGTCACACTATGAATTAATATTCCAGAACAAGACATGTAATTCCAAAGAGTAGACATAAAGCATGTAAGATTAGTCTGGAGATAAATAATGCATTGAATCATGAATAATGAAACCATGACACTACTAGTTTTTATTAAGAATAAACCAAGTCTATATAAAAGTAATACATACTATAAAAAGTAACGTGTAAGAGTAAATCATTAATATCCTTTCCTTGATATGAATAACAACACCATAATCTATTTGGATGTGAATAATGTTGAATAATTCCATTTCTCAAGGAGAGGATAAGAAAAATTGTTGTGAATTATAATGTGATACTTTGAGATGCCATGTTTTGAATGCATAGGATATGATATGACTATGTAGAACATGAGAAGATCATGTCACATAATAAGAAACTATACCATGATGATTATATTTTTTGAAAAATTCAAGCATTCCGATTATGATAAAGATATTGAGATTTTCAATAGGAACAATGTAATAAGTCCATAACAAGTCCCATAATTTAAGGGATTTTAAGATATAATTCCGTATTTTTATATGTATATAAAAATGATATTTACCTGAATTTAGTGCATCTATGGCTGATTAAAGATTTTAATACAATATATGATATCAAATCGCAATCTAAATGAATATTAGGTAGATCATGACACTGTATATATAATGACATCACGATTAAGTTCATTTCATAAATTAACAATGATTATATTTGAATTAAAAAAATATTATAATTACTATATATATATTTGATTGACTCAACATAGGAATGTTTTGAAAAATCCAAATAAGTAGGTCACACAGCTAAATATTTCAATATTAGAGAAAGGATGACTGATATGATCCATTGGATAATGGGTTTTTATATTTGGGAAAATATAAAGAATGGCCATAATAGATATAGGGAAAATAGTAAAACAATGAATATCTAGTTTAACATAAGATAATAGAGCTGAAAACAAGTTCTAATTATCATATTTGTTACATTAAATATATATTTCTTGAATATTATTGAATTATATTACTATATATTGACAAATATTGTGTTAAATAAAAATTATAAATAGATAACTCAGTAAATGTGGGTTTCCTGTTGTATTGTATTCAAAAAAATGAATTCAAACAGAAATTATGTGGTCAATATCATCTAAATTATTAAGTTGAAGACTCAAATATTACATTATGTTGTTGATCCCATCAATGTTGTTATATTCGATATCACTGAGAAGTGGAGTATGGAATAGAATCTACTATAGACCTAAAGAATCAAAGTCTCTCAAAAATATAAAATGGACAAGAATAGAACCTCTTATCCATAAAAAATTAAATAGACAATAATGTGGATAAACTAACCAAGATATAATTTGAATAAATTCATAGAGAGGTAATGATTGAGAGGCCCAATGGAGTTATTATGTTTTCCCAAAAAATTTTATGTAGTTTTCCATGGAATATTGTGGTCTTAAAAAATGTATCCAACAAGGTACACATGTATATGGATTTTGGAACATCAATAAATTATTGGTGTTTTCTCTTTGGATATATATATACGATGGTGTTTTATTTTTAAAAGAGAAAGCAACAAAACTTCCTTAATGAAAAATAAAAAATTACAAAATACTAAATGTAGGAAATTCACATTTGTATCCTTGAAAAAGATTCAAACGAACACCATTGATGCTGAATTTATGAGTACGAGAGTGTGTAGAGATCCCCATATTAGTATGGCTATAAGCAATATGGTTGGACTCATGATAGACATGATTTATGATTTGTTTCTTTGAAGCAAGGATATCAAAGAATTTACTCCATTTGGAAGCGAGTCTCCAATAAAGATTAATATTACCCATTATGACTTTTTGAAAAATTGTGGATGAGTCTCTTTCAAAACATATTCTATTCCAATATCATTATTGATCAATATGCACTTTGGTAATAAGTTCCAAAATTTCTGCTTCCAGAGTAGTGACCTATCCACTCAGTCCAATGATCCCTTCCAAGAAATCACTATTATAATCCCTAAAAAAATTTCATATCTAGTAGGTCCTGGATTGACTCATGAGGAACCATAGAAGTTTCATTTGATCAATCCTAAAAAAGGTGTCTAGAAGACTTCAATGGTGTATAGTGGTTTAGGATAATTACCTTGTAGTTGAATATTTTTTATACATCAATATATCTAATTGAGTAATCACAATGCATAACATTGAGGTTGCTTTCCAGTTGTGTCGCCAACAGTATCTTTGAGAGAGCAGAGTGTTAATTTAAAATGGAATTTTCATTTAGACATTTATTTATGATCATACATACAGTGTATATGGTCTCCGCACATTCTACTAGGAAGATAATGCAAATCTATTTCGAGAAAGGTACCACTTAAATGTATAGGGGATGGTCTGTATTATTATGGAACTAAAACATATGAACTTTAAAGAGATTAAAGAACGAGGTCCAAAGGGAAGAAGTCTTCTTTCATGATAGAAATAAATGATTGAAATCATCCCAGTGCTGATGACATAGTTATCACCTAGAGCCCAAGGAGATGCCAAATTTCTATTGATTATTATTAAACAGAAGCTTTCTCAGTTGGAGGTTTCATAGAAGTGTAAATTGGGATGGTTAGAACCACTATTTGTGACAGTTCAAAAATCCAAATCTATTTCTTCATAGTAGATAATTATAAAAAATATTGGAATCCATAATTAAATTTTTCTCAAATCCCATATATGAATATCTTCAATTATGAGAGAGTCATAAACAGAGACATTAATTGAAATTTGAGGTGGTAGATTATTGAACTGCTGAAGCTGCATTTGAATGGAGTCATTATAGTCTATATCAATATTTGTGATGTCAACATTCTAAAAAAATGTAGTTCCTGTCCAATTATCCATACAGAATTTGAGAGAGAAATTAGCACTGACCAACCAGTGTGAGTGCATATTAATCTTTTGGATGATCTATTTAAGGCTTAACTAGACCAATGATTCCATATAACTTATATTCCCTTCAACCAGTTTTATTAGAAATTTATCTCTCAAGAAATCTATGGAGTGATATTTTTCATTGATCAGCCTCCAAATAAATTCAGTCAGATTGGATTGATTAAAGAGCTCAATGTTTTTGTTGCACAATCCCCACATCCTCTATAGTAAACAACATTTCAACCATGGTGCAATAATAACATTCTATTCCCTAATGCTACTGCTCCACACAAAATTCCTCATAAGAGAGTTTAGAGTTTTGATGATGGAGACAGGCCATAGATACACCCTGATGGAGTAAACCAATTTTGAAACAATCACATACCTAACAAGGAAAATCCTTCCATCCATAGATAGATATTTCCCTTTCCAAGTAGAGAGGGTTATTCTAACCCCACTCAACACTTAATTAATGTAGGATGAAAGAGTTCTTCCTATGAACATTGGGACCCCAAGGTAATTGAAATGCATGGTATAAAGACCCGAAGCCTAACGTACATGGACATTACATTAATTTTGCGGAATACTTAATACATAACAAAAATATACACACAAGGATCGTAATAGTTTAGGGTCTTTGGAAACTCAGAATATAATCTTCTAATCCTGGTGAAAGATCTTCAAAATCTCCCACAAAGATCTTCCTTTTTTTTTACCTAAAACCTTTCTTTATATCCTGGGAAAAAGAAAACATAAAAGGGTGAGCTCAAATGCTCAGTAAGGGTAAACAAAAGAAATACCAATCACATAATTTTAATAAGAACATAACATTTTTGGAAATCTTAACCTGCAAAAGAGAGCATAATTTCATAACATGGGATAAATCATAGTAGGGAAAATGAAACCCTTACTTAAAACATTAATCATTGTGGCATACACACATAATCATAGAGGATCATTTCTTGTTAGTCAAGACTCATTGCCAAGACTATCTTAGTGGACAAAGTCCCTTTCTGAATCGAGTAATCCTCGTTTCAGTCCTGTTTCACTGAACCGGTATAACCTACCATTCCAGCCATGTCTATCTCATGAGATATGAAATCTTTACCCAATGCATTGGAGGGAGATATAGGTCCCACCCATCTCTTAATGATACCATTCTTATGTGTGCCACAAAATCATAAATCATACATCATTTCATAACCCATGTAATAAAAATGGGATTCTTAAACAACATGACATCATAAAACCATTCATATAAGATAAAGGAATTCATAAACATAATTCCATCACAACATAGTCAAATCAATGTAAAAATATGGATAGGAACAGAACCCTTTATTATCTTAGATGGAAAATACTTCTGATAAAACACTTGAAATGAATTCTTGAGGAAAATATCCTTTCTTCTTTAAAATCAATTTCTTTTCACAAAACATCATGCAATTTTAAAAGAAATATATTTTATTGAAAATAGTCATGAAATATTTTAGAGGAAGCTTCATGAAAATAAGGCTTTATAAAATAGTATAAATCCGTTCGTGCCGTATAATTTAAAAAAACATTCTTCGTACTTTTGTCGGAAAAGTCAAAAAGTACCTCGTACGGAAAAACGACAAAAGATTCCTTTCATATTCTTTACTAAAAACTCACCTAAGGGTAAAATTGGATTTAAACTATTGCAAGTGGATGGAAACAATATTACATATTTAGGGAACATGGATGTGGATGATAAAATACACCCCAGTAAATACTTACGAATAAACAATCTCGAATAAAAAAATGAGATTGTGATATTTCCCTTACCTTAGGTCCGACTTGCTTTGTAAGTGTCCGAACCTCCTGTATAATGATTTAAATCATGTTATTGACTTATTACAGAATAATATTCATTGTTATGATATCATATATGGTTCACTTATGACATTATATTACCCGTTCTTTTGTAAATTCCATGTTAAAGAAGCGTTTTGTGTAAAATCGTTTCATTTATCGTAGGTGTTTTGACTTGTTGTTCTTGACATCATTATTACTTATATCATGATTTACTTACTTCCCGAATATAAAATATGATTTATATATCATATATATTCAGTATATATATATATATATATATAATAGGTAGATAAATAAAATGAAAAACACCGTTCATGGAGACGGTAGTCCGTACGTACGCATGAACGCTGTTTTCCTTTCCTTATTGTCTTGAAATGGAAGTAAGTAGATGAAATACATATGTATATATATACATAAATCCAGTAGCTTTATAATGTCATATATTTCATTATTATTTCTTATATATACATTATAATCATTCTTAAATGGTTAACATGGAGAATGAATCTCATCGCGTCGTGGAGACGGTATTCCGTACGTACGCACGAGCGATGATATCATTTCAGAATCAATATGATGTTGTAATAACTATGTATAGTTATTCTTTACACCATTATACCCATCCATGTAAGGTGGTGGTGGAAAATAGATTACACCACGGCGTGGAGACGGTATTCCGTACGTACGCACGCGCGGTGATTTCTTTTTCCGTAGGATGGATAGATGGTGAAATAGGGTTGTTTCATACTTATAATAACATATCAGTATATGAGTGATACTGATGTTATTACTTCATAATGAAACAACCTAAGAAGAAGAAGTGGAAGAAGAAATAAAGATGAAAGAATTGGTAACGGTAATTACCTCTTCTTTGAAGTGCCTCTTTGAGACCTCCTCTTAGGGCACTAAAATTGGTCTTTGAGGAAGACCAGAACCTCTAGGATGTTGCTAGGGAGGTGGAGAGGATAAATTGGCAGGGGTTGGCCGAGCTTGAGAGCTCAAATTGGTGTGAGGAGGAGGGGGAGGAGGTGTCCTTTTATAGGGGAGGAGAGGGGCACCTTAGGAATTCTTAAAAATATTAATTTATAATAAATCTAACCCCACTTAAAAACCTCCAAAAATGACTCATATTCGAAGCTTAGATGAGATAGGGTTTTAATCTCATCAACCAATCAAATTTAGACATGTTTGGATCTTATTTTAAACCTTATCAATTAGATTTAACTCTAAGTTAAATAATTTGACTTTTACCGTGTCTTTTTGTTTTCTTTCACTATATGGTTAATACACTTACTATAACATGCCAAACGAACCCCAAATTGTTTATTATTAATATATATATCCTTATCTAAGTCATTTGTCCGAACCTTAGATTTTTAGGAATAAAATAACAATTAATAATATAATATTTGATTTAAAAACTATTTTGTGTCAATTTTGACACTATTTGATATATGATTTTTGTCAAAGTCATAACAGAATTATATGTTAGAACCAAGTTGATTAAATCAATACTAATATATCATAGTAACCTAGAAAATTAGTGGAATTCATAAAAAGTCTCAAATTACATTTATTTTGGTATTTATATTATCAATTTTGTCAATATTTCATTAATAAGATAATTACTGCATCATCTTTGTGTCATAAATAAATTAAATTATTTGATGTCTAAAAATTACAAATAAAATACCATCATGTAGGAAATCTTTTTAGCTTTCTAATGAATATTTACAATCGAATTTATCTTATGTATAACCCCATATTAAAAATGATTTACTTATTAAACCTTGATTTTAACTATTTTAACCCTTCTTTAAATATATTAATAATAAATGTCCTAATCTAATCCAAGTGGGCCTAAATGGTCATATTTTATTCCTAAGTTTGTTTTTGGTCGAATTACACTTGTCCAATAGAATTAGGACATGTGTTAGGGTAATATTAATATCATATTTACCCTTAGTTACCCTATTTACTATTAACCGCGGTAAAAATAGTAAAAAGTTACTATTCACCAAAAAATTATTTTCATCTCATTGAACCACATTTTAGTCCTTGATATTAACTGTGTCTCTCGGATTTTTGAAATTCCATTCACAGAAGCGGTAAAATTAAGTTTTATGCAAAATTCAGTTTTTAACCTACCACTTAGTAGTTTCACTATTCATCAAAAATTAATGTTTTTCAGAACAATGCCAAAATTTCATCCCAAGCTATATTTCATATTCCGAATTCAAAAATGAAGTCTATTTTACCAAATTCATAACATAAATGTTGCATTAATTAATTTTATAATTAAATCCCGCTGTTAAAACAAATAGCGTGTTTTTTTTAAGAAACAATATCTATCAAAAGATTGACACTTGTTTATGTCTAGTTTAAATGTGAAACTACATCCAATGACCAACATTGTATTAAATTGTAAAAATATGTTCTAAATATACTTTAAAACCACTCAAATTAATGATTTATCACTATTAATTATTTCGATTAAGAAAGTTGTTTTTAATTATAATTTAGTAATTTTCACTATTCATCAGAATATGAAAGTTATCCGAAAAGTACCAAAATTTCACCTTAGGCTAAATTCGATACTCCGAATCCAAAAATAAAGTTCATTTTGAAAAATAAGATTTACTGGATTTCAAAAAGTGGTTATTACTATTCATAACGGCTAGTTTTAATAATATTTTTATAGCATATCGTTGTTTAGTGAAACTCGGTATTGCGTACTACACACACTATCGAGGAAGGTCGCGATTGCGTGTAATGCAAGTCAAGTCAAGGATGTGTGTTGTGCAAGCTCCTTTTGGTGTAGCGTACAACACAAGACATTAATAAAATTAAAAAGAATATTTTTTTATAAAATCTTGGGCTGTTACATTCTACCCCCCTTAAAATGAATTTCGCCCTCGAAATTCGTCGGGGTTATAAATGGTTTACTATTCGAAAGTTTCTTTAATAGAAACCCACATGGTAAAAGGGAATACCAAAACTTGGCTTTAAAAACTAAAGTATGAAATGTAACGATTACCCAAATAAACTAATCACTGGGTTTCCACATAGGTGAAAATATGGATATGGAAGAGAAACCTAACCATCATGTTCTGATGGAGAGTGGTAGAGAACATGGCTATGGAAAAGCCAGTAATCACAAATACATAGATTTGTGATGATATAAGGTACCATCTGATTCATCAGGTATAAGATCACTAGGACAACATTTTTGGTTTTCAAGATCATTTCCCTAAAGTTGAAAATTTGAATTAGAATAAATACTTACTTTATTTTGATACAATATCACTGTTGTTCGTGCCTTGAACAATTTCCACTTCATCTCTTAAAAAAATGAAGTTGAATTTGTTATTTGTGAAGTGTTAGTATATCATGTGATAGAATGACGGGTCATTCCATCTGTCTCATACAAAAGGTAAGAAAAAGTTATTAAATATACATAAGTCATTCTATAGTGAGATTAATCATATATAGTTCCTAAAATGGACTTATACTTCATATATCATACTGCTTAATATAATACAACTAGTTTCAACTAAACAGGGACTTCCTGTAGGCCAGTGGTAGGCGATAAAGGCCAGTCGCACTTTGGTTGTGGGTTCGATTCCCACAGCCTTGTCCGAAGCGATGGGTTGTCGCCCGTCCTGCAGGTTGTCCTTTTTATAAAACTATATTACTATAACATCCCATCAATAATATCGAAAAAACTTCTATCCTTAAACAATACTAACTTATGTCCAACATAATCCATTCCAATCTTTAGGCTTATACATAATACTGCAGTCCACTCTCATAATATAGTAACAACGATTACCAGAGATTTAATACTGTCGTTGATCCCCACATATCACAAGATATGTCTTGTTGGTCACATTCCAAACATTCAAAGTCCTTAATCGTGTATTCTCTTGAATACCTTAGTGAAAACATGAGTGCAGTTAAAAGTTAACACTTTCCACATACCAAAATCCTCAAAATTCTATATACTCAAACCATGATATCACTTAGTCCTTATATCAATCATGAGCTCATGAATACTATCAAACATTTAATTTTCTCCTTATCCCTTCATTATGCGCATATCATCTATATTCCAAAAATATCTGAATAACCTTTCATGGATACTGGTAACATTAATCATATACTTTCAAAACACAAGGAAAGACAACAGTGTAACAATCCATAGATGTCTCTTTATTCCAAAATTACACATGATAAACATGTAATCATGCCACTACATTCTCAAACCATTGACCGAGCTTCAAAAATTCTTTCATCTCACATATCATTTGTAGTCTCTTCATCATCATCCACATAAATACTACCCATATGACCATACTGATTCTCTTCATGAGTCTTTCCCTTAGGACATTGGTTTGCATAATGCCCATACATTCCACATTTAAAACACTTAACCATTTTTGATGTCGTAGCAATACCATTATCCTCATCCATGGTGTTAACCGACCCTTTTCCTTTGCACTTACTTGCTTTGTGTCCTTCTTTTCCACACCCAAAGCATCTTCCAGTTCCCTTGAAACATTCTCCTTGATGCCTCTTCCCACATGATTTACATAGGGGAAATTGAACTTTCTTTCCTCTAGGATCATCATGAAACTCCATCTTTCTCTTATTAGCCGAGTCAGGAAACTTACCAAATTTTACTTTATTGATCATATTATGAGATTGCTGATTCGGCATAATAATGATGTTTGTACTTCCAAATCCCATTTCATTATGAAGAATATCATTCCATTGTCCATCATATTTTTCATTATCGTGAATCATCTTGATTCCAGCCGTTTCCTAAAACCCATAAAGAATAGTGTGAGAGTCAAAAATCATAATAAAGGGGGAGTAACTTAAATATCTAACATCTTTGGTTTAATCTAATATCGTTACCAAAGTTCTAGGACTATATCCTATACGTATACTTATCCTTAGGGGCATCCCTAGACATACCTTAGAAATATCTCTAGGGATCTCACTAACGTTTTTGCATCCTAGTTTCCAAAGGTTGACTAAACCTTTCCTCTGATACCAACTATAAAGACCCGAAGCCTAACGTACATGGACATTACATTAATTTTGCGGAATACTTAATACATAACAAAAATATACACACAAGGATCGTAATAGTTTAGTGTCTTTGGAAACTCAGAATATAATCTTCTAATCCTGGTGAAAGATCTTCAAAATCTCCCACAAAGATCTTCCTTTTTTTTACCTAAAACCTTTCTTTATATCCTGGGAAAAAGAAAACATAAAAGGGTGAGCTCAAATGCTCAGTAAGGGTAAACAAAAGAAATATCAATCACATAATTTTCATAAGAACATAACATTTTTGGAAATCTTAACCTGCAAAAGAGAGCATAATTTCATAACATGGGATAAATCATAGTAGTGAAAATGAAACCCTTAATTAAAACATTACTCATTGTGGCATACACACATAATCATAGAGGATCATTTCTTGTTAGTCAAGACTCATTGCCAAGACTATCTTAGTGGACAAAGTCCCTTTCTGAATCGAGTAATCCTCGTTTCAGTCCTGTTTCACTGAACCGGTATAACCTACCATTCCAGCCATGTCTATCTCATGAGATATGAAATCTTTACCCAATGCATTGGAGGGAGATATAGGTCCCACCCATCTCTTAATGATACCATTCTTATGTGTTCCACAAAATCATAAATCATACATCATTTCATAACCCATGTAATAAAAATGGGATTCTTAAACAACATGACATCATAAAACCATTCATATAAGATAAAGGAATTCATAAACATAATTCCATCACAACATAGTCAAATCAATGTAAAAATATGGATAGGAACAGAACCCTTTATTATCTTAGATGGAAAATACTTTTGATAAAACACTTGAAATGAATTCTTGAGGAAAATATCCTTTCTTCTTTAAAATCAATTTCGTTTCACAAAACATCATGCAATTTTAAAAGAAAGATATTTTATTGAAAATATTCATGAAATCTTTTAGAGGAAGCTTCATGAAAATAAGGCTTTATAAAACAGTATAAATCCGTTCGTGCCGTATAAGTTAAAAAAAACATTCTTCGTACTTTTGTCGGAAAAGTCAAAAAGTACCTCGTACGGAAAAACGACAAAAGATTCCTTTCATATTCTTTACTAAAAACTAACCTAAGGGTAAAATTGGATTTAAACTATTGCAAGTGGATGGAAACAATATTACATATTGAGGGAACATGGATGTGGATGATAAAATACACCCCAGTAAATACTTACGAATAAACAATCTCGAATAAAAAATGAGATTGTGATATTTCCCTTACCTTAGGTCCGACTTGCTTTGTAAGTGTCCGAACCTCCTGTATAATGATTTAAATCATGTTATTGACTTATTACAGAATCATATTCATTGTTATGATATCATATATGGTTCACTTATGACATTATATTACCCGTTCTTTTGTAAATTCCATGTTAAAGAAGCGTTTTGTGTAAAATCGTTTCATTTATCGTAGGTGTTTTGACTTGTTGTTCTTGACATCATTATTACTTATATCATGATTTACTAACTTCCCGAATATAAAATATGATTTATATATCATATATATTCAGTATATATATATATATATATATAATAGGTAGATAAATAAAATGAAAAACACCGTTCATGGAGACGGTAGTCCGTACGTACGCATGAACGCTGTTTTCCTTTCCTTATTGTCTTGAAATGGAAGTAAGTAGATGAAATACATATGTATATATATACATAAATCCAGTAGCTTTATAATGTCATATATTTCATTATTATTTCTTATATATACATTATAATCATTCTTAAATGGTTAACATGGAGAATGAATCTCATTGCGTCGTGGAGATGGTATTCCGTACGTACGCACGAGCGATGATATCATTTCAGAATCAATATGATGTTGTAATAACTATGTATAGTTATTCTTTACACCATTATACCCATCCATGTAAGGTGGTGGTGGAAAATAGATTACACCATGGCGTGGAGACGGTATTTCGTACGTACGCACGCGCGGTGATTTCTTTTTCTGTAGGATGGATAGATGGTGAAATAGGGTTGTTTCATACTTATAATAACATATCAGTATATGAGTGATACTGATGTTATTACTTCATAATGAAACAACCTAAGAAGAAGAAGTGGAAGAAGAAATAAAGATGAAAGAATTGGTAACGGTAATTACCTCTTCTTTGAAGTGCCTCTTTGAGACCTCCTCTTAGGGCACTAAAATTGGTCTTTGAGGAAGACCAGAACCTCTAGGATGTTTCTAGGGAAGTGGAGAGGATAAATTGGCAGGGGTTGGCCGAGCTTGAGAGCTCAAATTGGTGTGAGGAGGAGGGGGAGGAGGTGTCCTTTTATAGGGGAGGAGAGGGGCACCTTAGGAATTCTTAAAAATATTAATTTATAATAAATCTAACCCCACTTAAAAACCTCCAAAAATGACTCATATTCGAAGCTTAGATGAGATAGGGTTGTAATCTCATCAACCAATCAAATTTAGACATGTTTGGATCTTATTTCAAACCTTATCAATTAGATTTAACACTAAGTTAAATAAATTGCCTTTTACCGTGTCTTTTTGTTTTCTTTCACTATATGGTTAATACACTTACTATAACATGCCAAACGAACCCCAAATTGTTTATTATTAATATATATATCCTTATCTAAGTCATTTGGCCGAACCTTAGATTTTTAGGAATAAAATAACAATTAATAATATAATATTTGATTTAAAAACTATTTTGTGTCAATTTTGACACTATTTGATATATGATTTTTGTCAAAGTCATAACAGAATTATATGTTCGAACCAAGTTGATTAAATCAATACTAATATATCATAGTAACCTAGAAAATTAGTGGAATTCATAAAAAGTCTCAAATTACATTTATTTTGGTATTTATATTATCAATTTTGTCAATATTTCATTAATAAGATAATTACTGCATCATCTTTGTGTCATAAATAAATTAAATTATTTGATGTCTAAAAATTACAAATAAAATACCATCATGTAGGAAATCTTTTTAGATTTATAATGAATATTTACAATCGAATTTATCTTATGTATAACCCCATATTAAAAATGATGTACTTATTAAACTTTGATTTTAACTATTTTAACCCTTCTTTAAATAAATTAATAATAAATGTCCTAATCTAATCCAAGTGGGCCTAAATGGTCATATTTTATTCCTAAGTTTGTTTTTGGTCGAATTACACTTGTCCAATAGAATTAGGACATGTGTTAGGGTAATATTAATATCATATTTACCCTTAGTTACCCAATTTACTATTAACCGCGGTAAAAATAGTAAAAAGTTACTATTCACCAAAAAATTATTTTCATCTCATTGAACCACATTTTAGTCCTTGATATTAACCGTGTCTCTCGGATTTTTGAAATTCCATTCACAGAAGCGGTAAAATTAAGTTTTATGCAAAATTCAGTTTTTAACCTACCACTTAGTAGTTTCACTATTCATCAAAAATTAATGTTTTTCAGAACAATGCCAAAATTTCATCCCAAGCTATATTTCATATTCCGAATTCAAAAATGAAGTCTATTTTACCAAATTCATAACATAAAAGTTGCATTAATTAATTTTATAATTAAATCCCGCTGTTAAAACAAATAGCGTGTTTTTTTTAAGAAACAATATCTATCAAAAGATTGACACTTGTTTATGTCTAGTTTAAATGTGAAACTACATCCAATGACCAACATTGTATTAAATTGTAAAAATATGTTCTAAATATACTTTAAAACCACTCAAATTAATGATTTATCACTATTAATTATTTCGATTAAAAAAGTTGTTTTTAATTATAATTTAGTAATTTTCACTATTCATCAGAATATGAAAGTTATCCGAAAAGTACCAAAATTTCACCTTAGGCTAAATTCGATACTCCGAATCCAAAAATAAAGTTCATTTTGAAAAATAAGATTTACTGGATTTCAAAAAGTGGTTATTACTATTCATAACGGCTAGTTTTAATAATATTTTTATAGCATATCGTTGTTTAGTGAAACTCGGTATTGCGTACTACACACGCTATCAAGGAAGGTCGCGATTGCGTGTAATGCAAGTCAAGTCAAGGATGTGTGTTGTGCAAGCTCCTTTTGGTGTAGCGTACAACACAAGACATTAATAAAATTAAAAAGAATATTTTTTTATAAAATCTTGGGCTGTTACACATGGACCCTCTCTAATTCCAAGATCTGGCATTATGCAGTGCTTCTTAGGTGCATTAATAGTTTTCCCAAAATAAATGAAAGACTTTACCCAGTTAACTACCTATCTAGAGAACATTTAAAAATTAAGTAGTGTTTTCTTAATGTGTTGAATTTTCATCCTATCCCCTTGAGTGAAGAGAAAAATATCAATAAAAATGTAAGTGTTAGAGGGCATATATACCTATGGCATCTCAAATTTACTTGATTTCTCCTTTGTCAACATTTTGAGAAATGGGTCTACTGAGATTTTCCTCTACAATAGAAAAATAATTGTAAATTGATGGTGTCCCTACCTCACACCTCTTTATCACTTAAAATAACCTTTCGGTGACCCATTAAAAAGGATGGAGATATGAGCAGATCTTGAGTATCTTATAATTCCACGGTATAAAAGTTGTGTGAAAGCCATCCTCTTTAAAAAGTCAACAAATAAAATTTAATCAATGGTGTCAAAGGATTTCCTAATATCCATCTTAAGTGAAATGTTCCCTCCTCTTGTATTCTTCTAAAGAAGATTAATGCATTTAAAGGAAGTAAAAAGATATTTTTGTATCCTCCTTCCTTTAACATATCCAAACTAATTCCATGAGATGATTTTATTAGACCCGTGTTCAATCCGATGTTCCAGAATTTTTGAAATGATCATATGTATAGTATTTATCAGAGAAACTTGCTATAATTGTCCGATGTCAATTTGATTCTCAAAATCAGGAATGTAGACAATGAATTGACTATTGAGGCCATGAATGTGAAATCCATAAATGAAAAAAATGCTTTACTAATATTCAAACAAAATTCTTAATTTCATCTCAATAAAATTGAATGAAGTGATTAGTGAATCCATCTGGTCCTCTAGAGCTTCCTTTTTGGATTCCTAGAACTACATCCATGATTTCGATATCTATAGATATTTGTGTGAGGAGGGTGTTATCAGCTTCAGTGACTAGTTTTAGGATAATACCTTCCACTAATTGTTCATTACTACTAGGACCATTGAAGAGGGTTTTATAGAAGGGGAAAATATGATTTGAGAGACTTTGTCTATCATCAAGGATAACGTCCCAATCCATTAAGAGTGATATTGGTTTTTTATATCTTCTAGCTCTTTGAAGGGCATAGTATAATTTGGTATTTCTGTCTCCATATCTAAGCCAATGTACATTGAATAGATCTTTATTAATCTTTTCCATATGGACTAGAAGATTGTTCAGATCTAAAGAATCTTTATCCTATTTCTCATCATCACTATAGAAATCATTAGTGTACATTGATTGTTGTATTTCATGTAATGTGATTTCAAGAGCATCAATTTCCGGCTCAAGAGGTTGAACCTAGTCTTACTCCAGTTATTCATTTTCAACTTGAGATTTCGAAGCTTGAGGATACAAGATAAAGGATTTTTTTTGTAATCTTTAGTGGCCCAAGTATCTCTAAAAGTTTACAGAATTCTGAAATAGTGGTCCAAGCATTGTTAAACCGAAATTGTAGAGCATTTCTCTCACTTTTCTCAATAATATTTGTCATAATTGGATGATAATATGAGTTGTTCCTTGATAGAGTGACACATGAGATGGTTTCCCATCTATCAATCATGTGGTCATTAGAAAAGGATCGACCAATAATACTATCTATCATACTATTCAAATATAGAACCCCTAAATTAATGTAACTTTTTTTGATAAAAGAAAATAACATTAATGACAAAGATCAGCAGAAGTACATGCACAATGCCATGAAGGGAAATTGTCCAGCCAGAGCTGGTTAGTACCGAATGGGCCTGAGGACGCCAGCTGATGGGCCGTGTTGTTTTCTTCCCTTTTGGTGAATGAGAAGGTGCACAATGAGAAGAGTTGGCCAAGTACAAGAATTATCCTGACAATGGTGCCAAACGAATGGATTCCTCCGTCTTTTTTATTAGTAGCGTCGATAACAGAAAGGAAGTTAGACTAAATGATGATGTCAACCCAACCACATTCAATAGTGAGCATCATACCAGCAAGCATGGTCGTGACTTCAGTGACCGCCCGTTTCCAGAATGTCTAAAGGGGTTTATACTTAGCAGCAAGGATTTTCCCTAGATGATTTTGGGCAAGGAGGCCGAGGGAAACAAGCCCAGCTTTTGGATGCGACGCGTCGACATTAATCTTGAGAATCCATTCTATTGGGGGATTTCAGGGAACAAGAGGGGAGGGGGAGACACCCGCCATAGAACATCCTTTGTGGCCTTCCCAACCTTCAATCCAAGAAGTAGATCAATCAATCTAGAATTTGTGGGGTCTGTGGGCATGATGAAAAACAGCGTCGTGGCGACGGACCCAAAAAATCCAGGCCAATGTGCAGAGTGAACCAACATCAGCCAGGGAGAGAGAGGATCACCAACATGTCAAGAAGATCAGGAAGGTCAGTGTCAAATTCTAGCGAAGCAGTAGAACTCGGGCCCCAATGATTCCATATTTCCTTAGCTCCCGGGCAGAAAATGATAGCATGCAGAGGGGTTTCAAGAGTGTTCGGACAGAAAGGGAAAAAGGTGGTGCTGGCTGTATTATGTATACAATGTGTTTTGGTGATGTGGGGGTGGGGGGGGGGGGGTTGGGAGAAAATTGTAACGTTTTTTTGGAATTTTTGGGTGGTTCATGGTTTGAGCATGGTGTGAGCATGGTTAATACAAACTATGAAACACCTATAGGAAACCATATGAATTTAGATAGTGGGCTCATGGAAGGAAGATGTTTTAGTTTACAGTTTGGACAATCCATGTGGATCCTAAGAGAAACTATGCTTTTTGGGATCGATGAAACAACATGGTTAGTGTAAGATTTTCGTAAATGGGTATAGTGAAAAGTTAGATCCTAAAAAATGATCTTAATCAGTTTTTCGCTAATTACACTCTATCTCCATTTTTCCTCATCACAATTCCTGTAGAGACTCTCCCATTTAATATGGAAGTGATCTGTTGTTAATCAATGTGTGTTAAAGGCTCAATTTCATTGTAATACACCACCTTTTCACTTAGATCTACTCTTATTACATATCTTATCTTCATTTAATTAGACTTAGAGAAATTTATTTTAGATTTTTGGTGACAATAATTTTGATGTTTTATTTTTAGTTAATGTGTAATAAGATTAAAGTTGGGTTTTTGTATACTCAATTAAATTTTGGTGAATAATTCATGTCGCTCTTCATTTTCTACCTAACATCTGAGGTAGGTTAATTAACTCATGACTCATATTATTAGAACATGAAGGCTGAAATTATAAATTATTTTTTGATTGAAATTTTGTTTCATTTTTTTCAAATTTTTATTGAAAACCTATTTGGTGGTGCAATATTGAATTGTGAAAATTGGGTGTTTTTCGAAATGTTATAATAGTAACCTGATTTTAGACTAAAAATTTTAAAATGGTTTTTTGGTTTTTATTCATGGAATTTTTTGTGAAAAATATATATTTTTTTAAATGTTTTTGAAAATATTTTACTAGCACAATTTTTGGATTAAATTGTAATGTGTGAGTTGAATGGTATAGATATTGGTTGGGAATTACCACATTCAAAGGAATGGGTTTTGGATTTGATATTCCACCATTAATGGTAACTCAAAACATGTATGGTTCAGTGTATGTGTGTGTATTTGTGTGGAAAGGAATAGATTATTAAAAAAATGTTGTTTATGATTGTTTAGAGAATATATGGTTTATTTGTTTGGAGAAATGGTTTGGTTTGTATTTTATTGTATTTGATGTAAACTGTTAATTTTTTTTAATGTTTTCTTTATAAATTGGATTATATAAATTTCACAACTTGTTTTCTCAAAATTGTTATGGGTAAGAATTTCATTTTGTTAAAATCCATGGTGGTTCATTTCCCACATCATGCTTCATCCCTTTGGTGATTTCTAGGATATTTTTCATTGAGAAATAGGTAAAAGTAAAGTATCACACTTATTAAGTGGTGAATTTTGATACTCATTCATGTATTTTGGAGTTGGATCATTCATTATGTTGTGATTTTTCACATTGATTATTGTGAATCCTTTAATACATGTGGATTTTTATTCTTAATTTGTAATCTAACATTGTTTATGGTGTTTTTTGTTTTCATTGTTTTTTCAGATTATTTTGAGTTGTATTCATTTTTATCATGCCTCTGGTAGTGATTATATTCTATGGTTAACATGGTTGGTAGTTTATTTTCAAAAGGGAAAATCATCCCCCAATTTTAAAGGAAGATCTTAGCATTTATTTCCTACCTTTGGCATTGTAGGGATGTCCCCTGAGGCCATATTGAATTTTTTCCTTAACTCCATCCAATGAAGAGGGTCGGATATTACAAGTGGTATCATCTTGTTCTGTTCCCAACATACAAATGGTATTTTTCTTTATCTTCCTATCTTTCATTTTTGGACAAATGTTAATATTATATAGTCTTGCGGTTGAAATTCACATTAGTTTATTCTATCAATTGGGATTGTAAAAATGACTAGTATTAAAGGTAAATGAATTGTAGATTATAAAATATATATATAACCTTTTCATGTTGAACTTCAATTTAACAAGGATTTGGGTGAATATTTTTTATGGAAACATATATGGGATTTGTAACCTCATTTTAATGGATTTATCCTGTGAGAAGATTAAAACATAAATTTTAGAAATGGATTCCCACAAGGAGTATATATTAAATTAATAGTTTTTATTTATGATTTGGTGTCAAAAAAATTGAATAAGTATTATTTTTTAAAGATAAATTTTCAAAGGTATGGCTATTTTTAAAATGGGTTGTTTTAAAAAATCATGCTGAAATTTTCATAATTGTCTAAAGGGAAAATAATTCAAAATATTGAAAGAAATGGTGTGATATATGATGTTGTAAATTCGAAATTTTTATGCCTTTAGATTCTAGATAGTAATACATCGAGAAATTTTTCATTTCATAGAAAATGTCACCCCATAGGAATCATAGAAACCAACCAGAAGAGGAAAGTGAAAATGTGGTTTCACCTATGACACAAGTGAACCAGTAGTTGGTTTAGAGTATAGTCAAATCCATTCAATAAATAGATACATGGAACTAATAGGATGAACCAAGGAACGTTGATCACTCTGTTTTGTTCTATAAGTAGAATTCACAAAAACATTCGGTGTGATTTATGAAAATAAAAGATATAGGTATGACTAGATAAGAGGAATTGATTATTTGATTTTCAAGGTGCTAGAGTAGAGATTAAATTCTTGTTGGAAATGTATATGATTGATGATATTTTAGGAAACTGGTGGGTATTAGTAGTTCAATCTAAATTAGTTCTAGCAATTACATGGGAGGGATTTGAAGAATTAATCTACAAAAAATTTCATCCTCACACATTCAAGATTTAAAGAATGACATAATTTTCAGAATAATCAATGATAAACTCCATGTGAATGTGTATATGGAAATATCTATAAATTTAGTTCACTTTTCACCCAATGTTTATGAATGTGAATTCTTGATGGTATAAAATTTTGTATTGGGACTATAGTAGGATATTTGATCAAGGATTTTTGTCCTCTCTATATGGTTTTATAAATAGATTTCCAATAGAGTGATGTTGGTATAAGGAGATATATCAGGAGGTACAAGTGGATGAGGCATGTTTATAACCATAAGGAAAAGTGGGAAATATAATACTAGGAATATGTTGAAGAGGGACACCAATTTATAAGGTTGTGGGATGACTCAGAATCAGACTAATGGATCTGTGAATATTACTCCAAAGCCTATGAGAAAGCCTAAATGTTTTTAGTGTTGATATTTGAACCACATGAAGTGATATTTTACAACACCTCCTATAGTTATCCATAATTGCAACCATATGGGGAATATTCCATAATATATTCATAGTAAAATAATGTTACATATTTAAGACACACATCACTTTTATTTTATATTATATACTTTTATGTGACGATGGATGTAGAATACCTCCCGTCAGTAGATTAATCGAGACCATGGAAATTCTATGAATACCATTAAACCCTATGAATTATAATATAATTAAATAAATAAAGAATAATTTGTAGCATGTAAGATGTTAGATTAAGATAATAATGTTATTTTGGATGGTCAATTTGGACCATCAATAGTGAGAGGTGTTATTATTATGAATTATATCCTTTTGAAATATCAAAATCCTATTGGTCAAAATTAATTTTCTGCAGTTATGTGTAATGAATTTTCAAAAAATTTTGATGGACTGAGCTGATATGGGACTTCTATTTTCAGGAAATATATATGTATGACATATTCCTATGTATGTATTTCTTGAAAATTTTCAAGGCTCACATCTACTTTTTTTTGCATTTTTTATTACAACTGATGATGGAATCAAGAATCTCTTTCGAAGGAGAACAGTATGTAAAAGCCTGGGAAAAGGTATTTTTAGAACCAATAGTCAAAATGATCTCATACGAGTTGGTACCATTGAATTTTTAATCGATAGAGGAGATTTATAATAGTATTCTTCATATAGATATTGATCAGTTTACCTATGTTTTTTCAAATAATTTATTAGGGTGGCCAACAACAAGAGAAGTATATTTTTTTGTTGATCCCCTTCTAGGGACCATTCATAATTCCCATATTATTTTCTAGATGGAACCGAAAGAGTTTATTGAATTTAAATTTTAGTTGGAAGATCTATAAAGAAAAGGGATAATTGGATTAGCATTTATATATGGGAACCACTGGTCTCGTTTCTCAAAATGGAGGATAGAACTCTTAGGCTATGACTGGATAATAATATTCATAACAATGATAAAATAATGATTTAGTAACCACTTAAATTCATTGATGTTATTTTAGAACCATTTATGGGATTCCAATGGTTATAAAAAATCGACTTAATCTAAGTATATAACCATCTATAGGTTCTGATGGAGGATATTCCAAAAAACTCATTCAGTAGTAGATATTGCCAATATGAGTAAGTGGTAATTCATTTTAGTATTATGAATTCACCAGTGGTATTTATAGAATTGATGAACAAAATATTTCAATGATATATAGATAATTTTTGGTGCCTTTTGAAGGAAATATTTGTGTATTAATGGACAAAGTAAAATTATGATCAATACATGGGGACATTGTTGGTAATTTTTTGGTATGATAATTTCTGTCCCAAATTGTTAAAATTTTATTTTTGGATTCAATATGTATTTTTTCTTTATCCATGTGATCAAGGAAAGAGGTGTTTCTAGGGATCCAGATAAGGTATAAGATGTTATATCTTAGAAAGTTCCATATAATGTCTTTGAAATATATAGTTTCCTTAAATTATACAGTTATTAATGACATTTTTTCCTTATTTTTCAAGAAAAGCTTCACCAATGAGATATTTGAAGTTAGACAAATGTTTCATTCCAATGTAATGATGAATTTCATAAGTCGTTTCAAGAGAACAATTTTTTCTTTACATTATCACTAATCATGATATTTCAAAAAATCAAAATAACGGTATGTTGTGTGTTATGATTCTTATGGATCTAGGTTGGGATGTCTTCTTATGCAGAGAGATCTCATTGTTCCTTATAGAACAAAATAGTTACAGTTTTATAATATGAATTACCCAACATAGGAATTAGAGTTAGCATCCGTAATGAGTAATTTTATACTCTCTCTCATTATGTCTTTGGTCTAATATTTTTGGTTATTGTGGATCAAAAGAGCATGAAATATATTTTATCATAGAGAAATTTTACCTTGAGATAGATAATATACATGGGGTATCTCAAAGTGTTTTACATTAACATTCGGTATACAAAGTGTAATGGAAATTATATAGTGGATGTATTAGAAAGAAATTTGTATGACCAAAAAAAAAAATAGATGAGTGGAAGTTGATGTTAGTGATAGTTGGCATGGAATTGGAATATTATGATTGAGGATGTGTATTAGGTTTCCATAATTTTTCATTTGATCCAAAATTTTGAAGGATAGTTAAAGAGGAACAATCATCTGATTTAGAGAGTTTTTTCAAAAGGCTTTTAATTTTTTTTTAAACAGGATAGGTTATATATTTAAAAAAATACACCACAAAGGCGGAATCCATGATGCAATATTTGGGAATGGGTGAAAGGTGGCATCCTAGATTCCGCCTTTCCCCTAAAACAGAAAAAAATAAAACTTTATTTTTAGTTTTATTTCTTGTTTTTTTCTGTTTAAATATAGATATATATATTACAAAACGAAATATAAAAATAATTTTTTCTATAGAATTTTCCCTCTATTTAAAATCCAGCAGTACAACCATTACAACAATAGGGATTCTGACATAAGGTCTCACCCAGAGCTCTCTTTTATATGAGACCTTACCCTGGAAATCATTCTGCTTTTCTGATGTGGGATTCTGGTTCTCCATTTCTTGCATAATACTTTCTGCACTTCGGATGTGGGATTCTATTTCTGGTATGTGACTTTGAAAGACTATAAAATATAAACTACAAGTCCAATAAAAATGAAACATAAACAATGGATTAAAAATATAAAAAATAGTTGAAAAAAAAGAATTTCATAAAAAATGATGATAAAAAATAATTTATAACCTTTCAAAACCTCGTACATGAAACTTAAGAAGTTTCAAGTATGTGACTTTGAAAGCTTATAAAATATAAACTACACGACCAATATAAAAGAAACATAATACATGGATTAATCATATAACAAATAGTTGAAAATAAAAAGAATTTCATGAAAAAATGTTGATGAAAAATAATTAATAAGCTTTCAAAAACAGCAGCTTGAAACTTAAAAATATTTCAAGCACGTGACATTGAAAGACTATAAAATATAAACTATAATAATGGTATAAATGAAACATAAACACGGATTCAACATATAACAAATAGTCGAAAATAAAAAGAAATTCGTAAAAAATTTCATGAAAAATATTTTATATGCTTTCAAAACCACCTACTTAAAACATAAAAATGATAAAAGTATGTGGCATTGAAATACAATAAAATATAAATAATAAGACCGATAAAATTTAAATTTAAAACATGGATTAAACATATAATAAATTTTTTAATTACTTAATTAATATTATTAATAATCAATTATATAATAATTAATTAGTTAATTAGAAATTATTAGTAATTAATTATATAATAATTAACCAATTAATTAGTAATATAATTATTCAATATATAATAGTTAATTAGTTAATCAGTAATATAATTATAAATTTTATTTATCCATCATAATTAATAATTAGTAATTATTCAATATTATTATATAATAATTATTTACCTAATTGGTAAAATATTTATTAATTATATAATAGTTAATTAGTTAATTATTAATATAATTATAAAATAAAATTATTCATTAAAATTATTAATTATAATTATTCATTATAATTACTAATTATAATTATTCATTATAATTTATAAATTATAAATATTCATTATAATTACTAATTATAATTATGAATTATGAATTATTAATTATTAATTATTAATTTGTTAATTATTAATTATTAATTTGTTAATTAATAATATAATTATTAATTATATAACTATTAATTATATAATAATTTCTTATTTAATTAGTAATAATTAATAATAAACTATATAATAAATAATTATTTAATTATTAATATAATTTGGAAATTGGAAATATATTTATTAATTATTTAATAAGAAATTAGTTACTTAGAAATATAATTATTAATTATATAATAATTAAGTAGTTAATTAGTAATATATTTATTAACTATATAATTTGTAATTATTTAATTAGTAATCATTAATCATTAATTATATAATTACTAATTTTTTAATTGGTTATATAATTATTAATTATATAATAGTTAATCAGTTAATTTTTTGAGAAAGATAGAGTTTAAGGCCATTTTAATAATTAGTGAATTAGTAATATAACTATAAATTATTATTATTCATTATAATTATCAATTAGTATTTATTAAAACTTATTATATAATAATTAATTAGTTAATTGGTAATATAATTTTTAATTATATAATAGTTAATTATTTAATTAGTAATATCATTATTCATTATAATTATTAATTAGTAATTAATAAAAATTATTATATAATAATTATGTAGTTAATTATCAATATAATTATTCATTATAATCATTCAGTATAACTATTAATTATTTATTATTAATTATTATTTAGTTAATTAATAATGTAATTATCAATTATATAACTATTAATTGTATAATAATTAGTTAGCTAATTAGTAATTATTACTAATTAATTATATAATAATTAAATAGTTAATTAGCCACATAATTATTTATTTAAAAATATAATTATTAATTATTTAATAATTAATTAGTTTTTTAGTAATATAATTTTTGATTATAAAATTATTAATTAGTTAATTAGTAATATAATTATTAATTATATAATTTTAAGTAAGTTAATTAGTAATTATTAATCATTAATTATAAATAAATAATTATTTAATTCGTAATATAATTATTAAAAATATAATATTTAATTTGTTAATTTTTTTGAGATAGATAGAGTCGAGGATATTTTTATAATTAGTTAATTAGTAATATAATTATAAATTATAATTTTTTATTATGATTATTAGTTAATAATTATATTACCAATTATTAAAAATATTACTTTAATAATTTAATAAATTATTATATATTTAATCCATGTTTAAACTTTAAATTATATCAGCCTTATAATTTATATTTAATAGTCTTTCAAAGACACATACGATAATGATTTTTAAGTTACAAGTATGTAGTTTTGAAAGCATGTAAAATATTTTTCGTGAACATTTTTTATGAAATTATTTTTATTTTCGACTATTTCTTATATATTTAATCTGTGTTTTAATCTTCATTTATATCGGTCTTATAGTTTATATTTTATAGGCTTACAAAATCATGTGCTTGAAACATTTTTACGTTTCCAGCAATTGGTTTTGAATTCTTATAAATTATTTTTCGTCAAATTTTTTTACGAAATTATTTTTATTTTCATCTATTTGTTGTATTTTTAAACCATCTATTAAGTTTCATTTAAATTTTTCATATAGTTTATATTTTATCAGCTTTCAAAGTCACGCACTTGAAACTTCTTAAGTTTCAAGTAAGTGGTTTTGAAAGCTTATAAAATATTTTTTATCATCATTTTTTATGAAATTATTTTTTTATCTACTATTTTTTATATTTCTAATCCATGTTTTACGTTTCATTTATATTGTCCTTATAGCTTATTTTTTATAGTTTTTCATAACCACGTACTTGAAATAGAATCCCACATTGGAAATGCTGAATGATCTGTGCAGAAAATGGAGAACCAGAATCCCACATCGGAAATTGAGAATGATTTTCAGGGTAAGCTCTCATATAAAAGGGAGCTCTGGGAGAGAGCTTCTGTCAGAATCAAGGCTGTTGTAATGGCAGTACTGGTGTATTTCAAATAGAGGATAAATTCTAATGAATTTTTTTTTATTTTTTTGTTTTGTTTATATATATATATAAACAAAAGATTTTTTTAAAAAAAATAGTATTTTTTAGTTGAAAGGCAGCAAATTAGGAGCCACCTTTCGAGTTAACCCGAAAGGCGGTAGCACGGATGCTTCCCTCCACCCGAAGCCTAAAGGCGGCACCTGCCCTGCCGCCTTTAGAGTTTATTTTTAGAAAAAAAATTAACATAGATGTTTTTTTAAAATAAATTTTATTAAAAATGAATTTTTTAAAAAAACCAAAATTTAGAATTTGTTTCAAGGATGTCGAAACTCAATGGTTGGGAGACCATTGAAAAATGGAAATTATATGCGAGTTCGGTTTTGTTTTTTTTCATATTATTATAATTATGGATTGTTAAGAATGCCTTTGTTATTCTTGGATCTATTAAATATGGGTTGTTTATCCTATAATACAAAATACGTATAAGGAATTGAAAGAATAGTTTTGGTGGGTCCACGTGAAAAGGATGGGGGAAAAGTTTGTTTCATGATGTGTCTCCAATCAACATGTAAAGGTAGAGATCTAGTGTATAGTATGTATTTTTAAGTATTTAGATATTTATGATTGTAAATAGAAGTATATATCCATTTTTCGAATTATAGGTCTCCTATGAATTGATTGTAAACATGATTACATATGACTGATAGTGGATCGACTCACACAGTTGGGTCATTTCATCCCTATTCATAAATCTCACACAGTGGACGAATTTTCCAAATTTTATACTTGAGATGTTGTAAAGAGGCATGGAGTACTATTTTCAATTGTATTAGATAGATATTTTATTTTTACATCTTATTTTTTAAAATAAATATAAAAATCCATTGGTACTTGGTTGACCTTGAGTATGACATGTCATTCTCAAATGGATGGCCAATCTAAAAGGATGATACAAATGTTATAAGACATGTTTCTATCTTGTGTAATGGATTTTATAGCTCATGGAATACCATTAGAATATTTTATTTATTATTAAAATTTTCATTCCTCGATAAATATGTTTTGTTTTGAAGCTTTTTAAATGCATTCTTTTCATTCTCTAATTTATTTGGTGAAAAAAGGTGAGACCTTACCGGTTGGGCCAAGAATTTACAAATAGAAAAAAGTGAATAATTAGTTGATCAAGAAATGGATGGATATAGTTCAATGTTACATAAAATTATATCTAGCTCATCGTTGATGGTTGTTGTCATTGAAGACGGGTGATCATGTGTTCTTGAGAATCTCTCCTAGGATTGGGCATCATGATTTTGGGATGCCGGTCGAGTTGTCTCTTCTATACATTGCCCCCTTTAATATACATTAATGGTTTAGTGTGGTTCAATATCTGTTGAATTTTCTACCTCGGTTTAGCATAGTGAAAAATATATATCTTTTATTATAGTTGAAAAAGTATCAGCTTGATCTTGAATGTGTGATTTAATGGGATCACATTGACCAAGAGCCCAATGGTTTGTTGGTACATGTGCCAATATAAACTGTGGATAGGAAATATAATGTATTCCAAGGAGATATCATCATTTTAGTGATGGTTTTATGGAAACGTTATCAAATTTTTCAATACACATGGTAACGGGAGAAGTAAGTGGTTAAACAATGGCGTTGGCAACAAAATATTGATTTTCTTCTTCATAGGGTCAAAAATAGGAATGTTTGTGTGAATGTTACACCATTAGTACATGTATTTAATGTAACACCCGAGACTTTTATGAGAAATATTTTGTTTTTATGATCATCAAAGGAATATTTCACTACACACAACTCTAGCTTGGCTTCCTTTACATGCAATCACGACCTTCCTCGATATCTTGCGTCGTACGCAATACCGAGTTTCCCTAAACAATGATATACTATTAAAATATTATTAAAACTAGCCATTATGAATAGTAATACCCACTTTTTGAAATTTTGTAAATTTTATTTTTCAAAATGGACTTCATTTTTGGATTCGGAATATCGAAATTAGCGTAGGGTGAAATTTTTGTATTTTTCTTTAAACTTTCAATTTTTGATGAATAGTGAAAACGCTGGGTTACTATTTAAAAACCGACTTTTTATTTAAATAATTTTTTATTTTATTTAAATTTATTTTAGGTCAAAATTGATACATAATTCCTATATATGTTCAATGTAATTCATTAGAGATATTTTATAATAATTTTAGATATATAAAAAGTTTATTGAACTTTTGACAGTCTTTTACCCACCTCGTAGGAGAATTTGAAAATTTACATAAAATATAATTTTACCGCTTTTGTGAAAGGAATTTCAAAAATCTGAGAGACTAGGTTGATGTCAGTAAGTAAAATGTGCTTCAATGAGATGAAAATAATTTTTGTTGAATAGTAACTTTTTTCTTTTTTTTACCACGGTTAAAAGTAAATAGGGTAATTAAGGGTCAAAATGATATTATTATTACCCTAAAACATGTCCTAATTCTATTGGATAAGTTTAATTCGACCAAAAACAACCTTAGGAATAAAATATGACCATTTAGGCCCACATGGATTAGATTAGGATATTTAATATTAATTTATTTAAAGAAGGGTTAAAATAGTTAAAATCAAAGTTTAATAAGTAAATCATTTTTAATAGAGGGTTATACATAAGATAAATTCGACTATAAATATTAATTAGAAAGATAAGAAGGTTTATACATAATGGTATTTTATTTTTAATTTTTAGACTTTAAATAATTTAATTTATGTATGAAACAATGATGATGCAGTAATTATATTATTAATGAAATATTGACATAAGTGATGTTATAAATACCCAAATAAATGTAATTTGAGACTTTTTATGAATTAAAATAATTTTATATCTTAATCTGACATGTTAGTATTGATTTAATTAACTTTTTTCGATCTAATCTTTCCGTTATGAGTTTCACAGAAATCGATTACCAAGTAGTGTCAAAATTGACATTAAATAGGTTTTAAAACAAATATTATTTTAGTAATTGTTATTTTATTCATAAAAATATAAGGTTCAGCCAAATTACTTATATAAGGTTATATATATTAATAATAAACAAATTGGGGTTATTTTGGCTTATTATAGTATGTTTATTAACCTTATAGTGCAAGAAAACAAGAAGAAACGTTAAAAGTAAAATTATTTAACTTAATGTTAAATCGAAAAGATAAGGTTAAAATAGATACCTAAACTTGTCTAAATTCTATTGGATGAGAGACTTTGGACCCATCACCACATTATCATCGAAATAAATCAATTTGGAGCTATTAAAAACCGAATATGACTTTATAATAAAATAATATTTTTAGTTTTTCCAAAGGTGCCCCTCTCCTCCCCTATAAAAGAGCACCTCCTCCCTCTCTTCCTCGCACCACTTTGAGCATTAAATCTCAGCCAAACCCTGCCAAATTCTCTTCTCAACTTCTCTAGAAAAATCCTAGTGGTACTGGACTTCTTCAAAGACCAATTTTAGTGCCCTAAAAGGAGGTCTCAAAGAGTATCTTCAAAGAAGAGGTAATGTCTGTTACTGATTCTTTCAACTTTATTTCTTCTTCCACTTCTTCTTATTTAGTTTTTTCATTATGAAGTAATAACATCAGTATCACTCATATACTGATATGTTATTATAAGTATAAAACAAACCTATTTCACCATCAATCCATCCTACGGAAAATGAAATCATCGTGCGTGCGTGCATACGGAATACCGTCTCCACGCCATGGTGTAATCTATTTTCCACCACCACCTTACTTGGATGGGTATAATGGTGTAAATAATAAATATATATGATTATTGTAATGTGATATTGATTCTGAAATAGTATACATACACTCCAATACAATTCCACAATCATGGTAACGATATCATCGCTCGTGCATACGTACGGAATACCATCTCCACGATGTGATGCGACTCGTTCTAAATGATCTTCATTGAATAATTATTATATAAATGAATTGAATGAATAAATATGATATATATATTACAATAATACCATTCTAGAAATGTGGTATCTATAACCTAAAGAGAAAAATAAGAATTTATTCAACAAAACACGCATAAGAACAGAAAGTAATAAACACCCGAATTACAAGTAGTAATGAAATATTACTTATAAGAAGCTAAGAATATAACCATATATGATATCATAACAATGATTATGATTCTAGAATAATTCCATGACATCATTTAAATCATTATACATTAGGTTCGGACACTTATGATGCAAATTGGAACTAAGGTAAGGGAAAATCTTGCAATCTCATTTTTATCCAAGATTGTTTATACATCAGAATTTACCAGGGAATATTTATCATCCACATCCATGTTTCCACAATATGTAATATTTATATCCTTCTAGAATTGTTTAAGTCAAATTTTACCCTTCGGTGAGTTTTTAGTAAAAGATATGAAAGGAATCTTTTGTCATTTTTCGAACGATGTACTTTTTGACTTTTCTGACATAAGTACGAGAAGAATGTTTTTTTAACTTATACGGAATGAATGGATTTTTAGAACATTATTTCCAAGAATCTTCCTTGAAAAGTTTTAAAGTTTATTTTTAATCAACTTATTTTAGTTTAAAATTGTATGACATGTTAATAAAGGAAAAAAAAATTTTATGTAGAAAGGATATCTTCCTCAAGAATGGAGTTCAAGTGTTTTATCAAAATTATTTTCCATATAAGATAGTATAGGGTTCTGTTTTTATCTCTATTATTAAATTTATTTGATTATGTTGTGATGGAATTATTTTTATGAATTCCATTGTCTTATATGAATTTTTTTATGATGTCACGATGTTTAAGAATCGCATTTGTATTACATGGGTTATGCAATGATTTTTGATTTTTGATTTTGTGGCACATATAATAATGGTATCATTATGGGATGGGTGGGACCTATATCTCCCTCCAATGAATTGGGTAATGATTTATATCTCATGATATAGACATGGCTGGAATGGAAGGTTAATCCTGTTCAGTGAAACAAGACTGAAACGAGGAGTGAACTCAGTTCAGAAATGGACTTTGTCCGCTAATATAGTCTTGGAAATGAGTCTTGACTACTATGAAATTATTTTCTATGATTATTTGTGTATGACACAAAGTTTCATGTTTTAAGTTATGATTATTGGGATTACATTTCACTTCTATGATTTATCCCATGTTGTGAAATTATGATCTCTTTTGTAGGTTAATATTTCCAAAATGTTATGTTCTTATGAATATGATGTGATTGATATTTCTTTTGTTTACCCTTAAAGAGCATTTGAGATCACCCTTTTGTATTTTTTCTTTCCTCGGGTCAGGAAGAGGGTTATTAAGTATGATATTTCAAAAGGGACTCTAGATATGATGAAATAAATGGGAGACAGTGTAGATGCTTTATGAACCAGTTGTTTATGTTTCCCAGTTTCTAAAGACACTATACCTATACAGTCCTTTCCTGGTTTTGTTATATGTTGTAATAAGTATGCTTCAATTCTGAAGTAATAACAATGTATGTAAAGTATGGTTTGTTATAGTTGGTATCAGAGGAAAGGTATAGTCAACCTTTGGAAACTAGGAAGTGAAATCCTTACTAAGAACCATAAGGATAAGTCTAAGCATAGAACAAGAACTTAATGTTTTAAAAATGGCCAAGAAAAACCTATGATAAGACCTTAAGTGTGAAATTTTATTCATGATTTTGTGGTTTTCCTATTATAAATAGTGTTGCTCACACTATTCTTCTTGGTTTTAGTCAATGGATGGAACCCAAAGGAACTGTGTTAATGCGGAATGCGATAGGAAATGAAATGATTGTCCCCCTGAGCAACCAAATGTTATGGGATCTAGAATGAAAAATCTTGTAGCCATGCTCACACAACTTTCTCAAGCTATGAATGATGCATGACTTCCAAACGAGAAAAGTAAGGAGCAAAATTATGTTGAATCCTTCATGAGGTAGTGTCCACCTTCATTCAGCGGGTCTACTGATCCATTAGTTGCTGAACAATGGATCAGTACCACTGAAAAGATATTTTATATTCTTCAATGTTATAAACATGATAAATTCATCTTAGCAGTGTATCTTTTAGAAGGTGATGTTGATCAATGGTGGAATCTTTTCAAGAATACGAGGAAAAGTGATGAAATTGAGTCCATGAAATGGGATGAGTTCAAGAACTTATTTTTCAATAAGTACTTCCCTCGTATTCTTCGAACAAAGATGGAGAAAGAGTTTCTTGAACTGATGCAAAAGGATAATGAATCTGTTGGTACCTATGAAGCAAATTTTACAAGACTTCCATGGTACACTTCTAGTGTTATTATCCAACCTAAGAGTAAGATAGATCAATTCTTTAGGGGCTTAAAACCAAGTCATAGAAGGGCATTAGCCATAATGGACTTCAATATGTATGAGAAAATTGTTCGATGCGCTCTCAATGTTGAGATAGAGATTGGAGTAACCCACCCGTCGTATGGGATTGATAAGAAGAGGAAAATGGAATTCAAAGAAAAATCTAAGGAGCACACAGAAAAGAATATGAGTTTTCCCTTATGCTCAATGTGTGGAAAAAAACATAGAGGGAGTTGTCTTAAAGGGACAAATAAATGATTCAAATGTGGAAAGGAAGGTCATCGGTCATTTGAATGCTGCAATGATGGGAAGAAGATGTCTAGTGATGCGAACAAAGAAAAGGCTACACAGAGTGCACCTCCTGCACTTCAATGTTACAAGTGCAAGGAAATGGGGCATTATGACAATAAATTCCCTAATCTAAGGGTTGTTAATGATGATCAAAATCAACAAACTCTTAAGGCTAAAGATAAAGGAAATTCACATGCAATTTCTATCAGCGATGTGGAGTACGATAACGATGTGGTGAAAGGTACACTTACCATCCACTCTAAAGTAGAAAATGTTTTTTTTTGATTCTGGATCCACCCACTCTTTTATTTTTGAAGAATTTTCTAAGGGTATCACCATATTACCTCAAAAATTAGATGTTGAGTTAGCTGTGACAACCCCTAATGGCACAATAGTCGCATCAAAAGTTTATAATTCTTCTTTGATGGAAGTTTGTGGGAAAGTGCTTCTTGTAAATCTTGTGATCCTTCCTATAGTGGAATTTTATGTGATTCTTGGAATGGATTGGATTTCTTTATATGGAGCTCATATCAATTTCCAAATAAGGGAAGTCACATTTCATATTCCAGATCAATCTATGATCGTCTACCGATGCAAGGATGAACATAACCTTCCAGTGGAAATTTATTCCATCCTATGGGTCTTGATTCCACTAAATTATATTTATTTATCTCAAATTGTTGGTGAGAAACTCCTGATTAATAATATTCCCATTGTATGGGAGATTGAAGATATCTTTCTGGAGTAATTACTGGGACTTCCACCAAATCGTGAAGTTGAGTTTTCAATAGAACTCGTACCGGGTGCTTTGCATATTTCAAAGAAAACTTATAGAATGGCCCCAATTGAGTTGCAGGAATTGAAGAAGCAACACCAAGAGAATTTTGATAAGGTATTCATACGTCCAAGTGTGTCACCTTGGGGGTACCAGTTCTGTTTTTTTAGAAGAAAGATGGATCAATGAGACTCTGAATTGATTATCGAGAACTTAACAAGATCACTATCAAGAACAAATAACCTCTCTCATGCATTGATGACATATTTGACCAACTACACAGAGCTCAATACTTTTCCAAGATTGATCTTCATTCAGGGTATCATCAATTAAGGTTCAAAAGGAAGTATATACCAAAGACGGCTTTTCGTACAAGGTATGGACACTATGAATTTATAGTGATGCCATTTGGTCTTACTAATGCCTCTACTATATTCATGGATCTGATGAATAGAGTCTTTAGAGGCTATCATGATTAGTTTGTGGTAGTCTTTATAGATGATATTCTTGTATATTCAAAGAGAAAGGAAGAACATGAGGATCACTTAAGAATTGTATTGAAGACCCTGAGAAAGGAGAAGCTTTATCCCAAATTTACCAAGTGTGAATTTTTGCTTTAAAAAGTTGCATTTTTGGGTCACATAATCTCAAAAGAAGGGATATCTATGGATCCAGAAAAAAAAGAGGTTATCAAAAGATGGTCGAGATCAACAACAGTAACCGAGATCTAAAGATTTCTTGGTTTGGCTGGATATTATCACCATTTTGTGAAATATTTTTTATGATTATCTAATCCACTCACGAGGTTGAATCAGAAAGGAGTTAAGTTCATGTGGATGGAGGAATGTGAAGAGAATTTCAAGGAGTTGAAAAGAAGGTTATCCAGTGAACTTGTGCTCACACCTCCTTATAGTGGAGAAAGGTTTGTGATCTAAAGTGATGCATCCATGAATGGATTGGGGTGTGTTCTCATGAAAAACGATATGGTGATAGCTTATGCCTCACGACAGTTGAAAATCCATGAGTAAAATTACCCAAATCATGATTTGGAGTTAGCTGTGGTAATATTTGCATTACAGATCTGGAGGCATTATCATTATAGAGAAAGGTGCGATATTTATACTGATCATAAAATTTTAAAGTATATTTTCACACAAAAGGAGCTGAATATGAACCAAAGAAGATGGTTGGAGCTGATTAAGGATTACGAATGCTCAATTCATTATCACCCTGGGAAAGCAAACAAGGTGGAATAGGCATTAGGTTGACAAGACCTTGCTAGCTTATCCATGATGAGGATCACAAAAGATCCAATATTTATGGATTTACCAAGGATGGATCTTGGAATTATAATGGAAGGGGAAAATCATATCTTTCTCAAATGAATGTTTAACCATCTATACATGTGAAGATTAAAGATGCATAGAAAGAAGATGTAGAGTTACAAAATAAGATGAGAAATGTTCCTGAATTCAACATTGATTGTGATAGAATAATAAGGTTCATGAATCGGGTTTGTGTTCCTCCCATCCCAGAATTAATGAAGGAGCTGCTGGATGATGCTCATAGTTCTTCATTCTCTATTCATCCTGGATGCACGAAGATGTATAGGGACCTGAAAGACTACTTCTGGTGGGATGACATGAAAAGTTATGTTGTTGAATATGTCTCTCGATGCTTGGTTTGTCAGCAAGTTAAAGCTGAGAGACAGAAGACTAAGGGGATGTTACAACCATTACCCATACCCGAATAGAAACGGGAAAACATTACTATGGACTTTGTCGTTGGAAATCCTAAAACATCCAAAGACAATAATGCTATCTGGGTGATAGTTTACCATCTTACAAAGTCTACACACTTCATTGCTATTAGAGTGAATTTCTCTCTAGATCAGATTGCCAGGATATATTTAAAGGAAGTGGTAATATTACATGGAGTACCACTTTCAATTATATATGATCCGGATCTGGGGTTTACCTCAAAGTTCTGGCGAAGTCTTCTGTATACACTAGATGCAGAGTTGAGTTTCAGAACTGCTTATCATCCTCAGACAGATGGTCAGTCTGAGGGGACAAATCAAACATTAGAAGATATGTTGAGAGCTTGGTCTATAAATTTCAAATGTTGTTGGGATCAACACCTACCTTTGGTAGAATTTACTTATAATAATAGCTTTCACTCCAGTATTTAGATGGCTCCTTATGAATCTCTCTGTAGAAAGAAATTTAGGACTCCAACTAGCTGGGATGAAGTTGGGGAAAGAAAGCTATTATGACCTGATCTTGTTGACGAGATGGAAGAAAAGGTCCGATCTATTCAACAACACATAAGAGAAGCTCAGAGTCGACAAAACATTTATGCCGACAACCGAAGAAAAGACCTAGAGTTTGAAGTGGGTGATAAAGTGTTCATACGAATATCTCCTTGGAAGAAAGTAATGAGATTTGGAAAGAAGGGAAAGTTTATCCCTAGTTATATCGGTCATTTCGAAATACTAGATCGTGTTGGGAAGGTAGCTTAATGACTGGCGCTTACACCAAATCTCTCTCAAGTTCACGATGTGTTCTATTTATCTCTACTGAGAAATTACATACCTGATCCATCACGTGTACTCAACTCATAAGTTGTACTACTGGAACAAGATCTCTCTTTTGAAGAACAGCCGATAGAGATTCTCGATCGTAGTGAAAATTTCCTATGGGACAAGACAACTAGCTTGGTGAATGTTTTATGTAGGAACCAACAATTATAAGAATCTACACGGGAGCTTGAGGATATGATGAGGGATAGGTATCCTCATCTGTTTGTTACAAAGTGATGAATTTTGAGGGAGAAATTCATTTTAAGGGGGGTAGAATGTAACACCCGAGACTTTTATGAGAAATATTTTGTTTTTATGATCATCAAAGAAATCTTTCACTACACACAACACTATCTTGGCTTTCTTTACACACAATCGCGACCTTCGTCGATAGCTTGCGTCGTACGCAATACCGAGTGTCACTAAACAACGACATACTATTAAAATATTATTAAAACTAACCGTTATGAATAGTAATACCCACTTTTTGAAATTTTGTAAATTTTATTTTTCAAAACGGACTTCATTTTTGGGTTTGGAATATCGAAATTAGCCTAGGGTAAAATTTTGGTATTTTTCTGATAACTTTCAATTTTTGATGAAAAGTGAAAACACTGGGTTACTATTTAAAAACTGACTTTTTATTTAAATAATTATTTATTTTATTTAAATTTATTTTACTTCAAAATTGATACATAATACCTATATAAGTTCAATTTAATTCATTGGAGTCATTTTATAATAATTTTAGATATATTAAAATTTTATTGAACTTTTGACCGTCTTTTACCCACCTCCTTGGAGAATTTTTGCAAGTTTACATAAAACTTAATTTTACCACTTTTGTGAATGGAATTTCAAAAATCCGAGAGAAACATTTGATATCATTATGTAAAATGTGGTTCAATGGGATAAAAATAATTTTTGTTGAATAGTAACTTTTTACTTTTTTTACCACAGTTAAAAGTAAATAGGGTAATTAAGGGTAAAAATGATATTATTATTACCCTAAAACATGTCCTAATTCTATTGGATAAGTGTAGTTAGACTATATACAACCTTAGGAATAATATATGACCATTTAGGCCCACTTGGATTAGATTAGGACATTTAATATTAATTTATTTAAAGAAGGGTTAAAATAGTTAAAATCAATGTTTAATAAGTAAATCATTTTTAATATATGGTTATACATAAGATAAATTAGATTATAAAAATTCATTAAAAAGATAAAAATATTTCCTACATAATGGTATTTTATTTGTAATTTTTAGTCTTTAAATAATTTAATTTATGTATGAAACAATGATGATGCAGTTAATATAATATAAATGAAATATTGACATAATTGATGTTATAAATTCCCAAATAAATGTAATTTGAGAATTTTTATGAATTAAAATAATTTTATATGTTGATATGAAATGTTATTATATTTTTAATTAACTCTTTTCTAACTAATATTTCTGTTATGATTTTCACAAAAATCAATTACCAAATAGTGTCAAATTCGACAATAAATAGTTTTTTTTTAAAATTATATTATTAATTGTTATTTTATTCCAAAAAATCTAAGGGTCAGAAAAATGACTTATATAAGGTTATATATATTAATAATAAACAACTTGGGGTTCATTTGGCTTGTTATATTATGTTTATTAACCTTATAGTTTAAGAAAACAAGAAGACATGGTAAAAGAAAAATTATTTAACTTAAAGTTAAATCTAAATGATAAGGTTAAAATAGATACCTAAACTTGTCTAAATTCTATTGGGTGAGAGGATTTCGACACATACCCACCTTATATTCTAAATAAATCAATTTGGAGATATTATAAACCAAATATGACTTTATAATAAAATAATATTTTTAGTTTTTCCAAAGGTGCCCCTCTCCTCCCTTATAAAAGGGCACCTCCTCCCTCTCTTCCTCACACCACTTTGAGCCTTCAAGCTCGGCCAAACCCTGAAAAATTATATTCTAAACATCCCTAGAAAAATCCTAGAGGCCCTGGTCTTTATCAAAGACCACTTTTAGTGCCCTAATAAGAGGTCTCAAAGAGGCGCTTCAAAGAAGAGGTAATGTTTGTTACCGATTCTTTCAACTTTATTTCTTCTTCCACTTCTTCATATTTAGTTGTTTAATTGTTAAGTATTAACATAAGTATAAATAATATACTGATATGTTATTATAAGTATTAAACAACCCTATTTCACCATCTATCCACCTACGGAAAATGAAATCACCGTGCGTGCGTACGTACGGAATACCCTCTCCACGCCGTGGTGTAATCTATTTTCCACCACCTCAATAATTGGATGGGTATAATGGTGTAAATAATCACTATATATGATTATTGTAAAGTGATATTGATTATGAAATAGTATACATACACTCCAATACAATTCCACAATCATGGGAACGATATCATCGCTCGTGCATACGTACGGAATACCGTCTCCACGATGCGATGTGACTCGTTCTACATGATCTTCATTGAATAATGATTATATAAATGAATGGAATGAATAAATATGATATATATATTACAATAATACCATTTTGAAAATGATTTATCTATAACCTAATGAAAATAATAAGAATTTATTCGACAAAACACGCATAAGAACAAAAAGTAATAAACACCCGAATAACAAGTAGCAATGAAATATTACTAATAAGAAGCAAAGAATATGACCATATATGATATCATAACAATGAGTATGATTCTGGAATAAGTCAATGACATTATTTAAATCATTATACAAGAGTTACGGACACTTACGAAGAAAATTGGACCTAAGGTAAGGGAAAATCTCGCAATCTCATTTTTATCCGATATTGTTTATACTACAGAATTTACTGGGGAATATTTATCATCCACATCCATGTTTTCTCAATATGTAAGATTTATATACTTATACAGTTTTTTAAATCAAATTTTACCCTTCGCTGTGTTTTTAGTAAATGATATGAAAGGAATCTTTTGTCATTTTTCGAACGATGTACTTTTTGACTTTTCAGACATAAGTACGAGAAGAATGTTTTTTTAACTTATACGACATGAAAGTATTTTTAAAACATTATTTCCAAGAAGATTCCTTTACAAGTTTTTAGGTTTATTTTTAATCAAATTCATTTAGTTTAAAATTTTATGACATTTTATGAAAGGAAATAAAAATTGAAGTATAAAGGATATTTTCGTCAAGAATGGAGTTCAAGTGTTTTATCAAATTTTCTTTCTATCTAAGATAATATAGGGTTCTATTTTTATCCCTATTATTACATAGATTTGAATATGTTGTGATGGAATTATTTTTAAGAATTAATTTATCTTATATGAATTGTTTTTTGATGTCACGATGTTTAAGAATCACATTTTTATTACATGGGATATGCAATGATGTATGATTTTTGATTTTGTGGCACACATAATAATGGTATCATTTTGAGATGGCTGGGACCAATATCTCCCTCCAATTCACTGGGTAAAGATTTATATCTCATGATATAGACATGGCTGGAACATCAGGTTAATCCATTTCAGTGAAACAGGACTGAAACGAGGAGTGAACTCGGTTCAGAAATGGACTTTGTCCGCTAAGATAGTCTTGGCAATGAGTCTTTACTACTAAGAAATGATTCTCTATGATTATGTGTGTATGCCACAAAGTTTTATGTTTTAAGTTATGATTATTGGGATTAAATTTCACTTCTATGATTTATCCCATGTTATGAAATTATAATCTCTTTTCCAGGTTAAGATTTCAAAAATGTTATGTTATTATGAATATGATGTGATTAATATTTCTTTTGTTTACCCTTACTAAGCATTTGAGCTCACCCTTTTGTATGTTTTCTTTCCCCAGGTCAGGAAGAAGGTTATTAAGTAGGATATTCCAAAAGGGACTCTAGGTATGATGAAATAAATGGGAGACAGTGTATATGCTTTATGAACCAGTTGTTTATGTTTCCCAGTTTCTAAAGACACTATACATATACGGTCATTTCCTGGTTTTTTATATGTTGTAACAAGTATGCTTAAATTATGAAGTAATAACAATCTATGTAAAGTATGGGTCATTATATTTAAACATCAATTTATGTATTTTATGTATGTAATGTGTGTAGGTGATGTTTTGGAGGGTTTGGATGATTTTTAGACCTTTTTGGGCTTTTCTAGAGGTTCACGGTTTCAGCACAGCATATAAAAACAAGGAAAAATCTTCTAAAAACCACAAATAGTTATTCATTGGAATCTTGGTAGCTTAAAATTTATGTCCTATATTTTATCAAACCATGTAGCTTCCTAGGAGAAACTTTTCTTCTTGGGATGTATGCATTTTTCCGATTATCTAATGATTCTCTTAACTAGGATACTGACCAGGAATGATTGAAATTTTTATCCTAAAATGTGGATCTAATTTTTTTTATAAGAAAATCCACTATTTTTATTATATTTAAAACTTAACACGTTTTTTATTCATACCAAAGGCAATACAGACTCTCCCCTTTGATCCGAACATGATTTGGTTGTAAATCACAGTGCACTGAAGGCAAGATTGCATTGTATGTCTCTGTTCTTGGTGGTTTTCCTTAGATAAAATCTTCTTCCCACTCTTTGATTCATAGATCTAGTCTGTTTTGGGATATATCTATGATTATTTATTCCAATAATGATTATATTCGACTCTTTCATTGATGGGGAACAATATCTATAGAGGTGTTTGTAGATTGAACCAAGTTTTTTTTGAAGAATTTATATTCCCTTCATTTTATCCAAAACCTTTAAGGTTGGAGGTTAACACTTAACTCTTCATATATAACTATAATTAATGATTTAAAATTTATTTTTCTAACATAAATTGATTTTTATATTGTTGTTATTCATTTCTTTATAGAAACACTATTTTGTGAAAATATTTGTAATTTTGAGAATTTGGTGTTTTGGGGGAATGTAAAAATGGTAAAATTATTTTAAAATGAAAATTGTAAAATAATTGTTTGCTTTTAATTATTAAAAAATTGGTTTCAATAAAAATATTGTATTATTGAAATGGTTTAACAATGGTTTTGTTGGTTTGATTTTTTTATTAAATGGCTAGTGTGATTTGAAAGGGATGGATATTTGTCATGAAGTACAACTGTCAATGGGATGAAGTATGGATGTTATGTTACACAGTTAATGGTAACACGAAGCTTTTGTTGTTTAGTTCGTGGGTGTCAAATTGGGTGAAATGGAATTGATAATTACAAAAAAAGGTCAAATAGTTTAATGAAATACTTGGAATCATTATATTGAAAAATGGATTGGTCTAGAATTAACTTTTTTTTATGTAAACTATTATAATGATTTAAGGTAACATATATACATTTTTATTCAAATGTGAAGACTTGTTCTATCCTATTGTAATGAGTTGGGTATTCATTTGGGGAAAACTATTATGCTTCATTACTCATCCCCCTAGTATGGATCATTGGTTCTTTTATAGATATTATTTATGAAGACACATATAAATGTAAATTATTTCATGCCATTTTTTATCCTTAAGGATACATAAGAAATGATTATGGACTTGGATCATTAAAAATGTTGAAATTTTTTTTGATGTCAGTAATGGCTTTCATTTTTGTGGTTTTATCTTTTATTTTATTACTCTAATATTAGTTATTTTTTAGTTTGATTTCATTTTCATTTTTTAATTACATTGACTAGTATACATTGATTGCATGCATCATGTAGTGATTTTTGGTTGTTGTTATCTCAATTGGTGGATTCATTTAAAAATGGAAAATCATCCCCCAATAGTTAATGAATCCCTTGGTATTTATTTCCATTCTTCGATGTCTTGGGGATATCTCTTAACACCATGTATCAATTATTCATGTACTCATGGTAATGAGGAGGGGAGAGATGTTAATTTTGAATGTTATTTCAGTTATAAAAACATTGATTGGAGGTTGTATTACATCCCATACCATGGCTAAAAACGTTTTAGTGTAAATGTTTACCTTTGGGTGAAAAATAATCTGGTATATTCTTTCACCAAATCCTTTATATATTTTATGTGTGTCATAAATTTATAAAATTGCTTATGTATTTAATATTTTTATAATAAGAAGAGGTTAATATTTTTTCAAAAGTAATACATAGATAATATTATTTTTTCGACTTTAATAAGTTCTTATCTAAATCAAAATAAAGATATATTTAGTTTAATTCCATGTCATTAGACATTTTTCATTAGAAGAATCCCATCCTTAAATAGGGAGGTAGATAATGGGAGTTTTGAAAGCCATGGTGGAGTTCATATTGTATTAAATATTTTCTTCCATGTCTAATGAAAATGAGTAATTATTAACAAACATATTATGAGGGTATCAAATATTTATAATTTTTTTTTCTAATGTAAATATGAAATGCTCAAGTGAGTGTGGTGTCAGACATGATATTGGGTATTTTCCCGAAGAAAGTTTTTAATATAAGGTTTTTGGTGTACAAAACCATGTTTAATCAGTTTCATATCTAAATTTAGGTTTTTGGAGTATGAATAAAACATTTTGTTTAAAAACAATATTTTATGTCCAATTTTGATATCTTAGAACAACCTCAACAGCTTGGTAGTTTGGGATCTAATATCAGCTGTCTATATTATGTTCTATTGTGGGGATTTTTCTTAACTAATTATCAGTTGTTGTTTTATAAATATATTTATTTTTAACGTTATTTTTTTTTGTAATTTCAATTTGAAAATCTAAAATTCAATATCATATTAAAATTGATTGTATGAAAATAATAATGAATAGAAAATAGTGGATGAGAGGGATTGTTTGTTTCAATATGGTATAAGAAAAATATTTTCAGCGAAAATTAGTTTGTTAAATATTTAAAATTATTTTAATAAGTTATTTCAAATTTATTTTTTCCGAATATCATATTTTCTAAGAAAAAAATATATATATCATTCATTCATTTATTAAGGGAAAAATGAATTTTAGAAAAATTAAAATACAAGAATTTTTTTATCTGGTGTAATTTTTTTATTTGGGAATATTGATTAAAGTAAAAAATATAAGCATACATAATAGTAGGTTAATTGTATTTGGTTGTGTATTTTGGATTAACACTGAAAATAAATTAGAGAAAATATTTGTAAATGAGGATGTAGGGATTATCATATGCATATAACAAATTTAAATTTACTTTCATGTAGAAAAACTTATAAGATACCTAAAATTTTATAAACTAATATTTTTAACCCTCTTGGAATAATTTAGTGTTAGTTTCAAAGATAACATGTCCCTTGAACATCAAATATAATTCTATTAAATATTTTAATAAAAATTAGTAAACTAGAGAGTTTTAGTCTAGAAACATATTGTTCAAAAGTTCTCCTAATATGAAACAATGTGAGGATAGACCAAGAAAAATTATATCTATCAACACTTATTAATTTTAAATGTTTTGTTTGTTATTCTAAGTAATCAATAAGATATATCCAAAGTATCCTTTCAAATTTTAAGACAATATCTTGTTGATTTTGGAATATAATAAAATTCTAGGTCACCCTAATTCACCCATACCCCTCTAAGGGTGATTAATAGGACCTCATGGTATATTAAGTGGTATAAAATATATAATTCGTTATGTTTTTATAATTCATATTCTATTTATAATCCATATATTTATCATTAGGAACAAATTTTTTGTATTTGTTTTAGGGAAATGAAATTGATTAGAAATAAATCACAGAAATTCTGATTTATTATAGAAAAAACATTATTCATTCTTATGTAAAATACTGTAACAATTGAATAATGATTTACGTTTTTCACATGACATATTATTACTTACCAGGGATAAAATACATCCATTAGGATTTCATATTAAAATTATAGATAATAGATATAAATTTATAAGAGATTCATTAATTGGAAATCCCCTATGATAACTTCAACCATGAGGATCACTGATAACATAGAACTACAATGAGGTAGATCACTATGAAAGGAGAAATCATTATTTAAAATAGATAATATTAAATAAAAACATTACCTTATTGTGTGGGTCTCTAATAAATGAATTATTTAGTAAATATATATAATGTATTGATATTTTATAGTTTTAAATATGGTGGATGAAAATATAGTCATCAAAAATATGGTTTTTATCCATATATTACATTGGTATTTTGGATACATCTAAATTATAATATTAAAATTAATATAATATAACAAAATAATAAATAAAAATATGACATTAAAATATTATAAATATATATTTATATATGTGTGTGTTTTATGTGTAAATATTAATATTATATTTAAAAAATGTAATGATGTATATATATAGTTTAATTAAATTTTTTTATCAATGGAATAGTAAAATTAAATTTGAAAATGTAAAAAATTAATTTTATTGGAATTTGTAAAAACATATTTAGTATAAATGAATTTTTCCATTTTTACTTTTAAAGAATATACGTCTGAAGTATTTTCTATTTATTGTAATGGATTAAATTTAACAATTTCAAAATATTATTATGTATGACATAATATTTTAATATGTTTTAAATTAAAATTTTCATATGAAATTATATTAAGAAAACATTATATTTTAATATTTAATTTAATCCAAAAATAATGTATTCTATATATTTTATTCTAAAAATATATTTTTTTAAAATTTGAATTAGGGAGAGAACCTTATTTTTTGATTTACAACATCAAAAATTCCTTAGTATTTATTTTTTAGTTTTTATTAAAAATGTGGGTTTTTAGTCTAGAAGAATGGTTTTTGTAAATATTTTAAATTTTATGATGTTACCATTATGTAATTTTATACATTATGATTAATAAACATCTTACGTTATTAAATATTAACTTATTTTATAAAATAATTGATTTTCAAATAATATATGCATTTATACATCATATATAAATCCATTTATTATTAATTAAAATTTCACTTTAATAAACAAAGTTTCAATCATTTCTCCTAATTATTTTTTTAATGGTAAATTTTATTTTGGGAGTTCCTTGAATTACAATTATCATTAATGTGATTTATAATAAAAAGAAATTTCCACAAAAAAATTTATATATGATAATATTTTCTTCTACATTATTTTTTATATCTCATATCTCACTTTTCCAAAAAAATATTTTTATTCATTATGTAGGGTAATTTTAAAACTAGTATTTTAAACACCTAAAAAATTATTTGTTAAATAATTTAATATTTTGAAAATATAAGGTAAAATTTATTTGAAAATTAAAATATTAATTCATTTCATTAATATTAATTACTAGTTTGAAAATTAATATAAATAGTAAAAATAAAATACTGGAAATGTTATAATGTTAATAGAAAAAAAAAGAAATAAAAACTATTGGTTTCTTATTAAACAATGGAATGGGGATAATATCAACCCCCACAAACTTAATCTACTGTATTTTACATTGTTTGATCCACTAAAATTTTAATAGTAACATTACATTACCGAAAACATAATGTTTTTTTCCAAACCTATAATTCCCTTAAGTTATTAAAGGGTAACACTTCCATTACTTCAAGAATCATCTCAATATATAATATCTTCATAAACATATGTCTTATTAATAATTATATAACTATCTCCCACATTTATAATCACCTATCCACCATTTTTATTACTATTCCATCATCTCCAAGGATAATTACAGGGAAAATTAATGCCCATTATGAGGTCATAACATGGAAGAGTAACTAGGAATATGAACTGTCTGTTTTTTTATTAATGAATTGGTACCTGAAACAAAATTTTATTTATGAACCAAATTTAAATAAATCGGAGTTTATAATTTCAATAGGATATATACGATAACATATTATCTTTTTTCACCGTATATGAAAATAATTTCTAATATCTCTCTTTCTTTCAAGGTTTTTAATAGAATACTAAAAATCTATTTCAGTTTCTGTCACATTAACCATTCATTGTGGAATGATTTAATATAATGCACTAATCCTTAGTTTCATTGTGTAATTACTTCCACCTTGACTTATAAAATAAAAATTTATTTTTGAACATGGAATATTCTTTTCCATTCATCCTCATCCATGTAATGGGAAATGATTCAAATATTTTCTAAAATGAATTATTTTTTATACATCATTATTCATCGGTAGTTATAATGTTTTAACCTGAGATTAATATTTAATCTCACATAGTATGTTATATTTCTAACAAGGTGTATATTTTTTAATTCAAATATTCCTTATTGATGACTTCCCTTATTTAAAATCAAAATATAGTAAAATTAATTCTTATCCACCTTAAATAACATTTCCACTCTTTGTCTATATTTTCCTTTTAAACTAATTTTATCCTTAATATGTTGAAATCAAATTATTTTTTTTAACATGTGACCTTCATATATGCATTATAATCTCCTAAAACATGTTTTTTGGATAAAATTGTCAAATATGTGTTTTCAAATTATTTATTTAAATGTGATCAAAATGTTTTAAATTATTTCAAAAAAAATGTTTTATATTATATAAAAAATTTATTTTTATAACCATTATTTCATTTATAGTATATGTTATTTATGTTTCTTTTAAAAACAGCATATTTTTACAATCTGTTCATATCAACTTTTAGAAATAATTATGTAAATTTCAATGTTGATCTTAAAATATTTTTTTTAAAATAAATTGTTTAATAATGTTTTTACATCACCTTTTTGAAATCTTGATGTCATAGTAAATGATTAATTATTTAATGATCCTTTTAAAAGTAAAAAATTTCAATGTTTTTTCACAAAAACATTTTCAAAATGACCATTAATAATTTCCATAACGTATTTTTTAATCCAAATTCAAAAGTGTCTTCTAAAAACATTTTTATATTTTTAACACTATATTTCTCTTATCTTTAAAGGAATTGTTTATTTTTAAATTATTTTTATTTATTCACCCTCTAACATATATTATTAAAATATATTATTTGTTTTTTTGTTGTAAATAACAATGATTTATATTCTTAATATCGATTTTTTATACCATCTATAAACATAGTTAAACGATTTTTTTCCACGGTTTATTAAAGATATAAATAATAATTTTTTTCAAGTGTAAATCATATATATAGATGATTAGAAGTGTGATTCTATACACCCCTCTAATTCATTAGTTAATGGTTTTGTGTCATGATATCAACACATTACAACATATGATGTATCATAAGCCAAGGGGTACACATGATGATTTATCCCAAGACAAAGGTTACATGGGAAGATTTATCAAAAGCTATAGGCTATATATAAGGATTTAACCCTAAAAATAGGGTTCACATGATGATTTTCTCCAATCTAATGGGTGACTAGGAGAATTTACTCCAAGAAAATTGGTACATGATATGATTTATCCCAAGCTGAAGAGGTACACAAAAAGTTATATCTAAATATCAAGGGTATATAAGTGTATTATCTAATTACAATTAATTATATGGATGGTTAGCCAAAATTTACTAGTTGAATAACATCTTTGTGGGTATCGTTAAAAAGATTCTATGATTATTTTTCAACACATTTATGTATATACTCATGCTGATGTTTTTATCTCATGTATCATTATTATTGAATAATGTTTTAACTATCCTTATATACATGTATTATGATATTTACAACCATATTACATTTCTTGTGAGTTTTTTCAATGCTTTTGGGTTAGGATTTTTATGTATCTTGATTACACCCTTATTCTGATAATATTCTCACATAATATCATTGATTTGTAATCAAATATATTTATCATTACTAAGAATATGATCTCACCCCTTAATTATGATTCTATTTCATAGATTAATAAAATTATTATTACATATGATAATTCTAGACTAGATCACGTATGTATTAATTATAGATAAAATTTCAAATGTGTTTTAATGTAGGATACTTATGTAGATATTCTCCATGAAAATAAATCTTTTGGTCCGCAGAATGTATAATTTTTTTGAGTTGTGTTAAATAACAAATGTTATCATTTAATTTTTCAGGTATGTTAATCTTTGGTTTCTATACATATCATAAAGCGGTTAGTCTTTCATATTTGTTTTTTAAATTTTTTCTTATGAATATATATCATTATTTAAAACCATATACATGAGTATATATATAATATGATGTCCCAAAATATTGGTAATGTATTGATTAAGTGGTTTTATGAATTACACCCATATATAAATACAATAAAGTGGATTCAGTTATGGTATAGTTGAACCTAGGAATAATATCCCCACTAAGGGATGGTTAGAATTTATTTCATCATCACACATATTCATGATGATTGATCATAATACCTAATACCAAGCTAGACACTCATGAGGGATATACAATGGTTAATCACATTTTCGTTACGAACCAATGTAAATGATTGATTCATGGTATTGTTTAAAGGTTAGGTTGAATTTTATAAATAACCCATCCTAAATTATCCAAGGTATAACCCAATGGGTATTAGGATGAATAAATTGTTACTTAGTTGAAATGAATGTATCATTGGATTAAATTATCATTCTATTAGAGAATACATCGATGAGTTATGATTTAATATTTATAGGATCAGTTATTCTAATTTTGATTGATATTTTCATATTCACTATGGTTTTAATATTTGGATGGAAATTTGAGTTCGAAAATGAAGTTGTGGATAATATGACACTATAAAATCCTATGACTTACCTATATAGGAATATTTTAAATAAATGTTTTTAAATTTAATAAATTCACATCATGAGGGAAAATATGTGTTACCTTGTTTTCCCTATGATATAAATAAATTTATATAATATAATATATTTTATTAGAAACTAATTTCATCATATAAACTTATGTATTTTTATTATTAAATCATAATTAAGGTTTTTATGACACTATTTATTAAAGGAGGAGAACATAATTCCCAGGATTTAAAAAATATTATTTTTATAAAAAAATTGGTTTATAACCCAAACTATTTTTTCTCGTATTGTAACATCCCAGGTAAATAAAGAATAATAAATTTTCGTATTTATTAATATTTTCAAATTAAATATTAATTTATTTTAAAGGGGTTTCTATGTTCGATAGCGTACCCGATATGCAACAACGAGTTTCTTTGAAAGCATACATTGCACACTAGTAATATAATAATATTATTTTAAATAGTAGTTAACATGTAGCTATTTTATTAGGGAGAGTGAATAGAAATAACTAAAATATGATTATATATGTTTGTTAAATGTTTTTAATTTATCCAATAAAAGATAATGGCTTAAAATAATAAAAGAATTCAATTTTAGGCATAGATACACTAATATTCACTAAAAGGTCGTCTTATCGCATTTTGATTGCGAACCCTCTTTAAATATAGTTTCAGTCACTCGTATACATTCTAATGGACAAAATAAAATTATTCTTTAAATAGGGACATCAAAATTTACTTTGTGTAATTTTTTGGTATTTTTCCGATAAAGTTCATTTGTTTAATGAATAGTGAAAGATGTTGTATTTTAATTCAAAACCTCTTTTTAATATAATTTATTTATATGATTAGATTAACTTTTTAATTTCTTTGAAAGTGAAATTAGAATATATATTTACCATTTAATCTAATAGTGGTCACCAGAATTAATATCACTTTGAAATTGGACTTAAACTAGTGTCAATCTTTTGATATATATTGTTTCATAAAAACATGCTATTTGTTTTGACAGCGGGAATTAATAATTAAATTAAATAATGAAACTTATATGTTTTTAATTTTGTAAAATATACATCATTTTTTTAATTCAGAATATCTAATATAGCTTAGGGTGAATTTTTGGTTGTTTTTTGAAAAGCTTCAATTTTTGATGAATACTAAAACCACTAAGTAGTAGTAAAAAAACTGATTTTTCGTTTAAATGAAACATTACCAATTTTGTGAAGTGAATTTCAAAAATCGGACATACATGGTTTTCATTAGGATGTAAAATGTTGTTCAATGGGATTAAAATAATTTTTTGGTGAATAGTAACTTTTAAGTATTATTAATCACGATTAGAGGTAATTAATGTAATTTAAGGTAAAAATAATGTTTTAATAATATTAAATGACCTTTACATATGTCCTACCCTTATTGGATATGTCTTGGACGACCACGACAATCCATGGTTCATCTTGGGGACCCCATGGATCCACTTGGGTAAGAAAATGACATTAATAACTTTTTATTTAATGTTAAAATAAAAATGTTACAAACATGTATTTTTTACTAAAATAATTTTTACATGGGGTTATATTGGTCATATTTTTTAATATAAATATTCATTATAAAGCTAAAATGATTTCCTACATCATGATATTTTTTTATAATTTTTAGACAATATATAAATTAAATTAGTTATGACACCATAATGATGCAGTGATTACCTCATTAATGAATGATTTAAATAAAATGAATTGATAAGGTAAAATATAAGACTTACACTTACCAAAAACCTATTGGATGGGTGGATTTCGAACTCTTATCACCTTATCCTCAAAATATATAATTGTGGGACCTTTAGAATCCGAAAATCATTATATAATAAAGTAACATTTTATAACATTCCAAGAGTTCCCCTCCTCCCTCTTATAAAATTCCCCCACCTATACCTCCTTACCCACACCTCTCATGCCTTTTGTTCGGACAAGATCTTATCATTGTATCTCTCCACATCCCTCTCTTCATTCTAGAAGCCTTACCTTAGGCAGAAATCTCTTTAAGAAACCCTTTTTGTTCAAACTAAGAGGAGTTACCCGATTTAAAGATAATGTCTTCAACTCTGTTCTTTTGTTTTATTTTGCTTCTCCATCCCCCTAACTCTTTTTATTGCATTATTTTGTAACAACACCATTGTCTTCAATATATTACGATGTTGTTATAAGAAGGATTTGAGATACACTTATAGACACCTTCGTCTAATGGTTAAAGAACATACTGTTTCTGGGGTTGGCGAATTTCTGCCTCACGAAACGATGATTCTTCAATCTTATTTTAACACCGTTCATGGTGGAAATTAAGATGTCACTATATTTATATATGATATATATTATGTTTATGTTTTCCTTATGATTCTTTATTTCTAATTTATTGCATACCATTATGGTTTCCATTATGGGTAAATGCAATATCTTCATTTTAAGAAGTGCGGACTATCGCCCCCTAAAAGTGATTTGATTCGTTAATTCCATATGTGGGACGTATAAAGGACAGATTTAATGATATTATATATGATATTATAATGGAATTACAATATAACTTTATATCATTATGATTTCCCTCCATTAAATATGAAATAGAAAAGAAAGTAGCGTTCATGCGTACGTACGGCTTACTGTCTCCATGAACGGTGCATTTCATTTCTTACCTATAAATGTTATATACTGTTATAAATACATGTATATGCTGGTTATATATGATATATATGATATCCAAATCATGAATATCATTCTGGATATAATGAACCTTTGACCACATGAACAACATGTAATTGTGAGAAGTCGATTTTTGACTTAAGAACCAGATATCGACAAAATGAATATTATTTACTTAAATGAATACATAATGTTTATAACATGGAAATACGTGATATAAAAGGAATAGTAATCTTGAAAAAGGTTCTTAAGAAAGTCTAAATTGACACTAGTTTATTATTCAGGAGATTAAAGAGCAATCGAGTCAAGTCAGACACGAGGTAAGGGACTTCGTCTCAATCTCCTTTCATTGAGACATATTTTCTTCTAATACAAGACTTTATTTTATACGCTGTATAAAAACCATTTAATTTTCATTTCATTCAAAGGGAATCTTTTTCTACGAAGAATTTTACTAAACGATAAAAAGGTATGTTTATTTTAACGTATGCTGCGATAACAACCTTTTCCACCGCAACGAGTATTATTTGATCTTTGTCTTCCTCAACAAGCCGTAATGATTTTAAAATGAAATAAATACCATATAGTCTTTTATGTATTTTGGTATTGAAAATGGTTTTTATAATGAATTTGTTATGTCAATATATTTAAGTGATATATTCTGATCGAAATGTGGGGATTTTCTCATTCCATTATATTTGTTTTATGTATTATGATTTTATAATGGTAAATGGACATTTGATGGGTGGTTACGTGATAAACCATATGACGGGTGGTTCCGTGAATACCAGGGTGGGTGGTTACATTATAACCTCAAATGCATTGGGTATAGAAGTCGTCCGTACGACTATTTCATTAAGTGATATGTGTGGAAGTCGACCGTATGGTTATTCCATTTAAGTATGTTTATGTCCTAAGTTACCTTTATATGTTATGTGTTCTTTATATGAGTTTTATGGTAATCTTTTGGTTTCAAAAGGGTATGTACTAATCTTTTATTCAGTGAAGATTATTTACTACTCCATAAAGGTAAAAATTATTACTTTGATAAAGTATTCATGGTTTACTTGTTGTTTGGAAAAACTAACTATTTTCCTTCTTTGTGTATCCCTTACTGATCTTTTTATGCTGACCCCAATTTTCTTTTTGAAATGTTTTTCACATGACATAATGTGGAATAGGGTCAAGGATGGGATTAAGGAAAAGTCATGCTATATTAAACATGGAACTAGACATGAATCTTTTTTTAAGAGTTCATGTTTTGTAAAAAAAAATGAAACTTTGTATAAGTATATACTATGTAATCTTTTGAGATGAAATAGTTATGATCTAATTCTCTAAAACTCTAAACCTGAAAATATCCTCCATGGGATTTATTCATTTAATTCAGTATTAAGTATTGTTTAAGGTCAGGGCCTTATAGTTGGTATTAGAGGTCGGTTTAGACAACGATTTGTGTTAGAATTCTATTAAATGATTATCCAAAAATATTTTTTAATGGTCAAATTGAAATGATATAGAATTTGATGATTACCACGTTGCTTCATCTAAGACATGTTTGTTCAGAATGGTTTTCCGCAGAGGAAACAAGGCAACTATGTTGGGACGACATCAAGAGGAAGACAACCTTCCAAATCAGCAACCTGAGATGGTTGGAATTGGAACTGAGAAGTTTGTTGCAATGATGGAATAATTGACTCAGGCTATAAATGGTGGTGGTATCCATGCACGAGATCAGACAGATCAACCGCAGAGGAACATGTCAGTGGTGGAACATTTCCAAAGGCAACATCCTCCATCATTCAGTGGATCATATGACCCTGTTCTAGGAGAAGGGTGGATTAAAGCACTGGAGAAGATTTTTGATTTCATGGGGTGTTCAGAACATCAAATGGTTAGTCTTGTTGTTTACCGTTTTGATGGTGAAACTAATCAGTGGTGGTCGATGATGAAAAATATCAGGGATAATGATGAGATTGATGATATTCAATGGTACAAATTCAAAGGTATGATTCTTAAGAAATATTTTCCTAAGGTGGTTCGTCTTAGGATGGAAAAAAAATTCCTAGAATTGAGGTAGGAGGATGACTCAGTGGCTACTTATGAAGCAAAGTTCACTCGACTGGCAAGGTATGCTCTAAATTTCATACGTGATCTTGATAGTAAAATAAACCATTTTTACTTAGGGTTAAAGCCAATGTATCGAAGGGATTTAGCATCTCGTGGGTTCAAAAGTTATGAAAAACTTTTTCGATGTGCGGAGAAGGTGGAAATGGAGTTTGTTGATGATTCGGTGTTCTTTGACAAACAACTGAATAAGAGGTCCAGTTGGCAGGCAGAGGGGAAGAATTCATCAAGGAAGAAAGGAGGTAAGAAAACCAAATATTCATCCTATGAGAAGTGTGGTAAAATGCATCCTGGAGAATGTTTATCCATGTCTGGAAAGTGCTTTCAGTGTGGTAAGTCTGGTCATATTCCTCATAACTGTAAGGAAGATGATCAAGAAGGTAATGAAAAGCCAGCGAGAACATGTTTTATGTTTAATGAAATGGGTCATTATGCAAATGAGTGTCTAATGAAGAACTCAACTGGGGGAAATCAGCCAGACTAAAGAATAAAGGGGTGGTAAAATCCTTTGTAACTACTTTAGTAGAAGTTGGGCCATCGAATGAAGTAATATCAGGTACACAGGTTGTTTGTTCAGATTATGAAAATGTGTTGTTTGATTCAGGGTGTACACATTCTTTCATTTCTGAGAAGATTTCTAGTAAATTGGGAATTCCATCTCAAGATATGAATCCTGATCTTATGGTAAAAACACCCAGAGGAAATGTTGTGACAAAAAGAAACTATAAGAACCTTCATGTCCTTTTTTGCGGAAAGAATCTACCTACAAACCTCATTGTTTTTCCTCTAGTAGAGTTTGATGTTATTTTTGGCATGGATTGGATTTCTGTTTATCGTGCTAAGATTGACTGTAGAGCTAAAGAGGATTCTTTTCAGAAATATTGTATGTTTGTGTACAAGAATGAACCCTTTCTTTTGATAACATATCAGGAAGTTGAGAAACAAGTAGAAGATGGAAATGAATGTTGCCTTGCACATATTGTTGAAAATGAAATAATTTTTCATCTTAATGATGTTCCAGTGGTAAATGAGTATCTTGATGTTTTTCCTAATGAGTTTCCTGGTATTATTCATGAGTGGGAAGTTGAATTTACTGTTGACTTAATTCCTGATTCTAAGCCAATGTGAAAACCCCCTTATCGAATGGCTCAAGTTGAACTTCTAGAGTTTAAGAAGCAATTGCAGGATTTATTAGAAAATGGTTTCATTCGACCTAGCACATCCCCATGGGGTGATCCTGTATTGTTTGTTAAAGAAATATGGTTCAATGAGACATTACATTGATTATAGAGCCTTGAATAACATTATTGTTAAGAAGAAGTATCATTTGCCTCATATCGATGATTTGTTTGATCAGCTCCAGGGAGATCAGTATTTTTCGAAGATTGACTTGAGTTTGGGGTACGATCAGTTGAAAGTAAAAGAAGAAGACGTTCCGAAGACTGTGTTTCATACTAGATATGTCCATTATAAATTTGTAGTTATGCCTTTTGGGTTAACCAATGAACCTACTGTATTCATGGACCTTATGAATTGAATTTTCCATGAATTCTTGGATAAGTTTGTGATTGTTTTCATTGATGATATTTTGGTGTTTTCTAAAAGTAAAGAGGAGCATGAATGTCGTTTAAGGGTTATCTTGAAAACCATAAAAGAAAAGAAACTGTACGGAAAATTCAGCAAGTGTGAGTTTTGGTTACAAGAAATTTATTTCCTTGGTCACATTGTTTCATAAAATGGCATAACTGTTGATCCTACTAATACAAAGGTTGTTGAAGAATGTCCAAGACCCACAAATGTAACTGATATCCGTAGTTTTTCTTGGTTTGGCAGGTTACTACTTGAGGTTTGTTGAAAATTTTTCATGGTCATCTAGTCCAATGACTAAGCTAACTCGGAAGGGTGTTATGTTTATCTGGAGAAAAGAATGTGATGATTTTTTTCAGGAGTTGAAAAGAAGAATGGTGAATGCTTCAGTTTTGGCACTTCCTTCCAGGAATGGTGAGTTTGTTATCTACAGTGATGCTTCGTTGAAGGGACTTGGTTGTGTCCTTATGCAGAATGATCATGTAATTGCTTATGCTTTAGGTCAATTGAAAACTCATGAGGTAAATTACCCTACACATGATTTGGAATTAGCTTCTGTTGTTTTTGCTCTAAAAATATGGAGGCATTATTTGTATGGAGTAAAGTGTGAAATATATACTGATCAGAAAAATTTAAAGTATATATTCACTCGGAAATAATTGAACCTGAGACAGAGGAGATGGATTGAATTAATCAAGGATTATGATTGTACAATTCATTACCATCCAGGAAAAGCAAATAAAGTGGCTGATGCTTTGAGTCGAAAAAAGTAATGCTTTATTAACCATGCTACATTTGGAACGAGATCCTTTGGTTTTTGATTTGATGAACTTTGTCATAGTATTTTTTGGTGCATGAATTTCTTCTGTTTGGTTTCAGGTGTCAGTGTGATCATCTCTATTAGACATAATTAAGCAAGCACAGAAGAAAGACAGTGTGTTGCAGAAAAAGGTAGAGCTGGTTTAGAAGGGTAAGTTACCTGAATTTAACATTGATAATGATTGTGTTTTCAGGTTTGGGAAGAGATTATGTGGGCCTTGTGATTCCTAGTTGAAGAATGAGTTGTTATGTGAGGCTCATAGTTCCCCGTTTTCAGTTCATCCTGGCAGTACTAAGATGTACAGAGATCTGCGGTTGTATTAAGGGTGGGATGGAATGAAAAGAGATATTTCCGATCTTATTGTGAAGTGTTTGACTTATCAGTAGGTTAAAGAAAAGAGGAAGTTACCGAAAGGGATGCTTTAGCCTTTACCAGTACCAGAGTTGAAATGGGAGAATATATCCATGGACTTCGTTCTGGGATTACCGAAAACATCTCAAGGTAATAATTCAATCTGGGTTATTGTTGATCAATTGACTAAATCTTCTCCTTTCCTTCCTATTCGAGAAAATTTGACTCTAGATCAACTTGCTCATTTGTATGTTAATGAGATAGTCAGGTTGCATGGAGTTACCTTCTCCATTTTATCTGATCATGATCCCAGGTTTACTTCTAACTTTTGGAAAGTCTTTCAATAGTCATTGGGCACTGAATTAAATTTTAGTACAACTTTTCTTTCTCAATAAGATGGGCAGTCAGAATGAACAATTCAGAATTTGGAGGATATGCTACGTTCTTGCTCGAGGGATTATCAGGGAAGTTGGAAACACCATCTTTCTTTGGTTGAGTTTTCTTATAAAAACAGTTTTCATTCCAGTATACATATGGCTCCGTTTGAGGCATTATATAGGAAGCAGTGTTGAGCTCTAGATTTTTGGGATGAATTAGGTGAATGGAAGTTGATGGGACCCAAATTGGTAAAAGAGTTTCCAGAAAAAGTTCAGCTGATTCAGAAGCACATGAGAACTGATCAGAGCAGACAGAAAAGTTATGCAGATAACTAGAGGAGGGATCTATCTTTCGAGGTAGGTGATCATGTTTTTCTGAAAGCATCACCATGCAAAGGTGTTATGTGATTTGGTAATAAAGGAAAGTTGAGTCCAAGGTTCATTGGACCATATGAAATTATTGAGAGAGTTGGATCTGTTGCTTACCGAGTGGCGTTACCTCCAAGTTTGTCCCAGGTACACAATGTTATTCAGGATTCGATGTTTAGAAAGTATATGCCAGATCCATCTCATGTTTTGAGCCCAGAGGTAGTTCAGTTGGAAGAGAATCCCTCTTATGAAGAACAAACATTCTAGATTCTCGACCACAGAGAGCAAGTGTTGCGAAATAATGTAATTCACTAGGTAATGGATTTATGGAACAACCATATGGTAGAAGATGCAACGTGGTAATTTGAAAATGCATTGAGGGATAATTACCCCCACTTATTTTGATAGGTGAATAAAATTGCGAAGATACAATTCCCAAAAGGGGGGAAGGATGTAACATCTCAGGTAAATAAATAATAATATATTTTCATATTTATTAATATTTTAGAATTAAATATTAATTTTACTTTAAACGTTTTCTATGTTCGATAGCGTACCTGATACGCAACAACGAGTTTCTTTGAAATCTTACGTTGCACACTAGTAATATAATAATATTCTTTTAAATGGTAGTTAACACATAGCCATTATATTGGCAGAAATGAATAGAAATAAATAAAATATGATTATATATGTTTGTTAAATGTTTTTACATTTATCCAATAAAAGATAAAGGCTTAAAATAAGAAAAGAATTCAATTTTAGGCACAGATACTCTAATATTAACTAAAAGGTCGACTTATCGCCTTTTGACGGTGAACCCTCTTTAAATATAGTTTTGTTAACTCTTATACATTCTACTGGACCAAATAAAATTCTTATTTAGAATCGGGACATCAAAATTTACTTTGGGTATTTTTTTGTATTATTTCGATAAAGTTCATTTTTTAATGAATAGTGAAAATGTAGTATTTTAATTCAAAACCTCTTTTTAATCTACCTTATTTATATGATTATATTATATTTTTAATTGGTTTTAAAGTTAAATTAGAATATATTTTTACCATTTAATCCAATAGTGGTCATTGAATTTATTTCACTTTGAAATTGGACTTAAACCAGTGTCAATCTTTTGACATATATTATTTCAAAAAAAACAAGCTATTTGTTTTGACAGCGGGAATTAATTATTAAATTAATTAATGAAACTTACATGTTTTTAATTTTGTAATGTAGGAATCATTTTTGAATTCGGAATATCAAATATAGCTTAGGGTGAAATTTTGGTATTTTTCTGAAAACCTTCAATTTTTTATGAATAGTGAAACCACTAAGTGGTAGTTAAAAAACTAATTTTTCGTTTAAATGAAACATTACCACATTTGTGAAATGAATTTCAAAAATCTGAAATACATGGTTGTCATTAGGATGTAAAATGTGGTTCAATGGGATTAAAATAATTTTTTGGTGAATAGTAACTTTTAAGTTTTATTAATCGCGATTAGATGTAATTACTGTAATTTAAGGTAAAAATAATGTTTTAGTTATATTAAATGACCTTGAAACATGTCCTACCCTTATGGATATGTCATGGCCAACCAAGAAAATCCAAGGTTCAACTTGGGGACCCCATGGATCCACTTGGGGTAAGACAATGACATTAATTACTTTTTATTTAAAGTTAAAATAAAAATGACACAAACATGTATTTTTTTACTAAAAAAATTTTTACATGTAGTTATACAGGTCTTATTTTTGACTATAAATATTCATTATAAGTCTAATAATATTTCCTACATAATGATATTTTTTATAATTTTTAGACATTAAATAAATTAAATTATTTATGACACCATGATGATGCAGCGATTACCTCATTAATTAATGACTTAAATAAAATGAAAAGATAAGGTAAACTCTAAGACTTACACCTTTCAAAAACCTATTGGATGGGTGGATTTATAACTCATATCCACTTATCCTCGAAATAAATAATTTTGGGACCTTTAAAATCTGAAACTGATTATATAATAAAGTGTCATTTTATAACATTCCAAGAGTGCCCCTCCTCCCTCTTATAAAAGGCCCCCCCCTCTACCTCCATACCCACACCTCTCAAGCATTTGATTCGGCCAAGCTCTACTCCTTTTATCTCTCCACATCCCTCTCTTCATCCTAGAAGCCATACCTTAGGCATAAATCTCTTCAAGAAAACCTTTTGGTTCAAACCAAGAAGAGTTACCCGATTTAAAGGTAATGTCTTTACTTGTGTTCTATTGTTTTATTTTGATTCTCCAACCCTCTAAACTCTTTTTATTCTTTTATTTTGTAACAAAACCAGTATTTTAAATATAATACAATGTTGTTATGAGAATTATTCTATATACACTTACACACACCTTCATCTAATAGTTAAAGAACATATTGTTTCTGTGGTTGGTGAATTTATGCCTCACGAAACGATGATTGTTCAATCTTCTATTAACACCTTTCATAGTGGCCAGTAAGATTTCACTCTACTTATATATGATATATATTATGTTTATGTTTTCCTTATACATCTGTATTTTTAATTTATGGCATACCTTTATGGTTTCCATTATGGGTAAACACGATATCTTCATTTTAGGAAGTGCGGACTATTTCCCCCTCAAAGTGATTTGATTTGTTAATGCCATATGTGGGATATATAAACGATGAAGTTAATGATATTATATATTATATTATACTGGAATCATAATATACCATTATATCATTATTATTTCACTCCATTAAATATGAAATTGAAATGAAAGTAGCGTTCATGCGTACGTACCACTTACCATCTCCATGAACGATGCATTTCATTTCATACCTCTAAATGTTATATACTATTATAAATACCTATATATGCTAGTTATATATGATATATATGATATCAAAATCATGAATATCATTCTTGATATAATGAACCTTTGACCACATGAACAACATGTAATTGTGAGAAGTCCATTTTTGACTTAAGAACCAGAGATCGACAAAACGAACATTATTAACTTAAATGATTACATAATGTTTATAACATGGAAATAAGTGATATAAAAGGAATATTAATCTTGAAAAAGGTTCTTAATAATGTTTAAATAAACACTAGTTTATTATTCAGGATATTGAAAAGTGATCGAGTCAAGTCGGACACGACGTAAGGGACGTTGTCTCAATCTCCTTTCATTGAGATATATTTTGTTCTAATACAAGACATTATTTTATACGCTGTATAAAACACCATTGAATTTTCATTTCATTGAAAGGGAATATTTTTCTATAAATTGTTTTACTAAATGACAAAAAGGAATGTTTATTTTAATGTACACGGTGATAATGACCTTTTTCACCACCGCATGTATTATTTGATCTTTGGATTCTTCAACAAGCCGTAATGTTTTTAAAATGAAATAAAAACCATATACTCTATTATGTAGTTTGGAATTTAAAATGGTTTTTATAATGAATTTTTTATGTCAATACATTAAAGTGATATATTGTGATCAAAATGTGGGAATGTTTTATTTCCATTATATTTGTTTTTTGCCTTATTATTTTATAATGGTACTTGGACATTTGACTGGTGGTTACGTGATAAACCGTATGACGAGTGGTGTCGTGAATACCCGGACGGGTGGTTACATTATAACCTTCAATGAATTGGGTATGGAAGTTAGCCGTATGGCTATTCCATTAAGTGTTATGTGTGGAAGTTGACCGTATGGTTATTTAATATAAGTATGTTTATTTTTCCAAGTTACCTTTATATGTTATGCGTTCTTTATATGGGTTTAATGGTAATCTTTTTGTTACAAAAGGGTAAGTAATGATATTTTACTCAGTGAAGAGTATTTACTACTCCATAAAGGTGAAATGTATTACTTTGATAAAGTATTCGTGGTTTACATGTTGTTTCGAAAAACTAACAGTTTTCCTTCTTTGTGTATCCCTTATTGAGCTTTTTATGCTCACCCCACATTTTTTTTAAAATTTTTTACAGGACATAATGTGGAATAGGGTCAAGGATGGGATCAAGGAAAACTCATGGTTTCTTAAACAAGGAACTAGACATAACTCTTTTTTTAAGAGTTTATGTTTTGTAAAAGAAGGAAACTTTGTAGAAGTGTCTTCTGTGTAATATTTTGAGATGTAATAGTTATGATCTAATTCTCTAAAACTATAAACCTGAAAAAATCCATAACAGGAATTATTCATTTAATTCAGTATTAAGTAATGTTTAAGGTCAGGGACTTATACATATTTCTTATATTTATTTTATTTTTTAGGAAATAAGTCATATAATTTATAAAGTAAATCAAAAACCTTTTATACATCCATAAGTTGATGGTTACAAAAATATCACATAATGATAATTATTCCAAATGATATTTTATTATTCTCCATTGATAAAATAAATATATTAAAAGTTTATAAATAAAAATGATATAACAGATATAAATGAATAAAATTTTCATGATAATGAAATACTAGGGATCATCATCATCCTGGAAGATCACTAAAAAACTAATAATAAATAAGATCACCATGAAAAGAGAAATAATTATAAAAAATTAAAAAATTTAAATAATAAATTTCCCTTTTAACATGAGAGTGGGTGAATTAATGATTTAGTAAGAATGTATATATATATAGGAATGAATTTTGGGTGTTAAAAATATGGTTATTGGTTATATATAACATTTATAATATATTAATATATTTTTATTTAGTAAAATAAAAATAATATTCACAATGAAATTAAAATATGATATTAGAGTATTACAAATATATGGGTATGTGTGGGTTAAATAAAAATATTAATTTTATTTTTAAAATATATTAATATGTAATAATAATTGTCAAATAATTATTTTAAAATTTTGGGAGTAGTAAAAGTAAATATTATAAAATTATTAATTAATTTTAATATTCTATGTTAATGTATAATTAGTAAAAAAATAATATATCAATTTTTTCAAAGAACCATTTTTTAGTATCATTTACATTATCCAATAAATTAAATTACCATATTATAAATATTAAGATATATGAAAACTAATATATTAAGTACATTGTATTATAAATTTATATGAAATAATATTAAGAACACTTTATCTTTAAAAACGCTTTTTTCTAATCAAAATTGGGATTCTCTTATATATTGTATTTTCATTAAAAAATATATTTATTCTTATGAATTATAAATTTGTAATATAATTTTTTTATTAATAAATTAGATTATTTCATATTTTTTATTTTTTTTATTTTGATAAAGGATGATTAACAGTCAAAAAATATAGTTATTATAAAAGTTATATTTTTAATGATTTTATCGTTATGAGTATTTATCCATTAATATAAATTTTTTTATAATATATTATAAAATGAAAAAAATTATTCCTTTTAAATTATTCTTGAAAATTTTTATGCTAATGTCCATCATTTTTATAACTATTTAAAATATTTCAATAATTAAAGTAGATTTCAATATTTTCGACTAGTTTTTCATTGTGAATTATTTTATCACTCTAAACTAATACTAAATTTTATTTATTATTATTAACAAATTTATATAATAACAATTAGTATCTATGATAATCATATCTTTTACATAAATTTTTAAATGTAATAACACACTTTCTAAAACAATTAAACATTTTTCGCATTTAATATAAAATAAAAATTTAAAACACATAAAATTATTAATTAGTATACATATTTACACATTTTAAATGTAATGGTTATATTTATATAGAATTTTAAATATTAATGTTTTTCATTTTTATTAATTAATTATTTTAAATATTAATTACCAAAGAAAATGTAAATTTGTATAGAAGTAAACAGGTTAAAATAAGAAGAAGAGAAACATCATTGGATTCATTAAAAATGAAGGTATGAGGAAAATATCATCCCAAACTCTCTTATAATTTAAATTATTCTTTATTATAGAGCCATTGACCATTGAATTTTAACACTTTTTCATTAAAAATTTAATAATTTCATCCAAAACAACCCTTTACATCACTTATAAAAGGTTAATACTTCTTACACTTAGTGAATCACCAATCATATTAATTTATACATTAAAATAGAATAAATTATGCCTATTGTAACCATATACCACGTTTAAAAGCGTATAGTGACCATTTCTTATAAAATGCCTTAATTGATTAGTGTAATTATAAAAAATGATCATGTACCATATATGGTTATGACATGATCAAATAAGATATAATATATGGTAAGAGTTTCATATTAATATTTCATTATTTTGGACACATTTTATTTTATGTAATTAATTTCATATAAATTTCATGTAGTCTTCAAATTAAATATACAATATCATAATTTTTCTATATTCATCATATTTTTACATCAACATCATGATATATCACTTTCATTGGATTTTTATGAAAAAGTTTCTTAAGTTATAAGGGTTTCACTCTCAATATAATTTCATAATTAAAGACATCGAAATTATTCACCAAACCCCATTTTTGTGTCTAACTAATTTCCCATTTACATATAATATTAGAAATAATTGTTGAACTTATAAGACATGCTTCCATTCATGCACTTGTGGTAGGTTATGATTGATGTCATACTTATAGTGTAATGGGTTTTAATGGGATAATATACTTCTTGACATATAGTATAAATCCTTGGGCTTAAAAATTCATATCATATGGTGTAACATATATTATTCATGGCATATCAATTTTAAATTTAATATATTTATTATTGATGAGTTCATTTCTTTCTTGAAAATACAACTATGATAAGAATAATTCACATCCTCTTAAGTTTATTTTACCCACCTTTTATATGTTATCCAATTGGAACAATGTTCCCAATTATTCATGAAACAAATATGCACTTTTTTCATTTTTCCTTCCTATTTCAGTTATTCCCTTTTAAAATTTCTGTTATGGTAACTCATTTATAATTTTGGTTTACAATTATGGTATTTAAAAATATTCACAAGATTATTAATCTATAAAAAGAAAAGTTTTCATCATCTAATAAAAATTAATTTTATATAACAATTATTTCATTTTATGGTATGATTACTAATGTTTTATTTAAAAGGGTATTTTTTCTCAATAAATTTCACATAAACTCTTTTAAACTATTTTTTATTTTTCATATCACCTGGATAATGTTTTTGATAAATTTAATGTTTTAAAAAAATATATACAACACATTTTTAAAATAATTATTTCATTTTTATATATCAATATTTTTATATTCAATTTAAAAGTACATGTTTTTATAGTGTATTCACTACCCCGTTTTGAAAATTAACTTTTTTAGTAATCATATCTTTTACATTTATCATATTTACAAAAGTGACTTCTAAAAACTATTTTTTGATTTCACTAGATTATTTCTCTTAATCAGCAAAAAATATTTCATTGGAAGATATATGTTATGAATTTCTATCTAAAAGTTAAAATGAAATAATATTTTCTCTTTTGTGTGGTGGGTATCAAACAATAATATTTTTGAGTTTTATATTTATGATTGAATCGGGAAAATTTTTTAAACCATTTTTTTGTACATGGCTTCCCCATGATATCATTTGTGATCACTTTCATGTTTCATTCAAATATTTGGATGATGATGGATTTGGTTATGTGTCACTCATTAATTAATTTACTGATGTTTATGAGTTATGAGATAAAAATAATACATTGGATGATTTATCCCATGTTAATGGGTACACAAGAAGAATTATCCCAAGCCAAAGGTTATTAAAGAGGATTTCTCTGAAGACAAAGGGTACATGGTTGGATTAATCAGAAGCCAAAGGGTACATATGAATACTTATCCCTGAAAAAAGGGAATAAGAGAAGGTTTATCCCAAATAAATGTTGCATACTATGATCTTTCCCATATAAAAGGTTCTTGAGGATTTATCCAAAGCCAATAGAGTATATAGAAGACTTTAATACCAATAAAAATGGTTTATAATGGGATTATCCCAAACATGAAAAGTTAAACCAACGGTTAAATCAATCCTATTATATGAATTTTTTATGATTTCATGTCTCTAACATGTGGTTGCATGATTATGTTTATTCCAAACACGTATAAAAACTGCATTCCGATGTTATGCTCTTAGGGCTCATGATTATTGACTAATAATTCGACACTATTTTGAATCTTGTTTTTTTTCTAGACTCATATGTTTTGTTCTATTATTTATTTTATATTGTTTTCTAATATATCATGATTATACCCATATTCTTATCTTATGGTCCTGCATAATCATTGATTTTTTATCTCTTATGTTTACCCCCAATTTACATTTAATCTCACCTTGTCCTTATATTTTCATATATCAATTTATAAAGATGAGTGTAACTAATTTGAATTATAGAATGGGTAAATTGTGAGTGCATTAGGGTTAAATTTTAAAAAGTGATCTAAAATGAGATGTTTATATATCTTTTCCCCTAGATAATAAACAATTTGACCCTCTTGTTGTGTGACTTTTTGTGAGATGTGATAATTATACCATGATATTATATTTTTATTTATTTATGATTATCATGTCTCACTATAAAACCAAATAGTTATTTCATGGTAAATTTTTCGGAAAGATTTTATTATCTTGAAATATCATATGATTAACTATTTAGTAATATTAAATTATAGTTTTTATTTTCTAGTGTGGAATAATATAACAATATTATTTTGTAGGATATATTGGCCTAGATTTTTATACTATAGGAGTCCATGGAAATAAAATTAATTATTACACTATAATTTCAATTATTGAATAAGATATAAAATTAACTGATAGTTACATAAAGACTCGATATACCTTTTTTGTCACAATAACTAATTAGATATACCTAAAAGGGGTGAGTTTGAAACTGGATAAAGCTAATTAGGATAATCTCTTTAATATATATGATGGTGATAGTAAAGTGTTGGGGAAAAAGATATCGGTTCTATAAAATATATATGATGAGAAGAATATGGGTTCAAGTGAAAATATAGTGGGTTACTTCAACTATATGATTTATGTGTTCATATTTATTCATATATATGGTCATGATCATGTGGATGTGGATATATTAAACATGATTATATAGAGAATACCACAAATTCAATATATATATGTGTTAACACAAAAATAAATAAACCTTGGGGATTTATTTCATTATGATATACATAGTAAATTACTTTTATATTTAATGTGAATTAATCATGGGAAATACTTAGAAAATTCATGTAATTAATTTTTGTTTATAGTGGTAGTGAAGATAGTGGATAAGGAATCTAAAATAGAAGAGTTTGATTTTGATGATTTTTTTTCACTTATATAACTCAAATGTAATAATAGGAAATTAATATTTGAGTGTAACCTACCAATAAACTATTATAATTATGTAAAATTTTGGGATCAATTATTATAGGGTTCTAAATATATTTGATGGAAAAGTTGATAAATTTGAAATCAATCAATGAAAATAATGAATTTCATTCCTTGACAGAACGCTCACTTAGATAATTCAAGGGACCAGTTTTTATGAGGAAGGTATTGGTATGGAAAAAAGATTATTTTTAGGTTGATTCATTAAATTGGGTTAAATCAATATTAGTCATAGACATAAAACATTTCATGTTTTCTATAGTTTAAAAATAAAATGAAATTATAGATGATAATGATCAACCAGAGGGATTTTTCAATATCTTTGTAGAATTGGAAGGATTTATTGATTAGTTTTTCTAAAAAAATATATAATGCCACATTAGAGTATTTTTCATGTAATCCTTATGTTACATTGATTAAATTTAATTTGGATTTTAATTTTAAGAGAATTTATCAGATGTTTATGAAACAATTTTCAAGACTACTAATGATGTTGTGAACTGTATGTTAAACATAGAATAAGAACAACGATCATTAATGATTTGAATATTTACATGAATTAGAAAATGAATAATATTGATACCCTATAATAGTAATTTGTATTTTTTTTAAATAGTATTGAGTCTAAAAAATAAATATGTCTCCAATCAAAAAATCACATTTTTGTTTTCTAGTGATGTTTTGAGATAAATTCCTTTAAGAGGAACAATAATGTTAAAATATCTATGGAGTACTCAATAAACAAATTACATAGATAAAAGTGTGAGTGGATAAAATATTTAATTATGTTAGGTAATGAAGAATAATTATCATGAAAAAAAGAAATTTGATGAAAGGATAAAGTACTCAATTAGTGAGAACTTATCTATAATAAAATAGTAATTTATAATCAAGGTATTTATAGAGAAATGGAAACAAAAAAATTACACTAATGATGTTTTAATATTTTGTAAACATAGGGAAAAAATTGTTTTCATAGAGTAAACCAAAATATGAGTTCATAGGAGAAACAATTGGAAGCTAGAAAAGGATAAAATAACGATATACTATATATTAGTATAAATATTAATTTTATTGGTATATTATTTAATTTTATGACATTGAGAATAATTCCATAAATTGTATAAAAATAAGTGTAGATTTATTTCAAAATAATAAATATTAAGAGTTGAGGAAAGATAATCAAATTTAGTTCAAATGTGTTATAGTTTTTACATATTAAAGGAATTCTAATTTTATGTGTTTTGTGATGATAAAAAATATATGAAGTGCTCAACATACATCTCAACAAATTATTTAATTTCATATAAAGAGAAGATAAAGAAAAATGAAAAATATGTTATTACTAAGATTGATTTAAAATATTTCAATATTAGATGTAAGTGGATTAATTATAGTTTATTTTCATCACTAATGACCGGAAATATTGATTTTATCATGAATTTGAAAATATTACTTATGAAAATTACTTTTTTAAACAACTGATCACTAATTATCAAAGAGAGTAGGGAGACCTTCCATTCCATTGATGAAATGAAGAAAATGGTTGTTTTTATCTTAATTTAATACAAAATTATCTAAGGAAATTATTTTAGTCCTGTGACTTAGGTTTGGAAGTAAAATTCAACAATAAAGACTGAAATTTAAATGTAATTGTATTATTAATTATCATTAAGGGACGGAGAAGAGATGTGACATATTTTAGGAGGATAAAATGTATTATACATGTCTCTGTACTCTATAAATAGAGAATACATTTGAATAGTTTGTCCAATATTATACATCGAATTATTTTCAATATACCCTCTCTATGTTGTAAATATTTCATCCAACGGCCAGATATTTATTGAAAAAATATATATTTTAAATTGGATTAGAGTATAGGGGAGAAAATATCTTTGGGAGAATTATTATAATTTTAGAATTATTAATGACATATGTGTACTATTTTATTTAATTAAATCATACTCTTTTTCCCGAAAATAATCATTGACTCACATAGGTTTATTGATTATGTAAATGAATATTTGATTTTTTTACAATATGATATCATTACATGTTTAGAATCACACTATTAGTTTTAATATAAATGTGGAGTACTGGATACATTTGAGTGAAGCAATTGTATAACAACCACAATGGGGGTTACGGATAGTGTTACTACATATTATTAAATAGGGATTTATAAAAAATAAAAAGGTGGAGAATATTACATCCAAAAATTTTAATATGTTGGATTTTTTCAATTGAAATATTGCTCATTTATGTGAAATATTAATGATTATACTGATGATGGAAGTATTTAACAGGCATTCACCATATCCCAGTGAGTCCCCATGGTGAATGTATTATTTTGAAAAATAAATTTGGTGAGATTGTTTTAAATACATATTATAATATGTAGTGTTCTCAAAATTGAACCTCATGAGAAAATGTCCAAAGATTTTGAGTATATTATTGAATGAAATATTCAATGTGTTATTAAACATGTTATCATGAGTCACATTCATGAGTCCAAAATTATTATAGTGAATTTTGAAATATCTAGAGTGTTTGATATATTGTAAATTTTTATGCCATTCATTCATAAGATGTTTTTTTTGAAATTTTCTATTTGGAAATGTTGTCTTATGTGATCTTTGAATGGATATGTTTACCTATGTGAAAAAATAATGCTTATATGTTTCAGGATCACAAATTTGGTGTCTCACATTCATGATAGAAATTTAAAAAAATTCCATGTATGTATAATTTTCTTATTTTAATAGTTAGAAAAAATATGAATTATATGGAATACATAAATAATTGTATTTTGGGATGTTGTGTTAATTTAATGGGATTAAAATCAATAATATTATTAGTGTAACACCATGGAATATAGAGTTTTAGATTCAAAGTATACCTGACACACAAAATGGGTCCCATAATAGTAATTGTGTAACTTATAGTCAAATTCATAGGTAGGTAATGGATATATTTTAAAGTTATTCAAATTGGGAGACTAAAATGGACCATATAATGGAGGAATTTCTTTTGAAATCTTTTTTTGTATATAAAAAGTAAATTAATAAGTTTTTGTGGTTTTAGTCATATTGAAGGGTATATTAACCTACAGTAATTCTACATTATGATATCTGGTTTAACACATCATGGATGGATTGTTTCAGAGCTCAATACATGTGTTTTTTAGTTTGGATATGTTTACATGTTTGAAAAATATAGGAGGAAAATAGTTTGTTGATTTGGAACATCCTTCACTACATTGTTTTTATGAATCTAATATCAACAGTATCTATGAATTTAAATAGTGATGATTTCATTAAATATAAATTTATTTTTGAGTTTGAAGGATATGAATATGAAAATTTATTTTATAATTGAATATTGAATTAGAAATTCAAAATTAAACTTTTATTTTATATTTATACTTAAAAAAGGAAAAAATAGAAAAAATAAAGATATAGGAGGGCGCATGTTTGTTCCACTGGGGAAGTAGAAGAATATTTTGAGAAAAATGTACTTCATAGAATTTTTATTAATAGAGGATTATTATTTGTTCGATTTATTTATAATAATTATCATATTTTTACACTATCAAGGAAACATCTGGGTTGTTTAACTGAAAAGGACAGAATATAATGATGAGTAATTCAAGTACGGGATTTTTTATATTTGGTGTATTTTTTAATGTGTGAGGATAGGATAATGATAATAAAATAAACCCTTTTAAAATAGATTTTAATATATCCGGTTTTTAATATTTTATACTAACATTGAATACATCAGATAAAATATTTGTATAAGAGTATTAAAGTTGTATATTATTTTTATTATACTCATAATGAAGTGGAAATAATATCAATAATATAATTCGTGACCTATAAGTCTCTAAATTGGAATTTATAACCCTCTTAGAAGTAATCAGTTGAAGAGAGAATGTGGGAGTGTTCATTGAACTAATAGTGAACTTGTTCTTCTTACTGTACTCCAAAAAACTAATGTAATGACTTTAGAACATTAATAAATAATTGTTAAGTTCTAATAAGTTTAACTATGTGAGGGTAAAACCAATAAAAAATATTTTGTTCATACTTAATTATATTTTTTATTTTCTATTCTTATTGTTATTAATCAATAAGATACATCCAATGTTTATTTTACAACATGAAGACAAAAAATTATAACATGAAATGATAAGAAATTTCAAGTCACCAAAATATACCCATTGTATGGGTGTTTTGTGGGACCTCATTATACAAAACATAAAAACTTGTATTCATTAATAAGTTATACTCAATGTGATGATATTATGGTGTAACTACATCCAATGTAAATATCAACATTCATCAGTAGCTACTCTCATGATCCAAATATAGTATATATAAAAACCGATCATGATAATAATAAACCACCATGTTTTAAAACTAATTAAAGTGTTATATCTTTGATATATTTACAATAATGTGTGTCAACAAAGTGAAATATATTTAAAAGAACCAAATAATATGTATCTACCATACTCACATTACCAAAAATAATGATATGGATCCTGATCCTCTTTATTCTCAATTCCTCATTTAATTACACAAAATTTTTGTTTACTCAATTCAATGCGTTGTTCAAAGTATTAATTCAACACAAAAATCATTCCACTCATTTTTTTAATTTTTATTAAAAAAATTAAAATATAGTATAATTAATTATTTCACAAAAAATCATTCGTTTAATAATTAGTTAAATCATAACGTTTGTAATAACATAAAAATAGAGGATAATATTTTGATAAAATATTTAAAATGAGAAATAATTTACCTAAAAATATTTCTATTGTGAAACTAGAATAAAAAATCAAATCCTTTAACAAAAATAAAATTTCAATCGAACCATTCATGAAAAAAATGTCATTTGGTATATTAATGTCATAGGTAATATATAAATATATATATTTAAAATGAATAAAATTACATTTAAATACATTTTATCCCATTTGTAAACCTAGACATCATCTCTAAAATAACTTTATTAGTAAAACTATTTAAATTATGTATTGTATAAATATATCTCATTCATTTTATAGTTTGTGGAGATATCCTCATTTAATTTGGGATAACTAAATCTATAAAGACACTCCTTTAATATAAAAACATAACATCCCATAAGGGATTGGTATACAAATGGAATATAAATTAAAATATTTTTTTATCACATCACATCAAAATGATTAAATGTCATTCATCCCACTTAAATTGACAAATTGAATTTTCATTATCACCGAATCTATGTGAAACATGAATGGTACATCAATTTCAACTACATATTTTTAATCCTTGGATTATCTGTAATGTTTTTCTTGTATTTTTTGTAACATTATATGTCATTTTATTATATGTATATAAAATATGAAATTATAACACATTATTACATAGATGAAGAACATGATAGTTTTTATACACATAGAAAACACATTTGGATTGTCTAGGACTAATAATAATGACATATATTCCATTAGAGTTTTTCCAAATGTAAATAAAAAATTGTATGAGGAATATGTTTTTTTGAAAGTAAATTAAAAGTATTTTTAAAGGTGAATATATTTTGTAAGATTTTTTTTGAAGAAGAGATGTTAGTGCTTCAATAGTTAACTGGAATTATATAAGTTTTATTGAACGTGGAGCTTCAGAATAATATTTTAATATAAAAAGGCACAAAATAAGATTCACTCTTATGGATATATGTGATTCACTCCATGGAAAGAGTAAATGTTGTAAAATTAAGATATATGTAAGAGTTGTCAAGATTCTATTTGCCACGTGTAAGCAGAACCAAGATAATTAGACTGTTATGTTAGAAAATGATAAATCCCCATTCATAATGGTAACAATGACCTCAAACATAAAGGTAAAAAATATTTTCTTATAAAGAAGTGTAAAAGTGTTTAACTAAATAATTATACATAATGGTTTCCAGGAGAATGTGTAAATGTATGCAGATGACATATAAATTTATCCATTATCCGGTGTAGAATTTTATTGAAATGTGTTGAAAAATAAAAGTAATATATTCTGAAATTTAAAGGATTCAAAAATATAGAGTTAAAATATTATGTCACGTCTACATATGTAATGGTCAATAGACAGACACATAAGAGAAGTTAGGGCGTGATGATTAATACACATGGGTCATTCTAGAAGTAACCATTTGGAAACCATAGATAATGATATAAATTATCATTTATAAATTATGATTTTATTTATATGCACACATGGATGTTTTTAGACAATGGTATGTATGTAGAAAAAATGAAGAGGTAGAGATTGATATCATGGGGTCTTCCTATATAAATAATCCAATGTAAGGGAAGAATATGGATCCATAATATTTTTCAAAATTGAGTAGGTTTGGGAGAACAAACTCGGACTTTTGGGAAATTTTGAATTATATTCCATCCAATTTTTTAAACCTATTAGATTATTGTGGAAAATTTCATGAAAACTGATATCATGCATGTATCTATTTATTGAAATAGAATATCAAATCACTAATAATATTTAATGCCATTAATAAGTTATTTAAATAATTCCTTTTAAATTTAATTATATTTTTAAATTTGAACATAACATGATATTTCCTGGAGTTTGAATATTTTGATTGGAACATTTTGAACACCTAAAAATGTGTTGTAATATTGGAATGATCATAAAGGATAAAAAGGATAAAGACTAATCAAACATTTGATTCAAGGGTTGGATTTAGAGATGTCCCTATAAAAAATTTATGTAGAATATATTTATAACAATAACGAAATAGATAAAGGTTTATAATTTTTAATAGTAATTAGGATTACATGATAATTGAAATTGGTATCAATGTCTTATCAATCATAACATGTTTTTCAAGGAAATATTTATATATATCTAATATGAAGCTAGAATAACATGGTGAGATAAGAAGATAAAATATTATGGAATCTAGTATATAAATAAAGTGATATCAATTCATTCTCTAAAATGCCTAGTGGAATAAAAAACATTAGTAATCAATTAGTGGTATTAGACCATACCTTACGTGGTACAAGAATACTATATGACAAATAAGATAGATCAATTAGAGAATTATATATATTATTAAAGTTTATATATATGTATTTTTTAAAAAAATATACAGTAACATAATATTGTTTTTCCAGGTTAATAAAATTTTTTGGGTAAAATGTATCATAAACAGTAAATGGTTTCACCTTGCTTAGAATTATCTAAATGATTGGAGTCCATAACTAAGGGAATTTAATGGAGTATTTAATGAAGATTATATGGATGGTTAGTCTCTTACTAAAAAATATTATTTATAAAGAATGTAATGATCCTTGATATCAAGTTGTATAATAATTTCATTATTAATAAGTGTGATCAATTGGTTTTATATGATTTATAACTTAAAATAGGTTAAATTATCTGTTATTCACAATTTTCTTGTATAAGTGTTTTTTATATCACAAGAATAATAATATATGTAATTAAATTCCAATTCTTTATATATTTATATAACTAAGTGGCATGATAAAATTTTACATTATTGAAATTGTATATTTTTTCTACTCTTATTTTAGACTTATTATGAATTGAACGGTTTTAAATTACATTTTTTTTAGGAGTTAAATTCACTCAATGGATATATTTTTGTAAAATACAACTAGAGAGAGGAAGTGGTTCTGATCATGAAAGGAGAAAATATTGAATGGTATGGTTTATAAATTGGTATCAATGAAAAATTGAAACGTTTGTCATTCCAGTAGTGGTAAAAGATAAAACTTATCAATAAAACTGTATTTTGGGAGGGCCTAATGGTTTAAATGGGGTAATTAAAACCAAATTTTTAACATTTAATGTTTTTTGTCATATAGGTTGAATGAGCCTAATATAAAAGGGGATAAAAATTAATTTCATTATAAATGTGGATAAAAAACTAGTTAAATTATTACATTAGAAGGTTATGATAATCACTATTTTATAGTAATACTGTTGTATATAACATTGAATATTTTAAGAGTCGCCTATTTGGATATGGGGGTATAGTTGTGAAGAGGCCATTATGGAATTATATAAAAATGTTGATAAATTGAATGAAAAAATAATAATTAGTATGATATTGAATTTTATTGATGTTTTGGATTTTGGATAACCCATTATCAATCCATATATTTTAAATGAAGAATTTAGTGTTAAAAGGAAAAGTATTATTTGTGTTAGTATTTTCAAAAAGGATGAAATGTGGAGAATATGGAAATTAGGATCTTGTCTATGGGATTTCTTGATAGTGGATATTGAATTTGGTAATATCTTTAGGAATAATGATATTAGAAGGCATGTTGAATCTTATGAATAATAGAATTGTTACCATACACAGGAAGTAATCATTTTGGTTATTGAGGATATTTCACAATGACAATAATAACATTAGAGTTATTTTAAATTTGAACAAGATGCTTGTTGAGGAATATATGCATTTGAATGTAAATAATTTTTTTTATAAAAGATATTATATTATTGAATTTAATTTGGAAGAGTAATTAAAGATGTTAATGAGGTTAATTATTATTCTATATATTTTCATCCAAATAGATTTTTTATATAGTAGTGGAATTAAGAAAAGGAATTATATAAGAATCACTTTATATATTATATATATGAGACATTAGAAGAAGAGATAAATCCGGAAGTGGAATATATATATATATATATACATGTAAGATTAATCTAGATTATTTATTGTATTTCTAATGGTCACCATGATAAAAAATAGTATAATTCAAAAAATGATAGTCCCATATGTCAAGTTAACAAGAACCTGGTATATGAAGGTAACTCATTCTACAATATACATAAATGAAAATTATTGATATCCATTATGACACATAATGGTACCTTCAAAAATAAATAAGTATTCACATGAAAATTAATTTTTTCCAAAGTTCAGAGAAATTTCAAAATTTCATGATATATCAATGTATTCTGTGATGATACATCATAGTTACCAAGATTTTAAGTAATTTGAATTTTCAAAAGTGCTCATATGTTAAAATCACCAGGACAATATGAAATAATAGTTATGATAATATATAATGAGATATTCATGAATTGGGGAAACTATAAGTCTCTAAAGATTACCATAAATCTTAAAACATTTACTAGGCCACACTTAGTAGTATAAATTTTTCAATCTCGATGAATTCGTTAAAAAAATAGATATTCATATACATTGTCAATCATAATATGTAATTGCTAATATATGAAATCATAGAGTTTTCCACACCATGGAATGAATATATAAGTTAAGAAGATATGTATATAGATTTTACTAGATCATCTTATTCAAAGATACACACATTCTATAATAAGATCATTTTTTAATAGGTTTTATGATCGAGATGGTATTGGATATCATGATGTGTTCATCGGTAGAGTTTTCAATGAGATTAAACTAAATTTCTTGGATCAGTTTTTTCATTGAACACCATATGGTAATGAATGATATTACCACATGGTAAGGTTGGGGATAGTGAAGGCCATGTATCAATGAAAATGTCACATCTTGAAGAAGTTATTTATTTTTAATTTATAAGATTTAGTATGGTTTTTAAATTAGGATATTGAATGAGATTTTGGGGATTTGGATATGTTTTTTTGAAAATTATATCCATAGTAAAAATATGTATTTGAACTATCATGAACATTAAGGATTAAATAGATAATATGGATTTATCCCTAAAATTAAATCACTATATGGATTCATGGAAGACATATAAAAATTTATCACAAAAGATCAATATTTAAAAAAGGATACTAAAAATATAATCCTAATACATGATAATAATTCACTTGGTAATGCCTAGTTAAGATTAAAAAAAGATCAATATTTCACATTAAAAATATATAGTATAATTAAAACCATAATATATTTATAAAAAAATTGTGTCAAAAATATGGTAATCAGACCATATGAGTTTTTTAACATTTAATAGAGGAATCCCTAGGTAGATATTTGATAAATCCAAGACATTATGAAATCACAACTCAAAATACCTAATCATGATGAAAGAAAATAGAGAATATGGGTGAGAAAAGTAAGATCATTTTAGAGGGGAATAGATTACAATGAATGTTTGGAATAAATTCACATTAAATACACTAATAAGTATTCTATGAGGGAAAACAAATGGAATAATGGTGTTTCTCAATAATCTATAGGAAATGAATTTCAAAGCAGGGAAAGAAAGGGATAAATAAATTTAGCAAAAGGACAAAATTTCCAATTCCAAAAAAACTATCTTGAGATATATATTACCTAGTATGGTAAACTATGTTTATTATATAACATAAAATACACCCTCATTCCCTCCACAAAGAATGATTACCTGGTACATCCCTTCATATACCTAGTTCCGTCAACAATTCTAAATTAAAGGTTTCATCATCTTATTCAAAATAAAATACCATGACTCCTATGACCCCAAAAACCAAAAAAATGAATTGCATAAGAATCCATCCTACTAGATAAAAAAAATTTATAAGTCTCACAATTATAAATAATTTCCTCTCAAAAAATATAAAATTAAATAAACTCTATTTACACTAAAAAATTACAATATTAAATCAAATATATCCAATAATATTATAAAAATTCATCGATGTTTACAAACATGCTATGTAAATTTGGAAAAATTACTTTGTATATTTTTTTACCCTTGGTATACTGGAATACAAAAACAACTGACCCCCTTGACACACAATCCATATAATATAAGGGGGAACATTTTGAATTTATAAACAAAATGGATCTGGTTAATGGGATATACAGCTAGTTAATACATGGGACCCAAAGGTCATGTACCCCAAGGTGCACACCATGTAGGATGATCAAATACAAAATTATATTAGGATTACATACATATCTTATATATAATGATTAATCACTTTGTCTCGTGTTTGTATGAAATTCAATGTGCGGACCTTGATATTTTTCATTCATTCTCACCATGTGTTTTAAATGAGAGAAAATATACGATCTATGTTGATCATTTATCTACAAATATCATGATATATGGATTACATTTACTATGAAAAATACATTCATGGAATGATGGGAATCTTGAGGATTTTATATCCAAAGAGATCGTTGTAGGATTTTCAAGAATCATTCTATTAATACATGATCTTAGTTCCACCCCTTATAATAGGGTGTTCCCCATCACACTCTTCTATTAATCACCTAGAGATATTTTCAAAATAGGGTATGGTATAACAAAAACTGATTTGTGGTCATGTAATCCATTTGTATTAGAGTTTTTTCCTCTATGTATAGATTCATTAATACCTTCATGGGTGGATAAGAAATTTTCCATTAAAGAAATACTATCTGTATCAATAATTATATGCATTTATGATGCGCAGTCCCACAATATAATCATAAGAGGTTGAATTTTAGTAATTGATACAATATTTTTTATTTGTATGAGTGTTAAGATATAACAGGAATATGTTTTTTCCTTTGATATGCGACCTATAAATATTATTTCAACATGGGTTTCTATTAGATAGTAGGTTGTCTCAACCTTTAGAGAATAGAAATGTTTCTTCTTATGTATTCTCTTGCATTATATTTGAGATGGTATTCCTTTCCATAATCATTTTTTAGAACATCCTACTTAGTAATTTTATACTCAGCACTACCAGATACTTGTGGTTTAATGTGTTGTGTCTTTGGAGAATATACATTATTCATAGGTTACATTAGTGTATGTATACTACATAATAGAGAATTTGAAACATTTGGAAGGAAAATTTTCTAAACACTTCCATATTTTATTAATTTACTTATGTTTCCTTAACAGGTTTTAATTTCTCCCTGTTTTTTAAATTATGGATATTTTTCATTTAATAATGACTTTTTTTTTGTTTTTATAGCATTGATAATTTGTAGATCATTATCACATTAAAATGTGAATAAATTTTAGAAAAAATAAAAAATGAATATAAATGTATATGTATTCTTTCTATTTTTCATGTAAACACTATAATAGGTATAAATCTTCCCCCACATGCCATTGCTCCCAATTCCCATGGTACCAGACATTAAATTATTATTGCGGTGGTAGCTAAAATCCTGAATGTGTGAGGCTAGTTGAATATCTAGAATTTCAATGTACAGAGGTGAAAGTTCATACATGGGACGATACACAAACTTAAATATATTAATAAGGACCATCCTATAGATACTTTATTACCCAACCTGTCATAGAAATTATGACACTCATGCCACTAGGTAGACGTGAATCCTATACCTCCCCAAGTATTCCATTGAGGGAACGCAATAGAATACCACTAAACTATCCCCCATTGAAATATATATATATATATATATATAAAATAATTATAAGTATTACACATATATATAATTTAAAATATATAAAATAAAAATACATTTATATTCAAATTGAAGAATTAATTTAAATAATGTATGTGTGTTCATGTATATAATATACCATTCAAAGAATAGATTTAATATATATATATATATATTCATATTATATAATATTAGAAATAACATATTGGAATAATTTATATATATATATTGTACATATGTGTTATAATTAGACAACATTAAAAAATTTATTCACAAAAAAGTAATTGACATATAATTATACATATATATATATACAAGTTATCACACACACAACCATGTTTGTATGTAAACAATACAATATTATCTACAGGTCCAAAATCTATTATTTTTATGTCATAATTACTACCTAAATTATCATTTATATTAAATACAGATAGTGAAATTCATATATATATATATATATATATTATATATCGTTATAATATTATTTTTGAAGTTTTATGTTAATATACATATATACAAATATAAATAAATCATTATATAGAGTGTTTAAAACATAAAATTTCATATATATACGTACATAAATATAATAAAATAGTATTATATTAATTTAATAATTTCTAAAGTGAATATAAATATACATATTATTCTACTAATTTATATATTTTATATTGCATCTGAATTTAATGATACATTACATTGCATGATTCCAGTATTGGTTGTATCTGGGAGATTTCATAGGGAGAGTGTTTTGTTGGAAATGAAGATTCATATGGGAGGAAGAGGTCGCGACAAATCCATTCCAGCCATGGATAAAATGGTTATTTGTAGTCGAGGCTACTTTTTTGGTGATTGCCACAATTGTTTGAGTTGGTGTACTTTGAACATCATTCTTTAATTTGATTACATGTATATTCGATGTATTCAATATTGATTAAACTTATTATTACATACTATTCATTTTTCTACATTAATATAATGTCATAATTTCTAAGTGTATTCAAGGAAATGATAAGGTAATAGAAGTTCCCCTCTAAAATGATAAACATGTAGCACTATGATGATATATTTTAATAATGTTCTACATTTAGATTTCAAGATATATTGGGACATATAGTACATTGAATATTAGGTGTGACATCTCATAATAGGACGAGCCTTATTATCATGAGGTTTTCACTTGTCAATCTCCAAGAAGATATATTATGAGAATACACTTTCTACAAATAATTCTATATGTTTTTTTGTCCTCTAATATTCATATCTACGGTCATGCCTAGTGTTCCTTATACTTTAGTTTTCTAATTAATGTTTATTTAGACTAGATTACATAAATGTATTTTTCATAACACGACAATAACAGTTTATGGAATGGATTGATATGTTTTTTGTTTCATGAGGGACATTTCATTAATGGATAACTCGCAGAAGGATCTGTCAAATACATATTTATAAAAACCGATATCTCGACTCTTTTATTGGATTGAACAATCACCCTAAATCCCATGTATACGGTGTAATAATATATTTATTTTTGATAGTCAAAGAAATACATATCAAGCCTATAGGTTGGTGAATTATATATACAACCTTCTTAATGAGTTAATTTGATAAAGGGTTTATATTACAGAGTGATCATTCATAAAACTTATCATCATTGTGAACTTGTGTTCAATCTGTTTGGTTCCTCAACACATTTCTAGTCAATAATGTTGGAAATTAAGAGATCCCACTAAATGAAAGTGAGAATGAATACTAGACAATCACACATTATGTGATTATGGTGATATTGATTATATTCTATTTTAATGTAATTAATTGAATAAATATTACTATCATGTCCAAGGAATAATTTTATTAATGACTTATCGATTGAAAATATTCATTTATTAATGAAATAATTAAATTTAATATATATTCTGGTCTTCAATAAATGAAAGTGTATATCAAAGATTCCAACACCATATTGAGTGAAAAATAATAATTGAAAATCTGGTCACATAATATATGTTATTAAGAAGGTTCTCACATGCCAAAAAATAATATTATTACAATAATTATTATAGGGTATGGGGCTCCATTAATTGTTTTGGTCTAGTTTTTAAAGTAAGAATTCAATATAAAAATATTCTAACCAATACTACTCCTATAGAAATATCCCATTATGGATACTGTATAGGTAATTGACAACAGAGAAGTGTAGGGTAAAATTAATTCTCTTTTGGTTCCTCCTTTTATCTGTCTTTAATTAATTATAAATGATAAAGATATTTCTTTAGGACCGAAGAACAAGTGATCAATAGACAACAAAACAACACATTTGATTCCCTATTCTAGAACTCATAGACCATTTATTGTCACTCATTTATTAAAGGAGACCATGTGGATTACCTACATAGAGATTCTATCCTTGTAACAACACATGTGAAATCATGAAAATATAAAATAGTAATTTCATAAGATCCACATTGACTTCAAATAATTAAACCTAATAAATGCTAATTATTATCTTATAATATAAACTAAATAATTATAAATTTTACATGCATGATACACTCTCACGGATTTAGGGATATAAATATTAATAAAATAACTTATATACCACCATTTCATGATTCCATTATGCCCAGAACCATGAAGTGGTATTATAGGGGTCACGTTTAACATTATAACAATTAATTTTATTTTTGATTCAATAGTGATCTTGGTTAAATTTTCGTCATTATTATTCATTCATTAATATGATTTTAATTAACAAGAATTGACACTTTAATCATGTTCTTTCAGTGTTTATGTAATGTACTACCCCTTTCTCATTGGGTTGAGAAGGCAGTGAGATGATACATGGACTTAGGTAACCTTTTCAAGGCACCAAAGGCTGTCAATAAATTCCAAGGTATTTCTGAATAATCACGAAATGATTTCTCTATAGATTTAAACTGACCAACTAGATTATTCAAAACCAACGAAACAACATGATTCATGTCACAATATTTTACAACTCAATAAAATACGAAGAGACAACCATAAAACCCAACAAGTTTCACAATATTTCAAATGAAGAAATATAACTAAACAAAAATGTTCTATAATAAGTGTATCAAGTGGAAGAAGAAAAATTGAACCCAGTGATGTGATAACACCTCTGTAGAGCTCCACACCAACCTTAATACTCCAAGAACACTAACTTAGCCAATCATCATGAAGAACCATTCAATAAATGAGTTGTCATACCTTTACAACTACCTTGATATATCATATAAGCATGGAAACCAATGTGATAATGCATGTCGTGAGTAAAAATACATAGTAGGTTTTCCCCAAATGACTTCCCTATGCATGCCACTGGGATTGAACCGTTAGCACACCTATAAACAGATTATATTAATAAATCAAAACAATTTAAATATTAACAGTAAGACAAAACAAATACTTACAAAAAGAACATTTGAAAATCCACACAATTCTACGAATGATTCCCAAACAATTAAATACCCATTTAATTCATCCTCACAGTATATATATATCAACCATACATACAATTATGTCACACCACAAAAACCTTTCATTAAATCTTGGAGATAATTTAATGGTGGTACATTAATGTCATATCCGTATCTTCTATGGTGTGGGACATCACTCCCATTACCCTCTATTTTGATGATGGTATGTTAACAACCATCTCATTGAGTATTCTACATTCACGAACAACATCCATCCAACACAAGAAATTTGACATTTAGCAATATCACAATAAAATTCCATAAAAAACAATAAAATCATATCCCCAGACAATTACCGAACCAAAAAATCATTCCAAACAATTATTAACACATAATATAGACCATCATTTATAAAAAATTCTGTCAAGTCAAAAATTTATAACTAAACAACCCTTTAATCCCAAAATACTCAATAACATCACATTTTATTGAATGAAATATATGTAACATTAATGTTCAAAAAAATTTAAATAGATACCACAATTTATTAAAAAAAATTCTTGAAAATATTTATCCCTAAAATAAACTATCCCACAAATTTTAGAATCACCATTTTGAAATTTCACATAATGAGCATTACACAACAATACCCCATTTTTCAAAAATCCCAAAAGAAAAACAAAAAAATTTCTAAAAAAGATTCAAACATCAAAATAAGACACAATTTCAAAAAGAAAAATATAATTTCAAATTAAAGACTTATTGTTCATTCAAAATGGAGGTGAGAGGGAAGCCACAAACATTAGGGTTTTGGATAAATTGACCCAGTACACAACTGCACACTAAAGTTGAGTAAAACATCTACAAAACCTACTTAAATCCCTTTTAATATCATCAAAAAACCCAAAACTCACCATCTTATGGAAAACCCATAGATTTAAATGTTATAGATGTATTTATAGAAAACCAAGGGAGGGAGAGATGTAGATGTAATGAACACCCCAAAGAAACAAAGAGAGAATGATTAGCAGAAGAGAATCACCTTTAGTGCACATTGAAAACCCATGCATTCACTTCCAAAATGCATGGGAGAGGTCCCTAGATGCTTGAGAATAAGATATTCTGAGTGAGACTCATGTGGGAGGATGGTTGGGGTGTTTTAGGTGAATACCGAGTGATTCTATTTTTAAAAACTCTATTTTTAAAGACAACCACGGTTAGCTCTCACGGTTAGAGAAACCATGTGCTAACCATGCTCCAACTACTATCTCGAAGGGCACATCGCATGACCTCCTTGCATGGTTAGACAAACTATGTGAAAACCATTGGAATTCCATTAACATTAGAAGCACAGAAAACTTGGATTGTTTCATGGTTTTCAATAATGGTGCCCAAACCATGCTACCTTAAAACAACCACCAAAATTTTCAAAAAACATTCCAAACACTATGAAACCCTATACAACCACATTAATCACATAAAAAACATAAAAAAGAAATAAATACCATCAACATAGAGTGATACATTATCCTCACCATTGGAATTTCCATCCTCGATATGTAGAGAGCCATCACATTGATAAAAGAGGTCATGCAATCTCTCAAGAATCTCTTTCTCCGGGTCCAATGTCTCCTCTTGTATCTGACCATACTTGCAAAAAACCAAAAAAAGTGATGATTTTACCATCCATGATTATATACTTCCTATCGAAAATCTATAATGGAACATGCACCAAAGAAGTATTCGACTCGAGCTCAACATGATCCCATAGAATTTCATGGTCAGGATTCAGCAGATACGTTTCCAACCAAGAAAAATCAACCACATTGTGCACCTCACTGAACAATGGTGGCAAGGACAACCAATATTTCACCTCTATTACCCACTCAAGTATCGAAAAAAGAAAAATATACCTGATATATTACATTCGCTTCATTCCAGGCTGACGTTGTCCAAATATCGAATAGATTATCAAGAACACATGATCACCCTCCTCAAACTACAACGGTCCTCGAATATGATCCTCATAAGATATGTGACATATCTAAGTCATCTCCATTATATTATAGTCCAACCCATACATATACATTTTATTTGGTACATACATATCCCAAACATCGAATTATCACATGCTTCCACTTAACAATGTAGAAAACGACATAAACACTCATACAATAGTTCAAAGAGAACCATATCTATAGCATCCCGTCTTTTTATAACATAACTTTTCATTCCATTACACGGAACTGAGGATCTTTAAGGTTTAGTGTCTTGGAAACAAGGAACATAAAACATGAAACAAAAAAAACATTCTTCTTAAACACTTGAAAGGATTCTCCTCATGTTCACCCTAGGCTCATTACTGCATCTCATAACCTGGGGACAAACATAAAAAAGGAAGGGTGAGCAGAAGGCCCAGTAAGGGAATCAAGTGAAACATTTTACATATGAACTTGAGATACATCAATAAAGTCATGAAAAGAACTTTAATGCATGAAAATGAAATCATGAGGCATATCATAATAAAAATAAAACTTTTTCATAACATGAAGATGTGGCTACATCATTTAACATAGACAATCATGAACATATCACCAAGGTCCATCCCCAAGGTGTCATTTTAAAATTACCAAGGTTATTCACCAAGGTATCGTGAAAATTGTAATCTCTAGTGGTTACATCATTACCCAATGCATTGGAGTGCTATCAGGGAGCACCCTTAAATTTGCCTTTATTATCATGTGATCCACATATATCATCATAAAACATTTCATAAATAACCCACATAGCAAAAAATAAATGGGTTTCATTTCATAATCATAACGTTTTAAAAACTGCTTTAAAGACATGATCTTTACGTCACTTTAAACCCACGGAAAGGGAAAGCGGGTCTCATGTATGTAAATACCAGAATTTAAAATGGAAAATTTTGATATATATGTGAATACCCTTGTAGAAATAAGAGCTTTGAGTATTCACTTTATAACATAAAATAATTTTTGAGAAAAGAGGGAGGCATTTTGAGGGGAAAATTCTGCAGCATAACGGCTAAGTTTCGGGGTTTTAGAAAACATTGAAATGAGAGGGGACATGGGTCACCCACTCATAAATGATCCATAAAACATTAGGGTGAAAGAGTAAGAAGGACATATGGACATGGTAATGAAATTTTAGGGACATAACATTTGAAATGAATAACATGGAAGGAAAAAAAGATTAGATTTCTCTTATGAAAATTAGGCAGCCTTACGGCGTCACTTAACTTCAAAAGAAAATGATTTGACAAGATCAAATAGGGTCCCTCATCATATGATCATAAGAGATCAGTATGATAGATATAGAGATCATACCCCAACATAATAAAAAGGAACTTGAAAGACTTGACATGAAAATCGAACTTGAAAAATGAGAAGGGTGAAAGAATCCCTTAAAAATTCGGCAGCCTAACGGCGTCACTTAAACTTTCATAAAACGAAATGATGAGAGTAAGAGGGTATCTCTCATCATATAAACATGAAAGGGCAGTAAGAGGAATATAAAATAACATCCTCTCACATAAGAACATGGATCATAATAGGAATGACATAAAAGAGATTACATGAAAAGAAAGAGAGGGGTCGGATCCCTTACCTTAAAATGTAACTCATAAACCTCAAAGGTTGGGACCTTGAGGGCTTGGGGGCACCTTAGGAGGACTCCTTGGGAGGTAATGAGACCCGAAATTCGTTGGGAATGAGTGGGGAGTCGAATGGATGAGAGGAGGGCTTGGTATTTATAGGGAAAGTGAGGGGACAAGGCATTAATGGCCAAGGGACACCTCACATGTGCTTTTCTCAAACCCATGTGCTCTCCCTTGTCATTTATCATGGAGTTAGGCCACATGGGGCCCCCAAAACAATAATTCATCACCCTTGGCCGGCCAACCCTCAAAAGATCTCATGACATCATCATGACACCGTTATGATGTCATTAAACATACCGAAACCCTAAAACTGTATTTTTACTATTCACTGAAAATTCAACTTTCTCAGAAAAATCCCAAAATTACACATTAACCAAATATCAATGCTCTGATTTCAAAAATGAAATCCATTTTATAAAAATAATTTTTTAAATATTTTTAATTTAATTTTTAAATAAAAACACTATTCATCGAAAATTTATTTTTTTCAGAAAAAACCCCAAAAATTACCATAACATAATATCGATGCTCTGAGTTCAAAAATAAAGTCATTTTTATAAAAATAATTTTCTAATTATTTTTAATTAAATTTTTAATTAAAAAACACTATTCACCCGAAAAAACTAATACTTGAATAATAATTAATGAAACCATTATTTAACTATTTTATTGAATCACATTACTTAATCAAGTTGCCTAGATTATTTTAAAACATTCTTTAAGTGGGATTACTAATCCATTTGGTCATATTACTAATCCTAATCATAAAATCACTATTCATAATTTACTATTAATCAAAAATCAAGTTGATCTTATTAGACTCTAAATTTAGTACTGAACATAATTGCATAAGACCATTTTTTGAAAATCATTACACATTTTTAATTATTTAGGGTTTACATAAACATATTTAAAATATCCTTTTTCTAAAATTCATCAAAAATATGCATACTATATTTATCAGGTCATTTCAAAATTCATAAACTTCATCATAAGAAGAAATCCCAATTTTTATTTAAAACAAGGATTACACAAGGTAGTTACGGTCTCGTTACATAACCCCTTATAATACCAGCATAGGACCTAAGAGTAAAGTGTGCTAGGGTGATAGAAGCTTGGGGCGGCTCAGTCAACATTGCCCGAGTAGTAATTTCTATCAGTTTGAACTTCTCACGAAGGCGATTTCATTCCAGATTCACATGATGAAGTTCGGCTTGGATTTGATCCAGAGCAAAGCCCAGTGGTGCTACCTCCTTCCCAAGCTCTGTTAGATGGGCTTCGATCGGTCCAAGACTACTAGTTGAGGCCATCAAATCTTCTTTCTATAATAATTAACCAAGATTACTTATATTTAGAGACAATAATCAAAACATTTTGTTCACAGCGGTCATGTTGACCGATGGTTATATAATAGTCAAAACCCACTGATCTCATTTTAATTATAATCATGTTTATCAAATAAAACATTTTTGTTGAGTATAACAATAACACATAAAATTAGGAAACAAAATTTATTTAAAAAATTTTGGGTCGTTACAATCTTCCCCCCTTAAGAAATTGCGTCCTCGCAATTTTAAAATTGGGTTTTGAAATTTCATTGAAAGTCCCACATCGGAAAAGGAGTCAGTAAAACTATTACTTTAAAATAAAGAAAGGGAAGTACAATGGTCACCCGAGTTAACCCACACTAGGGTTCCATGTAGGAAAACATGGACATGGAGGAAAAAACAAAGTTCAAGTTCTCAGGGAGAGTGATAGAGAACATGATTAGGAGAAAGTTAACCATGAGAAAATCCCAAACTTATGATGTGTGTAAACGGTATTTGATTACCTAGTAGGAAACGTAAACCAACAACATTTTTTTTACGTTTCTTTTCATAATTTTGAGGATTTCATTTACTACATAGAACAAAAACATAAGAAAATATACCTACCTTCAAGTAGAGTTTCATCCTTTAACAAGTCCCTACCAACACTAATCTTTTCTCCAAATGATGAGAATTCAAAAACACTTGGTCTCATAAAAGCACAAGAATCATCTTCTATAGAATCACATAATCTACAAAAGATTAACTATCTATTTCTTCTATCTTTAAACATTATCCCAAAAACAGAAAGGTTAAGGTAAAACAACTATTCAAAAAGAAAGAATCCCATAGGAATGGAAACTACTTTTAAATCATCAAAGTTCCATGGTACTACCCAAAGTTCATCATAGACCATTCCATAAATAACGGTCCTTAAAATTCCTCAAAACAAACCAAACTAAGATTGAAACCCAAATACAATAAGGATTTGATAACATAGTCTTCCAAAACAACTTCATTGTTCATCTCCAGACAACATCAACCACTCCTAACATCTTATAAAAAAGTAGCTAACCTAAACATATTTTACCCAAGATAGGTTAGTCATTCCCATAAGTAACCTAAATTACTATAAGTTCACCTTAAATTCATCGATTCTTCAAAATATAAGTCAACCTTACTCCTCAATGAAAATACCGTAGTAAACTATTTACCTCGATCAAATATGGTTCCCAAAATAATGAACGTCTTCCAAAATAATAATCATATTTTAATCCCCTAATCATCCCTGTCATATTAATACGAAAATCGTCGCATTTCCTATCACATTGGTTGTCGGAACATGTTCTTCCATTTCCCACCATTAACTATGAAGAGAAAGCATAATTAGGGGCTTAAGTACTTAGCTAATAATCATGAAAAGGAACTGAAAGCATATAAGGATAACTTGTATATGAAAGGTATACCCTAACTTGTGATCTCCTAGGTTCCCATCTAGGTTATGAATGATCATATATTCTTATGTGAACCTTTATTTTATTTTATCTTTGTTCCTTTAACAATGGTTCATACCAAGCTTATGAATTTACCAAAGTATATCCCCCGGGAGTGTCGTAACCAAGAGTGCAGCAAGGCCCGTTGTCGTGTACCAGTTCCCGTTTGAGTCTAGCTCAAAGCGGTGTTTTCGGGTTTTACCCCTATGTACATCTGTGCTAGAGCCACCTCTACCTGCTCGTATCCAGATAGGGATGTATTTGCTTGGCAACCCCTTACTCAATACTCACCAAAATACCAGGAAGACTTCCTATATTAAACTTTTCTATAGGGTTCCTCCTAGAGTTTTCATATCCTAATTTCCACAAATAACTAAACCATCCTTTGATACCAACTATAGCATCCCGTCTTTTTATAACATAACTTTTCCTTCCATTACACGGAACTGAGGATCTTTAAGGTTTAGTGTCTTGGAAACAAGGAACATAAAACATGAAACAAAAAAAACATTCTTCTTAAACACTTGAAAGGATTCTCCTCATGTTCACCCTAGTCTCATTACTGCATCTCATAACCTGGGGACAAACATCAAAATGAAGGGTGAGCAGAAGGCCCAGCAAGGGAAACAAGTGAAACATTTTACATATGAACTTGAGATACATCAATAAAGTCATGAAAAGAACTTTAATGCATGAAAATGAAATCATGAGGCATATCATAATAAAAATAAAACTTTTTCATAACTTGAAGATGTGGCTACATCATTTAACATAGACAATCATGAACATATCACCAAGGCCCATCCCCAAGGTTTCATTTTAAAATTACCAAGGTTATTCACCAAGGTATCGTGAAAATTGTAATCTCTAGTGGTTACATCATTACCCAATGCATTGGAGCGCTATCTGGGAGCACCCTTAAATTTGCCTTTATTATCATTTGAGCCACATATATCATCATAAAACATTTCATAAATAACCCACATAGCATAAAATAAATGGGTTTCATTTCATAATCATAACGTTTTAAAAACTGCTTTAAAGACATGATCTTTACGTCACTTTAAACCCACGGAAAGGGAAAGCGGGTCTCATGTATGTAAATCCCAGAATTTAAAATGGAACATTTTGATATATATGTGAATACCCTTGTAGAAATAAGAGCTTTGAGTATTCACTTTATAACATAAAATAATTTTTGAGAAAAGAGGGAGACATTTTGAGGGGAAAATTCTGCATCATAACGGCTAAGTTTCGGGGTTTTAGAAAACATTGAAATGAGAGGGGACATGGGTCACCCACTCATAAATGATCCATAAAACAGTAGGGTGAAAGAGTAAGAAGGACATATGGACATGGTAATGAAATTTTAGGGACATAACATTTGAAATGAAAAACATGGTAGGAAAAAAAGATTAGATTTCTCTTATGAAAATTCGGCAGCCTTACGGCGTCACTTAACTTCAAAAGAAAATGATTTGACAAGATCAAATAGGGTCCCTCATCATATGATCATAAGATATCAGTATGATAGATATAGAGATCATACCCCAACATAATAAAAAAGAACATTAAAGACGTGACATGAAAATCGAACTTGAAAAATGAGAAGGGTGAAAGAATCCCTTAAAAATTCGGCAGCCTAACGGCGTCACTTAAACTTTCATAAAACGAAATGATGAGAGTAAGAGGGGATCTCTCATCATATAAACATGAAAGGGAAGTAAGAGGAATATAAAAGAACATCCTCTCACATAAGAACATGGAGCATAATAGGAATGACATAAAAGAGATTACATGAAAAGAAAGAGAGGGGTCGGATCCCTTACCTTAAAATGTAACTCTTAAACCTCAAAGGTTGGGACCTTGAGGGCTTGGGGGCACCTTGGGAGGACTCCTTGGGAGGTAATGAGACCAGAAATTCGTTGGGAATGAGTGGGGAGTCGAATGGATGAGAGGAGGGCTTGGTATTTATAGGGAAAGTGAGGGGACAAGGCATTAATGGCCAAGGGACACCTCACATGTGCTTTTCTCAAACCCATGTGCTCTCCCTTGTCATTTATCATGGAGTTAGGCCACATGGGGCCCCCAAAACAATAATCCATCACCCATGGCCGGCCAACCCTCAAAAGATCTCATGACATCATCATGACACCGTTATGATGTCATTAAACATACCGAAACCCTAAAACTGTATTTTTACTATTCACTGAAAATTCAACTTTCTCAGAAAAATCCCAAAATTTCACATTAACCAAATATCAATGCTCTGATTTCAAAAATGAAATCCATTTTATAAAAATATTTTTTTAAATATTTTTAATTTAATTTTTAAATAAAAACACTATTCATCGAAAATTCATTTTTTTCAGAAAAAACCCCAAAAATTACCATAACATAATATCGATGCTCTGAGTTCAAAAATAAAGTCATTTTTATAAAAATAATTTTCTAATTATTTTTATTTAAATTTTTAATTAAAAAACTCTATTCACCCGAAAAAACTAATACTTGAATAATAATTAATGAAACCGTTATTTAACTATTTTATTGAATCACATAACTTAATCAAGGTGCCTAGATTATTTTAAAACTTTCTTTAAGTGAGATTACTAATCCATTTGGTCATATTACTAATCCTAATCATAAAATCACTATTCATAATTTACTATTCATCAAAAATCATGTTGATCTTATTAGACTCTAAATTTAGTACTGAACATAATTGCATAAGACCATTTTTTGAAAATCATTACACATTTTTAATTATTTAGGGTTTACATAAACATATTTAAAATATCCTTTTTCTAAAATTCATCAAAAATATGCATACTATATTTATCAGGTCATTTCAAAATTCATAAACTCCATCATAAGAAGAAATCCCAATTTTTATTTAAAACAAGGATTACACAAGGTAGTTATGGTCTCGTTACATAACCCCTTATAATACCAGCATAGGACCTAAGAGTAAGGTGTGCTAGGGTGATAGAAGCTTGGGGCGGCTCAGTCAACGTTGCCCGAGTAGTAATTTCTATCAGTTTGAACTTCTCACGAAGGCGATTTCGTTCCAGCTTCACATGATGATGTTCGGCTTGGATTTGATCCAGAGAAAAGCCCAGTGGTGCTACCTCCTTCCCAAGCTTTGTTAGATGGGCTTCGATCGGTCCAAGACTACTAGTTGAGGCCATCGAATCTTCTTTCTATAATAATTAACCAAGATTACTTATATTTAGAGACAATAATCAAAATATTTTTTTCACAGCGGTCATGTTGACCGATGGTTATATAATAGTCAAAACCCACTGATCTCATTTTAATTATAATCATGTTTATCAAATAAAACATTTTTGTTGAGTATAACAATAACACATAAAATTAGGAAACAAAATTTATTTAAAAAATTTTGGGTCGTTACAATATCCAAGGAGGGATGATAAGTGTTATTATTGGATAACTTTACCAATGACTTGAGAACTTCCCATGAGACACAAAAATCCATCACACAATATTGCAACATATATTCTAAAATTTTTATCGTTTTATCAGATTACTCATCCGTTTACGGATGATACACCATACTAATCATCATCTAATTCCCAAGGTCTTTCTCAAAGGATTTCAAAAAATGAGACATGATCCTTGTATCTCAATATAATTCAATCAAAAATGGCACATCAGGCCGCATTACCACCTCTCTGATATAGGTTTTGGACATATCATGTATCATATGAGATTCATGAATTGGAATGAAATGGGCAGAAATCGTAACGACCCAAAGTTTTTCAACAGAAATTCCCTTCTTATAATTATGTCGTAAAATAATATCAAAACACAACATAATGATCTAGTAAGTGATAAGTGACCTTTAAAAATAAGTTTGTCACTTTTGTGTTTGGAATTTTAAAAATCTGACATACACGGTTGTGTTCAAGAGGGTTTTTTGAGTTTAATAAAACAAAAATATATTTTGGTGAATAGTAACCTACCCTAATGAATAGTAACATACCCTTATGAATAGTGATATACCCTAATTAATAGTTACCATACCTATGATAGTATACAAATAATAATCAAGTAAAAGTATGATGTACCTATATTTTAGAATATGTAAATGAATGTTTTAAAATTGTTTTTAATTAAATATTAAATTAATCATATTTAGAAAATTATTTTTGAAAAATGGACTTCATTTTTTTATTTTACATGAATAAAAATGGTTGTGGTAAATTTTTGGGATATATCTAAAATTCTTGAATTTTTTATGAATAGTGAAATACTGTAATTTACAAAAATAAGCTAAATAAGCTAATTATAGAGTCATGTGTGATGTTCTGCTAATGTAAGCCCACTTGGTTTGGTATCACATGATAAAATTACTATTCTTGGTCATTCAATACTCTCTATTCTTATCTTAGGAAAAATTAATAAACTAATGAATTTTATATTAAGGAAACCCCTATCCCCTCCAGTATAAAAACCATCCTTCACACACTCAATTCCTTACACCTATCAAGCTCTAACCCTTCTCTAAACTCTTCCCAAACAGCTTCCCTAGCCCCTCTCCCACGTTCAAGAGCTGCTAGTCTCATCAAAATACAAATCCTAGCTTCTTTAAGGAGAATCTCATGAGAAGGATTTAAGAGGTAATTTATCTCCCTCTGCTCCATTAATTTCCTTTCAAGTTCATGTTCATTTCTTGATCCCTACCCACATATCTTCATTCAAAGGGTATTGTAACTCTATTATTATAAATATAATGTAATTTTATGATGATAATTTCATATTATATCATCCAACCCTCTTTCTCTATTCCTTTTATTTTATTAAAGAGAACGTTGTTTGTGAGGTGTTAATTTATCACCTTCAAGAACAACATGCTTTCGTCTTCCACTTCTACCTTTAGATCTGGTAATGAAACCATTTTTATGGTTGAAACAGAAATTTTTATATCTATTATTTCTTATTTAAAGATCTCAAAATTACTTATGTCCATATTACTAAGTGATAAATTAAAACAAGTTCATTGTGATCGAAAAATCACCCAAATTAACCCAAATAATCATCATTTAATTCTTATCTAATGATTAACCCAAAAGGATATAATATGATTCATTATAAGATAATTAAAAATCATGCAATAACATTAATAATATGTAATATCAGTTTTGGATATTTACCCATGTTCTACCCAAACACAAATTTAAGAATACAAGTGAACAAGTCAAGAAAACCATAAAAATAAACATTCCCGAACAATGTTTTTTAAACTCTATAACTCATCCAAAAGAAAATAAAATCACTTACTAAAACCATAATGAACCATATTAATGTATAAAAGGTTCAGGATTTCTAATTAATGAATATAATGTCATTATACAGGACATTGAAGAGATGGAAGCATTCAGAAACAAGGTAAGGGGAAAATCTCATACCCAATTTCCTTTCTTCGAGTTCTCCCTCTTTCACTCCAATTTGGTATGTTAACTTCTTAAAAATAATTTTTTCATCATTATATTAACTTTTCTAGGATATAAATGATTTCTAATGAAGTTTCTGTCTATCCAAATGTTTCCAAAATAAATCTTCTTTTAAGAACTCGACTGTTACCTCTCATTCATGGTTGATGGTTCTTATATCAAGTATGTTGTTCCCTCTTTATTTTCGGAACCCAAATCTTAGGAGTGTATTATTTTGATATGAAAAACATTTATTAACATGGTTTATTTATGTAATTTATTGATGTATTTTCTATTTGTCATTCATGATAATTATTACATTATGAGGTGACGGGTGCACCCGGAATTTTATAGCGTAATATGAATATTTGAATGTGACGAGTGCACTCGTAATTATATAGTGCACCAATGAAATGGGTAAATTGTTGAATCTCATGAGTAAATGTGAAATGATGTGAAAATTAGATCCTACCCTGGTTCACAAGTATGTGAGTTAGTTAACCACTAAGACATTATTTTTCATTTTTATGCATTGCCACATTTCAAGTCTTTTATTTATACTCCTCTTATGTTCATGATTTCTTTGCCTATGTCATGATTATGCTCTCCCCGTGATATATTCTTCTTATCTACACTGTTACTGGGATTTTAGCTCACCCCTTTTGATTTATATCTTCATATGGATACATGTACTAAGGAGAGGACAGGTTCTAATAAGAAGTTAGAGAAGAAGAAATTAAATAAATGTTTATGCTTGATGTTGTAATTGTTATGTATGGTCCTAGTATTCCCAAGACACTAAACCTTTGGATCCTATATGAGTAATACTATTATATTGTTTATATTTAAAATGATTTAATAGTACTGTAATAAAAGTCGAGGACTCTATAGTTGGTATGAAAGGAATGGTTTATTTAATTTGGGAATTAGGATTAGTGAACCATAGAGAAAACCTCTAGCATGAGACAAAGTAAAAATATGCACAAAAGAATATTTACATGGGGATCCCATATGATATGTTTTTTGTATAAATTTTTTAAATGAATAAGTTATTCATGCCTTGTTTACTTATGTTTTATTCTAAATGTTTCTATTTTAGAAAATGGTGGGAACCATGAGAAATCATGCCAACAACTCGTGTGAGGGCCAATGCAACGATTTCCCAAATGACATCCACGATGATTTTGGAGGTGGATTTCAAAACATCATGTATATTCTTACCAAATTATCTTTATAAGGCCCCAGCCTTAAACCTTACTTAATCTTTAGTTATTACAAGATTACACATTGAGGATATTTTCGGGTTTAGATTTTTAGAGAATTATATCATAAAACATACATTACATTCCACATATAAACAAAGTGGTTACATAAAGATAGTATTCTTCATTACCATCACTGGAAACATATTTAAAATAAACATGGATTCTTTCTTGACACTTCCTTGACTCTATCATCATATCATGTACCTTTCCCTTGACCTGTGAAAAACATTTCAAAAAACTTGGGATGAGCATAAAAAGCTCAGTAAGGGATATAAAAATATGGAAAGGAAACATGGGTACATATATACATAAGGATGAGAGCATACTTTACCCATAAAACATAATCACTTTAACATACCTCATAAAATCATGAATAAATCATAGAAATCATAAGACATAAAGGTAACTTGAGGCATTCATAACATTCTTACGTAGGGAGTAACCCTCTTGGTTACGTTTGGAATACCCATCACAGTATATTCCCTAAATCTCTTCAGATAAACCTTAACGTTTCACTCCTTCGTGTTACCCAATGCATTGGAGAGCTATATCGGGCTCACCCACCCTTCGTTTATCACGGAACCACCCGTTTTCATAATAATGCCAAAGAACCTCAACATAATCATATCACATAAAACATGCATAAAGGAAACATAACATTCCCACCTTTCAATCACAAGATATCAATACAACACATTGATATAAAAACACTATGAAAACCATTTTCGATACCAAAATAAAAGAAAAGTAAAACAAGGTATTTATTTTTCTTTTAAAAAGAAGGTATGGATTGTAGAGGAAGCCGAAACTCACATAACGGTCACGACGGCGGAGAAGTTGTTGTCGCCGCATACGTACGACAAAAACATTCCCTTTTGTAGTTTAGTAAACGATTCTTATAAAAAAGATTCCTTTTTAATAAAAGTAAAAGTCAATGGGGTTTATACACCGTATAAAAGAAGGTTGTGTATAAAATAAAATATGCCTCAATGAAAGGAGATTGAGACGAAGTCCCATACCTCAGGTCCGACATGACTCGGTCTTTCTTTAATCTCCTGAATAATAAACTTGAGTTAATCTCTACTTGCTTAAGAACCTTTTTCAAGTTCATTATTCCTTTTATACCATGTTATGAACATCATGTAATCATTTAAGTTAATAATGTTCATTTTGTCGTTATTTGGTTCTTAAGTCAGAAATAGACTTCTTACACTTACATGTTGTTAATTTGGTCAAAGGATCATTATATCCAGAATGATATTAATGATTTTGATAACATATACATCATATATATTCAGAATATACATGTATTTATAATATTACATCACATATAGAGGTAAGAAATGAAATGCACCGTTCATGGAGACGGTAAGTCGTACGTACGCATGAATGCTACTTCCATTTCTATTTCGTATTTTCTGGAATGGATTAATAATGATATAAGAGTATATTATAATTCCATTATAATAACATTTATAATATCATTAGCTTTATCCTTCACACATCACACATATGGTATTAACGAATCAAATCACTTTCAGGGGGCGGTAGTCCGCACTTCCTAAAATGAAGATATCGTGTTCACTCATAATGGAAACAATAATGGTATGCCATAAATGAAAAATAAACAAGATTAAGGAAAGAATAAACATATTATATTTCATATATAAAAATAGTGACATCATAATGGCCACCTTTGAAGGTGTTAAATGAGTATTGAACAATCATTTCTTCGGGAGGCATAATTTCTCCATCCACGGAAACCGTATGTTATTTAACCATTTGATGTAGTTGTGTGAGAGTGTAGCTCGAATAAATCTTATAACAACATCCTAGTATATTTAAGATACTTTTTTTGTTTCAAAAGAAGTAAATAAAAATAGTTTAGGGGGTTGGAGAAGCTAAATAAAACAAATGAACATGAGAGAATGAATTAACCTTAAAAGTGTAACTCCTTTTGATTTGAGCCTAAAGGCTTCCTTTGAAAGGATTCTGCCCAAATGAAATCCTCTAGGATGAGGAGAGGGATGTGGAGAGACAAAATGGGTATGGGTTGGCCGAGCCAAAGGCTTTGGGAGTGTGGGTAAGGTGGTAGAGGCGGGGGCCTTTTATAAGAGGAGAGGAGGGGCACTCTTGGAAAATAAAGATAACTTACTTTATTTTAAAATGAGTTTCGGATTCAAAAGGTCCCACATTGATATAATTCTAGTATAAGGTGATAAGGCTTCGAAATCCACTCATACAATTGGTTTTGGCCATGTGTTGGTTTTAGATTTTACATTATCTTTCCATTTTATTTAAATCGTTAAATAATGAGGTCATCGCTGCAACATCATGATGTCATAAATAATTTAATTTATTTAAAGTATAAAAACTATAAAAAAAATACTATGATGTAGGAAATCTTTTTAGCTTTACAATGACTATTTATAATAAAAAATCTGATCTTTATAACCCTATGTAATGTTTTTTTCTTAAAACATATTATGTTTGTGTCATTTTTACTTTTACATTAAATAAAAAGTTATTTATGTCATTTCCCAACTAAAGTGGATCCATGGGGTCCCCAAGTTGACCCATGGCTTGTCTTGGTCGGCCATGACACATCCAATGAGGGTAGGACATGTGTCAAGCTCATCTCATTTTATTAAAGCATTATTTTTACCTTAAACTACACTAATTCCCACTAATCGCGATTAAAAACTTAATAAGTTACTATTCACCAAAAAATTATTTTGATCTCATTGAACCACATTTTACTTATTAATGACAACCATGTATGTCGGATTTTTTAAATTTAAAACACAATGATGGAAAAATTTCATTTAAACGGAAAAATCAGTTTTTATAAGTACCACTTAGTGGTTTCACTATTTATCAAAAATTGAAGTTTTTTAGAAAATTGCCAAAAATTCACCCTAAGCTATATTTGATATTCCGAATTCAAAAATGAAGTCTATTTTACAAAATTCAAAACATATAAGTCACATAAATTAATTTAATAATTAATTCCCACTGTCATGACAAATAGCGTGTTTTTATGAAATAAAAAGTATCAAAAGTTTGACACTTGTTTAAGTACAATTTCAAAGTGAAATTGATTCCAATGACCACCATTGGATAAAATGGTAAAAATATATTCTAATTCCACTTCAAAAACAATTAAAAAGATAATCTAATCATATAAATAAATTAGATTAAGAAGCAGTTTTGATGTAAAATGCAGTATTTTTCACTATTCATTAAAAAATGAATATTGTCAGAAAAATACCAAAAATTCACACAAAGTAAATTTTGAAGTACCAATCATAAAGAATAAGTTTATTTTGACAAAAATTGCTTATAAAATTGTCAAAATATAGATTCAAAGATGGTTTGCCATCAAAAGGCAGTAAAACAATCTTTTAAGAATATTAGCGTATTCCATGCTTAAGATTGGATTTATTTTCATTTTAAGCCTCTAAAACACTATCTTAATCATTAATAGACATAGATAAAAATATATATTATTCATTAATTACTTGGGATGTTACATCCTTCCCCCCTTTAGAAAATTGCGTCCCCGCAATTTATTTACTTATCAAATAAATGGGGGTACTTATCCCTCATTGCATTTTCAGATTCCCATGTTGCCTCTTCCATCATGTGGTTTTTCCACAAAACCTTTACCTGGTGAATCACCTTATTCCGTAACACTTGCTCCCTATGTGCAAGAATCTGGACCGGTTTTTCCTCATAAGATAGGTTCTCTTCCAGCTGAACTACCTCTGGACTCAAAAAATGAGATGGATCTGGCATATACTTTCTCAACATCGAAACGTGAAAAACATTGTGTACCTGAGATAAACTCGGAGGTAAAGCCACCCGGTATGCAAATAATCCAACTCCCTCCAGAATTTAATATGGTCCAATAAACCTTGGACTCAGCTTCCCTTTCTTACCAAATCTCATCACACTTTTCCAAGGAGAAACCTTGAGAAAAACATGATCACCCACCTCGAAAGATAGATCCTTCCTCCGGTTATCCGCATAAATCTTCTGCCTGCTCTGAGCTGTTCTCATGTGCTTCTGAATTAGCTGAACTTGTTCTGCCATCTCTTCTACCAATTCTGGTCCCATCAACTTCCTTTCACCCACTTCATCCTAGAAAGCTGGAGTCCGACACCGCTTCCCATATAATTCCTGAAATGGTGTCATCTGTATACTGTAATGAAAACTTTTATTATATGAAAATTCAGCCAAAGAAAGATGTTGGTCCCAACTTCCCTGATAATCCATAGAACAAGCTCGTAGCATATCCTCCAATGTCTGAATTGTTTGTTCTGACTGCCCATCTGATTGAGGATGAAATGCTGTACTAAAATTTAATTCAGTACCCAACGACTTTTGAAGGCCTTTCCAAAAGTTAGAAGTGAACCTGGGATCACGATCAGATACAATGGATAGGGGAACTCCATGTAACCTGACTATCTCTTTAAGATACAAACGGGAAAGTTGATCTAGGGAAAAAGTATCTCGTATAGATAGGAAATAAGCAGATTTAGTCAAGCGATCAACAATAACCCAGATTGCATTATTACCTCGAGATGTCTTCGGTAATCACACAACAAAGTCCATGGATATATTCTCCCATTTCCACTCTGGCATTGGTAAAGGCTGAAGCATCCCTTTCAGTAACTGCCGCTCTTCTTTAACCTACTGACAAGTCAAACACTTCACATTAAAATCAGCAATATCTCTTTTCATTCCATCCCACCAGTAATACTCCCGCAAATCTCTATACATATTAGTACTTCTAGGATGAACTGAAAACGGAGAACTATCAGCTTCACATAACAAATCTCTCTTAAACTGTGAATCAAAAGGCACACACAATATCTTGGCAAATCTCCAAACACAATCATTATCAATGTTGAATTCAGCCAACTTACCTTTCTGAACCAGCTCTACCTTTTTCTACAACTCACTGTCTTGCTTCTGTTCTTGCTTGATTCTATCTGATAGAGATGAGCTCACTGATACCTGAAACAAAACAGAAGAACTTCCTTCACCAACAACTTCTATGCCAAAGTTCATCAAATCCTTAACCAAAGGATCACGTTCAAAACGCAACATTGCTAATGAAGCATTACTTTTTCGACTCAAAGCATCAGCCAATTTATTTGCTTTTCCCAGATGGTAATGAATTGTAAAATCATAATCCTTGATTAATTCTAGCCATCTCCTTTGTCTCATGTTCAATTCTTTCTGAGTGAATATATACTTTAAACTTTTGTGATCGGTATATATTTCACACTTTACTCCATAAAAATGATGCCTCTAAATTTTTAAAGCAAAAACAACAGCAGCTAATTCCAAATCATGTGTAGGGTAATTTACCTCATGAGTTTTCAACTGTCGTGAAGCATAAGTAATTACCTGATCATTCTGCATTAGGACGCAACCAAGTCCTTTCAATGAAGCACCACTGTATATAACAAACTCACCATTCCTGGAAGGTAGTTTTAAAACTGGAGCATTCACCAATCTTCTTTTTAATTCCTGAAAAAAATCATCACATTCTTTTGTCCAGATAAACTTAACACCCTTCCGAGTTAGCTTAGTCATTGGACTAGATAACCGTGAAAAATTTCTAACAAACCTTCGGTAATAGCCTGCCAAACCAAGGAAGCTATGAATCTCCGTTACATTTGTGGGTCTTGGCCAGTCTTCCACAACTTTTGTTTTTGCAGGACCAACAGTTATCCCATCTTTAGAAACAATGTGACCAAGGAAGGAAATTTGTTGCAACCAAAACTCACACTTGCTGAATTTCCCATACAATTTCTTTTCTTTTAAGGTTTGCAAGATAACCCTTAAATTTCGTTCATGCTCCTCTTTACTTTTTGAAAACACCAAAATATCATCAATGAAAACAACCAATAACTTATCACCTGAGTCAACTGAGCTATCACTATAGAAAACTCTTCAGTTCTGAATCTGACCATCTCAAGTTGCTGATTTAGAAGGTCATTTCCCTCTATATGCCTTCCCAGAAAATCTGTTCTGTTTCCTCTACCAAAACCCATTCTTAACAAACATGTCTTAGATGAAGCAACATGGTAATCTTCAAATACTATATCACTTCAAAAAAATTATTTTTGGATAATCATATAATAGAATTATAACTCCTAAAGTTATCTAAACCTTCCTTTGATACCACCTATAAGGCCCCATCCTTAAACCTTACTTAATCTTGAGTTATTACAAGATTACACATTGAGGATCGTTTCAGGTTTAGAGTTTTAGAGAATTAGATCATAAAACTTGCATTACATTCCACATATAAACAAAGTGGTTACATAAAGATAGTATTCTTCATTCCAATCAATGGAAACATATTTAAAATAAACATGGATTCTTTCTTGACACTTCCTTGACTCTATCATCATATCCTGTACCTTTCCCTTGACATGTGAAAAACATTTCATAAAACATGGGACGTGCATAAAAAGCTCAGTGAGGGATATAACAATATGGAATGGAAACATGGGTACATATATACATAAGGATGAGATCATACTTTACCCATAAAACATAATCACTTTAACATACCTCATAAAATCATGAATAAATCATAGAAATCATAAAACATAAAGGTATCTTGAGGCATTTATAACATTCTTACGTAGGGAGTAACCCTCTTGGTTACGTTTGGAATACCCATCACAGTATATTCCCTAAATCTCTTCGGAGAAACCTTAACGTTTCACTCCTTCACGTTACCCAATGCGTTGGAGAGCTATATCGGGATCACCCGCCCTTAGTTTATCACGGAACCACCCGTTTTCATAATAATTCCCCAGAACCACAACATAATCATATCACATAAAACATGCATAAAAGAAACATAACATTCCCACCTTTCAATCACAAGATATCAATACAAAACATTGATATAAAAACACTATGAAAACCATTTTCGATACCAAAATAAAAGAAAAGTAAAACATGGTATTTATTTTTCTTTTAAAAAGAAGGTATGGCTTGTATAGGAAGTCGAAACTCAAATAACGGTCACGACGACGGAGAAGTCGTTGTCGCCGCATACGTACGACAAAAACATTCCCTTTTGTCGTTAAGTAAAAGCTTCATATAAAAAATATTCCTTTTGAATAAACGTAAAAGTCAAAGGGGTTTATACACCGTATAAAAGAAGGTTGTGTATAAAATAAAATATGCCTCAATGAAAGGAGATTGAGATGAAGTCCTATACCTCGGGTCCGACATGACTCGATTGTTATTTAAACTCCTGAATAATAAACTTGAGTTAATCTCTACTTTCTTATGAACCTTTTTCAAGTTCATTATTCCTTTTATACCATGTTATGAACATCATGTAATCATTTAAGTTAATAATGTTCATTTTGTCGGTATTTGGTTCTTAAGTCAGAAATAGACTTCTTACACTTACATGTTGTTAATTTGGTCAAAGGTTAGTTATATCCAGAATGATATTAATGATTTGTATAACATATACATAATATATATTCATCATATATGTGTATTTAAAACATTACATCACATTTAGAGGTAAGAAATGAAATGCACCGTTCATGGAGACGGTAAGCCGTACGTACGCATGAACGCTACTTCCATTTCTATTTCGTATTTTCTGGAATGGAGTCATAATGATATATGAGTATATTATAATTCCAGTATAATAACATTTATAATATCATTAACTTTATCCTTTACACATCCCACATATGGTATTAACAAATCAAATCACTTTCAGGGGGCGGTAGTTCGCACTTCCTAAAATGAAGATATCGTGTTCGCCCATAATGGAAACAATAATGGTATGCCATAAATAAAAAATACAGAAGCTTAAGGAAATAATAAACATATTATATATCATATATAAAAATAGTGACATCATAATGACCACCTTTTAAGGTGTTAAATGAGTATTGAACAATCATCGCTTCGGGAGGCAGAATTTCGCCATCCACGGAAACCGTATGTTCTTTAACCATTTGATGTAGTTGTGTGAGAGTGTAGCTCGAATAAATATTATAAAAACATCCTAGTATATTGAAGATACTGTTGTTGTTAAAAAGAAGTAAATAAAAAGTGTTGAGGGGGTTGGAGAAGCAAAATAAAACAAATGAACATGAGAGAATGAATTACCTTTAAAAGTGTAACTCCTTTTGATTTGAGTCTAAAGGCTTCCATTGAAAGGATTCTGCCCAAAGGGAATCCTTTAGGATGAGTTGAGGGATGTGTAGAGAGAAAATGGGCAGGGGTTGGCCGAGCCAAAGACTTTGGGAGTGTGGGTAAGGAGGTAGAGTTGGGGGGCCTTTAATAAGAGGAGAGGAGGGGCACTCTTGGAAAATAAAGATAAGTTACTTTATTTTAAAATGAGTTTCGGATTCAAAAGGTCCCACATTGATATAATTAGAGGATAAGGTGATAAGTCTTAGAAATCCACTCATCCAATTGGTTTTGGCCTTGTGTAGGTTTTAGATTTTACATTATCTTTCCATTTTATTTAAATCGTTAAATAATGAGGGCATCGCTGCATCATCATGATTTCATAAATAATTTAATTTATTTAAAGTCTAAAATTTTTAAAAAAACTACTATGATGTAGGAAATATTTTTATCTTTACAATGACTATTTATAATCAAAATTCGGATCTTTATAACCCTATGTAAAAATTGTTTTCGTAAAACATATTATGTTTGTGTCATTTTTACTTTTACATTAAATAAAAAGTTATTTAAGTCATTTCCCAACCAAAGTGGATCCATGGGGTCCCCAAGTTGACCCATGGCTTTTCTTGGTCGGCCATGACACAACCAATGATGGTAGGACATGTGTCAAGCTCATCTCATTTTATTAAAGCATTATTTTTACCTTAAACTACACTAATTACCACTAATCGCGATTAAAAACTTAATAAGTTACTATTCACCAAAAAATTATTTTAATCTCATTGAACCAAATTTTACTTCTTAATGACAACCATGTATGTCGGATTTTTGAAATTCAAAACAAAATGATGGTAAAATTCCATTTAAACAGAAAAATCAGTTTTTATAAGTACCACTTAGTGGTTTCACTATTTATCAAAAATTGAAGTTTTTCAGAAAATTACCAAAAATTCACCCTAAGATATATTTGATATTCCGAATTCGAAAATGAAATCTATTTTACAAAATTCAAAACATATAAGTCACATTAATTAATTTAATAATTAATTCCCGTTGTCATGACAAATAGCGTGTTTTTATGAAACAAAAAGTATCAAAAGATTGACACTAGTTTAAGTCCAATTTCAAAGTGAAATTGATTCTAATGACCACCATTGGATAAAATGGTAAAAATATATTCTAATTCCACTTCAAAAACAATTCAAAATATAATCTAATCATATAAATAAATTAGATTAAGAAGCAGTTTTGATGTAAAATGCAGTATTTTTCACTATTCATTAAAAATGAATATTGTCAGAAAAATACCAAAAATTCACACAAAGTAATTTTTGATGTCCCAATCATAAAGAATAAGTTTATTTTGAAAAACATAGCTTATAAAATTTTCATAAGATATATTCAAAGATGGTATTCCATCAAAAGGCAGTAAAACAATATTTTAAGAATATTAGCGTATTCCATGCTTAAGATTTGATTTATTTTCATTTTAATCCTCTAAAACAATATCTTAATCATTAATAGACATAGATAAAAATATATATTATTCATTACTTAATTGGGATGTTACAATCTTAGGTTATGATCAATAACCATAATAATGGGGAACATCCTTCTTCACCAAAGAGGGAGCAACTTGCTCTCGAATGTTTTATGCGGCAACTACAACCGATGTTTAATGGATCTTATGATCCACTAGTTGTGGAACAGTGGTTCAAATCCATGGAGAATATCTTTTCTGTTCATCACTGTTCTGAGATAGAGAAGGTGACACTAGTTGTTTATTATCTTGATTGAGAAGCTGATAAATGGTGGGATTTGATTAGGAACACCCCGACAAGGAATGAAATTTAAGAGATGGAATGAGAAGACATTAAGATAATGTTTCTTAATAAGTATTTCCCAAGAACACTTCACACGAATATGGAGAAAAAATTCATAGTGCTCAAGAAAAAATAATGAGAATATGTCCCAAACTATGAAGCGTATTTCAAAAGTCTTGCAAGGTACGCTTCAGGATTGGTTATAAAAAATGATAGCAAAATTGATAGATTTTTTTAGTGGATTAAAACGTCACCTTTGAAAGGCTCTTGAAATTAGAGACTTTGGGAGTTATAATGATTTTGTTCATTGTTCCCTCAAAGGTGAGATGGAGTTTGGAGAATGGTCCCATGGCTATGGGGATAAGAAACGAAATATGGAGTTTCAAGATGGAGGATATAAATACAAAATTGGGAAGAGAACTCAACGACCCACATGCAAAAAATGTGGGAAGTTGCACCATGGGAACTACCTCAAATGGACGGGGAAGTGCTTCATGTGTGGGAAAGAAGAACACCATGATTAAGAGTGTCAAAAAGACATGAAAAGGACGGAGAATGTGGCAGAAGAAAGGATAGAACCAATCATGCTTCAATGCTACAACTATAGGGAGCTAGGGAACTATTCAAGTCAGTGCACTAAACCTTGAGTTCTCGAGGGTAATCAACGTCAGCAACCACCAAATCCAAAGGAGAAAGGGAAGGATTTTTCCATCACTACTGCGGAGGTGGATCATGGTAATGACATCATACAAGGTATACTTCATATTCACTCAAGCATGATAAAAGACTTATTTGATTCTAGTTCTATACATTCCATTATATCTTGTAGGTTTTCAAGAACTATAGAATCAAGGCCCTGAAACCTTGAAGTAGAGATATCTATAAAAACCCCAAGTGGTGAAATCATTTCAACCTAAGTGTTTGAATCTTCTCCTATTGGTGTATGTTAGAAGATTCGTTTGGATAATCTCTTAATACTTCCCTTTGAGGAATTCGACGCTATAATGGGAATGTATTGGCTATCATTATATAGAGCACATATCTACTATCGGGAAAAGGAAATATCTTTTCATATTATAAACCATCCCATCCTCCTCTACAAATTCCATGAAGATAATGAATCTCCTTTGAAAAAACCTTCAATGGTGTGGGTGTTGATTCCATATGAAGAAGTATACCTCACCCAAATGACCGAGATGAAGGAAAGTGCCAACCTTGAGGAAATTCCCATCTTGAGGGAATATGGAAATGTATTTTCTAGAGATTTACCCGGAATTCCCCCGGATCATGAAGTTGTGTTCTCAGTTGAACTCATACCTGGAGCTACTTATATCTCAAAGTGCCCCTATAAGATGGCTCTTGTTGAACTAGAGGAGTTAAATAAGCAGCTGCAAGAGCACCTACACAAAGGGTTCATATGCCCTAGTGCATCACCATGGGGTGCACCAGTGCTCTTTGTAAAGAGGATGGATGGAAGAATGCAGCTGTGTAATGATTATCAGGAACTCAACAAGATCACCATATATAACATGTATCATCTCCCAAGGATTGATGACTTGTTTGACCAGTTTTGTGGTGCTCAATACTTCTCAAAGGAGGATGATCATTCTGGATATCATCAGGTACATATGTAGAAGGAAGATATTTAGAAGACTGCCTTCTGAACAAGGTATGTGCATATGAGTTTTTTATGCCCTTTGGACATACAAATCCCCCTGAAATCTTAATGGATTTTATGAATAGCGTCTTTAGACATTACCTTGACAGATTTGTGGAAGTGTTTATTTATGATATTCTCATATAATCTAAGTTAAAGGAGGAACATGAAGAATATCTAAGACTTGTGTTGGTGACATTAAGAAACGATAAGTTGTACGCCATGTTCAGAATGTGTGACATTTGGATGAAGCAGGTCAAATTATTGGGACTTGTGATCACAAGTGAGGGAATTTCTATGGATCCTTCAAAGACAAAGGTGATGGAGGAATGGAACAGGACCTCTAGTGTCACAGAAATCCATTGTTATCTTGGATTAGTTTGGTACTACCGATGTTTTGTGAGAGACTTATCACGATTGTGAAGCCCACTAATTATGTTAACAAGGAAAGGGGTAAAGTATGTCTGGATGGAAGAATGTGAGTGAAGCTTCAAGGATCTAATGAAAACGATGATCACTGAACCCATACTCACACTACTTAAAAGTGGAGAATGTTTTGTGATATACAGTGATGTTTCAAAGAAATTCATGGGTTGTGTACTCAGGAAAAATGAAAAAGTGATATCCTACGCTTCATGACATTTGAATATCCATGAGCAGAACTATCGGACGCATGATAGAGAGATGGAAGCCATGATTTTTTCCTTAAAAATCTTGTGGCACTTCCTTTATGGTGAGATGTGTGACATATACACTGAACACAATATCCTAAAGTATATATTCACATAAAAGGAGCTCAACATGCGTCAAAGGAGATGGTTAGAGATAATCAAGGATTATAACGTCTCTATTCACTACCAGCCTGAAAAGGTGAACAAGGTAGTTGATGCTCTATGAAGAAAAGAACCCTCTACTCTATCCATGTTACAGATTGAGAAAGACCCTATAATCTTAGATATATAAAGTATGGATTTGGAAATCATAAGGGTAGGTCATAAATCCTACCTTTCCCAAATTATTGGGCAACCATCCATCTAGGAAAAGATTAAGGAAGCAAAAAAGGGATGATGTAGAGATACAAAAGAGGGTGAATGAAGTAAAGGAAGGGAAGCTGCAAGAGTTCCATATCGATGATGATGGTGTGATTCAGTTTGGAACACGGCTTTGTGTGCCTTCATCACATGGGATAAAGTATGAGATATTGGATAATGAACATAGCACAACTTTCTTTATCCATACTGGGAGTAAAAAAATGTACTGTGATCTCTAAGAACACTTCTGGTGGGATAACATGATGAAGGAGATTGCGGAATATATATCAAGGTTCTTCTTATATCAGCAAGTTAAATCGGAGTGGAAAAAGTTCAAAGGTATGATATTGGAATTGCCTATAACCATGTGGAAATGGGAAAAGGTTACTATGGACTTTGTCATTGGTCTCCCGAAGATGTCAAAAACAAATATTGTGATATGGGTTGTGGTTGACTGACTCACCAAGAATTCCCATTTTATCGTTATTTAGGAAGATCTCTTGCTTGAACAACATGCAAAGATATATGTGAATTAAGCGGTGAGAGTGCACTATTTTCCACTCTCAATTGTCTCTTACCGTGATCCAAGGTTCACATATAAATTATGGTGGATCCTTAAACATTATTTGAGTACATAATTATATTTTAGTATGGCCTATCACCCCCAAACTGATGGACAATCTGAAAGAACTATTCCGACACATGAAGATATTCTGGGATCCTGCTCTCTTGAATTAAAAGGTGTTTGGGATAAGCATCTCCAATTTTTTGACTTCTCATACAACAATAGATTCCACTCAAGTACTCAGATGGATCTATTTGAAGCTCTGTATGGAATGCGATGTAGAACTCCAACCTGCTGGGATGAAGTTGGAGAAAATAAGCAACTTGAACCTGATATTGGTCTATAGTTGACAGAGACTGATCAAGTCATCTAGAAACACATCAAAGCTTCTCAAAGTTGGGAAAAGAGATATGTTGACAAAAATTGAAGGGAATTGGAGTTCAACATTGGAGATAAAGTCTTCCTTCGAATATCTCCATGGAATATAGTCATGTGATTCGAGAAGAAAGGGAAGCTAAGCCCAAGGTATATTGGCCCATTTGAGATCCCTGACCGCATAGGAGTCATGGCCTATCTTATTGTACTTACACCAAACATGGCTCAAGTTCATGATGTGTTTCATGTATCACTACTGAGGATGTACATACCAGACCCCCCAGATGTACTAAACTCAAAGGTGGTGCAGTTGGAAGATGATCTCTCTTATGAGGAGTGTCCAGTAAAGATTCTGGATCGAAGAGATAAGGTTCTACGAAACAGGACAACCCATCTTGTCAAATTTTTGTGGAAGAACCATAAATTTTAGGAAGCAACTTGGGAACCAGAAGGGGCAATGGGGGAGAAACACCGTCACCTGTTTGTGTAAAGTGAAATTTCTGGGGAGAAATTTCATTAAAGGGGGAAGAATGCAACGACCCTATGTTTTTCAATGACAATTCACTTCTTATAATTATGTCATAAAATAACATGAAAACACAACATAATAAACTACTAAGTTATAAGTGAACTTTAGACATAAGTTTTTCACTTCTGTGTTTAGAATTTTGAAAATATGACATACACGGTTGTGTTCACGAGGATTTTTGGAGTCTAATAAAACAAAAAAAAATTTGTGAATAGAAACTTACCATTATAAATAGTAACATACTCATATGAATAATAATATAACCTATTCAATAGAAACCTTACCTATGATAGTATAAAAATAATATCCAAGTGAAAGTATGATGTACCTATATTTTAGAATAAGTAAAAGAATGCTTTAAAACTGTTTTCAATTAAAAATTAAATTAATAATTTTTTTAAAAATTATTTTTCAAAAATGGACTTTATTTTTGGATTCTACACATTGAAAAAGTGTTGGGGTAAATTTTTGGGATTTTTCTGAAATACATTAATTTATGATGAATAGTTAAATACCGTAATTTACAAAAAAAGGTAAATAAGCTCATTATAGAGTCATGTGTGATTTTCTACTGATCTAAGCCCACTTTTTTTAGGATAACATTATAAAATTACTATTCTTGGTCATTCAAGACTCACTATTCCTTGTCTTAGGGGAAATTAATTAACTAATGAATTTTATATTAAGGAAACCACTCTCCCCTCCACTATAAAGTCCACCATTCACACCCTCATTTACTCACAACTATCAAGATCTAAGCCATCTATAAACTCTACCAAAACATCATTCCAATACCCTATCCCCACGTTCAATAGCTTTTGGTCTCATCAAAAGACCAATCCTAGCTTCCATAAGGAGAATCTCAATAGGAGGATTTAAGAGGTAATTTCTCTCCCTCTTCTCCTTTAATTTCTTTCAAGATCAAGCTCATTTCTTGATCTCAACCAACCTATTATCATTCAAATGGTATTTTAATTCTAGTAATATAAATATAATGTAATTTTATGATGCTAATGGGATATTATATCATCCAACTACCTTTCCCTATTCATTTTATTTTATTAAAGAGAATGATGTTCGTGAGGTGTTAATTTATCACCTTTAAGAATGACATGAATTCTTCTTCCATTTATACCTATAGATCAGGTCGTGAAACCATTTTAATGGTTGAACCAGAATTTTTTATATGTATTATTTCTTATTTAATGTTCTGTAAATAACTTATGGCCATATTACTAAGTGTTAAATTAAAACAAGTTCATTGTGATCGAAAAAACCGCCCAAACTAACCCAAATAATCATCATTTAAGTATTATCTAATGATTCACCCACAAGGATATAATATGATTCATTATAAGATCATTAAAACTTCTATAATATCATTAATAAAATTTAATATCAGTTCTGGATTTTTACCCAAGTTCTACCTGAACATCAATTTAAGAATATAAGTTAACCACACAAGAATATTATAAAAAAAATCCTGAAAAATATTTTTTAAACTCTATAACTCATACAAAGGCACATAAAATCACTTCATGAAACCATAATGAACCATATTAATGTAAAAAAGTTCATGTATTTCTAATTAATAAATATAATTTCGTTACATAGGTCATTAAAGGGAAGGAAGCATTCAGATACAAGGTAAGAGAAAAAACTCGAACCCAATTTCCTTTCTTCGGGTTCTCCGTCTTTCACTCCAATTTGGTATGGTCACTTCTTAAAAATTATTTGTTTGTAATTGTCTTACCTTTTCTAGGATATAAATTTTTTCTAATGATGTTTATGTCAGTAAAAATGTTTCCAAAATAACTCTTGATTTAAGAACTCAACTTTTACATCCCATTCATGGTTGATGTTTCTTGTATCAAGTATGTTGTTCCCTCTCTCTTTTGGGAACCCAATGCTTATGAACGTATTATTATGATATAAAACCCATTCATTACCATGGTTTAGTTATTTTCATTATTTATATATGTTCTATGTGGCATGCATGATAATTATAATTTTATGAGGTGACGGGTGTGCCCGGAATTATATAGCGCAACATGAATGTTTGGATGTGACGGGTGCGCTAAGAATTATACAGTGCTCCAATGCATTGGTTAAGTGATTAATCACATGAGTAAATGTGAAATGATGTGTGAACAAGATTATTTTATGGTTCACAATTTTTTTTGGTAGTTAAACACTAAGACATGATGTTTCATTTTTATGCATTTCCATATTTCATGTCTTTTATTTTTTCTCCTCTCTTGTTCATGATTTCTTTTCCTATGTCATGATTATGATCACCCCATTCTATATTATTCTTATCTACCCTCTTAATGGGATTTTATCTCACCTCTTTTGATGTATATCCTCAGGTGGCTACATGTACTAAGGTGATGACAAGTGCTAACAAGAATCTAGAGAAGAAGAAATTAAATAAATTTTTATGCTTGATGTTGTAATTGTTATGTACGGTCCAAGTTTTCCCAAGACAATAAACCATTGGATTCTTTATGTGTAATACTATTATGTTGTTTATCGTTAAAATGAATTAATAGTAATGTAATAAAAGGTCAGTACGCAATAGACATTGTGAGTATATGAACTATCACCCATATGGAATCGTTTTTCCTAGAATTCTTGAGAGACTAGTAAAAAAATACATCACTATCTTATCTTAGTTCTACAATGATTTAGGTAAATATAACAACATACCTTCTGATTTCTAATGCTTCATCTTGAATTTCGATCTAGTCATCCAACTTGAAACTAACTCATCTACTTTCCTTTCCAAACATGGACCCCATATTTGGTCTTTCAACATGTTAATAATTTTTTAATTTCCATGATTGCAAACCCATATGGAATGATGATAATTAGTGAGAGGTTGTTCTTGAAAATACATTGGTACCATCAACCAATTATAATTTATCAAACCTAAATTCTTATCCAGTTTCCAACAATAAATTGTCTCCCCACCACTGAACATGGCACCCAAATCCAGACACTATGAATCAGAAACCTAAGCCTCTTTCACCAAACCAACCAAGTAAAGAACAAATGAGACTGGGTGGAAAACAAATCTGTCACCGCGGTCATAAAATTCCATTCATGATGCTGATGTTTCACAATACACCACATACTGTATCCCTGGACTAGAAAAACCATGATTGGTGCTGATGTAAGGAGTATGTTATGCTATTAAACTGATTTCTAACCCATATTTTCCCATTTAAATAGAACATTATTCCTCTTAAAGGATGTCATTAGTGATTACAATCATGATAAATCACGAAAAAAATATCAATAGTATCCAACATAACCCTGAAAATTCCATTCCTCTGAATCATTATTTAGTAGTTTCGATAAAATAACAACCTCTATTTTTTTTGGATCACTAAAACCATCTTCTTGGAAATAACATTGGAAATGAAACAAAACTATGGTATCCAAAAAATATATTATAAAAATTTGGCATATAATCGATGATCTCTAAATATCCAAAACCCTATATCTAAGTGTAGCAAATTTTCCACCCATGTCTTGGATAATACCTACATATCATAAAAAAATACCACTACAAAATTATAATGATATTTCTCAAAAAACAGATTCATTAAGAACAAAAAAAAATGTTGGTGCATTCATTAGACCGAAGGGCATGACAACATACTTATAATGGTCATATCTACCTCTTTAAAGAAATTTTGGTAATATCCTCCTTTCAAAACTACAACGAATGATATACTCATCAAAAGTCAATCATGGAGAACCACTAAGATCCCCTCAACTGAGCAAAAGATTCATTAATGCATTGGAGTAGATATCAATTATTAATCATAACATGGTTATGTTTACGATAATCAACACATGGACAATATTTTCCATCCATCTCTTAACAATAAAAAACTGATTCTACACACGGAAACATGAAATACTAAATGAACACCTTATTTTTTATCCCTTCTAATTGAACTTTCAATTCACTCAATTCTTCTTGTGACATTGTGGTATGATGAAAGATAAATAGCAATGGTCCCCCAAAAGAGATCAATCAAAAGATTTCTTTCCCTTACTACTGGAAAACCAGTGAATTATTCAAGAATGATGTCCAAAAACCGATCAATAACATCTATAAAAGTGATTATCCTGTCCACTTCCATGGATTTTGGCTGATGTACCTACAATTGATATGATATTATCCCAACTACTAATGCCAACAAGAAAATTTAATCTAACTTTATATCTTTCTCTACTCTGAATATGTTTTTGACATTCTCACCCATCATAAAACTAATAATTCGTAAAAAACAACTGACGTGGGCCTTAAACATAATCATCCAATCCATTCCCAAGATTATATAATACCCATACATCTCATGCACTAATAATTCTCACATTATGTCAACCTCAGTCAAAACAATATAACATGCTATAAGGACCCAATCTTATTACATACAAAATATTGAATTCAGTCCAAAAAATACTTCCTTTTAGGTTGAGGCTCATTTAATGTTTAGTGCTTTAGAGAATTGTGACAAAATACATACATAACATTACACATTGTAATAGAGTGGCTCCCATAAAAATAGTTTCCATTTTTTCCATATTTAAAAAATAAAAACATAAAACATGAGTCCTTGAAAATTCTACAAAATTTAATATTGCTTCGTTCTTTATCTTAATAAACCATAATCTTGTAACCCTCTTGTCTACCTTATAATTTGTAACCCTCACGGCTACCTTACTATTTGTGTAACCATCCCAGTTACACTTGGAGTAACCATACGGTCAACCTCCAACATATACATACCCACTGAATTGGAGGAATATATAATTCCCACTATTCATCATAAAAAATTCCCAAGAGCTAGAACGTAATCATACAACATGAATAATAACATAAAAAAATTTGTCATGAATTTTGTAAAATAGAATATTAAAAGAGGATTATAAAAGAAAATTTTCATACATAAATCATATAATTAAAGTGAGAATTAACTGAGTGGATGGAATATATATATAATCTATAAATATTCAAAAATATACATTGTATAATGAGAATTAATCACTTAAAAAATTTAAATACCACATAAATAATGAAGAATAAGGTTAACCCAAAGGATGGAAATCATTTTAATAACTCCCTTACTATCTTACATCAAACTTGTTTAAACAACCTGTATAATGGTTAAAAGAGTGTTATTAGTATTTTAAGGAAATATTTTCATGTTTATAAGGTCTTATATGATCATTTCATAACCTCATTTCTCCCCTTAGTTGTTAATATTTTGTTCCTTGGAGGTTTTTGGGTGAGTTCTTTTCATGATTTTCCTGATCAGGTCATGATGAAGGTTCTTGTCGTTTGGAAGTGAAACTCCAAAATTGTAATGGAAATGTATTTACATATTTCCAGTACTATAATTTATACCATTTATCATTTTGATTTTAAATATGAGGATGATTCATATGTTAAAACAATAATGATGTTTGTTAAGGTCATTTTAGTGATTCTTTGAAAATAGTAACTTCATTTTGTCTTATAAACTGAAACCATTAGTATAAAAGATTTATAGAACCATTAATGAGACATAATAAAAATAATATAACTTGGTTCAACCATATAAATGGTTTCATGGCCATACTTGAATTATTTAATGAAAATTGAAATCACATCATCCACGATATCGGTAATTTGACACATCAAAGTTAATTTTTTTAATACTTGAATAAGTGGGAGGGGAAAAAATAATGATGATGAATTTTCCATGAAAATGATAGCATAAATAATATACATGATATAGAGAGATATCATGCCTCTTAGGTTAGAAGAGATTATTAAATAATAAGAAAATAAAGGAACTCAAAATAAAAGAATAAATGAGAAATCCCTTACAAATATTTGGCAGCCTAACGACTATGCCACATGGTTTTAGAAAATATTAGAAAGAGAAGGGAAAAATGTCAGCCATCCAGAAATGAATCATAATAAATAATAGATAAATAATAAGAAGGAAATAAGAACCTTTTTTTGAAACTTGAATGTTATACCACATAAAATAGAACTTGAATGAAAAAGAATGAAATTGAGAAATTTCATACCTTGTAGAGAAACTCCTTGAACCTGAAGGGTGGTACCTTTGGGTATTCAAAAAACCTTGGGAGGGATACTAGGGAGGTAAAGAGGCCAGATCTTCGTTGATGAGGAATTTGGAATGATTTTATCAATGTAAAGGGTTGGTATTTATAGAAAAATTGAGGGATTATTTTAATAATTTCAAGGGACACCCCATTAGTGGTATTTGAAAAACCATGGGATTTCCAAATGAAGTTTCCCATGTAATAATCCACTTGGGAAACCTCATAACTTATTAGACTGTATAAAAGTCGACTAGATTTATTATATCATTATTAGATCATTAATGATTTCATTAACACAATAAAACTCAAAACTGTATTTCTTACTATTTACCAAAAAATCAGCTATTTGGGAAAAATCCCCAAAATTCACCCTAACCATTTATCGAAGTGTATATTTCAAAATTGAAGTCATTTTTTGAAAATAATTTTATAAATAATTTTAATTTAATATTTAAATAAAATTATACTTAATTCAAAAATTAATAATTTAAAAACTATAACTGCTTTTATATCACATTTAAAAATTAATCAAGATGTCATTATCTTAATTCCATAAGAAAATAAAGTAATAATATAATTTACTATTCATTAGGGTAATATAACTATTCATATTACTATTCATATGGTTATTATACTATTCACCAAAAAAACAAGTTGGTTCCAATAGACATTAAATAACATTCCGAACAAAACTATAGATGAACATTTTTGAAATTCTAATAATAGAAGGAGTAAAATTATGTTTAAAGGATACATACAAATATCCATATTAAACACAATTTCAAGATTTTCAATTTATTTATAGAAAATGTTTCTGTTTTACATTATATGCGCCTTCTAGAAATTGCATCCTCACAATTTTATTTACATATTAAACAAGTGAGGGTACCTTTCCCTCAAATCATTTTTAAACTCTTGTGTTTCTTTTCCAGCCATGTGGTTCCTCCAAAAAAACATTACCTGGTGGATTACCTTATTTTGTAATACCAGTTCCCTTCGATCAATATTATGAACGGTTTCTCTACATATAAAAGGTTCTTCTCTAGCTAAACTGCTTCTGGGCTCAAAAATATGAGTAGAATCTTGTACATACTTCCTCAATATTGAAACATGAAAAACATTGTGTACCCGAGAAAAACACAGAGGTTAAGCTAGTCGGTAAGAAAATAGTCTAACTTTCTTCTAGATTTCAAAAGGAATGATGAACTAAGTACATAACTTTCATTTCATAACAAAAAACTTTTCACTTTTCCTAGGAAAGACTTTAAGGAAAACATTGTCACCTGCCTCAAAAGAAAAGCCTTTCCTTCTGTTATCGGTATAAATTTTCAGCCTGCTCTGAGTTGTCCTCATGTGCTGCTGGATCAACTACACTTTCTCACCCACTTCCTCTACTAATTCTGGGCCCATCAACTTTCTTTCACCGACTTCATCCCAAAATGATGGATTCTGAAACCACATTCCATACAAAGCCTCAAAAGGTTCCATCTGAATACTGGATTGAAAACTGTTATTACTTCAAAAATAAACAAAAGATATATGATGATCCCAACATCCCTGGTTGTCCATTGAACAAGATCAATGCATATCCTCTAATGTCTGAATCATTCGTTCTTACTACCTATCGGATTGATGATGAAAAGCAGTACTAATTTTTTTTCCCCAATGACTTCTAAAGTCCCTTCCAAAAATTAGAAGTGAACATGAGATTCCAGTTGGATACAATGGAAAGAGGAACTACATATAACCTCACAATCTCCTTGAGGTACAATCATGAAAGTTTATTCAAAGACCTTATATCTTGAACAGAATGAAATTTGTAGATTTTGTCTACTGATCCATAATAACCCAAATTTCATTATTACCTCGAGATTTCGTAGGTAGTCCTACCACAATGTCTATGGTTAAATTCTCCCACTTCCACTGTGGAACTGGAAAAGGCTGAAGCATCCCCTTCGGTATCTGCAGCTCTTCTTTAACCTGATGATATGTCAAACATTTCATTGTAAAATCAGAAAAATATCTTTTCATTTCATCCCACCTGTAATACTTTCGATGTAATCTATACATATTAGTAATACTAAGCTGAACCGAAAATGGAAAACTATGATCTTCACACAAAAATTACTTCTTCAATTGAGAATGATAGGGCACACACAACTTTTTTCCATATCTTGAAACTTAATCTTTATCATGGTTAAATTCTGGAATCTTACCCATTTTAACCAATTCTACCTTTTTTTGTAGCTCACAGTCTTTCTTCTATGCTTGCTTAATTCTTTCTCACAATGAAGACTGCACTAAAACCTAAAACAAAATAGATGTATTCCTTGCACCATCTAGTTCTAAGCTAAAATTAATAAAATCATTAATCAATGGATCATGTTCCAAATGTAACATGGTTAATGATGCCTTGTGTTTTTTACTCAAGGCATCCGCCACATTTTTTTCTTTTCTAGGATGGTCATTGATCGTGAAATAATAATCATTTATCAGTTCAAGCCATATTCTCTACCTAATGTTTTATTCTTTATGAGGGAATATATACTTTAGAGTTTTATGATCAGTATATATTTGACATTTTTCTCCATAAAAATTATGCCTATAACTTTTCAAATTAAAAACCAAAGCTAACAACTCCAAATCATGTGTGGGATAATTTAACTCATGAGGTTTTAGTTGTCTTGAAGCATAAGAAATTTCCGAATCATTATCCATCAAAACGAAACCACATCCCTTTAAAGAAGCATCATTTTAGATGATAGACTCACTATTTTGGGATGACAGGGCCAAAACTAGAGCATTTACCAATATCTTCTTCATTTCATGAAAACATTCATCACATTATTTTGTCCAGACAAGTTTAACCCCTTTCTGCGTTAACTTAGTTATCAGGAAAGATAAGTGTGCAATGTTTTTAAGATATTGTTGGTAGTAACCCGCTATTCCAAGATAGCTACAAATATCTGTTACATTTTTGGGTCTTGGATTTTCATCAACCGCTTTTCTTTTGGATGGATCAACTATTATTATATCCATATTTACAATGTTGCCATGAAAATAAATCTTTTCCAACCAGAAATAATAAATGATTAATTTGCAATAATGTTTCTTTTCTTTTATGGTTTGTAAAACAACCATTAGATTTTTTTTCATGCTCCTCTTTATTTTTTTTGGAAAAAACCAGAATTTCATCAATAAATAAAACCCAAAACTTATCCAATAACTCATAAAATACTCTATTCATAAGATTCCTTAATATAGAAGGTCCATTAGTTAACCCAAATGGCACAAAAAATCATAATGCCCATATCTAGTACGAATGGTTGTTTTGAGATGTCATCCTCCTTCACCTTCTGCTGATGGAAAGTAGATCTCAAGTCAATCTTGGAAAACTACTATGCTCCTTGGAGCTTATCAAACAAGTCATTGATATGAGGCAAAAAATATTTGTTTTTATCAGTGATGTTATTAAAATCTCTATAATCAATTCATAGTCTCATGGAACCATCTTTCTTAATGAAAAAAATTGGAGCTCCTCATGGTGAAGTGCTCGGATGAATGAAGCCTTTATCAAGTAAATCCTACAACTGATTTCTCAATTCAATAAGTTCTATTTGAGACATATTATATAGGGGTTTTAAAATTGGCTTTGCATTATGAACTTAGTCAATTGTGAATTCGACTTTTCTATTAGGTATGACAATGGGTAACTAATTAGGAAAACAACATGGTATTCATTTACGTTATTCACATCATTAATCTGAACAATTCCCATGTTTTCAAAAATATTATCAAGATAAATTTCCGTTCCATATTTCAACAGTTTCTTAGCTTCCAGATATGTTATCAATTGTATGGGTTCATTCATGTATATAAATTTAATCACTTTCTTAAAAACAACTTCATTATCTCTACAATCAATCATAGCGTGATAAATAGAATGTCAATCAACTCCTACAATAACATCAAACTATATTAAGGGTAAAACAACAAGGATTTCATGTAATGTCTTTCCATAGACTATAATATCAAAATTATTAGAATTCCTTTTTTCTAGAATATTTCACCCTAGTGTTTTAATAACTTGTTCATGTCTCATTTGTTGAGGTGATATTTCCAATTTACCCAAAAATTTCATAGAGATGAAGGAATCTGTAGACCCCTTATCAAACAAAAATTTAGAAAAATCTGAGTGACCAAACAAAGTACCTGATACAATGTCATTGGATGGACCAACATATGCTAATGTAGTCTCAAAGGACTCCCCAAAACTTTCTGCATATAGTCTCGCTTCTTTTCATCATTCATATCTCTCTTTGGGGAGGAATTAGCATAATGACACATCTCACCACATTTAAAACAATTTGCAGTTTTCATATTAGGATTAGTATTAGGATCATTTTAATTGCAATCTCAGACCATATGTCCAAATATACCACATTTAAAAAAACTTCCTAGTTTTTCTAAAACATTCCCCAGGGTGTTTTGTTCCATACATTTCATAAACTAGAATATAGATTTTCATACCATAATATTTCTTGGGTTGATTCTTACCCATCACTTGCCACCTTAACATCTTCATCTACTTTTTTCCAAAATGTATGTGATCATCAAAAAACTCCATATCTTCCCTCTCAACACATCAGAAATGTTTGTCATAACATTTGAATTCATGGGAGGCCAAAGCCCTTCGATACCTTGGCTTTAGTTTTTAGTGAAAGCAGTTTATTTTTCTATCAAGATCCATAATAAGATTTGGAGCATTCTACACCAATAATGTGAAGTCCTCTTCATACACATCCTTTGAATACTCCTCCCTTTGCTTCAATCCATGGAATTTATTCTCCATCCTATGTATCAAACCCATAGGAAAATATTTTTCTATGAAAATACTTAAATTAAACCCCCTATAATGAATAAAAATCCTTTAAACCCCTGATATTCCATACCATTGACGCCCACAAATCAGCCTCACCTTCAAAATGATAAATGGACACACTCACCTTTGTAATGTATGAACATCCAATAACATCAAATATCTTTTCAAGGGATTTGATCCATCCTTTAGCAGCTTTAATGTTAGAAAATCTACTAAAAGAAGGAGGGTGTTGTCTCATAAAATGTTCCACTACTATTATGTGCCATTATCGTGCCTCTATTTATTATATTGAATGGATTCCACCACCATTTATTACATGTTCTAGCTAGTCCATTACTATCATAAACTACTCAGTTCCAATCCCTACAATTTCATTCTGTAGATCCGGAAGTATATCTTTCTCTTGGTGCCTTTCCTCTTCAGCATCCATTTTCCTTATGCAGACAACCATTATAAACAAACATATCATAGATGAAGCAACATTTAAATAATTAAATTCTATAACATTTCAAATTAATGATACAGTAGAAATCATTTATGGTATTCTTTTAACAACATCCTAACCCCTAATGTTATCTAAACCATATTCTAATACCAACTCTAACAACATGACCTTATTACATACATAATCTGGAATTTAGTCAACAAAACACATCACATTACATTAAGGATATTTTCATGTTTATAGAATTAGAGAATTGTTACAAAATATAGTCATAACATTACACAATGCTATAGACTGGATAACATACAAATAGTTTCCATTTTTTCAAAATTTAAAACATTAAAATATAAAACATGATTCCTTGACAATTCATCAAAATATTTATCATGGCTTTATTCTCTGTCTTACACATCAATTAACCTATGAAAATCATTTAAAACGTGGGATGTGCTCAAAAACTCTTTAAGGGATATAAAAAGAAGGAAATAACACATTATTCAATTAATACATGTAATGTATGAAATAATTTTCAAAAGCCATACATATCAGCTATATATATATACATACATTGTGAAAAATGAGATTTCCACAATAAATTTGAACATAACTAGAACCATAAAGGTATCCTGGAGAATTACATACATAATCATTTTACTCTCTTGGATTCCATATAATTTGTAACCCTCATGGCTACATTAATATTTTTGTAACCATCGCAGTTACACATAAGTAACCATACAAATGACCACCAACATATAAATACCCAATGCATTGAAAGGATATATGGATATAACACTTCATCATAATCAATTCCCATGAACCAGAACATAATCATACAAGATAAATAAATGAATAAAAACATTGCTTTTGAATTTTGAAAATTATAATTTTAAAAGGGGATTTTAAAAGAAAAACCCTTACATAAATCATATAATTTAACTGAAACTTAATAGAGTGGATGGAATATGTATATACCTAGAAAATATACATAATTAAACATAATAAAATCAGAAGTCATCACACAAAATGATTTCATACATTACACGTATTAATTTTCTATAAAATAATTATAACACACTTTTAATGTTTATAACATCTTATATGATCATTTCATAACCTCATTTTATCCCTTAATTATTCGTATTTTGATCTTTCCACTGTTTTGGGTGAGTTCTTTACATGATTTTCATGATCGGTTCAAGATGGATGTTCTTGTCAATTAGAAGTGAAACTATAGAATTGGAATGGAAAGGTATTTAAAAAGTTACAGTACCATAATTTTCACAATTTATCATTTTGATTTTTTATATCTGGATGATTCATAAGTTAAAACATTCATAATGTTTGTTTAGGTAATTTTAGTGGTTCTTTGATAATAACAACCTCATTTTGTAATATAAATTAAAACCATGAGTACAAAAGAATTACAAAACCATGGATGATACATAATACAGATATTATAACCTGGTTCAACCATATAAATTTTTTCATGACCATACTTGAAATAATTAATGAAAATTGAAATCACATCGTCCACGATGTTGGTAATTCGACACATCCGTGACAATGTTTTTATTCCTTAAATAAGTGGGAGAGGAGAAGAATAATGGTGACGAATTTTCCATGATCACGAGAACATCCAGAATATAAATTATTTTTGGATATTTCATGCCTATTGTATTATTAGATATGGTGAATGAATAATTAAAGAAAGGAACTCAAAATTAAAGAATAATTGAGAAATCCATTACAAAAATTCCGCAGCCTAATGACTATGCAACATGGTTTTGGAAAATATTAAAAAGTGAGGGGACAAAGGTCACCCATTTATAAATGAATCATAATACATATTATATCAACATTAATAAGTAAATAAGAACATGGTTTGGAATCATGAATGTTATATCACATAAAAAATAACTTGAATGAAAAAGAAATTGAGAATTTTCTTACCCTGTAGAGTGACTCCTAGAACATGAAGGTTGGGACATTGGGGGCTTGATAAAACCTTGGGAGAGCTAATAAAGATGTAAATAATATATATCATTGGTGACGAGGAAATTTTAATGATGTAATGAAGGAATGGGTTAGTATTTATAGCAAGAGTGAGGGATTATTTTAATAATTTCCAAGGGACACCTCCTTAGTGGTATTTGGAAAACCATGGGGTTTCCCATGGTATATGCAACTTGGGACCCCTCATAACATATTTTATTGTAACAAATTATACTAGATTTATTAAATAATTGTTACATCATTAATGATGTCCTCAACACACATAAACTCAAAAAATGAACTTTTTCCTATTAACTGAAAAATCAATTGTTTTAGAAAAATCAGAAAAATTCACCCTAACCATTTATTGATGTATAGAATTAAAAAATGAAGTCCTTTTTGGGAAAATAAATTTAACAAATATTTTTAATTTAATATTTAAATTAAATAATATTTAATTCAAAAATTAATAATCTAACAACTATAATTTCTTTTATATAACATTTAGAATTAGTCGGGATGGAATTATCTTAAAGCCTTAATAAAACAAAACAATAATAAAATTTACTATTAATCAGGGTCATATTACTATTCATATTTTGATTTATAAGGGTATGATACTATTCACCAAAAACAAGTTAGTTCTAATAGACTCCAAATAACATACTGAACACAATTATACATAACCATTTTTTGAAATTCAAAACATAGAAGCGGTAATATTATGTTTAAAGGATAATTATACATATCTATATTAAAAAAAAATTCAAGCATTTATATTTATTTTTAGAAAACCTCGGGGTTTTAAACATACTCTATATAGGAAGGAACATCACTCTTTTTGACCCTAAGGAGTATAATTTTTTAAAAGGAATCATTTCCACACTGAACCCAACAAATAAACTAGCATGAGGAGAAATGAAAGAAACAGAATAACACATATCAAATAAAACATTCATAATGGTAGAATTTAGAATAATTTTACCTCACAGTGTTGATGGTCTGGACTAATCTTCCATCACAGCCTAATCCGCAGAAAACTACTGCTTACACTCCACACTCGACACTTTATTTCCTTGATTAAATTTATCTTACTGAGGAGTCATGGTATTCCCACATTCACCATGAAAAACTCAGATCTTCTAGATATGAGTACATTTCTACTCTCATCCTATCAAGGCATAGGATTCATGCCACCCTTGAAGAGTGTCAGGAACACCCGACTATGGAGAACAATGTCAATAACGATGAATATACACTATCTTCTTGCATTTATGACAGTATCGAGGTTGTGTTGTATAATCCTACATCATGTGGACTGCATAACCACACTGATAACATCCCATCTTACATTTGGGTGGTTGAGGATGTTTTAGAAACCTTGTAGTTCGATATTGATGCGATCCACATCATTGGGAAAAGTTATTTGTCTTTATCTTTCTATCAGTTTTAGGGTTCACACCGCATCTCATGAAGAAAACCATACTTCCATCAATTTTATATCTGACCGGGACAGATATTGTAATAGGAGTATCTGGTTGCAGGACTGAATGAATGGTTTGAAAATCCTTAACGATATTTTCAACCAAATGTTGATTCTCATATGGCACAGGTGCAACCACATTTTTAGCAGCTACCTCTAGTTGGACTCTACACCACATTCCTAGTGCCATTTCAATGAAAATGAGAATCACTACAATTCTCAATCCATAGTAACTAAAGGCTTATAAATTTAATTTTAATTAAATTAAAACTATAAAAATAATGAATTCAAAATTTTCACACTTCTCGTTATCCAATATTTTGAAAAAATCAATTTTTTCATTAATCAACACATTTTCAAAATTTTACAATACTTCTATTTTCAGAATCCACACATTTAAAAAAAATATATTTTCTAAAAAACAAGACTTTATTATAATGACATAAATCCTTATTCCAAATGAAATTTTAATCATATTGGCAATTCATTTTTACCATGTATTTCATGCTCTCATCACATTTTCCTAACTCATGATAATGAGATCATGATCCTATAAGTGTCTCAAAAACACTTACATACCAAAATCCATAGAAACATCATGTTTAGAATAAATGGGTTAGCTTCCTCCTTTTATTATATACATTTCATTTTCTAATGATCCTACACCTTGATACCATCCCATATTAAGGAATAAATGAAAAAAATGTCCACTCCATGACAGACAATGAATTCCAAGGGAAAACATGACTGTCTTTACTTGTACATCGAGGAACGAACAAGATGAGACCACTTATAATTCCACACGCCTCATACCTATCTTTAGAAGGTGTTGAGATGATAATTTTCCTATGGTTACAGTCCCAAGGAGCCCAAGGGTAAAAATAAATGCTAGTGGATTCAAGAATAAAAGGGGAATGTTTTTTCCAGAGAACAAAAGATACCAAACATATGAGTAATAAACAATCAAACTTCATGAGGCATTCCAACGTGTTTTAAAAATCAATTAAATACTATGAGATAACCATGAAACCCAACCAGTTTCACAGCAATACAAATGAAACAATATGACTAAACCATAATTTTTAATAACTAGAGTACCAATCGAAATAAGAATAATAAAACCCATAGAAGTGATGACATCACTCCACTACTCCACCCAAACATCCCTACTCCAGGAACCGCAACCCGACCTAGGAATCACGAATCCTACTGATGAAATTGTATTTTTTTACCTTTACCATTGTCCCTGAATATCACATCTGCAATGGAAACAAAGTTTCAATGTATGACTTGATTAAAAATTATTAGTAGGTTTTCCCCGAATGACATTCCTATGAATTCTACTTGGATATATCCATTAGAAAAACCATAATCAAACTATATAAATCCCTCAAAACATTTGAATATTTACAGCAATAGAAATAAAAAACAAACATAAATAACTTTTCCAAATCAACAAAATTTTGAAGAAAATAAAAAAAAAGTCATTACCCATTTTATTTTTCCTAAAAACAAACATATCTCATCCATGCACATTATTATGTCACACTAAAGATACCATTCATGCAATCATCATGGTACATTAATTTTGGTACATTAATTGCCAATCCGTATCATACGTGGTGTGGTACTTATCACCTGTCACCCTTCCTTTCGATGATGGTACATTACTTACCATAACCTTGATTTTTCTACTTTAATTACAACCATCCTTAAAATATATTAAATTAGACATTTACCAAAATCACAGTGAAATTTCAATCAAAAATAACAAAATTTTATCCCCCAGCAATTACCAACCCATTAAAAATTCCTAACATTGATTGACATATCATATAGTCCAAAATTTATCAAAAACTATGTCATTTAATCAATTTTAAGCAAAATAACCCTATGTGCCAAAATTATTCAATAACATCACATTTTATTTAAAACACTATTATGCCACAATCATGCCCGATCTCATTTCAATAAATCTCCATTTTATTGAAAACCATTTTTATAACTCATTTTCTATAAAATAATCCTACACACCAATTTTAGAAGAAACATTGTAAAATCTCACTCAAATTACATTGCACAACAATCCAATACATTTTCCCAAATTTACAAAGCATGAAAAATGAGATTACAAACAAGTCTATACATCATAACCAAATTCAATTTCAATAAAAATAAATTAATTTGAAATTAATTCATCCATGTTCTATCAAAATCGAGGTGATATTAAAGCCACCTACCTAACGGGTTCCAATGAAATTGACCCACCGCACAACCACACACTAAAACTGGGTAAAACATCTACAAAACATCCTTATATCCCATTGACTATTACCAAAAAACCAAATAATCAACATCTTATGGAATTCCAACACTTTATCTACAAGATAGGTATGTTGATCTAGAAAAACTAGATACAGTTATATGTAGATTCAATGAATACCATAATTAATCCAATAGAAAAGGAATGCTGAAAGAGAATCGCCTTCACCGCATATTGAAAACCCTTCAATTCACTTCCAAAATGAGTGGGAGAGGTCCTTTAACCCTTGATATATGGAAATATGTAGTCAGAATTTAGTGGGAGGAAGAATTATTTTTTTAGGTTAATCTCAAGTGAACACATCTTTAAAACCCCTATTTTTAATTCTGAGAATTGATAGCTCACACGGTTAGACAAACTCTGCACTAAACATGCTCCTTCTACTATCTCGAGGGGCACTATTTATGGTCTCCATGCATGGTTAGAAAAACCGTGTGAATACCATGAGAGTCACATTATCCCAAGTAGCATTCGTACATTGGTTTGTTTCACGATTTCCTCTTACATTTCTCAAACAATTATTTCATATAACAACCTCCAAACATTTCCAAAACCCTTCAATACTATCTGAAACATTACACAACAACATTAACTGCATAAAAGGGAATTAAAAAAGTGACATACCTCAAACTGAGGGTTCTATAGATTCATTTTCTTAATGGACTAAAAAATATGAGGAATCTAAAATGATTTGATTGGGAACTATTAGTTTTAGGTCGTCATGATAGATTTAAAAGGTATATACATGAAAGTACACATTGTGTACCCCAGTATGTTTCACCTGTCCATGTCATATGATACATAGCATGACACATAGTTAATACATCTGCTCTATGATATGTGTTTACTAGACAACCTTGAACACACTTATACGATTACATGGTGTGTATGGGAATACATTACATGTAGTGTATAGAGGTTAGAAATGTAAATTTCGAAATCCGTGTGGTCGTAATAAAAACTCAAACTATGTGATACCGAAAAAATATTGAATTTATTATATACATGGTGCGTATGTGATTTACTCAATTATTACTTCACCAATTCATATTCCAAATATGCTTCCCAATTTATTTAGATATGTGAAATTCGAGATACATAGCATGTATCTAGAGTCCACAAATCATGTGGTCTCTCACCAGATAAAATGTCGAGATTCTCACCAGTTTTCTTGGTCATGCGACATTCCAAAGACATAAAATATAAATGGACTGTATATTCCATGTAATCCACTGAGATACATGCTAAAGATCGTATATTGTATATTAGGCACACATAAATTGGATACACAGTGTGTAGTTTTCAGGTAAATTACTTGTAGATTGGGGGAGGTACACACCATAGACCTAGTAATGTACCAAAGATACAAATAAAACATTATACATAGTGTTTTGTTGGCATATGAACACTTTATAGTCTCTCATTAATAAAATGATTTTAAAATTACATTAAAATAAAAAATTACATCCCGATGTAATTATTTTATTAATTAGAACTTCATGGTTTGTCATAAAATTTATTTATGTTTTTAAATGTTTTAAAATTATTAATTAATTTATTGTAATAAATATGTCATTATTTATTATTCTATTTATTTTAAATAACTTCTATAAATTATAGATATCTATAATTTAGTTCATATGGTCATTAATATGAAAAAAATATTTAATATATTTATTAAATTCTTAATTCATGTATGTTTTTCTTAAAAATAAATAATGAATAATGAAATGAATTATAATCAGTATCTTTTTCATAATAGCTTCAGGTATAACCAATGATGAGATTGAACAACACCTATGTATGTGATTTAATTTAATAAATTTAATTTATTACATTTTTTTGTAATTATTTTACATAAAATTATGTCTTAGGATTCATCTCTTCCTCTATTATAATGTAGACTCTTCATGTTTTTTGTTATTTATGTAATCCCATTTAAACCAATCCTTTGGTTTTCCTCACTTACGTGCCAATTATAATTACATATAATTAATGGGGTATCCCTCAGTGCTGGAGAAGGTTTAACATAAAACCATTATTATTCATACTCAGGTGATACATAAGTGTACATATTGAATGTTGTAACACATTACAATACCAGAAAATGGATTTATTTTCCTCTGATATATGTTGATTTATTGTCAACTAATTAAATAAAACATTATATAAGTTCACAATGGAGCCATTTTCATTATTTATTTATTTATTTCTATTTTTGAATTATTTAATTTATATATTAAATATCAAAATAAAATTAATTAATTAATTAATTTATAAAATAAAAATATAAATAAATGGATTATTAATAAATATCTTATCCAACAAGGTAAATATATTTATTATAATCCGTAAAAAATTAATAAAACTTATAAAGGATAAAATAATTTAAAATTTATGCACAATTAATTCAATTATACAAATTACATATTTAATCATAATATTTCTAACAATACAAAATTGGAAATAAAACATTGTGACGAAGATTATTACATGGCCGAAGTATGTCAACCTACTTTTATTGAGGAGTTCTAATGAGGGTTTTGGGATAACAGAATATATCATGTATTGAGTTTAACAAATATTATCCGTACATTTAAAATTTGATGGCATGTATTGACAAAATAAAAGTAAGGATTTTAGTATAGGTGAATCCGGTCAACATATCAAGGAAATACAAGCTTGTATTTGGTCAGACCACCTACCAAATTAATTTCTTGTGGATCTTAAGAAAAAGTTTTGAACTATTAAGAAACCTATGGTTGGTTATTTCAAATATAATTTCATAGAAACTATACATTCCCATATTAATGGTGATAGATATTGGTACTTGATAATGTAGTGGGATAACTAATCAAATCAATTAAGTTGTTATTTAACACAGAATTTTCAATAAAAAAAGAAATAATACTCATATTTTAAAATTTTAAAATAAAATGTAAATAATGTCATTTTCATTATCCATATGATCAATATTGGATAAATACAACCTCTAAAATGGTAGTAACATCCATGAATGGGAGAGACACCTTTGGGTTGTTTTTAGACATGAATGGAAATCATAAGTTCCTGAATCATCACATCCTGATCCACTTAATATGGAGTCGAGTGATGATTAGTTCTATGTATTTGAGAAACATATAAATGACATTGATGACATTGAATGTTTTATTCTTTCATCTATGACCATTGAACTCATAATGTCTCATGAATACATGGATGTTTATAACAACTCAAGATACTTTTATCCTATGTCATGAGAGATATAAAATTGAATGGTTTTATATTTCCAAGGATATAAATCAAGGATATCATGAACAAATTTCCACAGGAAGGTCCCAAATAGTCATTCTCCTTGAAAAAATTATTCTCCTTGACGTCTGAGGGTTTAAAATCCTAGAAGAATTGGGAACTCATATCATTTTGGAATCAACTCCTAATAATTTATATAGTTTTTTAATATTAATAAAAAAGTAGTGAAAAGTATATTCTAAATCTACTCACTCTTACTGACCATGTGAATAATTACATCAATCATTTAAATTCGTTTATCCTTATGGTGGAAAACTGGAAAGTTCAAGCGAAGAGCCCAAAGTTGAAGGCTTCTTCACCAAAATCACCTATGAAGAGGAAGATCAAGGTGAATGTATTGGAACATGATTTTGTTTCATTATAATGTGGAATTAAGGGACACTAGAATATAAATTATACACAAAAGAAGTAATTGGGGGCTTTAGATTTTAATTTTTTCTAGTAAAATCTATTTTTTTCCTATAATTTCTCTATTATATATAGCTTGTTGTTATCACATATGAATTCAAATATAGAAACCAAATAGATTTAGAATAATTGAATAAGGGGAGGTATATATATGAGCCTCCAATAAAGATAAACTTACTATTGTTTCTATCAAGAACAACCAACACACATTGAATACTAAAATGATCTCGGTTTTAATGTATTCTATTTATGTGCCTTTAGTTACCAAAAATAGTATTTATGTTTCCATTATATATGGATAATTTTATTTTAAATTATTGATATAAATTATTATACATTTATAGTTATATCATCTCATATGGTTTGAAACAATTTAATAATGGTGCTTAGGTGTTGGAATACCCAAACCATGTAATTGAAATTGATTGAAAAACATTTTCATGTGATTTATAAAACATCTTGTATTGGAATCATGAACTAGGTAATGTAAATGAAAAATATATGACTAAATTATATAAAGGTAGATTTTAAGAATCTATTAAACTAAAACTTCTTTGTATATCATGCATGATTATAAAGAAAAATTTATTAGCTCCCCATTTATTTAAAAAGGTGATTGGGTGAAAGAGATTCTAGAATTAGGTCATATAGAAAAGGGTGTAGCATTTACTATTGCGGAAAGTGGTATCTAATTATACATAATAGCTTTTATGAATGCTTTTTGTAGACATAGATATGACTACTTAATACAGAGTAAGTCAAATTCTTTTTATAGTTTTACAGAATACAATATTGAATATGGGGACTTCCATGTCAAGAAGATTAAAAAAAAATCTAGGATAGTGGTGGATTATTTCTTAATCAAGAAATAATTAATTTATTATCTGAGTTTGGGATTCTATATCAATTCACTCCATCTTAAAATCCTAAATAGAAATTTTTATGTTAATGGTGGAACCATATTATATTATAATGAGTGATAACAATGATGATTCATGTAATTCATCATTTTCCTTTGAGGGATATGCATTAAAAATAGAAATGTACATACAAAACTATGTTCTAATTAATGAAATTGATCGTATAACATAATAATTATGAAATGAAAATGAACTTGTTTTTTCATAATTAATTTTATGGGGTTGAAAAGAATTTGTTAAGGCCTTTTAAGGTTACAAACTTTCACCCCAGGGTACAAAGTGTATCTTAATAGGATATCCAAATGAAAAAAATGGGATACTGACTCTACAATCCTATAGATAAAAATGATATCATTGATATATGCCTCATATATGATGAGAATGATCTTAAACCTAAAAAATATAATGGAAAATAGGTATAATTATATTATTTTTAGGCTCATGATACACCAGAGTTGGCATGTGAACAAATTTTATAGTTACCCATAGAAGAATTTTTTTGAGACATAAGTATTTTTTAGGATTATTAGAGAGGTTAGTGAATAAGAAAATTATTTTCTCTAGTCACTGAGGATGGTGAGTCTTTTTTTTATAATAATAACCCTATAATATACATGACAATAGTAAGTGGAATAGATGTTTCCAAGTGACAAGAATCCATGAATTCTGAAATGGATTCCATATACCAAAACCATGTATAGATTTCAATATAATGACAAATGAATGTAAATAAATTTTTTGAAAAGTAGTACTAAATAAAATGGACATGGAAGGAAAAGTCAATGTATATAAAGAGTATTTTATTTCAAAATGTATTAAACAACATTACGAAATTGGATATGATGACACTTTTTCCTCAATTTCAATTATAAAATTAATCATAACTCTACCTTACACTATAGATTACAGTGACTATGGGATTTTGAAAATGGGTTTCAAAATAACCTAAATTAATGGGGACCCTCTGTAATATGTCTATATGACACAACTCAAAGGTTCTGTGACTCTGAACGATGCCAAAAATGTATGAAAGATGAAAAAATTACTTCTGTAGTGATGTTAGAATATATTTCTTGTAACATAAATATTGGTAAATCCATAATCGATTTTTTTTTATCATAAAGAATTAATATTATAAATTCCTCTTCAAATGATATATTGGGTGTGATTTTTTTCATAATAGTATACTCCGATGACATATTACTCATTGTATAAAATGCTAGTGTTAAAATATGTTAAGGCATTGTTGAATAAATGTTTCTCTTTGAATGATTCTTTTAGTGACTTAAATTATTGGGATCAAGATCCATCACGATAAATAAAAGAAGATTCAAATTCAACTTAGATGTACATACATTGAAAAGATACTGGATATTTTCAATATAAAACAATCCAAGAGGGGATTTTTTTTATATTGACAAATAGTATCCATCATTCTAAGAGAAATGAAATTAGACACCTGATGAGAGAATTTTAATGGAAATTATTACATATGCACCGGTGATTTGGTCAGTCAAGTATGTAATGACATGTACTAGGAAAGACATCACCTACACATTATGTGTGGTTATATGACATCAAGATGTTCCAGGTGACCACCATTGGAATTTCATAAAGTCCATCCTTACATAATTGAGGAATACAATGGATATGTTCTTATTTTATAGAGTATATGAGGAACAAGTCATTGGGGGATATTCATATTCTAGTTTCTAAACTAATAATTATTACCTAAAGTAACAGAAGTGATTCATATTCACTTTAAACAGATTTTCTGTTAGCTAAAAGTGATCAAATAAGGCTTTGGTCATATATTTTACAATAGATACTCAGTGTATTGCATCTTATAATGAATCTAAATGATTATATTTGTCCCAAAACATTTTACAAGATATTAATGAAGTACCTAGTTTTAAAGATCCTTTCATAGAATTATATGATAATAATCTATAGGTGTCTATATCAATAGTGTCGGGGTCACATAAGCCGAAGAAACACCTAAATCATAGGTATCATCTGGCAATATTTTTTTCTCTGAGTGTTGAGGATATAATGAGAATTATTTTCCTAGAAGATGACATGGAGAAACCATTTAATAAATCTTTAAATTATAAGAACCATGGATATCAAGTGAGGTCTTGATGAATGAAATCCATATGAAGTAGGATCTAATCATTAGGGAAGTTTGTTGGAGTTGTTTTCCTAGAAACAAAACTTTTTAAAATGATTACATCTATATTAGATGTGTTTAATATTAAAAAAATTATTACATATTTTTCATTTTAATTTCTGAATCTAATGTAATAATTATCTAGAGTAAATGTTGTATTGATAAGTTTACTGTCGTTCCCTTCTATGATTAGGACATTAAATTAAAATAAAGATATTAAAAAAAATATTATATAGTTGGATAACATAATATAATGGGGAGTACAGTATGTAGAATATTAGGTGTGAGTACTCATATGAAGCAAAGGGTTCTTCTCATGAAGTTTATACATGGTAATATTTTAGATAGGATATTATGAGAATAGACATTAAAATAGTAATTCCATTTTTTGGTGTCATCAGATATTCTTTTCTATGAGCATGTATAATTTTACATAGAATATACTATTATTGTTTATTCATGTTTTGACTCACCTAATTAAATGATTTTTTTATAAAAAAATACCAAACAATTCCATGGAAAAGTTGAATATGATGGGCTCTTCATGAGTGACATTCCATTAATGGAAATTTCTGGGAAGGATTTTTCCCATACATTTTATTAAATGTATCATGGGTATTTGATTGGAATTGAAAATTCACCCTAAATTCAATGGCCATGGGGAGTTTTATATTTTCCATAAATGATTTACCAAGCATAATGGTTCGTAAATACAATGTGATACTTTTTTTATTTATCATGATAAATGTCTTATGTTACAGAGTTATCATTCATAAGTTTATATTATTTTAGTGGAATTTAATTTATTCTATTGGGTGACTTGACATATTGATATAAAATAATATTTGACATTAGGAAATCCAACCTATGTTGAATGAAAAATAATCATAGAGGGTGAGACAATAAATTTTTTTATGACCTCAATGAAAATATATTTTAAATTATTTAATTGAATTAATATTATTCTTATGATCATGGAATAATTTTATTCCAGTTGAATCGATTGAAAAAATATATTAATGAATTTATATTTTATATTAAATATTTATTCAGATGGTTAATAAATGAAATAGGGGTTCGAATGGACCAAGACCAGGTCTAGTGATAAATAAGAATAAACATGTTAGTTAAATAATATCTGTTATTTCACAAGTTAGTGTGCACCATTGAAAAAATATTACAATTATTATGTGGAATGGTGTTTTATTATACTATAGATCTTGAAATATCCCGTTGTGGGTGTTTTATTGGTAATCTATAGAAGAAATTTTTTTCTCTATAGAAATCTCTTTCAATTCCTCCCCTCTCTCTCAAGATTGAGAAGCACTAGAGAAATTTCTTGAAGTATGAAGAATGGGTGATCGTGAAGTAAAAATTAATGACATTTGATTCGCATCTTAGCACCCTGATATCATATTCCATTTCTCAAATATCAAAGGATCAAATTTGATCACTGATATAGGGATTCTATCCAGGTAACTGAACAAGTGAAATAAAGGTAATCTAAAAGGGTATTATTGTACGATCAATGTTTATATGGAATAAACAATCCAAAGAAAAGGTAATTTAATTATTCTAGTCAAAATAAATTTATTATAAATATTATGTCGAAGATCTTCACAAATAGATTTAGCTATAAAAATTTGAAAAGAAAAATTAATATATCATCCACTACCACATGATTCTAATGCACCTAGAACCATCAAAAATATGATTGAACTATGTGAAAATGTGAATAATTTTAAGTGATATTTGTTTTCATGCATATTTTTTAGGATGAATATTATTAATATTTTTATTACTCTTATAAGAATTAGTATGAATACTAAAATTGTCCTTTTCAGAATTACTCATGAAAAATTAATTGTTTGGTTCTTGTTGTGAAGTGATTTAGGTTGTTTTTAGGTTTTTATATAGATATTCATTGTGTTGTGTCAATAAATACTATATCATGGAGAGCTAGAGGTTTAATTTTAGATGTTTTATGTTGGATGATGTCAAATAGTGGTGTGTTGGTCAGAATACAATTTTCCCATGGTCATGCCAATCTAATGATGTTGACCAACACAAAAATTACTAATATTTTATAAATATATAAAGGAATTTATTATTTTCATTCTATAGGAATAGTTAAATTAGTACTACAACAACATGAAGAGGATCATTAATTTCACGAAGCATTAAATGTGGGCACAGGTGTAAACCCAATATCCCATATAAATTCTATATTTTTCCATTTATTAATATAAAACCATAGTAAAATAGAAGAATATATTTTGAGTAATTTTCTTTCATCTTTTTTGGAATTATCCCTTGAAAGTAGAATATATTTTGTGCTGATTTCTGGTTAATCTAATTTCATTTCATATAAGGTTTCACCATATATGTAATCCTGGATACTTGTGTCTATTAGTTTATTTTTATTTCTTAATCGTTGAGTTTTGAAATTTATATTGATTTTTGTGTTATTGGATATTGACATTACCTTCTCATTTTTTGTACCTACTGATCATATATTTTCCCTATTCATTTCATGAAGTGGATGAACAAGCTTTAGTATTGGTAGTTGATTAGGGAACTCTACTTTTTTGTATATTATTTATATAATATTCATTTTCTTCCTTGGATTTCATGATACTACATTTGATACAAATAAGTTATTTGGTTTTTCATTGATAATTATGGTTGCCGCTTAATTATATATGATAATTCAATAATATTATATTTGGATTCACTTTTAAAAAATATTAATAATGTAATTATTCCATTGAACAAGATGTGTGAAATATGGAATTATTTTTTATCAACCATTAAATATATATTAAATAAATATGGTGGAATGTTTATGAATAAGGATTACAGATGTGGGTATCTACTAGAATTTTTTGTTTTGTGTTGTTGTTTTACTTTATGTATTATTGATATTAGTTATATTGTTATAGTTTTAGGATATGTTTACCTTTAAGTGGATATAGTTTATTTTTTTTGTGGGAATTGTGGTTTTCATTAAGTGGTTGGAATGAGGTGAGGAGAATATTCATCTTTCGATAGTGTAATGATTGATTTCATGGGAAGAGATGATGGATGTTTTGTTTTTTATTATGGATTCATTTTATACGGGAGTCATTATACATAGTTCAGTTTTGTGATGTGTTATATCATATAGTTTTATACTAACCGTGGAATATTAATGGTATTAATTAATGTTAAAATGGGTGTGGGCAAGAAATTGACAACTATAGGTTATTAGTGGGATTTTAATAACTCTAATGGGTTAGAAATGTATAAAAAATAGATAAATTATAAATAATTGTATATCATTAAATATTTAATTGATTGTAATATTTAATATAATAAGATTAATAAATAGAAAATCATGGAATTAATAGCAGATAACAATAAATTAGGAAATTTTTAATTGTTATTTTTGTAGTATTTTATAGAATGTGGGGATAATTATGGTATAGTAATCAGAAATGATTGTTGTGTGTGGTTGATGTAGTAGAGGGATAAGATGATGTTTATTACATTTTTTAGTGTACACCATGTATGTTTCTGTTCCATTTGATTATGTTATAATTATTTCTCCATATTCATTTCTTACACACCCCACTTGAGCCATATCCCCTTACTAACACCCGAATAATTTGGGTTTTGGTTATTTTCAATAAACATCCATGTTAGTGAGGTGACATATTGTTGACTACTCCCTCTTCCTCAGTATCCATTCTTTGTTTATCTTGTGTTTTGATTACAGAACATAGTTATAAAAAAATCATATTTAATTGAATGATGCTATTGCATGTGATATACTAGTGGACGTGATTATATAATTAAGATGATATCATATGGTTGGGTTCATGCATGGTAGGAGGTGGTAATGAGGTTTATTTACTTCATGTTCATGATATCCTATTACAAGGGATTTGTGGGTTTATTATGTGGTGGTTGATATGTGATGAAAATTATGTGGTTGTTTCTATGATAATATGGGTTTGATGATGTTATTTGTCTATGAAATGTAGAATGTATTTTATATGATTAATTTTGTGTTCTGAAATGGACATGTAATGGACTGGAAAGAGAATATTATTTAAATTGGGATGTGTGACATCATTTCCTCAGACCACTCACTATTTTCCAAGTTGAAGGATTCACCTGACCACATCTATGACGCCCCATTTGTTGAAGGCTTCCAAATAACAATGATGGTTTAAATTGATATAGTGTGTTGTTTATTCCTTCATAATAGATTCATACAAAAATACAACTGACCAAATAACCTCTATAATAATAATAATACATATAGTAAATAAATATATCCATGATATATCAAATTTAATGTCAAATTATATATTCATACATCAAAACTGATCTTCAAGCAGGATAATCAGATATTAAAATAATGAATTGAATAAAATAAAGAAGGTAAGAGGATATCATCTTTTAGAATCACCCAATCCCAGTCCCCAACAACAATATCTATCTTAATCATGGAACATGGGTCCCCTTCCTTACCTATAATAGAAATAATTATGTATTCTCACATACCATATTTATAAGATTCCCCAAACTATGAGTGTTTAGTATGTTGTATGCCACCCCTAATTATATCCTTAATGTAAAAAATTAAATACAGTTAATTAAAATGTGATATTCCTAAAATAAATATACCAGTACATGTGAACAATTAAATAACCACTATCAACCCTATTGTTTCGAGGTGAAACTTGAAGTGGACTATACCTATTTTGGTCGGTTTAAGTTGTCTAGGAGTATAGTATTCCACCTAGTTGTAACCATGTATTACCATGAAACTATAGGTTTTATCAACCCAGGTGACCACATCCTTCTATAGAACTGGTTTTGAATAGATTCATGATGGAACATATCCTATATCTGAAATAGTTCAAGAGTATCTTACATATGAGGGAATCATAATCCTAATATACTCATATCACATGCACATGGAGGCTTCATACTCTATAAAACATTATACACCAATCAACTGGGGGTATAATATCTCGTTAAAACCATATATAGAGAACACATAAGAGAAAATAACCCTAAATTCATGTTGAATAAACCCCTGGGTTTAAATACCATACATGAAAACTTTTATCTTACCCTTGTAACATGGGGGGTGAATCACACCTCCATGCCCAATAACACATAAATATGACACATCATGGGGTTACAGATTTCCTAGGAACCTCATATAGAATACACCCAAGGGGGAAAATCTCCACTAAACCCTATTTTATTGAATATTACACACTCAAATAAACACACACACATATATATATAAGCATACAACAAATACTCAATGGTATATCCTTTCTAGTGAACCACATATAATACCACTAGGGATGGAATGTCAACCAAACCTAGTATACATTTCTTAGGTTAACCTATAAAAGGAATAAAATGTCGTTATTACTACATAGTTTCTATGATATAATCATCAATTTTTTGGTTCTATGGATTTACCACAAATTTTCAATAAATATCCAATATTTTAAGCCACATTATACTCAAGAGGATTTAGGGGCACCCACTAATGCCCCCAAGAATACATCACAATCTAGAAAACATTCATGTGATTCTATCATATATCCTAAACACAATGGATAATTAGTTTCACATATAGAGAAAAACATCCTTCAACACTACCTCGATTGCGTCATCAAAAAATAACCTTTTAGGTACAACAATAACTTTGTCCCACTAAGGTGATGAAAACCATTTCAAACCTCAATTGATGTTAACCTTGGATATCAATTTCACCCCAAACTTTCAATAATCTAACACTATGTATACCCACTTCAAGTATTCACAGACCAGTTAGAGAGGAACACATACCCTACCCTCTATTAAAATATCCCAAAAAATAAGGTATCTTAAGGTTTTATATAGAATACCGATTGTACAAACTTTCCACTTTAATATCGCTCTCTAGAAAGTGGTTTATAAGGGACACTAAACCATGATACACAAAATTTATTTTCCTCATTTATATCATATTCAGGAATTTTTATCTCATTGAAAATTTTTATGATCATTCCATTGGTCGTCCATGGTCAAGTCATCAAGCCAATGGTTAATGGTCCATCACTGCACATGAGGACTCATTTATAGAAAAAAAATTTAATAAAAACACATTTATATTTAGGTTTAATCTCCATTAATGGTGACTAAATAAATACAATTTGCATCACAAATTAAATACACTTTATGGAGACATTCTAGGACCACCAATTCCATTTGGAGTTATCATCCTCTACAGCCCTCTTCATGTATCGTATAATCTATTTACCTCTGAGTAGTTTACAGTCACATAAACCACATGAAATGGAATGAAAACATCCTTTTTCATCATACTAATATGTATATATAAAAATAAACCTATTCTTGGGATATATAAACCATAAATTTCTATAAATTTAATTAAAAAACCATATGAATATTATTTAGAAAACACACATCCATTAAAATAATAAAAACGCTATTAAATGGTCCTTTTATGACAAACACCAACCAATATTTGTAATAGAACAATTATATAGGTCACAGTCCACCATGATTTGGATGCGTCTTTGTAGAAACCCTATCCCAAATTGGACAAACAATTGTATATAAATCTGAAAAAAATAGGGGAATTCAGAGGGAAGAAATCAACAATAACCAATCATCAAATGCTAATAAATTATACCTCTTCATGGGGGAATAAATCATTGGGATGAATAGGGGAGTAAAAATCCACCAATGGTCCCCCCAAACCCTGATTGGACCTAAATCAAAATGGCGGAGTTCCTAAAATTTTAGACCAACCCCTGTTATAAATAAAATGGATTTAGTTTTGTTGTGACACGACTATAAGTGTCACACCATGGTTCCACTTTACCGGGCTAAGTCAAAACACAACCTCAGTGGGCCACAATTCCGAAACCCATTGTAAAGGGGATTTCCCTTTATAAAAAACTATTATGGTTGTACATATGGTTCATGTTGCAACCTCAATTCCTTTGTAAAAAACTAATTTCATTAATGTAAGTGTCCTCAGACCCCTAAAATATGCGATAAAAACCTCAAACCTTAGGGTCCCTGACAATTTCTGAGGGTCATCCCATTTTCTAAAAAACGCATCATATCTCAATATTCCATTATTCACTTTTCCATTCCTTGACTATCTCCTATATACCACTCTTCATGGAGTGACATTCACCAATCATAGTGTGATGACATGTCAATGTGACGAATCCTTAAAATGGGTTACATAGAACCCACTCTATATTAACTTGAGCAACCAAAATAAATTCTAGGCATTAATACACATCCAAAAGCACATCTAAATGATGATAATTCATTGGATTTATCATATGAATACCTATTTTTAAAACATATCCAACTCCATGAATAAAAATTATATCCCCCTTTGAATTTCATAATATATAAATATATTTGTCCATACAACCAAACCATCATAACACATTTATTTATAAGGAATACATGGTAGTAATTGAAACATCAATAATGTACTACCTAAATCATAATGTTTCCATTGACTCTCTACATTTTACATCAGAATACCAGAAAACCATATCATACGCAACTAAAAACAAAAGAGTACACATTTCAACAATGTTGAGTTAATCCTTTATCACAATAACATGTAACATGATTGTTCTAAACCACACCCATACATATTTAGATACAAAAGAATAATCAACTAATTAATCATTTGTTCTTTGGTGCATCCCACTATAGTAATCCACCCACCGAGAAATATTCTATTTGATAGTGTTTACCACCATGGGATTTCTAATCGAAAAACATTTCTTATAGTCCATCAACACTGGTAGTGTGGTTTCCACCTCCCCACATACAATCTCATAAAAAATAATGTTTTCCTTCTATGTTTTACCTTTAAATAAAAAAATAACCTCTAAAACCAAAAAATCATCATATCACCTGATCATGATGCCTTACTTTTTAGAGACACCATAAAATCATACTAATAAAAATAGAACATTATAAATCAAACACTTGGTGTATGTCATTGGTTGGGTCCTAAGCCACCCAAATCATTCATAATAATCTATCCATGAGAATCAGTGTACGTTTGATCTAATTTAATATTCAATCACGCCATAATTCATCTCACCCTAATGTGAACATTTATACCCCATCCAACACAATTTCAGAATCCCAGAACATGTATCTATCTACAAAGAATGAAAATGAAAATTTAATCACATATTCAAATGAATCCATTTTTAATCTCAGTCATCCACAAAACGATCTCTCATATCCAAAAACCTTCGAAAATATCCACAACATCATGAGAAATTTGATTCTCCCCACTATAGAGGTATACATATTATTGTTATACTAAACAATGTGTTGTTCTCTATATACCATGTACTAACCATTGTGGAATGTATTGATTGGACATGATCAATCCACTCTTGGATGGTCACACAAAATTATATATTTTAATAATTACACATGAAATTTAAAATGTTTTTTGTGTCTTCTATCCCATAATATTATCATTTTCATTTAATCATAATTATTATTTTTTTTAAATAATAGTTTGGCATTTCCATGGAAAAACATCAGATTCATATTTTTCTCATAAAATTCACTACATTGATCAAAATATAGAAATAACATTATTTAGGATTCCAATGTTATTTGGATTAGTTTTATTAAACGGTATTTACTACTAAATCAAGTCATATAAATCCATAATAAGGCTTGGATGTTGTAAAATAATTTGGTAGAAATAATTGAAATAGTATAATTATATGGGTCATTAATCACTCCACATAGAAACAAATAAATTAATTTATATTTTGATTATCATAAATGTTAAAAAATACTGTCTCTATAAAATATAATCGAAATATTAGTTCATTCTATTTATTGGTGGATTCCATAAAATAGATCAAATAAATTATGTATTTGGAATGAAAATATGACTTTATAAATGATGTGAAAACATATTATAAATATACTAATGGATCATAAATATTATGGAAGGAATGATAATATGTATCAAAAAAAATTCATATTTGAACACACTCTGTTATCAAGTAGACTTAGGTGTCTAAATTAAATTGAAATTGGATAGATATAATTTGAGGTGAAATATTCCTCACCTATTCCTTATAAATATGTATTTCCAATATCATTTTATGTTTCTCAATCCATTGTCAGAATATAAGGAGGGAGGAATACTATATTGTGTTTTTTATTCAGGTTTCTTTTTATTTGATTATTGTATTATAGTAGTGGTAAAAATGATTATAGTGCGTGGTCACAATATTTTTTCTTCTATTGTGGTCTGGGTTTTATTCTTCTATTTTCCTTCACTAAAACATTTAATTCACTTGTATAGTGGATTTTGACGTCCGTATTTATGTAGATGAGATTACTCTGATATACATAGTTCCAGATGACGGTTAATTACCCGTTAAACAAATGGGTTCCATGTGGTAGGTTAGGATCACTACATTATGTAGAATAAAGGAAATATTTTTAAAACAATTATTTTCTTCAACATGAACTATAAAGTAGAAGACCCTTATCTTATTAATTTCATTCATAATTAATTTATTTTGTCGTGTATTTAGTTTTTAATAATTTATATCAACATATATATTTAATTTTAAAACCACCACTATGTTAATATAACATTTTGTATAATATATGACATTATAAATAATGATAATTGAAAAAAGTGTGTTGGAGAGGCCTACTCAGGAGATCGACCCTGAGTGTACACTATGTTATAGTATTAGGGAAGAAAGGAATTTTTTTATTTGTTTTCATTAAAAATACATCTTATTAGCACATGATCTCCTATAGGATACATCAATAAATACCTATTATAGGCTCACTATGAACTTTATCCTTAATATTCATTGAATTTTAATTTATATAATGGTTACCCACTTTGAGGACAAATGTTGTAACCCACACTATATGGAATCCCATATACTTATCAATGATCAGATTCCCTAATGTATTTCTTTCACGACCCGTCCTCGGGGCCCGTGCCGTGACTACCCCAAGCCCGCCATCCATAGGCCAGGGGCTGGTGACTAGAACCAAGGCGTAAATCCCAACAAAAAGGGAAGGCATTTCCTTTGAAAAGTAAACAAGCACCACAGAGTAAGCAAGCGGAAAATTAAACACTAAGTAAAAACGGTACAAGCTGTGCTGAAAGTAAAAGGGGCCGGAAATACAAGCCCAACTGTAAAGTACAACTGAAAGGAAAAATAGAAACTGAAAGGAAAAACTGCAGCGTCGAGCCGTCCTCTGGAATTCCCACCTGAAGGGTGGGTACAGATAGCCTCCACTGCTCCTCGGGTCCACCTGACCGCTCCGATTACGTCCCGTCCAGTGGTCCACCTCCAGGTACCGTCCTGCTCCACACGCCTCCACCACGATCAGCGCTGTCCGTCGTCTGCAACCAACACAACGCAGTGCGGGCATAACCCGTGCAGGGGTGAGTATAAGCTACTCAGTAGGGACCCCGAGACCCCCGAAGGTCTCCCGAAATCCACAAAGGATAATCCACAAAGGAAAGATTCAATCAAAAAGTAACATCTGACACGGCTTAAGTATATGCCCCTACATATACCTAAGTCACCAATTCCCGTTCGGCTCCAACGTCCGAGCCCAAGCACAACCCAGTCCACACAGGGAAGCAAAACGTATACCCACACAGGATAGCTCAACACAATCCACAAAGGAGAGTAAATAGTAAATCCACACAGGATAGCTCAACAAAATCCACAAAGGAGAGTAAACTGTAAATCCACACAGGATAGCTCAACACAATCTATAAAGGAGAGTAACACAAGATTCATCTCACACAGGTATACTTCTTTGGATGACGATGAATATGATCACTGATCCATCTAAGTCGTCGGACCCACGAAGGATCGATAGGTAACTAACCCCCGCAATGACCCACACAGGATCGGGCCCACATAGGACCGGGCCCACATAGGACTTGTAGCACTGATCCACGTAGGATCGCTAAGTGCAGTAGTCGTCGCAGTCCACTGAGGATCTTTGCACAGTCGTCGCCGCAGTCCACTAAGGATCTCTGCAAGGTTGTCGTTGGAGTCCACGGAGGATCTTTGCACAGTCGTCGCTGTCGAAGAAGCAGTCGCAGCCAGCTCTAGGGTTCCCGCACACTGGAAGCTCGTTCGGGAGGGTCCCCTCCACGTGCCGAGAGGCCGATACATCAACTGTCACAAAGACCGAATTTTATGTATCCAAAAGTTCTGTATCGTCAACAGGAACTCAGCGTCGCAGATGGCGAGTCAATCAGACGCCCAGTCTGAGAGTTATTGGCGTTTTCGTCCCAGGGGCCTGGTTGGTTTTTAAGGCAAAACCAACCTGACCGTACTCCACCTACATCCAAACCTCGGGAGGAGTATGCCAAAAGACCCGTCTCACTTAGAGGAATTCAACAAAGATGACGGCACGTCAATCGGACGTCCGTACCTCGAGATATGAGCGTTTCTGCTCTGAGGGCCCGGTTAGTTTCGTGTACGAACCAACCCGGCCGAACTCAAAGTACTCCGAACCCTTGATTGCGATATACCGAAACGACCGTCTCGATCCAAGGATCACGTTTCTGCTGACGGCGGGTCGTTTGGAGGCCCGTAGCTCAAGATATGACCATTTAAACGAAAACCGTCCGAAGAAGGGGGGTCCGGGCCCGGGTCGGCCGAACCCGTTCCGCCCCGGTCCGCCCCGGTCCGACCCAGTCTGACCCGGTCGGACCGTTCGGGCTCGGCCGGGCGGCCGAGTGGCCGACGCGGGGGGAGCCGCCGCCCCGCGTGACACCCCCGCGGCACCCATGGGGTGTCGGCTAGACAACCGGACGCGGCTGAAGTCGTGTCCCGAGTGACGCGGGGGGAGCCGCTGCCCCCGCGTGACACCCGCGGGGTGTCTCCCTGGCGCCGGACGCGGCTTCCGCCGTGTCCCGCGAGCACCGCCGCCGGCTTCCGCGGGCCGCCAGAGTCGCTCCGGTGGCCTGTTTTTCTTCCCGTCTGCGCCGTTGCTCCTCCCGGGACTCGTTCTTCACTGCGGAAACATCAAACCTCTGTTACGGCACGCTCCGTTGTCGCGCATCAAATCCACACAAGAACGAAGAACGGCGGAGGGTCGTCGGGCCGGGTTCGTTTGGCCCGCACCCTCCACGTTAGATATAAACAACGGGAAAATTTTTATTCCACACAGGAAACAACAATTTTTATAAAATTAAAATTGTTCGCAAATCCGGTTCTTTACCTTTTTAAAGAAACATTTACGGGAATAATAAAAAGGGGTAATTCCAAAAATAAAATCCCTACCTCGTAGTCGTCGCACATGAGCGTTCTTCGCAGAATGCTCGTCGTGGAAGGTGGAGATCACCGCGTCGTCACGGAAGGGCGCCACATCATCGTAGAACCCGACGTTGCGTCGATGAACTCGACGGACCAAGAAACAACATATTTTAGTTATAAATAATTAAATCCGTGTTTTGTTTTAAACCACAAAAAACTTTTAGAAGAATCCTGAAATCACTCACCTCAAACGGTTGGTGATCGGAGATCGGCTGGGGAAGAACATTTCGGATTAGAGCATCATCAATTTCTGCGGAAGACGGCGTTCTTCGCGTTCTTCGCGTTCTTCGCGTTTTTCGCGAAGGAGAAAGAAGATGCAAGGATTCTGTCAAATCCTCTCAACGCGCAAACTTTCAAAAGACTGGTTGGTCTTATTTTATTATTATGCCAACACACGAAAAAAGGGGAAGTAACGACCCATCAATTCGTTGAATTAATTCAATGAAAGAAACAGCACATTTAATTTACGAAATAAACCGCCCAATTAAATGGTATGTTAAGAAATTAAGAAAACGTGTCAGTTGACTTTCATAATGACGGGTTTTCGCAGGTGCGTTACTTGGCGGAAAGAAACGGCGGGGCTCGTGCGGACCCCACCTTACAAATATCCTACCGAGGGGGTAGGATATTTCCTAGATAGCATCCAATACGGATCAACTCAGTTTAAGCCGTCATTAAGTGGCTTCAAGTGGCTTCCAAGTGGCTTAAGTGAAATAAAATAAAGTTGTCACAAAATTATTTTATTTCTTAACTTTAAGCCTGAAAATTAAAAACCACATCCGAGCAAACGCAAATCCGAAAGAGGAGTTTCTAAGAGAATACCGGCGCTGCGATTTCATTGGTGCCCTCAGAATTCGATTCCGGACACCGGTTCAAAAGTTAGAAAAACCCGCTCGTCCGTTCACTGAACGTACCCGAGCCAAACTTCGGAAAATGATTCCGGGCACACCAGGCCTCGGAATCAGGCTCCGTCAGAGACTGCGCTCTTGTAAAATTCCAAAGAAAATTAAGAAAAAAAAAATTTCCTTGAAATTTATGGGTCTTTACATTACTCCCACCTCAGGGATTTACGTCCCCGTAAAGATACATCATAAACTAGGGAAACAAATGTGGGTACTGAGCACGCATCTGAGCCTCCCGCTCCCATGTGCTCTCCTAGAGGTTCCTGTGCTGCCATCTGATGCGCACAAGAGGAATCGATCGCCCACGTAGGACCCTCTCCTGTCGATCCTCTATCTCCACCGGGACCTCCGCAATAGTCTCCCCATCATCCACGTCTAGCTCACCATAGTCAATGATGTGTGTCGGGTCGTGCACGTATCTCCTCAGCTGGGATACGTGGAAGACGTCGTGCACCCAGTGCAACTGAGGTGGCAGAGCCAGGTGATAAGCCACCTCGCCAACCCTGCAGAGGACCTGCAAAGGCCCGATGAAGCATGGAGTCAACTTGCCGCCTCGGCCAAATCTCCGCAAACCACGTCGGGGTGAGACCCGCAAGAAAATGTGGTCGCCATCCTTGAACTCTAGTGGCCTCCACCTCCTGTCAGCATATGACTTCTGCCGGCTCTGTGCTGTCCTCATCCGCTCCTGGATAACCTGGACCTTCTCTGTCGTGGCCCAGACCATCTCTGGTCCCACAAGTGCTGACTCCCCAGGGTCTGTCCAGCATAAAGGAGTTCTGCAAGGCCTGCCGTACAACGCCTCGTAGGGTGCCATCTCGATGGTGGAGTGGTAGCTGTTGTTGTACATGAACTCCACCAAGGGTAGGTGGTCCTCCCAGCTGCGGCCAAAGTCGAGGACACATGTGCAGAGCATGTACTCAAGAGTCTGAATGGTCCTCTCTGTCTGACCATCCGTCTGAGGGTGAAAGGCGGTGCTCAGACGTAGCCGCATCCCGAACGCCTCATGCAACCCCTTCCAAATCCCGGAAGTAAAGCGAGTGTCCCGATCGGAGATGATAGTCGATGGTACACCGTGAAGCCGCACAATCTCCTGAACGTAGAGACGCCCAAGCTCTCCACTGAGCCCTTCTCTCAGATGGGTAAGAAGTGTGCCGACTTGGTGAGTCGGTCAACAATCACCCAAATGGAATCGTGACCTCTGGAAGTGCGTGGAAGTCCAGTCACGAAGTCCACAGATATCCCGTCCCACTTCCACTCCAGGACCTCCAAGAGCTGTACCAAGCCTGCTGGTACCTGATGCTCTGCCTTCACCTACTGGTAGGTGAGGCACCGTGAAACAAACTCTACCACAACCTTCTTCATGCCCGGCCACCAGTGCTGTCGTCTGAGATCCTGGTACATCTTCTCCACTCCAGGATGTACCGCCAAAGGAGAAGTGTGAAACTCTCTCAGCACCTCCTCTCATAAAGTGACTGGTACCAAGGTACATCCACTGAAAATGATGTCGTGCTCTGCTCCAAGGGAGAAACCATCAAGTGCCAGTCCCGAGGATATCTGTGCACGCCGCGTCTCACAATCAGCATCCCCACGTTTTGCCTCTCTGACCCGCTGTAGAAGTGGAGGAGAGACTGTGAGAGACTGAAGGAAGGCCGCTCCATCTCTATCCACGAAGGATATCTGCAAAGAGGCTAGCTGCTCTGTCGCCTCCTCAAGTAGCTGGATGCCCGTCCTCCTGCTGAGGGTATCGGCTACCACGTTCCCCTTCCCAGGAGTATAGACTATCTCAAAGTCATAGTCTTCGAGGAACACGAGCCATTGCCGCTGTCTCAGGTTCAGGTCCTTCTGAGAGAAGATGTACCTGAGACTCTGATGGTCAGAAAAGACTGTAGAGTGCTCGCCCATCAGATTGTGCTGCCATGTCTTCAGAGCGAAGACCACTGCTGCCAACTCCAGGTCATGGTTGGCGTAGTTCTGCTCATGCGGCCTCAACTGACATGATCCGTGGGCAACCACGGCCCGCTCCTACATGAGGACACACCCGAGTCTGGTCCCTGATGCATCGCAGTAGACTACGTATCCAACTCCCTCCTCAGGAAACCTCAAGATAGGTGCGCTGGTCAACCTCTGCCTCAGCTCTTGGAAGCTCTGCTGACATCTGTCTAACCACACGAAGGGTTTCCCATTCTTCTTCAACGCTGAGAGTGGGGCCGTAACTCTGGAGAAGTCCGGCACAAATCTCCGATAGTATCCGGCTAGGCCCAAGAAACTCCGCACCTCTGTCATGCTCTTGGGTGGCTCCCAAGCTAGCACTTCCTCGATCTTCGCGGGATCCACTGCAAATCCCACCTCAGAAATGACGTGCCCCAAGAAGTGGACCTCACGTAACCAGAACTAGCACTTCGAGAGCTTTCCATAAAGCTGGTTCTCTTGGAGTGTGTCTAGTACAACCCACAAGTGGTAGGCGTGCTCCTCCTCCGTCGTCGAGTACACAAAAATGTCGTCGATGAAGACCACGACAAATCGATCGAGGTATGGCTGGAAGATCCTATTTATGAGGCTCATGAACACTGCTGGAGCATTGGTTACGCCGAAAGGCATAACCAAGAACTCATAGTGGCCATACCGACACCTGAAGGTTGTCTTCTACACGTCTTCGTCTCGAACTCTGAGCTGATGATAGCCTGACTTGAGGTCTATCTTCGAGAACCACCGTGCTCCCTTGAGCCAGTCGAAGAGGTCATAAATCCTTGGTAGCGGATACTTGTTCCCCACTGTCACCTGGTTCAGGAGATGATAATCGACACACAGTCACAAGCTCCTGTCTACCTTCTTGGAGAACAATATCGGCGAAGCCCAGGGTGAAACACTGTGTCAGATGAACCCCTTGCCCTGCAAGTCCTCCAACTGTACCCGTTGCTCTAGAATCTCGGCTGGTGCCATCCGATATGCTGGAGTGGATATTGGGGCTGTCCCGGGGTACAGATAAATATAAAAGTCTACCTCTCTGCGAAGAGGTATCCCTGGAACGTTGTCAGGGAAGACGTCTGCATACTGATCCACCACTGCAGGAAAACTGGGACTCTGCACGTCAACTGCTCCCAGGATGAGGCTATCCAACTGATGAGTGATGGGCTGACCTCTCCTCTGCGTGAGTCCATCCTGTGCTGCTAAGGCTCCCTTCTCACCGGTGAAGGTGAACCTGCTCCCGTCGGTGCGCACACATCGCACCTTGCGCCTAATGCAGTCAATCTGTGCATGGACCATATATAAACAATCCATGCCAAAGAAGACGTCGTAAGGCCTCGACGCCGCTACAAGAAGATCCCAGCCGAAGCTCTCGCCTCCTAGAGTAACCTCACACTGCCGGAACCAGTGTGTAATCGTCGAGTCTGCTCCCGTAGGAATCTCTAGCCGTAAGGATCGAGCCAAAAGTTCTGTCGAATCTCCGAGCTCCGAACAAGGGCAGTGGCCATGAAAGAGTGACTCCCTCATGTGTCTATAAGAACTGCAGTAAGGGTGGAATAGACACAGATCATACCTCGAATCATCTCGGGTGTGCGGTGGTCGTAGGCCTCCGCTGCCTGGAGCTATGCCTATCTCTGCCCGCCAGATCCCTGTGGTCGGGGCGGGCCTCCTGGTGGTGGTGGTGGCAGAGCGTCAAAGCATCGCCCACCACCTGCCGCTCAGCCAGCTCCTCTGCCTCGTCCGCCTCCTCGATGCGGACCACCACGGTCGACCCTCTTCCTCTGCCTGGGTGGTCCCTCCACCGTCTGCTGCCCCTCGGTACGACGGGTCAGGCAGTCACGAGCCTTGTGGCCCTGCCCGTCGCACTCGTAGCACTGCCTGCCTCTCGAAAGACTGGCTCCGCGCAGTGTGCCCTGCACTGCTGAGCCAGTGTCCCAAAGTCATCTGCCGGAAGGCCTGGTCTGCCTAGAACCCTAAGTCATCCGTCGGCTACCCGCTGCCGAAGACTCCGCCACATGTCGCCCTGCGGTAGGTCTTACTATAGACTCAGCCAAAAAACTATCGATCAGAAGGGCTCGCTCCAGCACTCCTTCCTGGGTCGGGATGCTGAGGGAGATCATTGAGGCCCTAATCTCGTGTCTCAATCCCTGATCGAAAGTTCGGGACCTGAAGAAGGGGTCCCGTACCATTTCTGTCGAGTAGCGAGAAAGATCGGTGAACCTCGCTGCGTACTGAGCGACCTTCAAGCTGCCCTGCCGCAGCTGAAGAAGCTCCTGAATGTGCACTGCACAGAGGGTGGCCGGGACGAACTCTGAGCAGAAGAGGCTCTCGAAGTCCATCCAGATGAGGGAGGCCTCACCGTGTACCTGGAGCATCAAGCTCCACCATCGCCCTGCTGCTGCATGCAGTAGGCTCGCCGCGAGGATCACCATGAGGTCTGCTGGTGTCCTCACTAGCCTGAAAACTCGAACGACTGCCTCCAGCCATTCCTCGACTGCCTGGGGGTCCGTCTCCCCATGGAACCTAGGTGGTCGCTGGCGCTGGAACTCGTGCAGAGCTCCGAGGCATCGTGCATCGTCAGCTGCCAGTGCTGGAAGCATCGAGGGCTCGACGAGTAAAGGTACCGCCGATTCCTCTACTGTCAACGGGCCCTGTACCGAGGCCTCGTCACTCGGCGGGCTATCGTCGCGCTCTACTCTTGGAACCCTAGCTGGCTGCTGTCGTCGGGCCGTCCTGAAAAGGAAACAAGTGCGCCACGGTCAGAACAGTATACCTGGTGAGCTGACACAAGTAATCACAAAGAAAACTTGAAACACACATGCAATCAATGTTTTCGTGCATTAAGTCGGGAATCAGAAGTCAGGGTCCTGGTGTATGGATACGTCGGACACCGCACCAACACTGGACTCCCTGTACTGATAACCACACTCAATACGCTAAACACTATTGCTTCACATAGATGAAAGATCAGAGTCTCCGGTAGAACCGACTGCCTCTGATACCAATTTGTCACGACCCGTCCTCGGGGCCCGTGCCGTGACTACCCCAAGCCCGCCTTCCATAGTCCAGAGGCTGGCGAATAGCACCAAGGCGTAAATCCCAACAAAAAGGGAAGGCATTGCCTTTGAAATGTAAAAAATCACCACAGAGTAAGGAAGCAGAAAAGTAAACACTAAGTAAAAACGATACAAGCTGTGCTGAAAGTAAAAGTGGCCGGAAATACAAGCCCAACTGTAAAGTACAACTGAAAGGAAAAACAGCAACTGAAAGGAAAAACTGTTACGTCGAGCCGTCCTTTGGAAGTCCCACCTGAAGGGTGGGTACAGATAGCCTCCACTGCTCCTCGGGTCCACCTGACCGCTCTGAGTACGTCCTGCCCAGTGGTCCACCTCCAGGTACCGTCCTGCTCCACACACCTCCACCACGATCAGCACTGTCCGTCGTCTGCAACCAACACAATGCAGTGCGGGCATAGCCCGTGCAGGGGTGAGTATAAGCTACTCAGTAGGGACCCCGAGACCCCCGAAGGTCTCCCGAAATCCACAAAGGATAACCCACAAAGGAAAGATTCAATCACAAAGTAACATCTGACACGGCTTAGGTATATGCCCATACATATACCTAAGTCACCAATTCCCGTTCGACTCCAACGTCCGAGCCCAAGCACAACCCAGTCCACACAGGGAAGCAAAACGTATACCCACACATGATAGCTCAACACAATCCACAAAGGAGAGTAAACAGTAAATCCAAACAGGATAGATCAACACAATCCACAAAGGAGAGTAAATAGTAAATCCACATAGGATAGCTCAACGCAATCCACAAAGAAGAGTAACACAAGATTCAGCTCACACAGGTATACTTTTTCAGATGACGATGAAGATGACCACTGATCCATCTAAGTCATCGGACCCACGAAGGATCGATAGGTAACTAACCCCCGCAATGACCCACACAGGATCGGGCCCACATAGGACCTGTAGGCGCTGGCTCACACAGAACCGCTGAGCGCTGACCCACACAGGATCAGACCCACACAAGATCGGGCCCACACAGGACCGGGCCCACACAGGACCTGTAGCACTGATCCACGTAGGATCGCTGAGTGAAGTAGTCGTCGCAGTCCACTGAGGATCTCTGCACAGTCGTCGCCGCAGTCCACTGAGGATCTCTGCACGGACGTCGTCGGAGTCCACGGAGGATCTCTTCACAGTCGTCGCTGTCGAAGAAGCAGTCGCTGCCAGATCTAGGGTTCCCGCACACAGCAAGCTCGTTCGGGAGGGTCTGCTCCACGAACAGAGAGGCCGATACATCAACTATCACAAATACCTAAGTTTATGTATCCAAAAGTTCCGTATCGTCAACAGGAACTCAACGTCGCAGACAGCGCGTCAATCGGACGCCCAGTCTAAGAGTTATTGGCTTTTTCGTCCCAGTGGCCTGGTTGGTTTTTAAGGCAAAACCAACCCGACCGTACTCCATCTACGTCCAAACCTCGGGCAGAGTATGCCAAAAGATCCTTCTCAGTTAGAGAATTCAACAAAGCTGACGGCATGTCAATCGGACGTCCGTAGCTCAAGATATGAGCGTTTCTGCTCCGAGGGCCCGGTTGGTTTCGTGTACGAACCAACCCGGCCGAACTCAAAGTACTCTGAAAACTTGAGTGCAATATACCGGAACGACCGCCTCGATCAAAGGATCGGGTTGCCGCTGACAGCGGGTCGTTTGGAGGACCGTAGCTCAAGATACGGCCATTTGAACGAAAACCATCTGAAGACGGGGGTCCGGGCCCGGGCCGACCCGGCCCGACCCCCCTGGGTCGGCCGAACCCGGTCCGACCCGGTCCAACCCGGTACGACCCAGTCAGACCGGTCTGGCTCGACCGGCCCGGCCCGGCTCGGCCGAGCGGCCGAGTGGCTGACCTGGGGGGAGCCGCCGCCCCGCGTGACACCCCCGCGACACCCGCGGGGTGTCGGCCAGACAACCGGACGCGGCTGAAGCCGCGTCCCGAGTGACGCGGGGGGAGCCGCCGCCCCCGCGTGACACCCGCGGGGTGTCTCCCTGGCGCCGGACGTGGCTTCAGCCCCGTCCCGCGAGCGCTGCCGCCGCGGCCGGTGCCGCGACGGTCTTGTCCGGCGGCGCGCCGGGCGCCACCGGATTCCGCGGGCTGCCGGAGTCGCTCCGGTGGCCCGTTTTTCTTCCCGTCTGCACCATTGCTCCTCCCGGGACTCGTTCTTCACTGCGGAAACATCAAACCTCCATTGCGGCACGCTCCGTCGTCGCCCGTCAAATCCGCACAAGAACGAAGAACGGCGGAGGGTCGTCGGGCCGTGTTCGTTTGGCCCCCACCCTCCGCGTTAGATATAAACAACGGGAGAATTTTTATTCCACACGGGAAACAACAATTTTAATAAAATTAAAATTGTTCACAAATCCGGTTATTTATCTTTTTAATGAAACATTTATGGGAATAATAAAAAGGGGTAATTCCAAAAATAAAATCCCTACCTCGTAGTCGTCGCGCGTGAGCGTTTTTCGCGGAATGCTCGTCGCGGAAGGTGGAGATCGTCGCGTCATCATGGAAGGGCGTCGCGTCTTCGCAGAACCCGGCGTTGCGTCGACAAACTCGACGGACCAAGAAACAATAGATTTTAATTATAAATAATTAAATCCGTGTTTTGTTTTAAACCACAATGAACTTTTAGAAGAATCCCGAAATCACTCACCTCAAACGGTTGGTGATCGGAGATCGGGCGGGGAAGAACGTCTCGGATTAGAGCGTCATCGATTTCCGCGGAAGATGGCGTTCTTCGTGTTCTTCGCGTTCTTCGCGTTCTTCGTGATGGAGAAAGAAGATGCAAGGATTCTGTCAAATCCTCTCAACGTGCAAACTTTCAAAAGACTGGTTGGTCTTATTTTATTATTATGCCAACACACGAAAAAAGGGGAAGTAACGACCCATCAATTCGTTGAATTAATTCAACGAAATAAACAGCTCATTTAATTTATGAAATAAACCACCCAATTAAATGGTCTGTTAAGAAATTAAGAAAACGCGTCAGTTGACTTTCATAATGACGGGTTTTCACGTGTGCGTTACTTAGCGGAAAGAAACGGCGGGGCTCGTGCAGACCCCACCTCACAAATATCCTACCGAGGGGGTAGGATATTTCATGGATAGAATCATATCCGGATCAACTCAGTTTAATCCGTCTTTATGTGGCTTCAAGTGGCTTCAAGTGGCTTAAGTGAAAAAAAATATAGTTGTCACAAAATTATTTTATTTCTTAACTTTAAGCCCGAAAATTAAAAACAACACCCGAGCAAACGCAACTCCGGAAGAGGTGTTTCTAATAGAATACCGGCGCTGCGATTTCATCATTTCCCTCAGAATTCGATTCCGGACACCAGTTCAAAAGTTAGAAAAACCCGCTCGTCCGTTCATTGAGCGTACCCGAGCCAAACTTCGGAAAATTATTCTGGTCACACCGGGCCTCGGAATTAGGTGCCGTCAGAGACTGCACTCTTGTAAAATTCCAAATAAAATTAAGAAGAAAAAAATTCCTTGAAATTTACGGGTCTTTACATTACTCCCACCTCAGGGATTTACGTCCCCGTAAAGATACATCATATACTAGGGAAACAAATGTGGGTACTGAGCACGCATCTGAGCCTCCCGCTCCCAAGTGATCTCCTAGAGGATCCCGTGCTGCCATCTGATGCGCACAATAGGAATCGATCGCCCACGTAGGACCCTCTCTTGTCGATCCTGTATCTCCACCGGGACCTCCGCAAAAGTCTCCCCATCATCCACGTCTAGCTCCTCATAGTCAATGATTTGTGTCGGGTCGTGCATGTATCTCCTCAGCTAGAATACGTGGAAGACGTCGTGCACCCGGTGCAACTGAGGTGACAGAGCCAGGCGATAAGCCACCTCGCCAACCCTGTAGAGGACCTGGAAAGGCCCGATGAAGCGTGGAGACAACTTGCCGCCTCGTCCAAATCTCCGCAAACCACATCGAGGTGAGACCTGCAAGAAAACATGGTCGCCATCCTCGAACACTAGTGGCCTCCACCTCCTGTCATCATATGACTTTTGCCGACTCTGTGCTGTCCTCATCCGCTCCTGGATGACCTGGACCTTCTCTGTCATGGCCCGGACCATCTCTGGTCCCACAAGTGCTGACTCCCCAGGGTCTGTCCAGCACAAAAGAGATCTGCAAGGCCTGCCGTACAACGCCTCATAGGGTGCCATCCCGATGGTGGAGTGGTAGATGTTGTTGTACACGAACTCCACCAAGGGTAGGTGGTCCTCCCAGCTGCGACCAAAGTCGATGACACATGCGTGGAGCATGTCCTCGAGAGTCTGAATGGTCCTCTCTATCTGACCATTCGTCTGAGGGTGAAAGGAGGTGCTCAGACGTAGCCCTGTCCCGAACGCCTCCTACAACCCCTTCCAAAGCCGGGAAGTAAAGAGAGTGTCCCGATCAGAGATGATAGTCGATGGCACCCCATGAAGCCGCACAATCTCATGAACGTAGAGACGCCCCAAGCTCTCCACTGAGCCCCGCTCTCGGATGGGTAAGAAGTGTGCCGACTTGGTGAGTCATTCAACAATCACCCAAATGGAATCGTGACCTCTGGAAGTGCGTGGAATTCCAGTCACGAAGTCCATAGATATCCCATCCCACTTCCACTCCGGGACCTCCAAGGGTTGTAGCAAGCCTGCTGGTACCTGATGCTCTTCCTTCACTTACTGGCAGGTGAGGCACCGTGAAACGAACTCTGCCATAGCCTTCTTCATGCCCGGCCACCAGTGCTGTCGTCTGAGATCCTGGTACATCATCGCCACTCCAGGAAGTACCGCCAAAGGAGAAGTGTGAAACTCTATCAGCACCTCCTCTCGTAAAGCAACTGGTACCAAGGTACGTCCTCTGAAAAGGACGCCATGTTCTGCTCCAAGGGAGAAACCATAAAGTGCCAGTCCCGAGGATATCTTTGCACGCCGCGTCTCACAGTTAGCATCCCCACGCTGTGCCTCTCTGACCCACTATATAAGTGGAGGAGAGACTGTGAGAGACTGAAGGAAGGCTGCTCCGTATCTATCCACAAAGGATATCTGCAAAGAGGCTAGCTGCTTTGTCGCCTCCTCATGTAGCTGGATGCCCGTCCTCCTGCTGAGGGAATCAGCTACCACGTTCCCCTTCCAGGAGTATCGACTATCTCAAAGTCATAGTCCTGAAGGAACTCAAGCCATCGATGCTGTCTCAGGTTTAGGTCCTTCTGAGAGAAGACGTACCTGAGAATCTGATGGTCAGAAAAGACTGTAAAGCACTCACCCATCAGATAGTGCTGCCATGTCTTCAGAGCGAAGACCACTGCTGCCAACTCCAGGTCATGGGTGGCATAGTTCTGCTCATGCAGCCTCAACTGATGTGATCCATAGGCAATCACGGCCCGCTCCGGCATCAGGACACACCCAAGTCCGATCCCTGATGCATCGCAGTAGACTACGTATCCAACTCCCTCGTCAGGAAACCTCAAGATAGGTGCGCTGGTCAACCTCTGCCTCAGCTCCTGGAAGCTCTGCTGACATCTTTCTGACCACATGAAGGGTTTCCCATTCTTCGTCAACATTGAGAGTGGGGCCGCAACTCTGGAGAAGTCCGGCACAAATCTATGATAGTATCCGTCTAGGCCCAAGAAACTCCGCACCTCTATCACGCTCTTGGGTGGCTCCCAAGCTAGCACTGCCTCGATCTTCGCGGGATACACTGCAACTCCCACATCAGAAATGACGTGCCCCAATAAGTGGACCTCACATAACCAGAACTGGCACTTCGAGAGCTTGCCATAAAGCTGGTGCTCTCGGAGTGTGTCTAGTACAACCCGCTGGTGGTAGGCGTGCTCCTCCTCCGTCATCGAGTACACCAAAATGTCGTCGATGAAGTCCACGACAAATCGATCGAGGTATGGCTGGAAGATCCTGTTCCTGAGGCTCATGAACAATGCTGGAGCATTGGTTATGCCGAAAGGCATAACCAAGAACTCATAGTGGCAATACCGACACCTGAAGGTCGTCTTCTGCATGTCCTTGTCTCGAACTCTGAGCTAATGATAGCCTGACCTAAGGTCTATCTTCGAGAACCACCGTTCTCCCTTGAGCCGGTCGAAGAGGTCATCAATCCATGGTAGCGGATACTTGTTCCTCCCTATCACCTGGTTCAGGCGACGATAATCGACACACATTTGCAAGCTCCCATCCGCCTTCTTGGCGATCAATATCGGTGAAGCCCAGGGTGAAACACTGGGTCAGATGAACCTCTTGCCCTGCAAGTCCTCCAACTGTACCCGTAGCTCTCGAAGCTCGGCGGGGGCCATATGATATGCTGGAGTGGATATCGGGGTTGTCCCGGGGTACATATCAATATAAAAGTTTACCTCTCTGCGAGGAGGTAGCTCTGGAACGTCGTCGGGGAAGACGTCTGCATACTGATCCACCACCGCAGGAAAACTGGGACTCCGCACGTCAACTGCTCCCAGGATGAGGCTAGCCAACTGATAAGTGATGGGATGACCTCTCCTCTGCGTGAGTCCATCCTGTGCTGCTAAGGCTCCCTGCTCGCCGGTGAAGGTGAACTTGCTCCCGTCGGTGCGCACACATCGCACCTTGCGCCTAATGCAGTCAATCTGTGCATGGACCGTAGATAACCAATCCATACCCAAGATGACGTCGTAAGGCCTCGACGACGCTACAAGAAGATCCCAGCTGAAGCTCTCGCCTCCTAGAGTAAGCTCACTCTGTCGTCACCAGTGCGTAATCGTCGAGTCTTCTCCCGTAGGAGTCTCTAGCCGTAAGGATCGAGCCAACGGCTCTGTCGGAATCTCTGAGCTCCGAACAAGGGTAGTAGATATGAAAGAGTGACTCGCTCCTATGTCTATAAGAACTGCAGAAAGGGTGGAATAGACACAAATCGTACCTCGAATCATCTCTGGTGCGCTGTGGTTGTAGGCCTCCGCTGCTTGGAGCTGTGCCTGTCTCTGCCCGCCAGCTCCCTGTGGTCGGGGCGGGCCTCCTGGTGGTGGTGGTGGCAGAGCCTCAAAGCGTCGGCCACCACCTGTCGCTCGACCAGCTCCTTTTCCTCGTCCGCCTCCTCCCTGCGGACCACCACGGTCGACCCTATGCCTCTGCCTGGGTGGTCCCTCCACCGTCTACTTCCCCTCGGTATGACGGGTCGGGCAGTCACGAGCCATGTGGCCCTGCCCGCCGCACTCATAGCATTGCCTACCTCTCGGAAGACTGGCTCCGCGCTGTGTGCCCCGCACTGCTGAGCTAGTGTCCCGAGGTCATCTGCCGGAAGGCCTGGTCTGCCTAGAACCCTGAGTCATCCGTCGGCTACCCACTGCCGAAGACTCCGCCACATGCCGCCCTGCGGTAGGTCTCGCTGTAGACTCATCCAGAAAACTCTCAATCAGAAGGGCTCGCTCCAGCACTCCTGCCTCGGTCGGGATGCTGAGGGAGATCAGCGAAGCCCTGATCTCGTGTCTCAATCCCTTATCGAAGGTCCGATCCCAGAAGAAGGGGTCCTATACCATGTCTGTCGAGTAGCGAGAATGATCGGTGAACCTCGCTGCGTACTGAGCGACCGTCAAGCTGCCCTGCCGCAGCTGAAGAAGCTTTTGAATGTGCACCGCACGGAGGGTGGTCGGGGTGAACTCTGAGCGGAAGAGGCTCTCGAAGTCCGTCCAGTTGAGGGAGGCCTCATCGTGTACCTGGAGCATCAAGCTCCACCATCGCCCTGCTCCTGCGTGCAGTAGGCTCGCCGCGAGGATCACCATGAGGTCTGCTGGTGTCCTCACTAGCCTGAAAACTCAAACGACCGCCTCCAGCCAGTCCTCGGCTGCCTGGGGGTCCGTCTCCCCATGGAACCTGGGTGGTCGCTGTCGCTGGAACTCGTGCAGAGCTCCGAGGCGTCGTGCATCGTCAGCTGCCAGTGCTGGAAGCATCGGGGGATCAGCGGGTAAAGGTACCGCTGGTGCCTCTACTGTCAACGAGCCTTGTACCGAGGCCTCGTCACTCGGCAGGCTATCGTCATGCTCTACTCTCGGAACCCTAGCTGGCTGCTTTCGTCAGGCCATCATGAAAAGGAAACAAGTGGGCCACGGTCAGAACAGTATACCTGGTGAGCTAACACAAGTAATCACAAAGAAAACTTGAAACACACATGCAATCAATGTTTTCGTGCATTATGTCGGGAATCAGAAGTCAGGGTCCTGGTGTATGGATACGTCTGCCGCCGCACCAACACTGGACTCCCTAGACTGATAACCACACTCAATACGCTAAACACTATTTCTTCACATAGAAGAAAGATCAGAGTTTCCGGTCGAACCGACCGCCTCTGATACCAATTTGTCACGACCCATCCTCGGGGCCCGTGCCGTGACTACCCCAAGCCCGCCTTCCATAGACCAGGGGCTGTCGACTAGCACCAAGGCGTAAATCCCAACAAAAAGGGAAGGCATTGCCTTTGAAAAGTAAACAAGCACCACAGAGTAAGCAAGCGGAAAAGTAAACACTAAGTAAAAACGGTACAAGCTGTGCTAAAAGTAAAAGGGGCCGGAAATACAAGCCCAACTGTAAAGTACAACTGAAAGGAAAAACAGAAACTGAAAGGAAAAAATGCAGCGTCGAGCCGTCCTCTGGAAGTCCCACCTGAAGGGTGGGTACAGATAGCCTCCACTGCTCCTCGGGTCCACCTGACCGCTCCGAGTACGTCCCGCCCAGTGGTCCACCTCCAGGTACCGTCCTTCTCCACACGCCTCCACCACGATCAGCGTTGTCCGTCGTCTGCAACCAACACAACGTAGTGCGGGCATAGCCCGTGCGGGGGTGAGTATAAGCTACTCAGTAGGGACCCCGAGACCCCCGAAGGTCTCCCGAAATCCACCAAGGATAATCCACAAAGGAAATATTCAATCACAATGTAACATATGACACGGCTTAGGTATATGCCCATACATATACCTAAGTCCCCAATTCTCGTTCGGCTCCAACGTCCGAGCCCAAGCACAACCCAGTCCACACAGGGAAGAAAAACGTATACCCACACAATATAGCTCAACAAAATTCAAAAAGGAGAGTAAACAGTAAATCCACACAGGATAGCTCAACACAATCCACAAAGGAGAGTAAACTGTAAATCCACACAGGATAGCTCAACACAATCCACAAAGGAGAGTAACACAAGATTCAGCTCACACAGGTATACTTCTTCGGATGACGATTTAGATGATCACTGATCCATGTAAGTCGTCGGACCCCCGAAGGTTCGATAGGTAACTAACCCCCACAATGACCCACACAGTATCGGGCTCACACAGGACCTGTAGGCGCTGGCTCACACAGAACCGCTGAGCGCTGACCCACACAGGATCGGACCCACATAGGATAGGGCCCACACAAGACCGGGCCCACACATGACCTGTAGCACTGATCCACGTAGGATCGCTGAGTGCAGTAGTCGTCGCAGTTCACTGAGGATCTCTGCACAGTCGTCGCCACAGTCCACTGAGGATCTCTGCACGGTCGTCGTCAGAGTCCACGGAGGATCTCTGCACAGTCTTCGCTGTCGAAGAAGCAGTCGCAGCCAGCTCTAGGGTTCCCGCACACAGCAAGCTCGTTCGGGAGGGTCTGCTCCACGAGCCGAGAGGCCGATACATCAACTGTCACAAAGACCGAAGTTGATGTATCCAAAAGTTCCGTATCGTCAACAGGAACTCAACGTCACAGACGGCGCGTCAATCGGACGCCCAGTCTAAGAGTTATTGGTTTTTTCATCCCAGGGGCCCGGTTGGTTTTTAAGGCAAAACCAACCCGACCATACTCCACCTACGTCCAAACCTCGGGCAGAGTATGCCAAAAGATCCGTCTCACTTAGAGGAATTCAACAAAGCTGACGACACGTCAATCAGACGTCCATAGCTCAAGATATGTGCGTTTCCGCTCCGAGGGCCCGGTTGGTTTCGTGTACGAACCAACCCGGCCGAACTCAAAGTACTCTGAAACATTGAATTCGATATACCGAAACGACCGTCTCGATTCAAGGATCGCATTTCCGCTGACGGCAGGTCGTTTGGAGGCCCGTAGCTCAAGATACGACCATTTGAACGAAAACCGTCCGAAGACGAGGGGTCCGGGCCCGGGCCGACCCGGCCCGACCCCCCTGGGTCGGCCGAACCCGGTCCAACCCGGTCCGCCCCGGTCGGACCGGTCTGGCTCGGCCAGCCCGGCCCGGCTCGGCCGAGCGGCCGAGTGGCCGACGCGGGGGGAGCCGCCGCCCCTCGTGACACCCCCGCGGCACCCGCAGGGTGTCGACCAGACAACCGGACGCGGCTGAAGCCGCGTCCCGAGTGAAGCGGGGGGAGCCGCCGCCCCGCGTGAAACCCGTGGGACACCCGTGGGGTGTCTCCCTGGCGCCGGACGCGGCTTCAGCCTCATCCCGCGAGCGCCGCCGCCGCGGCCGGTGCCGCAACGGTCTCGTCCGGCGGCGCGCCGGGCGCCGCCGTGCCGGCGACCCGCGCCGCCGCCGGCTTCCGCGGGCTACCGGAGTCGCTCCGGTGGCCCGTTTTTCTTCCTGTATGCGCCGTTGCACCTCCCGGGACTCGTTCTTCACTGCGGAAACATCAAACCTCCGTTGCGGCACGCTCCGTCGTCGCCCGTCAAATCCGCACAAGAACGAAGAACGACGAAGGGTCGTCGGGCCCTGTTCGTTTGGCCCGCACCCTCCGCGTTAGATATAAACAACGGGAGAATTTTTACTCCACACAAGAAACAAAAATTTTAATAAAATTAAAATTTTTTGCAAATTCGATTCTTTAACTTTTTAAAGAAACATTTACGGGAATAATAAAAAGGGGTAATTCCAAAAATAAAATCCCTACCTCGTAGTCGTTGCACGTGAGTGTTCTTCGCGGAATGCTCGTCGTGGAAGGTGGAGATCGTTGTGTCATCGCGGAAGGGCGTCGCGTCGTCGCAGAACCCGGCGTGGCGTCGACGAACTCGACGGACCAAGAAACAACAGATTTTAATTATAAATAATTAAATCCGTGTTTCGTTTTAAACCACAAAGAACTTTTAGAAGAATCTGGAAATCACTCACCTCAAACGGTTGGTGATCGGAGATCGGGCGGGGAAGAACGTCTCCGATTAGAGCGTCGTCGATTTCCACGGAAGACGGCGTTCTTCGCGTTCTTCACATTCTTCGCATTCTTCGCGAAGGAGAAAGAAGATGCAAGGATTCTGTCAAATCCTCTCAACGCGCAAACTTTCAAAAGACTGGTTGGTCTTATTTTATTATTATGCCAACACACGAAAAAAAGGGCAAGTAACGACCCATCAATTCGTTGAATTAATTCAACGAAAGAAACAGATCATTTAATTTAAAAAATAAACCGCCCAATTAAATGTTCTTTTATGAAATTAAGAAAACGCGTCAGTTGACTTTGATAATGACGGGTTTTCGCGGGTGCGTTACTTAGCAGAAAGAAACGGAGGGGCTCGTGCGGACCCCACCTCAAAAATATCCTACCGAGGGGGTTGGATATTTCCTAGATAGAATCCTATCCGGATCAACTCAGTTTAAGCCGTCTTTAAGTGGCTTAAAGTGGCTTCCAAGTGGCTTAAGTGAAATAAAATAAAGTTGTCGCAAAATTATTTTATTTCTTAACTTTATGCCCGAAAATTAAAAACCACACCCGAGAAAACGCAACTCCGGAAGAGGCGTTTCTAAGAAAATACCGGCGCTGCGATTTCATCGGTGCCCTCAGAATTCGATTCCGGACACCGGTACAAAAGTTAGAAAAACCTGCTCGTCCGTTCACTGAACGTACCCGAGCCAAACTTCAGAAAATGATTCCAGGCACACCGGGACTCGGAATCAGGCGCCGTCAGAGTCTGCACTCTTGTAAAATTCCAAAGAAAATTAAGAAAAAAAATTCCTTGAAATTTACGAGTCTTTACAATTTACAACTTGGAAATTGTGTCTCTCCTTTTGAGAAAAACATACCCCTACCTAATAAAAAATGTTGATGGATCAACTAGAATACACTATAACATAGTACCCTAATCCATTTCTATAGCATCCTCTCTTTACAGAAATGATGTTTCAATCAACTCCAAAACCATTTGATTATTTTATATAAATTACAATCAAATCCAATTTTCATAAACCCACACATGCTTTACCACTTACCTTAAATAATTATGGAACTGCATATAACTATCATGCACTATCCCTCAAACACCATGCCTTTCTTAAAAAAATCCATGACATCCCTCAATATCCTCTCGTGTCGAATATTGTTCCCCTAATTAAAAATCCACTGATTTATTCCCTACCATTCATATAAATATCATATAATACCATCTATTTTACACTCTCACGCCACCTGTTAAATAAAATGATTGATGCTTTCATGAGCTGTGACTCTCTATAATTCATATCACAGACCTAATCAACATCCCATTATCTACTTCATGTCTATACCATTGTGATCAGTTAATATCAATGTTTTCCTACAAAAATGGATAAAGGAATGTCACTCATGACATGGAATACCACATGATCACCCACCTCATTGGCATTGTTCCAATACTATAAAGCATCACCACACACTCTATCCATCATAGACCCAACCAACTAGGATAAAATTCCATTATAAATATGTAATATCCATACCTACACAAAATATTTGATAGGATATCCCACAATTAAATATCCAAACAAGAGATATAACAATGTATATCTTCTCTAAGGATATCACAGGATTGTGATAAAACCTAACTCAGTCTCTACATACATATTGCAGTTCATGGAGAAACATCTCTACTCCCATATAAAAAATCGAAAGGAAACTCACATGCTAACACACCCACTATAGGACACTCATATATACATATCAGGAATGACATGATAAGTTACATACCATTAAATATAACCCATTCTCATCGGGAATCATCTAACAAGATTACCTCTAGAGGGACATGTCCCATATATATATATATATAATGACATCATCCTATAATGATTCATGTTATGTAAAACCATTGTTTTGTGGTTTAAATTAGTGGAATTCAACCAAGAATCTATATGAAAAAAAACATATTGATTTTTGGGAACTAAATATAACTCATAAATCATCATAATCACACATTAGGAGCCCCTTACAATGTCGTCTAATTATTACATTTCCACATAGTGTAAAAATACATCCCTTTTATAGCGCGACTATATAGAAATCATCACTAAACATATCATGTTGGTATCTATATAAACATTCATTTTTTATAGTATATATATGATCAACTTGGTATAATTACACCAACGTGTTACATTAGAAAACACCACATATATTTTTCATGATAGGGTATCTATTTTAACCCTCGATCATTACTGATATAAATCACACATTTATAGATGTATTTTATATGAATCCTATATTCGAATAATGATGCATCTACATAGAGAAATTTTCAATGGGGAAACTGTTGAAACTAATACATAACTATCAACAATACACACATAATACTATAATAAATATCTCTACTATAACATTAAAAACAAAAAAAATATTATATCAATGGTAGTTGTGAATTATCATTGGGAAAGGTATTCAAGATAAACCAGTATGAGGTCCATCACAAGAATTAACACATCCACATTCAATATCTACCAAATTATAGATAGTAATATAACAATTAATAATTATTGACTATACTTTGGGATTTCACGGTTTTACACTACTCACCAGTGTCCCTGATGGAAGATTTATAAGACCACTAGTAGACACCTCATATTCGAATTCCTACCGACTAGAAGCAAGTTTCTAAGGTGATACCATGGGGAGATTATACCCACATATCAAATTAGATAAACATAATAATCAATAATAATAACCCTCTTATACAATGTAAATAAAAATATCCACAATATATAAAATATTATGTAGAAGTATTTAGTTAGAAAACCAAAATTCTAAAAAACTAGGAAGATCACTGACAAAAATATATAAATTAATCAAATAAAAAATATTTTATAATATAATTGTTGTTCCATATCTTATCTTAATCCCATTCCAAGATATTAAAATTGATCATGACTCTGTGGTCCTCTTCTTAACCTATACCTATGCTCACGTGGTTTTCTTGAGTGTCAATGTGTGAAAGTCTCCCCATAAGGGTGTGAGTAAAATTCAGATAGAAACCACCAATGTTTTACATGAAATACTAATTAATAATAGGTAATTCTAAAATGATATTATTTTTATAATTTAATAAGTAATAAAAAAAAAAATCCTCCGACAGCCTTTGGGTTCTATGGTGACACTCGAGGACAACTGTACATGTGTCAATCAATACTAAATATCTATGATCATAGTATAAAAATATGGTGGATTGTTTCTTTCCATAGAACCTGAATTATCATCATGTCTGTGGAACCATATCCTTCATTAAAAAAATTTCAAAATATATCCTAGGGGTAAAATTTGTTCCATAATAATTGTTTCATAAAGTCATACACTAGTGGAATAAAAATACCCAAAACCTCATATATTTTACACCAGCAAGAATAATCCTTCTTGAACCATCATATAACATACAATTAGTTGCATAAAATATCCCCTAAACATCACATTGAATACAATAGGAGGATAACTCTCCCTAAATCCTCATTTAGAATACACCTAGTGCTCACATTTCCAACCATGAACCACTATCAAGAATCATTAAATGAAGTGCTGGGGTGATACATTCCACAATAACACATGATAAAAAAATATTACATAAAATTTTTGTACATACCTCTCTCTTTTCTATCATATAGAATACACCTAGTTTTAACCTCTCTCCAAAATATCAAATACATACAATATATATATATTTCAGAAATACCATGGGGTATATCTTCCCTTGGGAAGCACATATGAAACCAAATCAGTTTTTATCTTTTTCAAACACAATAAATATATCCAATTTTTTAATATATAGAAAAAAACCTATTAATTTCATCCATTTTAGGTTATCCATATTCATACTTCAGTTCTATGGTGACACCATGGATCCAACATCCCGACATACCAATATAAACCATCTCTAGGGTAAACATGAAGCTGATGAACCTATCAATTTCCAAGACCTCAAATCATATTTCATAAACCCTACATTGGAACCACTCACAAATCACCAATTTTAGGTTTAATTCGAATATTCATGAGGTTATGAATCCCATCATAAAATCTGTGGTCTCGATAAGGAGAAATAATCCATATAGAGACTATTATACCTTAGACCAATTAAATAGTTGGAATAAATACCATATCTCTAAAAAAGGTCAATCTAGTAAAACCACCTCACCCAAAACCCTATTTAATAATACCTTTGGTATAAAAATATAGGGTACTCACACACCCATTGGTGATGAACACTCACCCCACTCTCTAGTAAAGTTTCCTCATTGCTACATTTTATATCATGCATCTATATTAGGTATCCCTAGTCCTAACATCCAAATAATATTTTTCTCCTTGTATAGATGGGTATAAGGAAAGCTATAACAAGGTTTAAAATATTCATCATTTCATTTTATCCCATATTTTTTTAATATCTCTAGAACCATTTTTATAATCAATACATTATACATAAATAGTCAAGGAACAAAACTAGTGGTCATGGTTCTGTCATTGAAACTGACACTTTTTTCATTTCATGGAAAATTTATAAAAAAAAAACATTTTTATTTATCATTAAATGTTCATTGGAATATATGAAAAATATCACATGAAACTATGTAAATACATAATAATTAGTGAGATATACATGCGTGACCAATATTATTCAGTTCTATCAAACATTCTAGTCCAATTAATGTATTGTATCATCACCCATTCTCTATGAAGTTCTGATCCACTGAACCCTTGAAAATGGAATGAAAACAACCAATTGAATGGTTCCTATATATCTAAAAAAATCTTATCATTTGGGAACTTGTCAACAACCAATTCAACTCGATTTAATTTAAAACCTTATAAAAGATCATATGGAAAATCATCTAATTAAATGATGAGTAATGTTGTGTGACAACCCTTTTATGATATTTTTTATCCATACCACAAAAAATCCCAAGCATATCATCTTAATCCCATAATTATCTTTTGAAATTTTCATTACAACCCAAGACTATATCGTCTTCAAATCCATGATAATGATACTAAAGAAAAATTTAAGAATTTGGAGGGATTAACACCCATATAACCTACTATATAAATGAAAAAATAACCCATAACATAGGGTTAATGGAATTAGAGGATGAATGGGAGAGGAAATAGATAGAAATGGTGATCCCTCGACGATCATTTGATCAAAATTATAAGGTGTAAAACCCTGAAATTGTTTTTATTCACCTATTAAAATATATGGATTTTTTCTATCGTAGTTAGTACTTTAGGGTCACATTCGGGTACTTCATTTAACCTGGTCTCAGGGCCACCCCTATGGGTCATCAACCAAATATCCCTTGGGAGAGGGGTCATTACTTATAAAAACACCATAATTGAATGAACCACATACATCACAATGTGATATCAATTATAGGATATTCCCAAACATCCAAGGACTTTCTCACATCGTTGTTATGAAAATCTTCCACTATTTTAGTTGTGACATCACATGTGGTAGTTTTCCATTGCATTATTGACATTGGATTTATCTATGGAATATTGTTTTTATAATAGAAGTTTGTATTTAAAATGTGAATGAGGCTTGTTTTTTTGGGAAAATAGAAAATCATGTTTTATTATTAATATTAAAAAAATCCAATTTTTATACTACTATTTCAAATGATATATTGTGGAATATTTCAGAAAAGTAAATGAATGAATTCTATGGTGGTTTCTAAATGAGATTCTTAGGAACACAAAATACATAAACCATTCAGTGTCAGTAGACCTGATAAATTTTATAGGTGTAGGTTTTTGGTTCGAATGCTCATGGAGAAGGTTAATATTATGGGTAGTGGAGATCAGGAGATCACATGCATATCTGGTTGTCCTTTAGTTCATCTAGTTTTTCTTTGATGTCCCCACATTGTTAATTTATATTAATTTCATGGATCAGTTTTAAATTTTTTTGGTATTTAGTTTTGTTATTCTTCCCCAATATTAGATTATTCGACAGCTCCTATTTATATATTGGTGAAAATCATTTCCACAATTACTACTTTGATCCCCAACACTTGTTTCTAGCCCTGTGGGCATCAGGAACGCCCTTCAAACTATTTCCCAAATTGGACCAGATATCGAGTGGTTTGGAATCCTATCATTGATCATAACACAAGGAGAGTTCAAATATTGAGTTGGACACTTCCAGCTCAAATATTTGAGTTGTGGTTAGTGTTCCTACCTTGGTGTTTATTTTGGTATTTAATATTTAAAAATTGTGTTCCGGTAAAAATTAATTTATAATGGGATATCAGTTTCATTTTATATTATTTATTTTGTCAATTAATTACTTTTTAGACATGTTCCCAGTATTTATAAGGCTACTTCATCATATTTTCATGTGTTATTCACTTGGTTATAGTTTACAAATAGATTACAGTGGATGTTGGTAATATTGGGTCACTCAGGGGTTCACTATAAGACTATAATGGTTTCCAATTGTGGGTGGGTCATGAAAATGTGATATCAATGTAATGGATGAGTGTTATGTTTGAGTATGGAGTTATCATTTTTTTGTATTTCATGGTATTGGTAGGGGAAAAAATTAGTTGAACATAGTTTGTGATGTATTAATGGAAAAAAAGAAGAAATTTGTGATTAGATCCTTAAATGATATAATTTTAGGCACATAATATTACTATGAAGTATATTCAAGTTAATGTTTATTATGGGGTCAGGCCATAGGTAGTTACATCCAATGAATTTTTTTTACTTATGATTGATTTAGGATGATTATGTGAAAATTAAAATTATTTTCCGTAAATAATCCTTAAATAAATTCTATCATACTAGGGATATAATATTTTTATTCAACATATATATATATTGGTCATAATTGATGTGGGGTTATAATTAGAGTTGTTTAGTAGAATGATTTAGAATACAATTAATTGAATTATTAAGTTATAAATGATAGGTTTTATTTGAATACAATGTGTGACTTTCAGTGTCAAAGCTTGGGGATGTTTTATGGGAATGTTTTAGATCATTATATGGATATATTTTTAGGGTTCCTTCATATATAATTCAATTTGATATGTTAAAGGTAAGATTATCCAGTTTCATTAACCATCATTCAGATGTGATGATAATCTAGCTAGTGGTTGATTTTATAAATATGAGACTGGAAAGTTATGTTTCCAAAGATGATTTTTGAAGAACAATTTAAGAATTGACACTATTATCGATGAGGAAGGGTATTAGAGAGTATATGTTTCCTATATTTATAATTTTATAATAATTTGGTAGGTTATAAGATTTAAATCATTGGAATTCATTGAATTTCCAATGACCTTCTTTAAGATACGATTCTAAATTGAGGAACCTTTAAGAGGAGTAGCAATAATTGTTTGGTATGATGCCACCCTTTTTATGAAAAATTCATATCAACATGTGTTAAATAATACTAATGTTATTGAGAGGAAACCATTTAACTAATAGGGTATCAATATAGGTGTTATTAGAACATATCAATGTGAATGATTTCAAATGGCGGGTCTTCAATACTAGGAAAATTGAGTTTTTGACAATTAGGTATTCAACCTTTGAATTATCCATCATGGTTTTATAATTCTAGATTCACCTATACATTCATATGGAGCTCTACACCATTGAAATTATTTTATGGAGGTCATTTCTATTTTTAATTTTTTTCTGTACCCATCATTCGGGACCATCTATGACTAGGTTGTCAGATTATGTTCTTGATTTAGTAGCATTTTCATAAAGTCCATATCAGTTGTATGAAAAACATGATTTTTTATAATGAGAGGAGAAAAACATGGTAGTGGAAAGACCTATGATTTACATACCCTCAATGATGTACGATTGAGCATGTTCATATAGTTTGTCAACAGTAGTGGTGTGGAGTAGTTGACCTAGACAATTTCATTCTATAGATATTCTTTCACCTATTTGTCTTGTGATTTTATAAGGTACCAAATTTTTATTATAAAGTAAATTATTTCCTTTATTTGTTTATAATTTTTTGAGTCATTCATTTCACCAATAAAGATCTGCTAAATTAGGATGAATGAGATGTGACCGATTCTTACTCTAGGTTTCACTTTACCAATTAGAGTCCAGACATGTTTGTTTCATTTTTTTCAGGTTAATATTCTAGTTAGGGGTTGATAGTAGGCATGTTAAAATTTATTTCTTTTTATGATACAAATTTTGAATTCCATTATTTAAATTGATAATATATTCTATGCATAACATCATCAGTTGATTCTAGTAGAGATTTGTGGCATTTAATGAGGAGGGACATTATGTTATGTTTATTAGAAAGAGAGACTATTAGATCCGTCATTGACCGTCAGATTCTATTTTATATCATCATGAATCATTTTCATTGGATTCCATAGAGGTGTATGAATTGGAGTTCCCTTGTAGCCATGTTCCTATAATATGACACCTTATGAGCTATAGGAGCTGAGGATTGAGATCAATGAAATTATGTAGACGGGATTCATCCATTCGAGTGTGTTGCCATGGGTTGATAGATTATTATTTAACAAACAAGATGATGTAGATTTTTGGTTTTTATAGACTTTTGGTAGATGAATATGGTGTAAATGAAGAAAATTTTTCCCCTATAAATGATATATTATTTATTCAATCAATTAGTGGGATAAAACTAGTTTTAATGGTTGGTGTTTGGATGGGGTACCATTAGATGATTGTGACAGATGTTGGTATGTAGAAAAAAACTTTTTGATATGGTTATGACCAAATTGAGTTAATGGTTATGATATTTGGTTTCATGAATTTCATATATATTTTCATGGGACTCATGATATCAACATTTTCTAATTTCATGGATTTTTTTATTATTGTTTCCATTAATAAAATTCTCATATTCAATATTTTATAAGAGGAATATAACGAAAATATTGTGGATATTTTAAAAGTCCTCCGGTACCATAAGATATATGGAATTTTTTCCATGTGTATGTTTTGGATGTGCGATTTGAATTTTCAAGGACACATAGTGTCATGTATGGAATGTTACCTGATCCTTTGAAAATTGATGTTCATTTTCTCTAGATAGCACCAAATAATATTGTAGTGGTATGTAGTATTTATGGTCCTGAAGGATACCATCGATGTTTCTTCCAAATTTCTCTCAAAATCTATCCTCATTAAAATACATTACTAAAATGGTCAAGAATTACATATGTTTTAGTCAATATTATGAATTTTTTTTTCAATAAGATAGGTTGATCTGTGCTCCCATTAATTTTCTACCATTGGCATGAGTCATATTTCTGGTTTTCTTTTCCACCACTCATCTCATTTTGGGATGTGTCTTAATGTAGTAGAGGGATGTGATCACATTTGAATATTGTAATTTATGTAGACTAATGAAAAATCAAACAGAACTTGATATTGAGTGGTAGGAAATGGTATTTCCCTTGCTGTTATTCATTCATTAACACATTAGTTGAATCCTTTGGTGTTCAAAGATCATATGATATTGAGGCATCCTTTCTCAATATGGGATGTCAATCTGGTTTAATAGTGAAAGATGTAGTTCTTATTGTACTATGGATTCTATATTTTATAAACCCAATGGAATGTGAAATTAATTTCTTTTCCAATGAATAAATAGTTGTGTGTAAATGCAATTTTAATGTCATGGATTCTCTAGAGTGTTATAGGATCCTTGGAAAATGAATATTGTTACAGAAAATACTGGTGATAGGGTTTAATAATCTATATTATTGTTGAATCATCAGTAATCCTATTAGTATTAGATTCTTAGTGTGGATAATTAAATTTAATGGTGATATTTGATATTTGAATTCATGATGATTCCACACATTGATGATTATAGGATGATCAATAGTAGATGTTGTTTAATAGAATTCTATTTATCATATCAACATAATATGTGGTCTCCTTGACCAGAAATCCTAGAGAATTTAAGATTATCATAGATGTGTCACTCCAAAATGGGATACATCTACTGGCCAAATATTAAGAAATTCATGATAGACTTTGTGACAATGTGTTTATTCTCCCAATAGGCGAAGGTTTGTTATCTTATTCCATAAATTTTGTTGTATAAATTAGATTTTCTTGTGTGGATGTGGGAAGATATCCAAGATTATTTCATAATGGGTATACATTGATCCTAATAATTATTTGGTTCAATGTGGTTTAGCATGTGTCAATTCATAAGGACATATTATTTCATAGGGATGAAAGGGTTGGGTAATGTGGATGTTCTAGTGAGGCAGTATGTGGGTGAGATAAATAGGCTCTTGGGGTGAGAAAAATATTCATCTAAAATTTGATCCTCGTTTAACATTATGGGTATGTAAAGATATTAATAATTAATTTAGCTCCAAGATACTCTTCTTCACCACTTTCCACCAACATATATTTGGGAATAAGGATCATAAAATTTGAATATTGGAGGCTAACTTGTGAGTATGTGTCATGGATTTTAGTGAATCACCAAAAATGGACCTGTATTTGGTTGAGTCCTATAATAATTATAATTTTAACCATTTCATTGGAATGAATCTATATAAATCATTTTTTGGTGTCCATGAAATGATTTGTTGGTCTAATCCATTTTTGGAGAGTTTTTAGTTTATGGGAACTATGTGGTACTTACTAAAACAAAGAAGACACAAATATTTTATCAGGGAAAAAATGTGGCACATGATTGTAAAATGTGTTATTCTAATCATATGAAGTAATCTATTGAGTTTTAGGTTGTTGATAATATGTTCTAGTGGGTTTCTCATCATTGTGGAAAATATAGTATTAGTTGAGGGAGTTTTATTTCCCTCAAGTTTATATGCATTTTTTAGGTGTTAGGGAATGTTGGTTAGATCTTATATCATTTAGAAAATTTAATATACCTAGAACAAAACCATTATTATTTCCATGTGTCTGTGATTATTTGATACATTCTTTATGATACCCATTTCATCAACTTGAGAGAGTTGGGTATCATGGATGAAATTATGTCAAAAGGATTGTATATTGAAATTTTTAATCATTATGAGAATGAATTTCACCGTCATGTTACTCCCATGGTTTGTTAATTAGGGGAATAATGGAATGGATGAATGAATATGGGAATGTGATTCTTAGATTCACACTCAGAATCTAGAGATATTTTGGAATATATTTTTTATTGGTGAAATTATATATTTTATGTTCAATAGAATTAGATTAATTATTATGGTTTTTGATGATCTTGGTTCTATTGTGTACATTGGGGAAGGAATTATCATTTTTTGATTGTTATCTCCGAGTGGAGTGTTTCGTTCTGGTGGATTCCATTTTCATATATGATTTATTTTTATTCTCATGCATGAGAATCATTTTATAGGCTTCTAATATAATAGTAAAGAAAATTCTATCTCATTATATTTTCAAATTCTTGTGCAGATGTATCTGTGATATATTTTTAGGAGCATATTACTGTTAAAAGTGTGATTTTAGCAAAAATGAATGGTATTTATTGTCATCTAAAATTTCATAAAACAATAGGTTTTATGCTATATATTTTCATTATTTAGGATATGGTGGTAAAATATTGGGTTTTTAAATGTCTGGGAATTCCCATGTAAATGAGGTTTCTTTGTTTGGTGAGTGGGGTAGACTCATTCTAGGATTTGGAGGTTAATTATAAGTCTTTGAACACCCCATGTAAGAGTTTATAGATGATCTCTAAGGCTCAGTTAGTGCGTCAAGAATTCCAAGGTGTTTTGGGAGTTTTAGGAAAAGAGATCGTATTTTTTGGATGGTGTATAGAGAGTCATAGGGTTTTTTTAAACCATGTATCCCATTTTATTCTATTAAACGGTTAGTCAAATTGTTCGGGGTGAGGGGCATGACCCTGAGATATGCCTAATGTTTTTAGCAAATCTAAATCTCACAGGTTAAAAATGTTTTGTAAAAGTATATTCATACACATGAGTGGTATAATTCCTTAGGATAGTGGAACCTCATACATAGAGAATAGTTAGCCAAACCATGATTCCTAACCATGATATTTATGAAAGTCAGTGAATTTTAAAAATCCCCCCTCCTTCGTTTTCCTTCATTTATTACCCATATTCTCCTAAGTCTCACATGTAGTAGGGTTCTCCCATACCATTCTTTTTTTACTAGAATTTGGTAAATCTCCCTCATCTGAGATCAGATTCAATCATTTTCAGATGAGTTGGGAGTGTAGTGATCATTTGTATAAAATCACAATTTCTCCCAATTGGCAGAATTTTTTTGTTGAAATTAGATATGTGAGTTCCAATCAATGCATGGTATGTGGCCCCTAGGCCTATCAGATTATATACGTGTTCTATGGGATGTGTATTAAAATATGGGTGCATGATGGGTAATCATCGTGAATCTTTTATTAAATACAGTTCATATTTTAATCATTTAATTGATATTATCTGATATCTATGTGTAAGATCTTGTCTTTTTTAAATTTGTGATAATATTTTTTTATTTTGGTTGTTTGGTGGGATATTTTTTTTGTTTATATTATTCTATTTAACATATTTATGAAATGACTGAATTGGTTCTTAGGGAACATGTTGGTAATAACCCAGAGTTCATGGGGGTATGGAATCACATGGAATGATATGATGAGTTTTATCATGCTAATGGAATGGACCGAGATATGTGGGTTCATGTTGATGATCCTAATTGAGGTGATGTGACCATCAGTTTGATGTAGGTGATTATTTACATATTGAGGATGGTCGATTTTGTTCACATGTAGAAATGAGATTAGTAGTTGGTGTGGGTTTAAAAATGCAATCGATTAATACTCACCATGATTGGAAAAAATAACTGTAATGTCGCGGTTCCAGAAGCCACCCATAGATGCCCATACCCGGTTGGTCACTTGGCCTCATGTGAATTTCTCCACACGCCAGAGGCTGTCAACTTGCAGCGAGGGCTTGGCAAGGATAGTGGGGAAACTATGCCCTCATTGGAAGAGTAAATAGAAGAAGTAAACAACAGACAATAGCGGAAGTAGTAAATATCCAACAACAGTAAACAACGAAAGACAGGAATAAAAAACAACTTGATCACATACAGATATATGTATGTATATATATATATATATAATGATACATGATACACATGTCTAGGAAGGGAGCCAAAAATTAAAAATTATAGAAATAAAAATAGTTCTAATCCAATGTAAAAAAGAAAAAGATAAACAAATCCTCAGCATTGCAAGCCTAAGCTTGGTCCCATGCATTCCATCTCCAAAACAATTCCTATACCTGACATAGAAGGGATTTTTACCTTATCTATAACTTGAAAAATATAATTAGTTTGGGCCCGAATGCAACACCCAAATAGGGTGTGAGACTAAATCCCAGTAGGCAAGCACCTAAAGATCTGTGCTTAATAGTCAGGGAATATATGGCAGGTAAAAGTACAGAAAATAGTTAACAGGAAAGTACTATGCAGTAAACAATCCCCAGTTTGAACATCAATTAACAACGAAACAAACATCTAAACCCCAAACAGGTAATCCTCTAGTAAGTACTCACATCCATCCCCTCTGGTCCTACCTAAGAAGTACAAGCAACCCCATGTGCAGTGCACTTGGCCTAACCCCTATGGTTCAATATATAAATACTCTATGAGAAAGAACTCATAGTCAATTCCCCTTATAGTCTAAGGAAGTCAGGAACTCTCTGAGGAACCTCACACCCTCAATTCCTCTTATAGACCCATGGTCAAGTACTCTCTGAGGCTGATCACTCGGTAAATTCCTCTTATATACTAGGTACTTCATAGACTCTCTGAGGAAGCACTCACCATCAATTCCCCTTATAGTCTAAAGTAGATAAAAATAATTCAAAAAATCTCTAAGGAAGGTCACTCGGTTAATTCCCCTTATAGACTAAAGCAGTCAAGGACTCTCTGAGAAAGCTCACTCGGTCAATTACCCTTATAGTCCACCAAACAAGGTTTTCACGGACTTTTGTAGGTGAACAATCATAGAAATACAATATGACCCATGTAAACCTAACAAACTAAATGTCTAATCAGTCTACAACCTATCAAGCATATCAGAATACAGACTCTCCATCCTACAACAACAGGAATGGAAAACAGGAAAGGAAGCCAAACTGGCTAACATGACTAAATGGTCGTAAATAGAACTTGCATGGGAAAAACATCCAAATCATAGAAATCAACCCTATTCATATCCAAATAACCTCTAAAAAACATGTGATAATGGAAGTCAATCAATAGGGTTAAAACAGTAAACACGCAATAACCTGTTCAAGGGTATTGGTGAAATTTTCACATAATACTCAAATACATAGAACATAAAGGCACAAATAACCTACCATGGCATTGTAGGAATGATATATATGAAACTATAATCATGAATCATCATATAACACTGAAGATATATAAAAGCATCTAAAATTATCAACCCGCAATATCTCACAAGGGAAGATAAATCAGAAGATGATGCTCTATGAGAAGAGAGAACTCACTAATTTGATATTAATGTAACCAACGATGTTCGATTCAGAGGACGGATGCACCCTCTAGGGTTCATCAAAGATCTGGGGATGTACGTTGCTCCTAGACGAGAAGAACGAATAAGGGGGTGTTTCTGTCGATTAGACGTGACCTCAGTGCTTTTAATGAAAAAAAGAAAGTACAGAACATGTACTCTTCGTTTTTGTACTTTTCATTAAGAAACCTCCACGTCACCCCCACATGGCCTTGTGTGTTCCAACTACACGACCATCACACGACCTCCGGTGGCAAGGCAGTACACGGTGTGTACTCATAAAGTACACATCGTGTACTTAGAAAATATCTTAAATTTCCTCTTTTTCTAAAAAACGACCAGAAAAGGAAAAAACATACCTGAAAGTCGGTCTGGTTTCTTAAAAACATCCCACATTAATGAAATTCGTCCTCTAATTTCCCTAGCATGGAGTAGAAGAAGAAACCCCAAACAGTTCTGGCCATTATGATCGTACGTTTGCCTCCCCTTCCCAAGTCTCATCCTGTAGTCTTCTGTGCTGCCAAAGCACCTGTACTAGAAGAACATATCGGCCATGGAGAACCTTCATATTTTTATCCATAATCTAGATAGGATGATCATTGAAAGATTAATCCTAATCCAACTCAACCTCCTCAGGTTGGAATACATGAGACGGGTCTGAGAAGTTACGTCGAAGCTGAGAAATGAGATTGATGTCGTGCATATCCCGGTACCTATGAGGTAACTGCAACCGATAGGCAACTAGCCCAACTATCTCCAACACCTCAAATGGTCCAACGTACACTCGTTGAAAGTTTAACCTATCTCCTAACCCGTCAGTACCCCAACCTCGGTGGGAAACGTAGAAATAATTGATCCCTAACTTCAAACTCCAGAGGCCGTCTCTGCTGATCAGCATTATACTTCTGTCGAGACTTCGCAGTAGCCATCCTCTTCTGAATCAACTCTATCTGCTCTGTGGTCTCATGAACTAGACATTGTCCTAAAAAAGCTGCCTCTCCTGCCTCCCACCAACATAAGGGTGATTGGCATGTCATACCATACACAACCTCATAAGGTTCCATCTGAAAAGTTTCTTGAAAACTATTATTGTAATATAACTCCACAAGAGGTATATGATTCTCCCAAGAACCTCCAAAATCTAGATTTCATTCTCAGAGAATATCCTCAAGCACCAAAATTGTATGATAGGAATGGGTATTAGTATAAGTATGGTATGTTGTGCTCAAAATTACCTATGTACCCAAAGCCTTCTGAAGCCCCTTCCAGACCTGAGAAGTAAAACATGAATCCCTATCTAAAATAATGGAGTGTGGAACTCAATGTAGACGTACAATCTCTCGGATGTACAACCATCCCAGCTCATCAACACTGAAGGTATCCTTGACCAGAACGAAGTGAGCAACCAACATGATTCTGTCAATAAAAACCCAAAATGTGTCATTCCCTCAAGGCGATCTTGGAAAAATGATCATGACGTCCATCACAACATCATTCCACTTCAACTCGGGAATGGATAACTTCTATAAGAGCCATGTTGGCCGCAGATTCTCATCCTTCAATTTATGATAGGTGGAACACCTCATAACAAAACCAGTAACATTCCTCTTCACACATGGCCATGAATACTGATGGTGTAGATCATGATATATCTTGGTGATGCCAGGATGAACTGCCCAAACTGAGGAATGAGAGTCTCGTATTATCTCCTCAGGAATGTCTGCCAGCACCCATACATTCCCCTAGAAACAAAATATCTCATCCTTTCCTATGGCCTATATAGGACTAGGATCCTCTCCTGACACAATATTCCTTAGGACTAAGACTTTAGAATATGATAGTTTCCTCATTCAAACTCTATAAAAAATAGTAGATGTAACAACTACAAAAGATAGAAAAGTCTGCACCTGTCTGTCATGCACCTCCAAATGCATCTCAAAGAACAGAACCATAAGCTGCCACTCACTGCTGGCCTCTTGAATTTCATGTATCTGAGTCCCCCTGGTCAATGCATCATCCACTATGTTGCTTTTACCAGGTTTGTAGGCAAGCTCAAAGTCAAAGGACTGTAGGTACTCGACCCACCCTCATTGTCTTAAATTCAGATCATGCCGAGTGATGGTGAACTTGAGACTATTATGGTTGGTGAAAACCACAAAATGTTCTCCCAGAAGATAATGTCTCCAATAAAAGAAGGCATGAACAATAATATCCAACTCTAGATCATGTGTCTGGTAAATCTTCTCTTGTGGCCTCAACTGCTAAGACCCGTACGCAACGACTCCATCTCCCTACACAATCACAGCTCCAAGACCGATACTTGACGCATCAATATAAATGGTATAGATCTTTCCCGGCCCTAGAATGACTAGTAACAGTTCTGAAGTCATCCTTCATTTCATCTCTTGAAAGGAAGACTCACAAGAATCTAACCTTAAGAACTTCTTACCCTTCTTAGTCAGACCTGTCAGCAGTGCTGCTAAGCATGAAAACTATTGTATAAAACATATGTAGTATCAATCCAGCCCAATAAAACTCTTAAACTCAAAGAAGTTATTTGAATTCTCCCATTAAACTACTCCTTTCACTTTCTATGGCTCAACTAATACTTTTTCTTTTGAGATAATATGACCCAAAAAGTGAATCAGAGCCATCCAAAAGTGGCACTTTGAGAGCTTAGCGTATAACTGATGTTCTCTCAGTGTACTCAATATGATCTCAAGATACCTGGAATGGAATGGTCGAGTGTGATAGTACACCAAGATATCGTCCACAAAAAACCATGATAGAATCAATGTATGGATGGAACACTCAATTCCTCAGTGCCATGAAATCTTCAGGTGCATTCATGGGACCGAATGACATAACTGTATACTCATATAGACCATACCTTCTCTAGAATGCTATAAGAGGTATATCTGATGGTCTAATGTGTAACTGATGATTACTATACCTCAATTCTATCGTTGAGAACACCCGGGATCCTCTTAGATGGTCAAATAGATCATCGATCCTTAGTAAGGGATATCAGTTCTTTACCTTCAACTAGTTCAACTTTCGATAGTCCACACAAAGCCGGAGGGTGTTGTCTGACTTCTTCGCAAACAACACAACCGAACCCCATGGAGAAGTACTAGGTTGGATGAAACCCTTTTCCGGAAACTCCTCCAACTGTATCTTGAGATCCTGCAACTCTGGTGTAGCCATCCTATAAGAAGGAATGGACACTAGTGCCGCTTCTAGCACAATATCAATTGAGAAGTCTACCTCACGCAGTGGAGGAAAACCTAAATAGTCCTCTGAAAAGACATCTCTGAAATGATCCACCACTAGAGGAAAGTCTAACTGTGAAGTCCCCTAGTCCTCCAGATATTGATTAGCAATCCGGGCTATAACTCCTCCCAACCCATGATGCTTTGGACCCGTACTGCTCGCCTGGACATCTCATTCACCCCAATGAAGGAAGGATCCACCCACTAGTGATGTAAAAATCACTCTATGGCGATAAAAATCAATGAATTCTTGGAACGGATATAGAAATCCCATTCCGAGAATGAAATCATATCCTGTCATCTGTAGGACATAATTTTCCAATAAAAAGTTACATCCACCATCCTCTAGTGGGAACTCCATACATTGACGTACACCATCCATTTTAGTCCCCAATGGTGTGTCTAGCATCAAAAAATCAATAAAAGAAAATATTTAGAGACCAAGGATCTCCACAATAGGGATATAGAAAAAGCTATGGAAATCCCCTGTATCGAAATGATCAGAAGCTAAAACATAGGCTACTAAGATTGTACCTCCAACTGTAGAGGTTCCGGGATCCAGCTCCTGCTGGGCATGCACCACTAAAAAACTCTGGCCTATACCATGGCCCTGTTACCCAGACTGGATGCTCTAAGCTAATCCACCCTGCTATCGCTGAAGAACTGGAGACTGACTACCACATCCATGACCACCACCTCGGCCTGAAAGGTCGGAAGAACTCCAGTTCCAAGAATGGTGAAAAACTGGGGGTGCTTCTCTTGAAAGAGGAGTCATAGAAGAACCTCTGTCACCAGATGCTGGTGAGAATAACTGACAAAAGCCCTAAAGGTAACCCATCTTTCTGCATGATCAGCACTCTACTAGGTCTCTCCGGAAAAGTGGCCTCGTATTCCCACTATTCCCACAATGGTTGCATACCACCTGGATACAAGAATATGTATCCTGCCTACTCTGATATCATCATGCAAACTCCCTATGGTGCTTCCTACTATTAGGAAGAGGGATATTAACTCATGATGATGAACCACCCTGGCTCAATGCTCCAAAATCCCTCAAATTACACTCTATGATTTATTCCTAGTTGACGATAGAGGACATCGAAGTCCACCTAAATATGTTCACCTGAGATTGGATGTTGTCGTATAGACCATCCTCAAACTTCCTTTCAAGGAACAACTCATCACCTCATGAAATAGGCGTGAAATTTTTCAGCTCTGTAAAGCGGGAGGAATACTCCATAATAATAAGAGTACCATCCTCCAGACTCATGAACTATAGGGCATGATCAACCCTCAATGTCTCTATATAGACCTAATCATAGAAGTTGCACCGAAACTCATCCCAAGACATATTTTTCTGGTAGACTGCCTATGATATCACATCCCACCACCTCTTGGTGGAGTCTTGAAGCATGTATGTAGTGAGCTTCACCCTTTTATCTGGAGGTATCTCTAGATGCTCGAAAATTGTCTGCATGGCTTCTAGCAAGGACTCCACAGCCTGAGGTCCTCCATCCCCTGAGAAAGTCGGAGGATTCTTATACTGAAAGTCTCGTGACAACTCTTCCAATGACTAGGTAAGAGACAATGCTCCATGAAAGGACTAAATCATTCTCAAAAATCAATCGTTGAACTTAACATCAGCACCTATGACAAGAACAACAGCTGGTTCCAAGGATGGAACAACTGGAGGATCTGCTGGGAGTCCCTAATCAATCTTGTCTGGTGTCTGATCACCGCCTAGCAACTGGCATACAAACGAAGGACATCACCGTGGAATGAATCTTCAAGGTCAATTGCAGACCTTAGATCATGATTATCAAGGACTAAAAACAAGAAGTATAAGAATGGTACATGAGAAATAAAGAATTCATGTTTTACAAAACATGACTACACAGCATGTACAATTCCAACACGACGTGTTCCCTTATTTCGTATACATGGGCCTGTACACCTTCCCAAACTGGTCGTGTAACACCCAAAACACACGACATGTTTTCTTAACACACGGACTATACATTAAATCTATTTCCCTTCCCAAGTCCTTCTACATGGTTAAGCCACACGACTCTCCTAATACAAGACTACTGGGAATGTGCAAGGTAGACCCGGAGAGTACTAGACAAGCTTCGCCTAGAATGTGTGGTTAGTGACACAGCCTGACACACAACACACACTACACGGTGGGTTTAAAGAAGACATAGCATGTACATGTATGGATAACATCTACCTGTGTTGTTCGTGACATGGTCGGGTACATGGGTCAGACTATAGGACATGTTCAATCCTGACACGACGTGTATATATTAACGTTTATCCGTCCATGTTTTTAGTTACATGGGCAGACACAGGGTCAACATTCCTCAGTGTTTTCAACTGGTACATGGTGTGTTCCCACAAAAAAATCCCTATCTCGTGTCTCTGCCCACACTGTTTATGAAACAGTTAGATACTACACGACACTCATATAAAGTACACGGCGTGTATGTAAGACAAACAGTTTCTCCCTGAATATATAAACAGATGTTGTGTAGTCAATACTACACATCATGTATTCTATGTTTCTCCAGACAGTAAGCCTCAAAATGTTCTCTAGGACCCAGAAAAACACAAAAAAGAACATTGGGTGTGCCAAATTCCGATCTGTGGGGGCCCATACTCCCCATGAATCAATGTTTTGCATCTTATACCTGTTATAACAAGGCAACAAAGGAAATGATCAACCAAATTTCTATCCATAAGGTCCTATAACACCTCAAGAACCAATTTTTGGCATTAATTCAAGAAAAACCTTAAACATCCAATACCCTATCAAAAATGCATATATTCTTATCAAGGCATCTATCAAAAAAGTATTCACATTATTCAAAATGTTTATCACAACATCCTGAAATCTCTAATGCATTCTAGATGACCCGGCAAGAATGCATGACATGTGATTTCTAGAAAGTGCCTATATGATGCATGAGATGGAATACCCTCCTCTCATCAGGATGTGATTGAAATAGAACCTCAATAACATCAATAGTAATAACCCAAAAAATGTGAGTAACCCAAAGGTGAAAATCAGATCAATCATAACTTGCAAATCCAGAATAAATTGCAATAAATGAGGTAGATTGGCTTTTCCCTATACGCGGGTTAGCTACTCCCAGGCACAACTTATTACCAAGTACATATTCCTTCATATCCCTGGATAAATTCTCCAAATAGTAAATAAAGAGAAAAGAATCCCTATGATACCACTTTGTAATATCCCTGTTCCAGAAGCTACCAAGATGTGACCCGTACCCGGTTGGTCACATGGCCTCAAGCGGATTTCCGCACACTCCAGAGGCTACTGACTTGCAGCGACGACTTGTATGTGATAGTGGGTAAAATAGACCCTCATTGGCAGAGTACACATTGTAAGTAAACAACACAAAATAGAAAAAGAAGTTAATATCCAACAATAATAAACAACGGAAGACTAGAATAATAAACAACTAGATCACACACACACACACATATATATATATAATGAGGCCTAATCCATATGTCTAGGAAAGCAGCAAATGAAGTCACAATGCTAGAAATACAAACAGTTCTAAACCAAAGAACAAAAGAAAAAGGTAAAAAACTCCTCAGCATCGCAAGCCTAAGCTTGGTCACATGCTCTCCAGATACACAACAAGTCATGTACCTGATGTTGAAGGGCACTTTCCCTTATCTATACCTCTAGTAATATAATCTATTTGGGACCAAAAGTAAGACCCAAACAGGGTGTGAGAATAATTCGCAGTAGGCATCCACCTAAAGATTTGTGCCTAACTGTCAATGAATATATGGAAGGTAAAAGTATAGAAAGTACTAAACAAGAATTTACTATGTAGAAAACAATCCACTGTTTCAATATCTAGCAACAACAAAACAAATAGCTAAACACCCAATAGGTAACCCTCTAGGAAGTACTCACAACCGTCCACTCTGGTCCTACCTAAGAAGTATAAGAAACCCTCTAGGTAGTGTATTCATCCTAAACCCTCGGGTTCAGTATATAAATATTCTTTGAGGAAGCGCTCATAGTCAACTTCCCTTTTAGTCTAAGATAGTCAGGAACTCTTGGAGGAAGCTCACATGGTCAATTCCTCTAATATCCCCAAGGTAAAGGACTCTCTAAGGAAGCTCACTCAGTCAATTCCCCTTATATCCCAGGTCGTTCATAGACTATCTGAACAGCCACTCACCATCAATTCCCCTTATATTCTAAATCAATTAAAAATAATTCAAATAGTCTCTGAAGAATCTCACTCCATCAATTCCCCTTATAGACTAAAGCAGTCAAGGACTCTATAAAGAAGCTCACTCGGTCAATTCCCCTTATAGTCCACTACACAAGGTTATTATGGCCCTGTGTAGGCCAATGAGAATAGCAACACAATACGGAAAAAGTAAACCTACAAAACTACATGGATAATCAGTCTACGACATATCAAGCATGTCAGAATGCAAACTCTCCATCCTACAGCAATCATCATGGAAAACATGCAATGCATCCAAATTGGCTAAATAGGTCCAAACGGTTGTAAACAAAACATGCATGGGAAAACATCCAAACAATAGAAATCAAACCTATTAATATCCAAATAAACTCTACATAAACATGCGAGCATGGTATAAAATCAACAGGGGTAAAATGGTAACCATGAAATACCATGTTCAAGGTTATTGGTGTTATTTGCACATAATACTCAAAGACATTGAACAGAATGGCACAAACCCCCTACCTCATCATTGTAGGAATGATATACGTGATCCTTGAAGCTTTAATCATCCTAGAATTATAAATTTCTACAATAAAGTCTAAAATGTTCAACCCACGATATCTCATGAGAGAAGAGAAATCAAAAGTTGGTGCTCTAGTAGAATAGAGAACTCACTGATGTGATTCCAACGCAACCTAATATGTTTGATTGGGAGGATGGATGGACGAATGGGGTGTTTGTCGAATATTTATGTCTATACGATGCTCCTAGTTGGCATGAACGACGAAGGAGTTGTTTCTATCGATTAGAGGCGGCCCTGATGTGTTTAATGAAAAAAAAGAAAGTACATGGCGTGTAGTTTTGAAGTACATGACATGTAATTTCTATTTCCGTACTATGCTTTAAGCATACTCTAAGTCACCCCCACATGTCCATGTGTGTGGCTACTACACGACCAACACACGGCCTCGTACGACAAGGCAGTACACAACAAGTACACAACAAGTACACGACCTGTACTTAGAAAATTTCTAGAATTTCATATTTTTCTAAAAAATGACCAGAAAAAGAAAAAGATACCTGAAATAAGATCCAGGTTCTCACAATAACTACTAGAGTCATGTTCACATAAATTAATAAATGGTTGAGGTGTTTTTGAAAACTCATTTTGGGTGGATGGATCTATAGATTTTTCAACATGGTGGATGGTATTGATCATTAGTTGTGGATGATGTTCTCACTATATAAATCCATATTTTATGGTGAGTGTCATCATCAAATTCATGAATGGTATTTAGTCGAAATTTATAGATTATGGTCCAATATAATGAGAGGATGGATGTAACCATTCCTCAATTTGTTGGGTTGTTGAGATGATGGTGTGTTATCATCCATTGATTGATGGATCTCACTATTCCTTTTGTTTTTGGGTAGTTAAACTGATGGAGGTTTATCTATCATTAAAGTATTTATATCACCATTTCCATGGGACATTGGGATGTTGGGATAATGTGATAGTTTGAGGGACTTTTGGAATACGTTAAAGTTTTTTGTATGAGATGTGGATATTACTTTCTATTTAAATTATTTAGTATCATTTGAAAAGAGGTTATAGTAAAATGTATTTATATGAGATACTGATGTTTTTATGGTATAAATTATTTTGGATACATTGTTCCACTCCCTCATTTTTTGATTGTTGTAAATGCTTCTTTGTGGTTGTTGGGATGGACTAAAGTATGTTATGTAATTTATGATTGAGTTCTATTGAAATTTATTTCTATTTGAATCTAAATGTATAAATATGGATGTACGATAGGAACATATTGGTGGAAGCCGACTTTGTTCATACTAACACTATAAAAAGTCCACGTGTAACACGTGTAGGTATTATGGATTGGAGATCATGAAAGGGATCAAATCCAAGTGTTAGACCATAGTAACCAGGGATGTTTTTCGAATGCATGGGATGGATGGAAGAATAACCATGGTGGTTATTTGCATCAATAAAGATTTTATATTATGGATTTTGTGTATTTTCTTATATAATTGGACTTGAGAGATATTATCATATAAACTTTTTGTATGACTGTATATCATGTATACATTATTTGATATGTATGGTTGTGAATTTCGACCACTTATTTCAATTATATATTATTTATTCAGTTTTTTTAGATAAAATTAATCCACTAGGTTATGATATTATGACCTTTAATATTAATTTACACTTAGGTTATTGTCTCCCCAATATAATATAATATACCAAAACAAGTAATCAGTAGCCTTTTGCATACAGGGATGCATGCCACAAGCCCAATGACCCCCCGACCCGAAGAACTAGTAAAGTGACTCCCAAGTTGGGTGCAGGACAATGGTCATAGTTTTTGTTAAAAATGTATGACATGATGGACTTGAAGTGTAATTTTTTGAAATGTACAAATTTTTTTTCTTTTCTAGGAAGGGTCGTATAAAATTCTGGTTAATATTTCATAAATTTTAATTAAACTTATGATTAATATATTAATAAACACTTGTTTAAGGTATAGCGGTTTGGTTCATTGAGAAATTTTCCTAAGGGAGTTTTCTGATATTTTATACAGATGAAATTGCATTGTGACTATAATTTACATGATTTATAGTCATTCTAGTCTTGTGTTGGTAGTTATTTATTTGCAATTATGGATTCATGGGGCATTATTCATGGAATAATACTTCAATGATCATAAAAATCTATATAATTTTATCTATTTTTAATGGAGAATATATGGGTATGATATAAGTATATTTTTTGTTTAATTTCTATAAGATTTATGCAATTAATCCCTTTCATGATGTGGAAATGATCTATCATGCCCTGATGACTTAAATTTCAGTGATGGTATATATTAATCATCCATATAATTTCATCAATGTTATAGAAATTTCTATTGATACATAATTGATCCTAGGTTCTTAATTTGTGTTATTTGAGTTCAATTTGTTTTCATTATCCCCTTAATATTAATAGATCTATAGTGGTGGCGTAGGATGAGTAATATTTATTTTCTTCCAATATTTTCTCCATGTATTTCATTCATGTTCTCTATGGTAGTGAGTTTTTATTGAGTTTATTGGACATGTGTTGGGAAATTTTTGAGGATTTATATTTTTCATTTTTGGGGATTCCCATTCATTGTCGAGGAATTTTGATATACTCTTCCCCCCTTTCATGTTGTACATTAATTGGAGAATCATCAAGTGTTGATGTGGATTTGAGAACACTATTTAATATTATGTACAATGGGAAACTAAAATGAATTTTATTTCATCAATTGTATGTGTAAAATTATACTAAAGAAAATAATAAATCTAATTTTGGAAATTTGAATTAAAATGGGTGATACACATGTGTTTTCATGATTTATTGATACTGATTATGTGATATATAACTATTTGTAGTTTTTACATAGATACATTATTGTATAAATGTTTTATGTTTTATTTTTATTAACATATTATTGAAATCAATTTTCAAAAAAAGGATAAACATGTAAATATAGTAATGAATTTTTTTTGAAAGATCTAGAATTTTTATCTTGTTTACAATGAAATAGATGATAAATGAATTTTATGAAATGTTTTAAAAAGGGGATTCCTAACATGACATGTTATTGGAAGTGGTTTCTATATTTGTTGGGATTATTTTTTGAATTTCTAAGGTAAATGAGATTATTAAAGGGTTTTTTCGATAATTATTATAATTTGAATTGAAAAATGTTGTTGGTGTTATGGTTTCCATTTTAGGATTAAGAATATAGGATATATTCATTGATGTAACAGTAGTTCCATGACTGATTATGTGTGAAGAGTTTATGGATATGGGTTTTTTTCAGTTTTCATGTGATTTAGGATCATGTTTTTGTGGTTAGTTTTGTGATGTTATTTTTTTTGATAATTTTCAAGTTGAAAATAAATATAATTTGTAATAATGAATGTCATAATGGGTGTCAGAGAGAAATAAGAAATTATAGGTTGTTAGTAGACTATTAATAGTTTATATTGAAGGGAAATAGTTAGAATTAAAAGTGTATAATGGATAAATAATGGTCTTTTTTTAATTGTTTTATTGAATTGATAATTTAATGTAACATTATAGATAAATGGTATATATGGATAAATTCTAGTGGTGGGATAAAATCGAAAATTGTGAATAGTTCCTAGAGTTGTTTGTAGGGAATATAGGGAAAGTATTGGGATAATAATATGAATATATAGTAGTTTGTGGAAGTGGAATTTAATTGGATTTTTATTGTAATTTAATTGTTATTTAGGTGTGAACATTCTATGTAGGGTTTGTGGGGGTATATATTTACCTGTATGTTATATGGTATTTCATATGAAACCCACCTGAGTCATATAACTTTAATGATACCCCAATTTTGAGGTTCCATTTGTTTTTTCATAAATCATGGTTAGTGAGGTAACATATGGATGAATACAGACTATTCCCTAATCTCCCATTAATCTGTATCATGTGATTTGATTTCTTGAGTTAGGTATAATCCTACGGGTTGTAACACCTTAAATCAATAGTATGTGATATATTGGATTACATGATAACGTGTTTCATAAAATTATATATTCTAAGGGTTGATTATAATGTGGGAATGGAATGAGTTTGATGTCCATTATGTTCATGATACTGTATTATAATGGATATGCAGTTTTGATATCTGGGGGAGGATATGTGTAGAAAATTATATAAATGTAATGATAATGTTGGTGATATTATATGTGGCATTGTTATGATATTGAATATTATTTGTTGTGGCATGGATGTAAAATGGATTAAGAGGAATATATATTTTCATTAGTTCTGTAATAGGAAAAAATATTTTTCATATTGTTTCAGCATACATCATTTATATATTCATGAAGTATTATGTTATTATACTAGTATGCGCTATAGGGTGAGGGAGCCCTGGTGAGGTTTGGTGATTGTTGACCTGGTAGATGCTTCCTAGTTATATGGTTTATTCACTCTTGCATTATCATGATTCCAACACATTTCCTGAGATTTATTGAGGAGGATCTTATATGGTAAACATTAATACTTATATTTATATATATATATATATATATTCTAGGTTTTCATGTAATGTTTGGAGATTTATTTAGAAATTAATAGCTCAACTCTTGGACCTATGGTTAGAGTTTATATCTTGGACATTATTTTCATAATATTTTTTTAGTGACTTAGTATCTATATGACATTCATGTGTTATGGTATATCTATTTCATTAAATATTTTGGTGTTCATTAGTATTTACCTTTTATATGCAGGTTCTAATGATTTATAATGTAAATTCCTCCCAGTTTCATTTTATATACCTTTAATGCTAGTCCCCAACCTAGAATTAATTAGAGGAAGCACTTCGGGGTTACTATCATATTCACATAAGTCCCATGAATGGTTCTTAATGATGGAAACTCATGAAAAATATACACACATAATTATATTTTTCCAAATACAAAAATATTCAATTATATATATATAATTATGTTAACTAATATATAAATGTGTCTCTGTGATTTAGTGTGTATCAATATATTAGTATATTATATGTAATTTAATATATTATAATATATACATATATATTATATGTTTAGTTATATATATATAATAATATATAATAATCGATATCTGTTTCTAAATAGATGCCTTGAACATTGGACCAAGTATTTCGCAATGTTCAAATCCTATGATGCACACATTAACATTTTAATTGTAAGGTAAGAGGACCCTATTTCCATAACTTGATATGTAAGGGTTTAATCAACATATTATTAATATTGTGTACTTTTTAGGGAGAAGGGATAGTTCTTTATATTGAACTTGCGGTAGGAATAAGCAGCACCAAAGGTTATATAGGTTAGAATAATGGGCTACTTGGGAGGTGAGTGGATAAAACATCAAATAATAGTAATAAAATTATAATATTTAAATTAAAGGGGATGATATAATAATAAATTATTATTGTAATAAAATTAAGTGTAGGTTCAATATTAAATAAATAATAAAATATAATCTTTTTTGATAAATAAAAACAAGACTAATTCACTTACATTTAATTCATAAAAAAAATTAGTGCTGATAAATTACGAAATAGTTTAAATAATATCTAATTTATAAAAAAAATTCTCTGGGATATTATATTTCTACGATAAATATTTATACAAATTTATAAATGTATTCAATGAAAAAAAAATCTTACAGTTCATTATAATGCTCAATGGAGATTATTGTGGTCACTGTTCATGGTACAATACGGTGTGATGACTTTTTACCCAATTTTATATTTTTTTTAAAAATATTATATAAAATATTTTAGGATATTTTTTTTATTCATCTTTTAATATTTTCATTTTCATTCTATTACAGATGTTTATCATGTGTCTCATGCATATTATATTATAGTTGTATTTTATTATTAGTTTTCATTGTTATATTTTATTTCATAAATATGAATTTATGTATAATTGAATTAGGATAAATACTCTTATGTGTATGATACTTCTTATTGGTTCTATGCCCCAACCCCCAACCAAATATTTGTGAGATTTAGGTTTCATATATATCTCACTGAGGACTTAATATAGGTCCCAATGGGTCTGCAGGTCCTTTAAAAACCACTCATTGTAATAGTTAATGTTAATGATAATCCATTTTTGGAGATGGAATTTAAATACATTGATGAATTTTTTCTAGAAAAATAAAACATATTAAAAATTTAAAGAGAAGTTAGATTACATTTTTCTTGAGTTCTTAAGTTATAAATACGAAAGATTGATTTTTTTCTTTCATAATTAAAATATTCTTAAGAGCTCCATAAATTATTAAGGAACGAATGTTCTAGTTTGGTATATAAAACTATATAAATTATGAATAAATTGTATTAGGAAAATTATGTAAAGGATATAAATGAAATGGATTTTATATGTTTCCTTAGTTTTCATTTATATTTTATTTCTATAAAAATAAAAATTTTCTATTTGGATGCATTAGATACATGATTCCAATGAAAACATAATAATTTATATATTATGGTAGTGAAAATGTATTGTCTTCTATAGGAGGAATAATTTATTATGGCATTAGTTACAAAAAATAAAATCATATTTTGATTTATGGTTTCATGTTTGTTTATTGGGAAAGTAAAACTACAAAATGAAAGCATTCATATAGAAGAGATAAATACCAAATTTAAGATGAAATTTTAGTCACACATAACATAATGGAATATGAATATTTTGGGTAATTACATTATATTTATCAAATTATTTTAATGAAATTATAACTTATGGGTATGAAAGTAGAAGTAAGATATACTGTGGTTATTGGGTGTGAAAACTAAAGTGTAACCAATTTTGAAAATATAGAAATGTAATCCAATATGGTGGAACATATTTATTTCAAATACCAATTATAAACAGTGGTGGAGCAATGTGTTCAGTATAATGTTTATTATTTTTCAATTAATTAATATGTTATGTATATCTTTATAAATCTAAATATATATGATGCATTACATAACATGTCAATCTTTTGGGTATTAATTCTCTACCAAAATCCATATGATTAGATTTTTCATGTATTCACTATTTCATTAGTTTATTTAATTTAATAATATGGTTAATATTTGGGAGTTTCTCATAGTATGAGTTAGGAATTCCTAAACAATGGATGATGAGAAAAAAATAAATGATGAAATTAGGGGGGTTCCATGTATGGATAAACATAAGTACATGTTGTATTTTCTTAAAAATTATTCCACAAAATAAAAAGGTGCTTATTTTTGATTATTTAACAAAATTAGTGTATTCGTGAGTTATTTTGAATATCACTTGATATGAAATATTTTAAAAGGGGTATTGATGAAATTTACGTAATGGAACTTGATCAACATTGTATAATTATTTTCCCAAAGAGTTGTTTTTCTCTCGCATCAATCACTCTATCAAGTAATTTGGTGATTAGATAATACTCACATTAGGTGCATATTATGTATTTATTTAATGATAGAATGGTTTATGATTTATGACCAGGTATTCATGTTGTAATAATTCTCAACATTCACATGGATATATTTTAGTTTTATTGGACATTCACTGAAGGAAAAAATAATGTTTTTATGAAAAACAGATAACCACATTATAAAGAATGAAAAACACATTTTAATAACTTGTATATGGAAATTGATAATTAATTCTATTTTATAATAAATAGAATTCTTAAGATTGTTGATGAATCATTTTTACTCATAGGATAAAATCATGTCATCGTAATTTCACATTACATCAAGGTTGTGTCATGATCATTATTATTGAAAATTTTATATTGAAAATCAAAACAAAATGAAATAAAATTATTTAACATCCTATATCAATTCACCTTTTTGATCATGAGTGATACAAAACCATATACACACCTCCCAATATATAAGAGGTAGTTTACTAAAGGTGAGGGACTAAATCATGAATTGGGGATACTATGACCTTGAAACCAAGTGACATTAAACAAAAAACGTATTAAAATAAGTAAAAATAAATAGCAAAATAAGATACATAAAAAAATAAATATATAATAACTTCATATTAAATAAAGAAAATGTTAATCATAATATTACACATCAATGTAATAATATCCCCATAGGGATCCAATGAATATGTGTAACTAAAAATAATAATATAAATATTGATGTATAAAAGTAAATGGGTCCCAGAGTATACACTAGAATCACCTCTATCATCAAAAAACTCTACTTGATTATAATCCCATCATATGATCCATTACCTAATGTTGGATTATATTAAATGTAAATTAATACTAGATACATGTTAAATAGTGATTTCTAAACATTAATGGGAAATTATTAAAAGTTACATTTATTAGTGATTTTAGAGTGAGGTCTATGTTCAAGATATAAAATTTAGAAAAGATAAAAAATAAATAATAGAGAAATATATATCCATTTGGATCACATAGATATTAATCCACTCCACTACCATCCATACTCCATGATAATATTTGTACCCAAAAAGTAGATCAATTTTAAAGGTGAGAGAACCAGTTATGAAATATTCCTTTTACAAATACCTAGAGGTAAAACCAAGTCATTTTAGAAGTGTCTAATCCCTGTCTATGACATGGCATATGATCACTATTCACAACCTAGACTTCTTTTTTAGATGTGGAATAAGAAAAAAAAAGTAATTATTTAAATGGAAAAACAAAATCTAATCATGAAAATATTACAAATAGATAATGAAAATGAAAATATTACCAAAAAATGAAAGTAAAAAACCAATATAAATATCTAAATAGGGTGGTGATGAACATTGATTATCCTGATCATCAAAGTAGTTTGTGAAGGATCCGTACAAGTCACTTTGTTATCACATAATGGAAGCACAAGTTTCAAAGCTTCAAGATCAAATGTGATTCAAAAAATCATATCATGAAAATTCATTTGAGAAGTTTTTTTAAATGATATATATTTCATTGTTTTATAATCAGTAATCATATCTTTAACCAATTATTGACATATAATCATTAATTTAAAAGTTTTCTCAATGCATCAGAAGATCTAATCACTACAAGCCACATTTTACTAAATAAAAAATGGAATATTACCATTTCGTGTAAATTGAAAATGGGTTTGTAATTAAAAAAGAGTTCACTAATTCTTTTGCTGCTACCTAAATATTGTTAAAATAATTTATATGTTCATTAATTTAAATGAATATTATTTCATATAATGAAATCTAATAAAATTGTAATTTATTGGTTCCAGAATCCACCCAGAGGCACCCCGTACCCGGTTGGTCACATGGCCTCAAGCGCATTTTCCCTAATACATGAGGCTATCGACTAGCAGCGAGGATCTGGGGTGTGATTTTAGGGAAAATTACCATCAATGGAAGTGTAACACAACAGAAGAGAAAAACAGATAACAATAGTGGAATCAGTAATAATCCATTCAAAAATAAACAGAGGAAGTCTGAAGAAGTAAACATCTAGAATATACATTTATCAAATGACGCATGATACACATGTATAGGAAAATAGCTAGACACTTCACAAAGATGGTATACAGAACAGTACTAAGCCACATAAAAAAGAAAATAGGTAAACTTCTACTCAGCATCGCAATCCTTAGCTTGGTCCCATGCTCTCCATCTCTACAACATATCATGTATCTGAAGTAGAAGGGAACTTTCCTTTATTGATACCTGCAGCAATATAATCTGTTTGGGCCCAAATGCATAGCCCAAATAGGGTGTGAGACAAAATTCCTATAGGAAATCACCACAAGATCTATGCCCAATAGTCAGAGAATATATGTAAGGTAATATTAAAAAGAAACTAGTAAACAAGGAAGCACTCAGCAGTAACCAGTCCTACAGATTCAATCCAATCAGTTCTATACATGAACAATAGAAAAAGTAGGGAACCCTCTGGGTAGTTCTCTCAGCATAACCCCTCTAGTTCAATCAAAACAAGGATACTATAGAGACTCTCTCAAGAAGATCTCTCAGTCAATTCCCTTTATAGTCCCAAGAATTTATATATACTCTATGAGGAAACTCACATGTCAATTCCCCTTATAGTCTAAGGTAATCAAGGACTCTTTGAGGAAGCTGACACGGTCAATTCCCCTTAAATCCCAAAGAGGTCAAAGACTATCTAAGGAAGCTCACTCGGTCAATTCCACTTATAGTCCAAAGTGGTTAAAATACTCTCTGATTAAGCTAACTTAGTCAATTATCCTTATAGTCTAATGTAATTCAAAGAATCTCTAAGGAAGCTCCCTCAGTCAATTCTCTTTATTGTCTCCTACCCTAGGTTCTGATGGCCCTGTGTAAGTCAACGATCATTGTAATGAAATACGGACAAATTAATACTCATGAAGAACTTGGATAAATAGTCTATAACATCTCAGGCATGTCAGATAAAAATAATCAATCCATCCAATAGTACTAGTCATGGGAAACATCAAGGAAGCCTAACGGCTAAATAGGACCAAACGACCATAAATATAAAATGCATGGGAAACCACATCCAAACATATCAAACAACCATATTCACATCCAACTATCCTCTATTTACACATACTAGCATATCAGGCAATTGATAGGGATAAAATGGTAAACAGTCAACACCCCGTTCAAGGGTATTGGGCCACATTGCACATAATACTAAAAGACATTCAACAAAAAGGCACAAACCACCTACCTCGATGTTTTAGGATTGTTAAATTCCAGCATCGACCCATGGATCAAACTATAACGTGGTAGATCTACAAAAACATCTAATAATTTCATCCCATGATTTCTCACGAGATTGGAGAATACAGAAGATGGTGCTCTGGGAGAAAATATAACTCACCAATTTGATTCCAATGCAACTTATGGTGTTCGATTTGGAGGACGGATGCTCGCTCTGGGGCTCGTCGAATATCCAAAGCTGTATGGTGCCCTTGGACGAAGAAGTCAAAGAAGAACATGTTTATGTCGATAATAAGTGATCCCAGTTAATTTAATAAAAAACAAAATACATGGCGTGTACTCTTGTTTTTTTAACTCCACTTTAGGAGGCCTCCAAGTCACCCCCACATGTCCGTGTTCTTGGATGCTACATGGTGTGTAATCAGAAAGTACATAGTGTGTACTTAAAAAATTTCCATAAATTCCACTTTTCTACAAAAACAACCAGAAAAGGAAAACATACCTGAAAAAGAAGATCTGGGTTCTTACAAACTTCACCCCTTAAAGAAATTAGTCTCTGATCTTCCATAGCAAGGTGGAATAGAAGAAAAAACCCCGAATAGCTCTGGCCACTGTTCTCGTACATTGGCCTCCCTCTCCCATGTCAGGTCCTGTACTCACTCGTGCTTCCATATCGATCATACCAGAGGAATAGACCGGCAAAAAAGAACCTTAATACTTAGATCAAAGATCTGAATAGGATGCTCCTCAAGTGATGCATCCACTTCCAAATCAACCTCATCATGTTGAAAGACATGAGACGGGTCTGTGAAGTTACGTCTATGTTGAGAAACATGGAAGACGTCGTGCAATGCCCATTACCTATGAGGTAACTACAACCGATATGAAACCGACCCAACTCTCTCTAACAACTCAAACAGTCTGACATACCTTGGTGAAAGCTTACCCTGTCTCTTAATCCTCCGGGGCCCCAACCTCAGCAAGACACACACAAAAACCAGATCCCGACCTCAACCTCCAGAGGAAATCTTCACTGGTTAGTATAAGACATTTTTCGAGTCTGTGTAGTAGCCATAATCATCTGAATCAACTCTACTAGATCTATAGTCTTCTAAACAAGACAAGGTCCCATAATAGCTTCCTCTGCTACCTCCAACCAACATAAGGGTGATCGGTATGGCCTATAGTAGAATGCCTCATAAGGTTCCATCTTAATAGTTTCTTGAAAATTATTATTGTAGGAAAACTCCACAAGGACTGCGTGTTTGTCCCAAGAACCTCTAAAATCCAGGATGCATGCATGATGAATGTCCCCAAGAACCTGAATCATATGCTCAGACTGGTCATCTATCTGGTTATGGTAAGCTGTACTCATATGTACCTATGTACACAATGCCTTCTGAATCCCCTGCTATACCCGAGAAGTAAAACATACATCTCTCTCTTAAACAATGCAATTTGGAACTCTATATAAGTTCACAATCTCATGGATGTACAATCATCCGAGCTAATCAACACTGAAGGTCTCTTTTATTGACAAGAAGTGATAAACCTTAATGAGTCTATCAATGACAACCCAAAAAACAACATTTCCTTGAGGTGACCTCAGTAAACATGTCATTAAATCCATTGCGACATCATCCCACTTCCACTTGGGAATAAGAAACTACTACAAAAGTACTACTGGTACTTGATGCTCCAGCTTCACCTTCTGATAGGTGGAATAATTCCTAAAAAACAAGGAACATCTCTCTTCATAGCTGGCCACCGATACTGATGATGTAGATCACGATAAGTCATGGTGACACCTGGATGAACGTCCCATACTATGGAGTGAAATTCCTCCATCATCTCCTCGCTTATGTATGATGGCACCCACATGTCCCCTTGGAAACAAAATATATCATCCTCATCTATGGTCTATCCAGGAATAATGTCCTCTCTTGACCTGTTTTTCCATAGGACAAGGCCTTCATAATATGATAGTTTACTCATTCGAACTCGATCAAGAAGAGTAGAGGTAAAAGACACAATAGAATGAAAAGTATGACCCTTTTTGTAATGCACCTTCAAATTCACCTCAAGGAACATATCCATAAGCTTCCACTCACTGTTGGCCTCCTGAATAGCCTGTATCTGATTCATCCTTCTAAACGCATCATCCACTACATTGCCTCTCCTAGGCGTATATGAATTCTAAAAGTCAAAGGACTGAAGGTACTCAACATACATTCGCTTTCTCAAATTCTGATCATGTTGAGTGAAGATGTACTTGAGACTCTTGTATTTAGTGAAAACCACAAAATGATCTCTCACAAGATAATGTCTCCAACAGCGCAAGGCATGTACAACTGCAGCCAACTCAAGATCGTGTTTCAGGTAATTTCTCTCATGTGGCCCCAACTTCCAAGACCCATACGCAATGACTCTTTCTCCATGCATAAGTACAGCTCCCAGCCCAATACATGAAGCTTTGTAGTATATAGTATATCTCTTGCATAGATCTAGAAATACTAGTTTTGGGGGTGAAGTCAACCTACCTTTCAGCCCCTGAAATATTTACTCACAAAATCTGACCATAAGAACTTTTCACCCTTCTTATTCTGGCCTGTCAGTGGCGCTTCTAAGTGTGAAAAGTACTTTATAAAACGTCTGTAGTATCCAGCTAGACCTAAAAAACTCTGTACCTCAATGACATTCATCAGATGCTCCCAGGATACTAATGCTCTCATTATATCTGGGTCTAATGATACTCTTGTCTCTGAGATAACATGACCCATGAAGTGAATCTGGTCCATCCAAAAGTGGAATTTTGAGAGCTTAGCATATAACTGATGCTCTCTCAGTGTACTCAAAATGATCACAAAATGTGTGGAATGGTCGTGTCGGGTGTGAGAGTACACCATGATATCATCCAGAAAGACCACCTCGAAATAATCCATATATGGATGGAACACTCGGATCATCAACACCATGAAAAATGCATGCACATTCATTAGACTGAATGGCATAACCACATACTCATATAGACCATACCTGCCCCGGAAGGCTGTGAGAGGTATATCAGATGGTCTAATGAAAAAATGATGGTAACTGGAACTCAATTCAATCTTCAAGTACACCCGAGATCCTCAATGATGATCAAAGAGATCTTCAATCCTGGTTAAGGTATATCTGTTCTTGACCGTCAACTGGTTCAGCCTCTGATAATCCACACAAAGCCTGAGGGTACCGTCATTCTTCCTCACAAATAGTATAGGCGAAACCGAAGGAGAAGTACTGGGTCGGATGATACCATATTCCTGTAACTCCTCCAAATTCTTATTGATCTCTTATAACTCTGGTGTAGCCATTTTATAAGGATAAATGAATAATGGTGTCGCTCCTAGAACAAGCTCTAATGAAATGTCTACCTCACGCTCCAGAGGTACACTTGAAAATCCTTCTGTAAAGACATCTCTGAAATGACCCACCATTGGAGGAAAGTCCATCTATGAAAAGCCCTGGGCCTCTAGATAATGACTAGTAATCTAGGAGGTAACTACTCCTAATCCATGATGGTCGGGTATTTCTCTGCTCACCTAGACATCCCACTCACCCTTATGAAGAAAATATCTTCCCTCCGGTGATGTGAACCTCACCCTACGACGATATAAATCGAAGACTTCCTGGAAGGGAACTAACTAGTCCATTCCATGAATGACATCATATCCTGTCATCCCTAGGACATAGATGTCCAATAAAAAGTGACACCCAAAAACCTCTAGAATGAACTCCTTGTACTGATGTACATTCACAGTTCAGGTCCCCAATGGAGTGTCTAGTGTCAAGATATCAGAATATGAAAAGATGAAGAGCCCAAGGCCCTCCACCACCACAAATGATATAAAGATATGGGAAGCCCATGAATAGAAAAGAACAGAAGCAGAAACTGAGACTACTAAGATCATACCTCGAACTATAGAAGGGCTGGGATCCTTCTCCCACTAGGTATGATCCACTACAATTGTCTTGATGGTACCACGACCCTGTGACCATGCCTGACCACTCTGAGCTGATCTACCTTGATGTCACTGAAAACCGGTTGACTGGCTACCATGTCCATGACCTCCACCTCGGCCTGTACGGCTGAAAGCAATCCAGTTCCTAGACTGGTGAGAAACTATTGGTGCTTCTCCTGAAGGAGGAGTAATGGAGGAACCCCTGTCACTATTTGAGGGTGAATATAACTGACAGAAGCATTGAAGATGACCCATATTGCCGCAAGATCGGAACTTCATTGGGTTTATTGGGAAATGTGGACTTGAATGCCTGCTCTTATCACATTGGTAGCATACCACCTGGCTACTAGAAGATGCATCTCGCTTACTTTGATCACCTTGTGAAATCTCCCTTCAGCGCTTCCAGCTATCAGCTGGAGGAGGACTATCTTTGGAGGCCGAACCACCCTGGTTCATAGCTCTAGAATCCCTCGGATTGCGCTCGGTGATCAGTTCCAGGTTGACTATAGAGAAGATAGAAGTCAACCTAATGATATTCACCAGAGATCGGATGTCATCCCCTAGACCATCCATGAACTTCCTTTCCAGTAAAAACTCATCACCTCCCAGAATAGGAATGAAACGTTGTAGCTCTGTGAAGTGAGAGGAATACTCTGTAATAGAAAGAGTACCCTACTCCAGACTCATGAACTCTTAGGCTCGATCAACCATCAATGTCTCTAGGTAGAAGTAATCATAAAAGATGTACATAAACACATACCAAGACATATTATGTCAGTTTTCCACCTGTAAGATCACATCTCACCACTTCTTGGTAGAGTCACAAAGCTTGTAGGTAGTGAGAATCACCTTCCTCTATAGAGGTATCTTTAGATGCTCAAAGATCATCAGCGTGGAGTCTATCCATGACTCTGCAGCTTGGGCTCCTCCATCCCCTGAGAAGGAGGGAGGATGCTACTGCTGAAGGACCCTCATCAATTCTTCCATCGATAGGGTAGGAGGTGGCACTCCCTTGATGGTATGAATCATCATCATAAATCATTACCTGAACTGTTCATCAGCACCTGTGCTAGGTATAACATCTTGTTCCATGACTAGCACAAGTGGAGGATCTTCTAGTTGTCCCTGATTAGAAATGTCTGGTGTCTGATCATTTCATTGCAACTTGCGTACATCTAGAGGACGTCTAAGTTCCATGACTCCGCATGGTCAGGAACACACCTTAGATTAAGATCATCATGGACCAAAAACTTGAAGCATAAGAAGAGAAAAGGATAAATGAAAACATTCAAGTTTTATAAATCAAGACTACACAGCATGTATAATAACTACATGATGTGTTCCCTTCAGTCATTCAGATGGGCATGTACTTCTCCAAGAACTGGTCATGTAACACCACAAACACACCGTGTGTTGTCCTTACACATGACATGTAACTGAATTTTCTTCCCCTTCCCAAGTACTTCTACACATCTAAGCCACATGGATCCCTTTAGAACAAGGTTACATGGACTTTTTGTTCCATACACGACATGTACTAGACGAGCTTCACCGACCTGTGTTGTCCGTGACATGGCCAGATACACGACTCACACTACATAGAGTGTTCCAAATGGACATGATGTTTACTACTTAGGTTTCAACTACCGGGGTTGCTAGTGAAACGGCTAGATACTAAGCTGAAACTACACGGTATGTTCTATACAGACATAACATGCACTAGAAAAGGTAACACTGACCCATGTTGTTAGTCACACAGGCAGACACAGGGTCCACCCTACATGGCGTGTACAACCGGTACATGGAGTGTTCCGATAAAAACTTCCCTATCCTGTGTCTTTGCTCACACGGCCGATGACATGGTTTGAGACTACAAAGCGTATACAAAAGTTACACGGTGTGTACTTAAGAAGAATATTTTTTTCCAGAACAGAAGAAGACAAGGAATGTTGTCAAAACTACACAGCGTGTATTCGGGGTTTTCTGTACAGTAAGCCTTAGAAAAAGCTCTGGAGCCCCTAAAAACTCTTAAACGAATGCCAAAGTTTCAAATTCCAATCCATGAGGGCCCATACTCCCCACAAATCAAATCCTGGCTTCTTATGCATGTTAAAAACAAGGTAAAAAAGTCAACGATTCACCAAATTCTGGTCAATGATGGCCCATAACACCTCAAGAACCTATGTTTGGTGTTCATTCAACCAAAACCCCACACAAAAAATACCCTATAAACAAGTATGAATTTTTATCATGGAAACTATCACAATAACATGAATATCTCACAAAAAACCTATCACAAAAACTTGAAATTTTTAATGAACCCTATATGGCATGGAAATAATGCATGACATGTGATTTCTAACAAGTGATTAAATGTTTCATGATATAAAATACCCTCATCTCATCAAATTGCAATAGAAATTGAACCTAGATAACATAAAAAATCATAGCCCAAATCATGTGAATCACTCTTGGATGAAATCAAGTCAACTGTAATAATTGAAAACTAGGAAAATTTAAATTAAACAAGGTTGATTAGCTTTTACCTATACATGGCTTAGCTACTACTAGGAATAGCTTATTACCATTCACCAATTCCATCCTATCCTAGGATATAGGCTCCAAACAGTAAGTCAAGTAAAATAATTTCCTCTGATACCACTTTTTAATGTCCTGGTTCCAGAATCCACACAGAGGCGCCCGGTACTCGATTGGACACATGTCCTCAAGTGCATTTCCCTTAACGCTAGAGGCTTTCGACTAGTAGTGAGGGACTTGGGTGTGATAGTGGGGAAACTATGCCCTCATTGGTATAGTAACAAAATGAAAGAGAAAAATAGATAACAATAGCCGAAGCAGTAATAATCCATGAAAAAATAAACAGTGGAATTCAGATGTAACAAAGAGGTGAAGTATACATATATCAAATGAGGCATGGTACATATGTCTAGTAAAAAAACTAAAAACATCACAAGGCTAGAATAAATAATAGTAAAAATCCATGTACAAAAGAAAACAAGTAAAAATCTCCTCATCATTGCAAGACTTATCTTGGTCCCATGCTATCCAGCTCCATAGCATATCATGCACTTGATGTAGAAGGGCACTTTCCCTTATCTATACCTTCAGAAATGTAATATGTTTGGGCCCGAATGAAAGCCCCAAACAGGTTTTGAGACTAAATCCCAGTAGGAAACCACCATAATATCTATTCATAATAGTCAGTGAATATATTATAGGTAATAAATAAAAGAAAGCAGTAAAAAAGGATGTACTCAACAGTAACCAGTCGTGCGGTTTCAATGCAATCTGTTCTATAAATCAACAAATCTAAAAGTAGGCAACCCTCTGGATAGTTATCTCAACCCAAACTCTATAGTTAAATCAAAACAAGGATACTATAGAGACTCTCTATGGACGCTCTCTCAGTCAATTCCTCTTATAGTCCCAAGTGTTTAAAAAGACACTCTGAGGAAGCTCACATGTCAATTAACCTTATAGTGTATGGTAGTCAAGAACTCTCTGAGGAAGCTAAGACGGTCAGTTCCTTTTATTGCCCCAAGTGGTGAAAGACTCTCTGAGGAAGCTCACTTGGTCAATTTTACTTATTGTCTAAAGTGGTTTAAAGACTCTCTAAGTATACTCACTCGGTTAGTTCCCCTTATAGTCTAAAGTAATTCAAAGACTCTGTGAGGAAGCTCACTCTGTCAATTCCCCTTATAGTCTCCTACACCTGGTTCTCACAGCCCTGTGTAAGTCAACAGACATAGCAATTCAATACAACCAAAGTAAACCTCAAGAACTACTTGACAAAAATATTTTATAACTTCTCAACCATGCCATATAAAAATAATCACTCCATCCTATAGTACTAGGCTTGGGAAACATCAAGGAAGCCTAACAGCTAAATAGGGCCAAAAGACCATAAATTGAACATGCATGGGAAGCCATATTCAAACCATATCAAACAACTCTATTCAAATCCAATTAGCCACTATTTACACATACCATCCTAGCACATAATTTACAAGGTTAAAACAGTAAACACGCAACACCCTGATCAAGGTTATTGGAAACAATTCCATGTAATACTCAAATAATTTCAACAGAAAGGCACAAACATCCTACCTCGGCATTGTAGACTCGTTATATTCTGGTGTCGGCCCTTGGATTAACCTAGAATGTGGTAGATCTACAAAAACATCTAAAAAATTCAACCCACGATATCTAACGGGAGAGCAGAAAACAAATTATGGTTCTCTAAGAGAAAAGAGAACTCACCAATGTGATTCGAACGCAACTAACGATGTTTGATTCGGAGGATGGGCGCTCGCTCGGGGGATCGTCGAAGATCTGTAGCCATATAGAGCTCTTAGATGAAGATTTCAAAGAAGAACATGTTTCTGTCGATAAGATGTGACCCTAGTACCTTTAATAAAAAAAATACATGGCATGTAATTTCTAAGTACATTTCATGTACTCGCCTTTTCCGTACTCCGCATTAGGCAGCCTCTAGGTCACGCCCAAATAGCTATGTGCATCGCCGCTACACAACCATCATAGGGTTACATGAGGTAACCTAGTACACGGTGTGTACTCAGAATGTACATGATGTGTTCTTTGAAAATTTCTAGAAATTCAACTTTTTCTCAAAAAAAAACCAGAAAAGGAAAACATACCTGAAGAAGAAGATCCGAGTTCTTAAAAATTGATATTCAAAATCATTTAGTAAATTATTAATGAAAATATTATTGAAAATAGATCATAAATATAATAACTAAAAAATTATAATTTTCATATAAATTTCAATCATACTTTTAATTCAATAGATTATAATAATGTTATCATAATGTTTAGTTATATTATAAAAATGTCAAAATATTTTAATAAAAAATGTAATAAAATATTCCAAAAAAATATGTAATAAATTTTATGATATATGTGACACTAAAATAGATTTTCCAAATGAAATATAGTCTTACAAAATAAATATGTATTATATTTATTGTGTGAAAAATCATGTCCAATATGCTCACCATGTTGTCATGTGTGGTTGGTATGCTTACCTTTCACGCATAGTCAATATGATAACTATATAAGGACCCATGATTAAATTTTATATATTCTCTTTTTAACTATAATTAACATTATATGATCTCTTCAGTTTTTAAATATTGTGTATTAGGACTAAAAACTCTTACAAAGTAAACACATACATTATAAGCAGACCATTATACCTGGTATCCACTTTTTCCACCATGGAACACCGTTTTAAAATAAATCATGATTTTGTTTCTGAAAACATATTCAATACATTCATCAAGTAATATTTTATGTCTTGTCCAGTCATAAGACCAGCAAAAAACAATATAAAAAATTGGATGAGCAGAAAATCTTTGTAAGTGACATAAATAAATTAAATCATTAGTCATGTGAAATCATTAAAACTCGTTATTTTTTTATAAAAACATATTAGCATGCATAGAAATTCAGGTAGGTTTTATGGGACATCATTACCACGTCACTCTTATAATAACCATTACAAATGGAATAACAATATGGTTGGCTTTCCCATTAGGAATACCCAATTAATTAGTGATATATAATGGGGTCACCCTTCATATAAGCTATATTAATAACACTCACCTTCAATGATCTACAATGGGGATCAATCATTCATATAAGAAATATTGGGATCACCTATGGGATATAATGGGGTTCAACCCTTCATATAAGCAATATCGGGCTCACCCTTTAAATTACTATGTTCCAAAAAAATATAATCTAGACATTTTAAACATGTCACTCAAATAATTTAATTTTAATTTATAAGGTAACCAATCTATTTTCAAAAACCCATTTCGAACAATTATAAAATTGTTTCTCAATCAAAGGTTTCCCATACCACTTAGAACAATTTATAGGAATATTCAAAAAATAACATTATAAAACATTTATATCCATTCAATTAAAAGCATGAAGGTAATTTAAATTCATGGGGATGATTGAAAAATATTTAGATGAATAAATATTTAAAACACTTAAAAAAATTTCAGGTAGATTCCCATGCCAAATTGAACATTTAAATTATAATCCACATGAAATTAAAACTTTTTACAAAACATTAAATAAGACGAGTTTAGATAAAATTATAATATATATTTTCAAAGGGTTTGTATATGAATATTATAAATTAATAAAGGTGCATATCATCAGGAAATTTCTCAATGAAAGTAGATTGAGATTAAATCTCATACATTAAGTCTGACTCATCACATAATATCTTTATCATCATGAATAACAAAGATAGGTTATTATTTAATTTCATAAGAACCATTATAATTTTAATAATTCATGTTTTATGAATATTTTCTTTTCATAACAATTACTTCATTATTTATGTTGACATCGAGCTTTTTGTCGATATCCATACACAATTCAAAAAGAAATTTGGTGGGATGTTAATAGTTTAGGAGGTCATAAGTCCATCACCTCCAAAATTAATGTCCATTAAAAACTAATAAATTGTGTATTTAAATAATAACTTTAAATCCATTCATTAAATATTAATATGAAAATTTAACAATGTAACAATCATTGAGATAGTAGGCCATACATATGCATGAGTATCATTTACACTTTCCATTTATCATTATAAAATAAGGTAATTATTATTTTTTCCTTAAATAAGGATAATAACATCATCAATATCATTTTTGACATTTAGATATAATTATATATATTATCCATGTGATGTATTGAATAAAAACAAACCACATCGCTTCGTGGAGGTAATAGTTCACACGTATGCACGAATGACATTGTCATTTTAATTTGGATGGAATGTAAACAAATTAATTTATATATTAATAACATATATTGATTATGATATAATAAATAGAACATATGAAAATTAATTCCATCATTTAAACTATTTTTTAATGACAGTGATGAAAAAATAACTATGTCGGTTCTCAAGGCGGTAATGTGCCGAGCACACGAAAGAAAAGTTCATTTCCCATTTTATGAAATTATAGATTGATTCAGATGATGTTAATAACACAATTTAATATCAGTATATGGAAGATAATATATTTATTATCTAATCATGGTCAGAGGAGAATTGAAATAAGGGTAAAAATAAATAATAAAGAAATGCTTAAACTGAAATGATACATATTTTTGTGTTGATCACCTTTGGATAACACCTTAACACCTCTAAACATGGTGTAATGAATAAAATAAGGCATCTGGAATTTTGGGAGAGATTCTAGGATGGTTTCTGGGATGATATTTTCTAAACAAAAATGTTAATGATGTTTGAGTAACATAGAGGAATGGGTTCCATTTTATAGAAGAGGAAAGGGGCTCCCTCAGAATTAATAAAAGTACTAAAATTATATAAACTCAATTTAGATTACAAAAGGTTTCAATAAGATTTAGGTATATTAAAGGATGATATTGGGTAGAATCACCATCATAAAATTATAACTATACATGTTTTCAGTATTTTTAAACCTTTTATTTTTGTTTTAACCACTTTCAACACTTACAAATTTGTATAGTAATATAATCGTTAAGATTTCAAAAAATTAAAAAATAATTTTAAATGAAAAATTAAGGAGTCACTAATTCAATTTAAAGACTTAATTCAACTAGTTGGAAAAATGTTACAGTTTTATTAATTTTTATATCATTTAATTATTTATTTTAAATATTAATATATAAATTATGTCAACTTTTAAGACTATTCATAATTGACTTTTTAATATATTCATAGCTTGATTGCATCAAAAAAACTACATTAACTAAATACTACCATGTCATAATAATCTATAAAGGTTTTAGATGGTATAAAATATATCAAATTATATTTATTTTAATATTATTAATATAATTTATTTGATTCAATCTTTAATAAATATAAAGACCCGAATCCTAACGTACATGGACATTACATTAATTTTGCGGAATACTTAATACATAACAAAAATATACACACAAGGATCGTAATAGTTTAGTGTCTTTGGAAACTCAGAATATAATCTTCTAATCCTGGTGAAAGATCTTCAAAATCTCCCACAAATATCTTCCTTTTTTTTAACCTAAAACCTTTCTTTATATCCTGGGAAAAAGAAAACATAAAAGGGTGAGCTCAAATGCTCAGTAAGGGTAAACAAAAGAAATATCAATCACATAATTTTCATAAGAACATAACATTTTTGGAAATCTTAACCTGCAAAAGAGAGCATAATTTCATAACATGGGATAAATCATAGTAGTGAAAATGAAACCCTTACTTAAAACATTACTCATTGTGGCATACACACATAATCATAGAGGATCATTTCTTGTTAGTCAAGACTCATTGCCAATACTATCTTAGTGGACAAAGTCCCTTTCTGAATCGAGTAATCCTCGTTTCAGTCCTGTTTCACTGAACCGGTATAACCTACCATTCCAGCCATGTCTATCTAATGAGATATGAAATCTTTACCCAATGCATTGGAGGGAGATATAGGTCCCACCCATCTCTTAATGATACCATTCTTATGTGTGCCACAAAATCATAAATCATACATCATTTCATAACCCATGTAATAAAAATGGGATTCTTAAACAACATGACATCATAAAACCATTCATATAAGATAAAGGAATTCATAAACATAATTCCATCACAACATAGTCAAATCAATGTAAAAATATGGATAGGAACAGAACCCTTTATTATCTTAGATGGAAAATACTTTTGATAAAACACTTGAAATTAATTCTTGAGGAAAATATCCTTTCTTCTTTAAAATCAATTTCTTTTCACAAAACATCATGCAATTTTAAAAGAAAGATATTTTATTGAAAATAGTCATGAAATCTTTTAGAGGAAGCTTCATGAAAATAAGGCTTTATAAAACAGTATAAATCCGTTCGTGCCGTATAAGTTAAAAAAAACATTCTTCGTACTTTTGTCGGAAAAGTCAAAAAGTACCTCGTACGGAAAAACGACAAAAGATTCCTTTCATATTCTTTACTAAAAACTCACCTAAGGGTAAAATTGGATTTAAACTATTGCAAGTGGATAGAAACAATATTACATATTGAGGGAACATGGATGTGGATGATAAAATACACCCCAGTAAATACTTACGAATAAACAATCTCGAATAAAAAATGAGATTGTGATATTTCCCTTACCTTAGGTCCGACTTGCTTTGTAAGTGTCCGAACCTCCTGTATAATGATTTAAATCATGTTATTGACTTATTACAGAATCATATTCATTGTTATGATATCATATATGGTTCACTTATGACATTATATTACCCGTTCTTTTGTAAATTCCATGTTAAAGAAGCGTTTTGTGTAAAATCGTTTCATTTATCGTAGGTGTTTTGACTTGTTGTTCTTGACATCATTATTACTTATATCATGATTTACTTACTTCCAGAATATAAAATATGATTTATATATCATATATATTCAGTATATATATATATATATATAATAGGTAGATAAATAAAATGAAAAACACCGTTCATGGAGACGGTAGTCCGTACGTACGCATGAACGCTGTTTTCCTTTCCTTATTGTCTTGAAATGGAAGTAAGTAGATGAAATACATATGTATATATATACATAAATCCAGTAGCTTTATAATGTCATATATTTCATTATTATTTCTTATATATACATTATAATCATTCTTAAATGGTTAACATGGAGAATGAATCTCATCGCGTCGTGGAGACGGTATTCCGTACGTACGCACGAGCGATGATATCATTTCAGAATCAATATGATGTTGTAATAACTATGTATAGTTATTCTTTACACCATTATACCCATCCATGTAAGGTGGTGGTGGAAAATAGATTACACCACGGCGTGGAGACGGTATTCCGTACGTACGCACGCGCGGTGATTTCTTTTTCCGTAGGATGGATAGATGGTGAAATAGGGTTGTTTCATACTTATAATAACATATCAGTATATGAGTGATACTGATGTTATTACTTCATAATGAAACAACCTAAGAAGAAGAAGTGGAAGAAGAAATAAAGATGAAAGAATTGGTAACGGTAATTACCTCTTCTTTGAAGTGCCTCTTTGAGACCTCCTCTTAGGGCACTAAAATTGGTCTTTGAGGAAGACCAGAACCTCTAGGATGTTGCTAGAGAAGTGGAGAGGATAAATTGGCAGGGGTTGGCCGAGCTTGAGAGCTCAAATTGGTGTGAGGAGGAGGGGGAGGAGGTGTCCTTTTATAGGGGAGGAGAGGGGCACCTTAGGAATTCTTAAAAATATTAATTTATAATAAATCTAACCCCACTTAAAAACCTCCAAATATGACTCATATTCGAAGCTTAGATGAGATAGGGTTGTAATCTCATCAACCAATCAAATTTAGACATGTTTGGATCTTATTTTAAACCTTATCAATTAGATTTAACTCTAAGTTAAATAATTTGACTTTTACCGTGTCTTTTTGTTTTCTTTCACTATATGGTTAATACACTTACTATAACATGCCAAACGAACCCCAAATTGTTTATTATTAATATATATATCCTTATCTAAGTCATTTGGCCGAACCTTAGATTTTTAGGAATAAAATAACAATTAATAATATAATATTTTATTTAAAAACTATTTTGTGTCAATTTTGACACTATTTGATATATGATTTTTGTCCAAGTCATAACAGAATTATATGTTCGAACCAAGTTGATTAAATCAATACTAATATATCATAGTAACCTATAAAATTAGTGTAATTCATAAAAAGTCTCAAATTACATTTATTTTGGTATTTATATTATCAATTTTGTCAATATTTCATTAATAAGATAATTACTGCATCATCATTGTGTCATAAATAAATTAAATTATTTGATGTCTAAAAATTACAAATAAAATACCATCATGTAGGAAATCTTTTTAGCTTTCTAATGAATATTTACAATCGAATTTATCTTATGTATAACCCCATATTAAAAATGATTTACTTATTAAACTTTGATTTTAACTATTTCAACCCTTCTTTAAATAAATTAATAATAAATGTCCTAATCTAATCCAAGTGGGCCTAAATGGTCATATTTTATTCCTAAGTTTGTTTTTGGTCGAATTACACTTGTCCAATAGAATTAGGACATGTGTTAGGGTAATATTAATATCATATTTACCCTTAGTTACCTTATTTACTATTAACCGTGGTAAAAAAAAGAAAAAAGTTACTATTCACCAAAAAATTATTTTCATCTCATTGAACCACATTTTAGTCCTTGATACTAACCGTGTCTCTCGGATTTTCGAAATTCCATTCACAGAAGCGGTAAAATTAAGTTTTATGCAAAATTCAGTTTTTAACCTACCACTTAGTAGTTTCACTATTCATCAAAAATTAATGTTTTTCAGAACAATGCCAAAATTTCATCCCAAGCTATATTTCATATTCCGAATTCAAAAATGAAGTCTATTTTACCAAATTCATAACATAAAAGTTGCATTAATTAATTTTATAATTAAATCCCGCTGTTAAAACAAATAGCGTGTTTTTTTTAAGAAACAATATCTATCAAAAGATTGACACTTGTTTATGTCTAGTTTAAATGTGAAACTACATCCAATGACCAACATTGTATTAAATTGTAAAAATATGTTCTAAATATACTTTAAAACCACTCAAATTAATGATTTATCACTATTAATTATTTCGATTAAAAAAGTTGTTTTTAATTATAATTTAGTAATTTTCACTATTCATCAGAATATGAAAGTTATCCGAAAAGTACCAAAATTTCACCTTAGGCTAAATTCGATACTCCGAATCCAAAAATAAAGTTCATTTTGAAAAATAAGATTTACTGGATTTCAAAAAGTGGTTATTACTATTCATAACGGCTAGTTTTAATAATATTTTTATAGAATATCGTTGTTTAGTGAAACTCGGTATTGCGTACTACACACACTATCGAGGAAGGTCGCGATTGCGTGTAATGCAAGTCAAGTCAAGGATGTGTGTTGTGAAAGCTCCTTTTGGTGTAGCGTACAACACAAGACATTAGTAAAATAAGAAAGAATATTTTTCATAAAATCTCGGGCTGTTACATTCTACCCCCCTTAAAATGAATTTCGCCCTCGAAATTCGTCGGGGTTATAAATGGTTTACTATTCTAAAGTTTCTTTAATAGAAACCCACATCGTAAAAGGGAATACCAAAACTTGGCTTTAAAAACTAAAGTATGAAATGTAACGATTACCCAAATAAACTAATCACTGGGTTTCCACATAGGTGAAAATATGGATATGGAAGAGAAATCTAACCATCATGTTCTGATGAAGAGTGGTAGAGAACATGGCTATGGAAAAGCCAGTAATCACAAATCCATAGATTTGTGATGATATAAGGTACCATCTGATTCATCAGGTATAAGATCACTAGGACAACATTTTTGGTTTTCAAGATCATTTCCCTAAAGTTGAAAATTTTCTTAGAATAAATACTTACTTTATTTTGGTACAATCTCACTTTTGTTCGTGCCTTGAACAATTTCTACTTCATCTCTTAAATAAATGAAGTTGAATTTGTTATTTGTGAAGTGTTAGAAGATCATGTGATAGAATGACTGTTCATTCCATCTGTCTCAAACAAAAGGTTAGCAAAAGTTATTAAATATACATAAGTCATTCTATAGTGAGATTAATCATATATGGTTCCTAAAATGGACTTATACTTCATATATCATGCTGCTTAATATAATAAAACTAGTTTCTACTAAACAGGGACTTCCTGTAGGCCAGTGGTAGGCGATAAAGGCCAGTCGCACTTCGGTTGTGGGTTCGATTCCTACAGCCTTGTCCGAAGCGATGGGCTGTCGCCCGTCCTGCAGGTTGTCCTTTTTATAAAACTATATTACTATAACATCCCATCAATAATATCGAAAAAACTTCTATCCTTAAACAATACTAACTTATGTCCAACATAATCCATTCCAATCTTTAGGCTTATACATAATACTGCAGTCCACTCTCATAATATAGTAACAACGATTACCAGAGATTTAATACTGTCGTTGATCCCCACATATCACAAGATATGTCTTGTTGGTCACATTCCAAACATTCAAAGTCCTTAATCGTGTATTCTCTTGAATACCTTAGTGAAAACATGAGTGCAGTTAAAAGTTAACACTTTCCACATACCAAAATCCTCAAAATTCTATATACTCAAACCATGATATCACTTAGTCCTTATATCAATCATGAGCTCATGAATACTATCAAACATTTAATTTTCTCCTTATCCCTTCATTATGCGCATATCATCTATATTCCAAAAATATCTGAATAACCTTTCATGGATACTGGTAACATTAATCATATACTTTCAAAACACAAGGAAAGACAATAGTGTAACAATCCATAGATGTCTCTTTATTCCAAAATTACACATGATAAACATGTAATCATGCCACTACATTCTCAAACCATTGACCGAGCTTCAAAAATTCTTTCATCTCACATATCATTTGTAGTCTCTTCATCATCATCCACATAAATACTACCCATATGACCATACTGATTCTCTTCATGAGTCTTTCCCTTAGGACATTGGTTTGCATAATGCCCATACATTCCACATTTAAAACACTTAACCATTTTTGATGTCGTAGCAATACCATTATCCTCATCCATGGTGTTAACCGACCCTTTTCCTTTTCACTTACTTGCTTTGTGTCCTTCTTTTCCACACCCAAAGCATCTTCCAGTTCCCTTGAAACATTCTCCTTGATGCCTCTTCCCACATGATTTACATAGGGGAAATTGAACTTTCTTTCCTCTAGGATCATCATGAAACTCCATCTTTCTCTTATTAGCCGAGTCAGGAAACTTACCAAATTTTACTTTATTGATCATATTATGAGATTGCTGATTCGGCATAATAATGATGTTTGGACTTCCAAATCCCATTTCATTATGAAGAATATCATTCCATTGTCCATCATATTTTTCATTATCGTGAATCATCTTGATTCCAGCCGTTTCCTAAAACCCAAAAAGAATAGTGTGAGAGTCAAAAATCATAATAAAGGGGGAGTAACTTAAATATCTAACATCTTTGGTTTAATCTAATATCGTTACCAAAGTTCTAGGACTATATCCTATACGTATACTTATCCTTAGGGGAATCCCTAGACATACCTTAGAAATATCTCTAGGGATCTCACTAACGTTTTTGCATCCTAGTTTCCAAAGGTTGACTAAACCTTTCCTCTGATACCAACTATAAAGACCCGAAGCCTAACGTACATGGACATTACATTAATTTTGCAGAATACTTAATACATAACAAAAATATACACACAAGGATCGTAATAGTTTAGTGTCTTTGGAAACTCAGAATATAATCTTCTAATCCTGGTGAAAGATCTTCAAAATCTCCCACAAAGATCTTCCTTTTTTTTTACCTAAAACCTTTCTTTATATCCTGGGAAAAAGAAAACATAAAAGGGTGAGCTCAAATGCTCAGTAAGGGTAAACAAAAGAAATATCAATCACATAATTTTCATAAGAACATAACATTTTTGGAAATCTTAACCTGCAAAAGAGAGCATAATTTCATAACATGGGATAAATCATAGTAGTGAAAATGAAACCCTTACTTAAAACATTACTCATTGTGGCATACACACATAATCATAGAGGATCATTTCTTGTTAGTCAAGACTCATTGCCAAGACTATCTTAGTGGACAAATTCCCTTTCTGAATCGAGTAATCCTCGTTTCAGTCCTGTTTCACTGAACCGGTATAACCTACCATTCCAGCCATGTCTATCTCATGAGATATGAAATCTTTACCCAATGCATTGGAGGGAGATATAGGTCCCACCCATCTCTTAATGATACCATTCTTATGTGTGCCACAAAATCATAAATCATACATCATTTCATAACCCATGTAATAAAAATGGGATTCTTAAACAACATGACATCATAAAACCATTCATATAAGATAAAGGAATTCATAAACATAATTCCATCACAACATAGTCAAATCAATGTAAAAATATGGATAGGAACAGAACCCTTTATTATCTTAGATGGAAAATACTTTTGATAAAACACTTGAAATTAATTCTTGAGGAAAATATCCTTTCTTCTTTAAAATCAATTTCTTTTCACAAAACATCATGCAATTTTAAAAGAAAGATATTTTATTGAAAATAGTCATGAAATATTTTAGAGGAAGCTTCATGAAAATAAGGCTTTATAAAACAGTATAAATCCGTTCGTGCCGTATAAGTTAAAAAAAAACATTCTTCGTACTTTTGTCGGAAAAGTCAAAAAGTACCTCGTACGGAAAAACGACAAAAGATTCCTTTCATATTCTTTACTAAAAACTCACCTAAGGGTAAAATTGTATTTAAACTATTGCAAGTGGATGGAAACAATATTACATATTGAGGGAACATGGATGTGGATGATAAAATACATCCCAGTAAATACTTACGAATAAACAATCTCGAATAAAAAATGAGATTGTGATATTTCCCTTACCTTAGGTCCGACTTGCTTTGTAAGTGTCCGAACCTCCTGTATAATGATTTAAATCATGTTATTGACTTATTACAGAATCATATTCATTGTTATGATATCATATATGGTTCACTTATGACATTATATTACCCGTTCTTTTGTAAATTCCATGTTAAAGAAGCGTTTTGTGTAAAATCGTTTCATTTATCGTAGGTGTTTTGACTTGTTGTTCTTGACATCATTATTACTTATATCATGATTTACTTACTTCCAGAATATAAAATATGATTTATATATCATATATATTCAGTATATATATATATATATATAATAGGTAGATAAATAAAATGAAAAACACCGTTCATGGAGACGGTAGTCCGTACGTACGCATGAACGCTGTTTTCCTTTCCTTATTGTCTTGAAATGGAAGTAAGTAGATGAAATACATATGTATATATATACATAAATCCAGTAGCTTTATAATTTCATATATTTCATTATTATTTCTTATATATACATTATAATCATTCTTAAATGGTTAACATGGAGAATGAATCTCATCGCGTCGTGGAGACGGTATTCCGTACGTACGCACGAGCGATGATATCATTTCAAAATCAATATGATGTTGTAATAACTATGTATAGTTATTCTTTACACCATTATACCCATCCATGTAAGGTGGTGGTGGAAAATAGATTACACCACGGCGTGGAGACGGTATTCCGTACGTACGCACGCGCGGTGATTTCTTTTTCCGTAGGATGGATAGATGGTGAAATAGGGTTGTTTCATACTTATAATAACATATCAGTATATGAGTGATACTGATGTTATTACTTCATAATGAAACAACCTAAGAAGAAGAAGTGGAAGAAGAAATAAAGATGAAAGAATTGGTAACGGTAATTACCTCTTCTTTGAAGTGCCTCTTTGAGACCTCCTCTTAGGGCACTAAAATTGGTCTTTGAGGAAGACCAGAACCTCTAGGATGTTGCTAGGGAAGTGGAGAGGATAAATTGGCAGGGGTTGGCCGAGCTTGAGAGCTCAAATTGGTGTGAGGAGGAGGGGGAGGAGGTGTCCTTTTATAGGGGAGGAGAGGGGCACCTTAGGAATTCTTAAAAATATTAATTTATAATAAATCTAACCCCACTTAAAAACCTCCAAAAATGACTCATATTCGAAGCTTAGATGAGATAGGGTTGTAATCTCATCAACCAATCAAATTTAGACATGTTTGGATCTTATTTTAAACCTTATCAATTAGATTTAACTCTAAGTTAAATAATTTGACTTTTACCGTGTCTTTTTGTTTTCTTTCACTATATGGTTAATACACTTACTATAACATGACAAACGAACCCCAAATTGTTTATTATTAATATATATATCCTTATCTAAGTCATTTGGCCGAACCTTAGATTTTTAGGAATAAAATAACAATTAATAATATAATATTTGATTTAAAAACTATTTTGTGTCAATTTTGACACTATTTGATATATGATTTTTGTCAAAGTCATAACAGAATTATATGTTCGAACCAAGTTGATTAAATCAATACTAATATATCATAGTAACCTAGAAAATTAGTGGAATTCATAAAAAGTCTCAAATTACATTTATTTTGGTATTTATATTATCAATTTTGTCAATATTTCATTAATAAGATAATTACTGCATCATCTTTGTGTCATAAATAAATTAAATTATTTGATGTCTAAAAATTACAAATAAAATACCATCATGTAGGAAATCTTTTTAGCTTTCTAATGAATATTTACAATCGAATTTATCTTATGTATAACCCCATATTAAAAATTATTTACTTATTAAACATTGATTTTAACTATTTTAACCCTTCTTTAAATAAATTAATAATAAATGTCCTAATCTAATCCAAATGGGCCCAAATGGTCATATTTTATTCCTAAGTTTTTTTTTGGTCGAATTACACTTGTCCAATAGAATTAGGACATGTGTTAGGGTAATATTAATATCATATTTACCCTTAGTTACCTTATTTACTATTAACCGTGGTAAAAAAAAGTAAAAAGTTACTATTCACCAAAAAATTATTTTCATCTCATTGAACCACATTTTAGTCCTTGATATTAACCGTGTCTCTCGGATTTTCGAAATTCCATTCACAGAAGCGGTAAAATTAAGTTTTATGCAAAATTCAGTTTTTAACCTACCACTTAGTAGTTTCACTATTCATCAAAAATTAATGTTTTTCAGAACAATGCCAAAATTTCATCCCAAGCTATATTTCATATTCCGAATTCAAAAATGAAGTCTATTTTACCAAATTCATAACATAAAAGTTGCATTAATTAATTTTATAATTAAATCCCGCTGTTAAAACAAATAGCGTGTTTTTTTTAAGAAACAATATCTATCAAAAGATTGACACTTGTTTATGTCTAGTTTAAATGTGAAACTACATCCAATGACCAACATTGTATTAAATTGTAAAAATATGTTCTAAATATACTTTAAAACCACTCAAATTAATGATTTATCACTATTAATTATTTCGATTAAAAAAGTTGTTTTTAATTATAATTTAGTAATTTTCACTATTCATCAGAATATGAAAGTTATCCGAAAAGTACCAAAATTTCACCTTAGGCTAAATTCGATACTCCGAATCCAAAAATAAAGTTCATTTTGAAAAATAAGATTTACTGGATTTCAAAAAGTGGTTATTACTATTCATAACGGCTAGTTTTAATAATATTTTTATAACATATCGTTGTTTAGTGAAACTCGGTATTGCGTACTACACACGCTATCGAGGAAGGTCGCGATTGCGTGTAATGCAAGTCAAGTCAAGGATGTGTGTTGTGCAAGCTCCTTTTGGTGTAGCGTACAACACAAGACATTAGTAAAATAAGAAAGAATATTTTTCATAAAATCTCGGGCTGTTACATTCTACCCCCCTTAAAATGAATTTCGCCCTCGAAATTCGTCGGGGTTATAAATGGTTTACTATTCGAAAGTTTCTTTAATAGAAACCCACATCGTAAAAGGGAATACCAAAACTTGGCTTTAAAAACTAAAGTATGAAATGTAACGATTACCCAAATAAACTAATCACTGGGTTTCCACATAGGTGAAAATATGGATATGGAAGAGAAATCTAACCATCATGTTCTGAAGGAGAGTGGTAGAGAACATGGCTATGGAAAAGCCAGTAATCACAAATCCATAGATTTGTGATGATATAAGGTACCATCTGATTCATCAGGTATAAGATCACTAGGACAACATTTTTGGTTTTCAAGATCATTTCCCTAAAGTTGAAAATTTTCTTAGAATAAATACTTACTTTATTTTGGTACAATCTCACTTTTGTTCGTGCCTTGAACAATTTCTACTTCATCTCTTAAATAAATGAAGTTGAATTTGTTATTTGTGAAGTGTTAGAAGATCATGTGATAGAATGACTGTTCATTCCATCTGTCTCAAACAAAAGGTTAGCAAAAGTTATTAAATATACATAAGTCATTCTATAGTGAGATTAATCATATATGGTTCCTAAAATGGACTTATACTTCATATATCATGCTGCTTAATATAATAAAACTAGTTTCTACTAAACAGGGACTTCCTGTAGGCCAGTGGTAGGCGATAAAGGCCAGTCGCACTTCGGTTGTGGGTTCGATTCCTACAGCCTTGTCCGAAGCGATGGGCTGTCGCCCGTCCTGCAGGTTGTCCTTTTTATAAAACTATATTACTATAACATCCCATCAATAATATCGAAAAAACTTCTATCCTTAAACAATACTAACTTATGTCCAACATAATCCATTCCAATCTTTAGGCTTATACATAATACTGCAGTCCACTCTCATAATATAGTAACAACGATTACCAGAGATTTAATACTGTCGTTGATCCCCACATATCACAAGATATGTCTTGTTGGTCACATTCCAAACATTCAAAGTCCTTAATCGTGTATTCTCTTGAATACCTTAGTGAAAACATGAGTGCAGTTAAAAGTTAACACTTTCCACATACCAAAATCCTCAAAATTCTATATACTCAAACCATGATATCACTTAGTCCTTATATCAATCATGAGCTCATGAATACTATCAAACATTTAATTTTCTCCTTATCCCTTCATTATGCGCATATCATCTATATTCCAAAAATATCTGAATAACCTTTCATGGATACTGGTAACATTAATCATATACTTTCAAAACACAAGGAAAGACAATAGTGTAACAATCCATAGATGTCTCTTTATTCCAAAATTACACATGATAAACATGTAATCATGCCACTACATTCTCAAACCATTGACCGAGCTTCAAAAATTCTTTCATCTCACATATCATTTGTAGTCTCTTCATCATCATCCACATAAATACTACCCATATGACCATACTGATTCTCTTCATGAGTCTTTCCCTTAGGACATTGGTTTGCATAATGCCCATACATTCCACATTTAAAACACTTAACCATTTTTGATGTCGTAGCAATACCATTATCCTCATCCATGGTGTTAACCGACCCTTTTCCTTTGCACTTACTTGCTTTGTGTCCTTCTTTTCCACACCCAAAGCATCTTCCAGTTCCCTTGAAACATTCTCCTTGATGCCTCTTCCCACATGATTTACATAGGGGAAATTGAACTTTCTTTCCTCTAGGATCATCATGAAACTCCATCTTTCTCTTATTAGCCGAGTCAGGAAACTTACCAAATTTTACTTTATTGATCATATTATGAGATTGCTGATTCGGCATAATAATGATGTTTGGACTTCCAAATCCCATTTCATTATGAAAAATATCATTCCATTGTCCATCATATTTTTCATTATCGTGAATCATCTTGATTCCAGCCGTTTCCTAAAACCCAAAAAGAATAGTGTGAGAGTCAAAAATCATAATAAAGGGGGAGTAACTTAAATATCTAACATCTTTGGTTTAATCTAATATCGTTACCAAAGTTCTAGGACTATATCCTATACGTATACTTATCCTTAGGGGCATCCCTAGACATACCTTAGAAATATCTCTAGGGATCTCACTAACGTTTTTGCATCCTAGTTTCCAAAGGTTGACTAAACCTTTCCTCTGATACCAACTATAAAGACCCGAAGCCTAACGTACATGGACATTACATTAATTTTGCGGAATACTTAATACATAACAAAAATATACACACAAGGATCGTAATAGTTTAGTGTCTTTGGAAACTCAGAATATAATCTTCTAATCCTGGTGAAAGATCTTCAAAATCTCCCACAAAGATCTTCCTTTTTTTTTACCTAAAACCTTTCTTTATATCCTGGGAAAAAGAAAACATAAAAGGGTGAGCTCAAATGCTCAGTAAGGGTAAACAAAAGAAATATCAATCACATAATTTTCATAAGAACATAACATTTTTGGAAATCTTAACCTGCAAAAGAGAGCATAATTTCATAACATGGGATAAATCATAGTAGTGAAAATGAAACCCTTACTTAAAACATTACTCATTGTGGCATACACACATAATCATAGAGGATCATTTCTTATTAGTCAAGACTCATTTCCAAGACTATCTTAGTGGACAAAGTCCCTTTCTGAATCGAGTAATCCTCGTTTCAGTCCTGTTTCACTGAACCGGTATAGCCTACCATTCCAGCCATGTCTATCTCATGAGATATGAAATCTTTACCCAATGCATTGGAGGGAGATATAGGTCCCACCCATCTCTTAATGATACCATTCTTATGTGTGCCACAAAATCATAAATCATACATCATTTCATAACCCATGTAATAAAAATGGGATTCTTAAACAACATGACATCATAAAACCATTCATATAAGATAAAGGAATTCATAAACATAATTCCATCACAACATAGTCAAATCAATGTAAAAATATGGATAGGAACAGAACCCTTTATTATCTTAGATGGAAAATACTTTTGATAAAACACTTGAAATTAATTCTTGAGGAAAATATCCTTTCTTCTTTAAAATCAATTTCTTTTCACAAAACATCATGCAATTTTAAAAGAAAGATATTTTATTGAAAATAGTCATGAAATCTTTTAGAGGAAGCTTCATGAAAATAAGGCTTTATAAAACAGTATAAATCCGTTTGTGCCATATAAGTTAAAAAAAACATTCTTCGTACTTTTGTCGGAAAAGTCAAAAAGTACCTCGTACGGAAAAACGACAAAAGATTCCTTTCATATTCTTTACTAAAAACTCACCTAAGGGTAAAATTGGATTTAAACTATTGCAAGTGGATGGAAACAATATTACATATTGAGGGAACATGGATGTGGATGATAAAATACATCCCAGTAAATACTTACGAATAAACAATCTCGAATAAAAAATGAGATTGTGATATTTCCCTTACCTTAGGTCCGACTTGCTTTGTAAGTGTCCGAACCTCCTGTATAATGATTTAAATCATGTTATTGACTTATTACAGAATCATATTCATTGTTATGATATCATATATGGTTCACTTATGACATTATATTACCCGTTCTTTTGTAAATTCCATGTTAAAGAAGCGTTTTGTGTAAAATCGTTTCATTTATCGTAGGTGTTTTGACTTGTTGTTCTTGACATCATTATTACTTATATCATGATTTACTTACTTCCAGAATATAAAATATGATTTATATATCATATATATTCAGTATATATATATATATATATAATAGGTAGATAAATAAAATGAAAAACACCGTTCATGGAGACGGTAGTCCGTACGTACGCATGAACACTGTTTTCCTTTCCTTATTGTCTTGAAATGGAAGTAAGTAGATGAAATACATATGTATATATATACATAAATCCAGTAGCTTTATAATGTCATATATTTCATTATTATTTCTTATATATACATTATAATCATTCTTAAATGGTTAACATGGAGAATGAATCTCATCGCGTCGTGGAGACGGTATTCCGTACGTACGCACGAGCGATGATATCATTTCAGAATCAATATGATGTTGTAATAACTATGTATAGTTATTCTTTACACCATTATACCCATCCATGTAAGGTGGTGGTGGAAAATAGATTACACCACGGCGTGGAGACGGCATTCCGTACGTACGCACGCGCGGTGATTTCTTTTTCCGTAGGATGGATAGATGGTGAAATAGGGTTGTTTCATACTTATAATAACATATCAGTATATGAGTGATACTGATGTTATTACTTCATAATGAAACAACCTAAGAAGAAGAAGTGGAAGAAGAAATAAAGATGAAAGAATTGGTAACGGTAATTACCTCTTCTTTGAAGTGCCTCTTTGAGACCTCCTCTTAGGGCACTAAAATTGGTCTTTGAGGAAGACCAGAACCTCTAGGATGTTGCTAGGCAAGTGGAGAGGATAAATTGGCAGGGGTTGGCCGAGCTTGAGAGCTCAAATTGGTGTGAGGAGGAGGGGGAGGAGGTGTCCTTTTATAGGGGAGGAGAGGGGCACCTTAGGAATTCTTAAAAATATTAATTTATAATAAATCTAACCCCACTTAAAAACCTCCAAAAATGACTCATATTCGAAGCTTAGATGAGATAGGGTTGTAATCTCATCAACCAATCAAATTTAGACATGTTTGGATCTTATTTTAAACCTTATCAATTAGATTTAACTCTAAGTTAAATAATTTGACTTTTACCGTGTCTTTTTGTTTTCTTTCACTATATGGTTAATACACTTACTATAACATGCCAAACGAACCCCAAATTGTTTATTATTAATATATATATCCTTATCTAAGTCATTTGGCCAAACCTTAGATTTTTAGGAATAAAATAACAATTAATAATATAATATTTGATTTAAAAACTATTTTGTGTCAATTTTGACACTATTTGATATATGATTTTTGTCAAAGTCATAACAGAATTATATGTTCGAACCAAGTTGATTAAATCAATACTAATATATCATAGTAACCTAGAAAATTAGTGGAATTCATAAAAAGTCTCAAATTACATTTATTTTGGTATTTATATTATCAATTTTGTCAATATTTCATTAATAAGATAATTACTGCATCATCTTTGTGTCATAAATAAATTAAATTATTTGATGTCTAAAAATTACAAATAAAATACCATCATGTAGGAAATCTTTTTAGCTTTCTAATGAATATTTACAATCGAATTTATCTTATGTATAACCCCATATTAAAAATGATTTACTTATTAAACTTTGATTTTAACTATTTTAACCCTTCTTTAAATAAATTAATAATAAATGTCCTAATCTAATCCAAGTGGGCCTAAATGGTCATATTTTATTCCTAAGTTTGTTTTTGGTCGAATTACACTTGTCCAATATAATTAGGACATGTGTTAGGGTAATATTAATATCATATTTACCCTTAGTTACCTTATTTACTATTAACCGTGGTAAAAAAAAGAAAAAAGTTACTATTCACCAAAAAATTATTTTCATCTCATTGAACCACATTTTAGTCCTTGATATTAACCGTGTCTCTCGGATTTTCGAAATTCCATTCACAGAAGCGGTAAAATTAAGTTTTATGCAAAATTCAGTTTTTAACCTACCACTTAGTAGTTTCACTATTCATCAAAAATTAATGTTTTTCAGAACAATGCCAAAATTTCATCCCAAGCTATATTTCATATTCCGAATTCAAAAATGAAGTCTATTTTACCAAATTCATAACATAAAAGTTGCATTAATTAATTTTATAATTAAATCTCGCTGTTAAAACAAATAGCGTGTTTTTTTTTTTAAGAAACAATATCTATCAAAAGATTGACACTTGTTTATGTCTAGTTTAAATGTGAAACTACATCCAATGACCAACATTGTATTAAATTGTAAAAATATGTTCTAAATATACTTTAAAACCACTCAAATTAATGATTTATCACTATTAATTATTTCGATTAAAAAAGTTGTTTTTAATTATAATTTAGTAATTTTCACTATTCATCAGAATATGAAAGTTATCCGAAAAGTACCAAAATTTCACCTTAGGCTAAATTCGATACTCCGAATCCAAAAATAAAGTTCAATTTGAAAAATAAGATTTACTGGATTTCAAAAAGTGGTTATTACTATTCATAACGGCTAGTTTTAATAATATTTTTATAGCATATCGTTGTTTAGTGAAACTCGGTATTGCGTACTACACACGCTATCGAGGAAGGCCGCGATTGCGTGTAATGCAAGTCAAGTCAAGGATGTGTGTTGTGCAAGCTCCTTTTGGTGTAGCGTACAACACAAGACATTAGTAAAATAAGAAAGAATATTTTTCATAAAATCTCGGGCTGTTACATTCTACCCCCCTTAAAATGAATTTCGCCCTCGAAATTCGTCGGGGTTATAAATGGTTTACTATTCGAAAGTTTCTTTAATAGAAACCCACATCGTAAAAGGGAATACCAAAACTTGGCTTTAAAAACTAAAGTATGAAATGTAACGATTACCCAAATAAACTAATCACTGGGTTTCCACATAGGTGAAAATATGGATATGGAAGAGAAATCTAACCATCATGTTCTGAAGGAGAGTGGTAGAGAACATGGCTATGGAAAAGCCAGTAATCACAAATCCATAGATTTGTGATGATATAAGGTACCATCTGATTCATCAGGTATAAGATCACTAGGACAACATTTTTGGTTTTCAAGATTATTTCCCTAAAGTTGAAAATTTTCTTAGAATAAATACTTACTTTATTTTGGTACAATCTCACTTTTGTTCGTGCCTTGAACAATTTCTACTTCATCTCTTAAATAAATGAAGTTGAATTTTTTATTTGTGAAGTGTTAGAAGATCATGTGATAGAATGACTGTTCATTCCATCTGTCTCAAACAAAAGGTTAGCAAAAGTTATTAAATATACATAAGTCATTCTATAGTGAGATTAATCATATATGGTTCCTAAAATGGACTTATACTTCATATATCATGCTGCTTAATATAATAAAACTAGTTTCTACTAAACAGGGACTTCCTGTAGGCCAGTGGTAGGCGATAAAGGCCAGTCGCACTTCGGTTGTGGGTTCGATTCCTACAGCCTTGTCCGAAGCGATGGGCTGTCGCCCGTCCTGCAGGTTGTCCTTTTTATAAAACTATATTACTATAACATCCCATCAATAATATCGAAAAAACTTCTATCCTTAAACAATACTAACTTATGTCCAACATAATCCATTCCAATCTTTAGGCTTATACATAATACTGCAGTCCACTCTCATAATATAGTAACAACGATTACCAGAGATTTAATACTGTCGTTGATCCCCACATATCACAAGATATGTCTTGTTGGTCACATTCCAAACATTCAAAGTCCTTAATCGTGTATTCTCTTGAATACCTTAGTGAAAACATGAGTGCAGTTAAAAGTTAACACTTTCCACATACCAAAATCCTCAAAATTCTATATACTCAAACCATGATATCACTTAGTCCTTATATCAATCATGAGCTCATGAATACTATCAAACATTTAATTTTCTCCTTATCCCTTCATTATGCGCATATCATCTATATTCCAAAAATATCTGAATAACCTTTCATGGATACTGGTAACATTAATCATATACTTTCAAAACACAAGGAAAGACAATAGTGTAACAATCCATAGATGTCTCTTTATTCCAAAATTATACATGATAAACATGTAATCATGCCACTACATTCTCAAACCATTGACCGAGCTTCAAAAATTCTTTCATCTCACATATCATTTGTAGTCTCTTCATCATCATCCACATAAATACTACCCATATGACCATACTGATTCTCTTCATGAGTCTTTCCCTTAGGACATTGGTTTGCATAATGCCCATACATTCCACATTTAAAACACTTAACCATTTTTGATGTCGTAGCAATACCATTATCCTCATCCATGGTGTTAACAGACCCTTTTCCTTTGCACTTACTTGCTTTGTGTCCTTCTTTTCCACACCCAAAGCATCTTCCAGTTCCCTTGAAACATTCTCCTTGATGCCTCTTCCCACATGATTTACATAGGGGAAATTGAACTTTCTTTCCTCTAGGATCATCATGAAACTCCATCTTTCTCTTATTAGCCGAGTCAGGAAACTTACCAAATTTTACTTTATTGATCATATTATGAGATTGCTGATTCGGCATAATAATGATGTTTGGACTTCCAAATCCCATTTCATTATGAAGAATATCATTCCATTGTCCATCATATTTTTCATTATCGTGAATCATCTTGATTCCAGCCGTTTCCTAAAACCCAAAAAGAATAGTGTGAGAGTCAAAAATCATAATAAAGGGGGAGTAACTTAAATATCTAACATCTTTGGTTTAATCTAATATCGTTACCAAAGTTCTAGGACTATATCCTATACGTATACTTATCCTTAGGGGCATCCCTAGACATACCTTAGAAATATCTCTAGGGATCTCACTAACGTTTTTTCATCCTAGTTTCCAAAGGTTGACTAAACCTTTCCTCTGATACCAACTATAAAGACCCGAAGCCTAACGTACATGGACATTACATTAATTTTGCAGAATACTTAATACATAACAAAAATATACACACAAGGATCGTAATAGTTTAGTGTCTTTGGAAACTCAGAATATAATCTTCTAATCCTGGTGAAAGATCTTCAAAATCTCCCACAAAGATCTTCCTTTTTTTTACCTAAAACCTTTCTTTATATCCTGGGAAAAAGAAAACATAAAAGGGTGAGCTCAAATGCTCAGTAAGGGTAAACAAAAGAAATATCAATCACATAATTTTCATAAGAACATAACATTTTTGGAAATCTTAACCTGCAAAAGAGAGCATAATTTCATAACATGGGATAAATCATAGTAGTGAAAATGAAACCCTTACTTAAAACATTACTCATTGTGGCATACACACATAATCATAGAGGATCATTTCTTGTTAGTCAAGACTCATTTCCAAGACTATCTTAGTGGACAAAGTCCCTTTCTGAATCGAGTAATCCTCGTTTCAGTCCTGTTTCACTAAACCGGTATAACCTACCATTCCAGCCATGTCTATCTCATGAGATATGAAATCTTTACCCAATGCATTGGAGGGAGATATAGGTCCCACCCATCTCTTAATGATACCATTCTTATGTGTGCCACAAAATCATAAATCATACATCATTTCATAACCCATGTAATAAAAATGGGATTCTTAAACAACATGACATCATAAAACCATTCATATAAGATAAAGGAATTCATAAACATAATTCCATCACAACATAGTCAAATCAATGTAAAAATATGGATAGGAACAGAACCCTTTATTATCTTAGATGGAAAATACTTTTGATAAAACACTTGAAATGAATTCTTGAGGAAAATATCCTTTCTTCTTTAAAATCAATTTCTTTTCACAAAACATCATGCAATTTTAAAAGAAAGATATTTTATTGAAAATAGTCATGAAATCATTTAGAGGAAGCTTCATGAAAATAAGGATTTATAAAACAGTATAAATCCGTTCGTGCCGTATAAGTTAAAAAAAACATTCTTCGTACTTTTGTCGGAAAAGTCAAAAAGTACCTCGTACGGAAAAACGACAAAAGATTCCTTTCATATTCTTTACTAAAAACTCACCTAAGGGTAAAATTGGATTTAAACTATTGCAAGTGGATGGAAACAATATTACATATTGAGGGAACATGGATGTGGATGATAAAATACATCCCAGTAAATACTTACGAATAAACAATCTCGAATAAAAAATGAGATTGTGATATTTCCCTTACCTTAGGTCCGACTTGCTTTGTAAGTGTCCGAACCTCCTGTATAATGATTTAAATCATGTTATTGACTTATTACAGAATCATATTCATTGTTATGATATCATATATGGTTCACTTATGACATTATATTACCCGTTCTTTTGTAAATTCCATGTTAAAGAAGCGTTTTGTGTAAAATCGTTTCATTTATCGTAGCTGTTTTGACTTGTTGTTCTTGACATCATTATTACTTATATCATGATTTACTTACTTCCAGAATATAAAATATGATTTATATATCATATATATTCAGTATATATATATATATATATAATAGGTAGATAAATAAAATGAAAAACACCGTTCATGGAGACGGTAGTCCGTACGTACGCATGAACGCTGTTTTCCTTTCCTTATTGTCTTGAAATGGAAGTAAGTAGATGAAATACATATGTATATATATACATAAATCCAGTAGCTTTATAATTTCATATATTTCATTATTATTTCTTATATATACATTATAATCATTCTTAAATGGTTAACATGGAGAATGAATCTCATCGCGTCGTGGAGACGGTATTCCGTACGTACGCACGAGCGATGATATCATTTCAAAATCAATATGATGTTGTAATAACTATGTATAGTTATTCTTTACACCATTATACCCATCCATGTAAGGTGGTGGTGGAAAATAGATTACACCACGACGTGGAGACGGTATTCCGTACGTACGCACGCGCGGTGATTTCTTTTTCCGTAGGATGGATAGATGGTGAAATAGGGTTGTTTCATACTTATAATAACATATCAGTATATGAGTGATACTTATGTTATTACTTCATAATGAAACAACCTAAGAAGAAGAAGTGGAAGAAGAAATAAAGATGAAAGAATTGGTAACGGTAATTACCTCTTCTTTGAAGTGCCTCTTTGAGACCTCCTCTTAGGGCACTAAAATTGGTCTTTGAGGAAGACCAGAACCTCTAGGATGTTGCTAGGGAAGTGGAGAGGATAAATTGGCAGGGGTTGGCCAAGCTTGAGAGCTCAAATTGGTGTGAGGAGGAGGGGGAGGAGGTGTCCTTTTATAGGGGAGGAGAGGGGCACCTTAGGAATTCTTAAAAATATTAATTTATAATAAATCTAACCCCACTTAAAAACCTCCAAAAATGACTCATATTCGAAGCTTAGATGAGATAGGGTTGTAATCTCATCAACCAATCAAATTTAGACATGTTTGGATCTTATTTTAAACCTTATCAATTAGATTTAACTCTAAGTTAAATAATTTGACTTTTACCGTGTCTTTTTGTTTTCTTTCACTATATGGTTAATACACTTACTATAACATGCCAAACGAACCCCAAATTGTTTATTATTAATATATATATCCTTATCTAAGTCATTTGGCCGAACCTTAGATTTTTAGGAATAAAATAACAATTAATAATATAATATTTGATTTAAAAACTATTTTGTGTCAATTTTGACACTATTTGATATATGATTTTTGTCAAAGTCATAACAGAATTATATGTTCGAACCAAGTTGATTAAATCAATACTAATATATCATAGTAACCTAGAAAATTAGTGGAATTCATAAAAAGTCTCAAATTACATTTATTTTGGTATTTATATTATCAATTTTGTCAATATTTCATTAATAAGATAATTACTGCATCATCTTTGTGTCATAAATAAATTAAATTATTTGATGTCTAAAAATTACAAATAAAATACCATCATGTAGGAAATCTTTTGAGCTTTCTAATGAATATTTACAATCGAATTTATCTTTTGTATAACCCCATATTAAAAATGATTTACTTATTAAACATTGATTTTAACTATTTTAACCCTTCTTTAAATAAATTAATAATAAATGTCCTAATCTAATCCAAGTGGGCCTAAATGGTCATATTTTATTCCTAAGTTTGTTTTTGGTCGAATTACACTTGTCCAATAGAATTAGGACATGTGTTAGGGTAATATTAATATCATATTTACCCTTAGTTACCTTATTTACTATTAACCGTGGTAAAAAAAAGTAAAAAGTTACTATTCACCAAAAAATTATTTTCATCTCATTGAACCACATTTTAGTCCTTGATATTAACCGTGTCTCTCGGATTTTCGAAATTCCATTCATAGAAGCGGTAAAATTAAGTTTTATGCAAAATTCAGTTTTTAACCTACCACTTAGTAGTTTCACTATTCATCAAAAATTAATGTTTTTCAGAACAATGCCAAAATTTCATCCCAAGCTATATTTCATATTCCGAATTCAAAAATGAAGTCTATTTTACCAAATTCATAACATAAAAGTTGCATTAATTAATTTTATAATTAAATCCCGCTGTTAAAACAAATAGCGTGTTTTTTTTAAGAAACAATATCTATCAAAAGATTGACACTTGTTTATGTCTAGTTTAAATGTGAAACTACATCCAATGACCAACATTGTATTAAATTGTAAAAATATGTTCTAAATATACTTTAAAACCACTCAAATTAATGATTTATCACTATTAATTATTTCGATTAAAAAAGTTGTTTTTAATTATAATTTAGTAATTTTCACTATTCATCAGAATATGAAAGTTATCCGAAAAGTACCAAAATTTCACCTTAGGCTAAATTCGATACTCCGAATCCAAAAATAAAGTTCATTTTGAAAAATAAGATTTACTGGATTTCAAAAAGTGGTTATTACTATTCATAACGGCTAGTTTTAATAATATTTTTATAGAATATCGTTGTTTAGTGAAACTCGGTATTGCGTACTACACACGCTATCGAGGAAGGTCGCGATTGCGTGTAATGCAAGTCAAGTCAAGGATGTGTGTTGTGAAAGCTCCTTTTGGTGTAGCGTACAACACAAGACATTAGTAAAATAAGAAAGAATATTTTTCATAAAATCTCGGGCTGTTACATTCTACCCCCCTTAAAATGAATTTCGCCCTCGAAATTCGTCGGGGTTATAAATGGTTTACTATTCTAAAGTTTCTTTAATAGAAACCCACATCGTAAAAGGGAATACCAAAACTTGGCTTTAAAAACTAAAGTATGAAATGTAACGATTACCCAAATAAACTAATCACTGGGTTTCCACATAGGTGAAAATATGGATATGGAAGAGAAATCTAACCATCATGTTCTGATGAAGAGTGGTAGAGAACATGGCTATGGAAAAGCCAGTAATCACAAATCCATAGATTTGTGATGATATAAGGTACCATCTGATTCATCAGGTATAAGATCACTAGGACAACATTTTTGGTTTTCAAGATCATTTCCCTAAAGTTGAAAATTTTCTTAGAATAAATACTTACTTTATTTTGGTACAATCTCACTTTTGTTCGTTCCTTGAACAATTTCTACTTCATCTCTTAAATAAATGAAGTTGAATTTGTTATTTGTGAAGTGTTAGAAGATCATGTGATAGAATGACTGTTCATTCCATCTGTCTCAAACAAAAGGTTAGCAAAAGTTATTAAATATACATAAGTCATTCTATAGTGAGATTAATCATATATGGTTCCTAAAATGGACTTATACTTCATATATCATGCTGCTTAATATAATAAAACTAGTTTCTACTAAACAGGGACTTCCTGTAGGCCAGTGGTAGGCGATAAAGGCCAGTCGCACTTCGGTTGTGGGTTCGATTCCTACAGCCTTCTCCGAAGCGATGGGCTGTCGCCCGTCCTGCAGGTTGTCCTTTTTATAAAACTATATTACTATAACATCCCATCAATAATATCGAAAAAACTTCTATCCTTAAACAATACTAACTTATGTCCAACATAATCCATTCCAATCTTTAGGCTTATACATAATACTGCAGTCCACTCTCATAATATAGTAACAACGATTACCAGAGATTTAATACTGTCGTTGATCCCCACATATCACAAGATATGTCTTGTTGGTCACATTCCAAACATTCAAAGTCCTTAATCGTGTATTCTCTTGAATACCTTAGTGAAAACATGAGTGCAGTTAAAAGTTAACACTTTCCACATACCAAAATCCTCAAAATTCTATATACTCAAACCATGATATCACTTAGTCCTTATATCAATCATGAGCTCATGAATACTACCAAACATTTCGTTTTCTCCTTATCCCTTCATTATGCGCATATCATCTATATTCCAAAAATATCTGAATAACCTTTCATGGATACTGGTAACATTAATCATATACTTTCAAAACACAAGGAAAGACAATAGTGTAACAATCCATAGATGTCTCTTTATTCCAAAATTACACATGATAAACATGTAATCATGCCACTACATTCTCAAACCATTGACCGAGCTTCAAAAATTCTTTCATCTCACATATCATTTGTAGTCTCTTCATCATCATCCACATAAATACTACCCATATGACCATACTGATTCTCTTCATGAGTCTTTCCCTTAGGACATTGGTTTGCATAATGCCCATACATTCCACATTTAAAACACTTAACCATTTTTGATGTCGTAGCAATACCATTATCCTCATCCATGGTGTTAACCGACCCTTTTCCTTTGCACTTACTTGCTTTGTGTCCTTCTTTTCCACACCCAAAGCATCTTCCAGTTCCCTTGAAACATTCTCCTTGATGCCTCTTCCCACATGATTTACATAGGGGAAATTGAACTTTCTTTCCTCTAGGATCATCATGAAACTCCATCTTTCTCTTATTAGCCGAGTCAGGAAACTTACCAAATTTTACTTTATTGATCATATTATGAGATTGCTGATTCGGCATAATAATGATGTTTGGACTTCCAAATCCCATTTCATTATAAAGAATATCATTCCATTGTCCATCATATTTTTCATTATCGTGAATCATCTTGATTCCAGCCGTTTCCTAAAACCCAAAAAGAATAGTGTGAGAGTCAAAAATCATAATAAAGGGGGAGTAACTTAAATATCTAACATCTTTGGTTTAATCTAATATCGTTACCAAAGTTCTAGGACTATATCCTATACGTATACTTATCCTTAGGGGCATCCCTAGACATACCTTAGAAATATCTCTAGGGATCTCACTAACGTTTTTGCATCCTAGTTTCCAAAGGTTGACTAAACCTTTCCTCTGATACCAACTATAAAGACCCGAAGCCTAACGTACATGGACATTACATTAATTTTGCGGAATACTTAATACATAACAAAAATATACACACAAGGATCGTAATAGTTTAGTGTCTTTGGAAACTCAGAATATAATCTTCTAATCCTGGTGAAAGATCTTCAAAATCTCCCACAAAGATCTTCCTTTTTTTACCTAAAACCTTTCTTTATATCCTGGGAAAAAGAAAACATAAAAGGGTGAGCTCAAATGCTCAGTAAGGGTAAACAAAAGAAATATCAATCACATAATTTTCATAAGAACATAACATTTTTGGAAATCTTAACCTGCAAAAGAGAGCATAATTTCATAACATGGGATAAATCATAGTAGTGAAAATGAAACCCTTACTTAAAACATTACTCATTGTGGCATACACACATAATCATAGAGGATCATTTCTTGTTAGTCAAGACTCATTTCCAAGACTATCTTAGTGGACAAAGTCCCTTTCTGAATCGAGTAATCCTCGTTTCAGTCCTGTTTCACTGAACCGGTATAACCTACCATTCCAGCCATGTCTATCTCATGAGATATGAAATCTTTACCCAATGAATTGGAGGGAGATATAGGTCCCACCCATCTCTTAATGATACCATTCTTATGTGTGCCACAAAATCATAAATCATACATCATTTCATAACCCATGTAATAAAAATGGGATTCTTAAACAACATGACATCATAAAACCATTCATATAAGATAAAGGAATTCATAAACATAATTCGATCACAACATAGTCAAATCAATGTAAAAATATGGATAGGAACATAACCCTTTATTATCTTAGATGGAAAATACTTTTGATAAAACACTTTAAATGAATTCTTGAGGAAAATATCCTTTCTTCTTTAAAATCAATTTCTTTTCACAAAACATCATGCAATTTTAAAAGAAAGATATTTTATTGAAAATAGTCATGAAATCTTTTAGAGGAAGCTTCATGAAAATAAGGATTTATAAAACAGTATAAATCCGTTCGTGCCGTATATGTTAAAAAAAACATTCTTCGTACTTTTGTCGGAAAAGTCAAAAAGTACCTCGTACGGAAAAACGACAAAAGATTCCTTTCATATTCTTTACTAAAAACTCACCTAAGGGTAAAATTGGATTTAAACTATTGCAAGTGGATGGAAACAATATTACATATTGAGGGAACATGGATGTGGATGATAAAATACACCCCAGTAAATACTTACGAATAAACAATCTCGAATAAAAAATGAGATTGTGATATTTCCCTTACCTTAGGTCCGACTTGCTTTGTAAGTGTCTGAACCTCCTGTATAATGATTTAAATCATGTTATTGACTTATTACAGAATCATATTCATTGTTATGATATCATATATGGTTCACTTATGACATTATATTACCCGTTCTTTTGTAAATTCCATGTTAAAGAAGCGTTTTGTGTAAAATCGTTTCATTTATCGTAGGTGTTTTGACTTGTTGTTCTTGACATCATTATTACTTATATCATGATTTACTTACTTCAAGAATATAAAATATGATTTATATATCATATATATTCAGTATATATATATATATATATATAATAGGTAGATAAATAAAATGAAAAACACCGTTCATGGAGACGGTAGTCCGTACGTACGCATGAACGCTGTTTTCCTTTCCTTATTGTCTTGAAATGGAAGTAAGTAGATGAAATACATATGTATATATATACATAAATCCAGTAGCTTTATAATGTCATATATTTCATTATTATTTCTTATATATACATTATAATCATTCTTAAATGGTTAACATGGAGAATGAATCTCATCGCGTCGTGGAGACGGTATTCCGTACGTACGCATGAGTGATGATATCATTTCAGAATCAATATGATGTTGTAATAACTATGTATAGTTATTCTTTACACCATTATACCCATCCATGTAAGGTGGTGGTGGAAAATAGATTACACCACGGCGTGGAGACGGTATTCCGTACGTACGCACGCGCGGTGATTTCTTTTTCCGTAGGATGGATAGATGGTGAAATAGGGTTGTTTCATACTTATAATAACATATCAGTATATGAGTGATACTGATGTTATTACTTCATAATGAAACAACCTAAGAAGAAGAAGTGGAAGAAGAAATAAAGATGAAAGAATTGGTAACGGTAATTACCTCTTCTTTGAAGTGCCTCTTTGAGACCTCCTATTAGGGCACTAAAATTGGTCTTTGAGGAAGACCAGAACCTCTAGGATGTTGCTAGGGAAGTGGAGAGGATAAATTGGCAGGGGTTGGCCGAGCTTGAGAGCTCAAATTGGTGTGAGGAGGAGGGGGAGGTGGTGTCCTTTTATAGGGGAGGAGAGGGGCACCTTAGGAATTCTTAAAAATATTAATTTATAATAAATCTAACCCCACTTAAAAACCTCCAAAAATGACTCATATTCGAAGCTTAGATGAGATAGGGTTGTAATCTCATCAACCAATCAAATTTAGACATGTTTGGATCTTATTTTAAACCTTATCAATTAGATTTAACTCTAAGTTAAATAATTTGACTTTTACCGTGTCTTTTTGTTTTCTTTCACTATATGGTTAATACACTTACTATAACATGCCAAACGAACCCCAAATTGTTTATTATTAATATATATATCCTTATCTAAGTCATTTGGCCGAACCTTAGATTTTTAGGAATAAAATAACAATTAATAATATAATTTTTGATTTAAAAACTATTTTGTGTCAATTTTGACACTATTTGATATATGATTTTTTTCAAAGTCATAACAGAATTATATGTTCGAACCAAGTTGATTAAATCAATACTAATATATCATAGTAACCTAGAAAATTAGTGGAATTCATAAAAAGTCTCAAATTACATTTATTTTGGTATTTATATTATCAATTTTGTCAATATTTCATTAATAAGATAATTACTGCATCATCTTTGTGTCATAAATAAATTAAATTATTTGATGTCTAAAAATTACAAATAAAATACCATCATGTAGGAAATTTTTTTAGCTTTCTAATGAATATTTACAATCGAATTTATCTTATGTATAACCCCATATTAAAAATGATTTACTTATTAAACATTGATTTTAACTATTTTAACCCTTCTTTAAATAAATTAATAATAAATGTCCTAATCTAATCCAAGTGGGCCTAAATGGTCATATTTTATTCCTAAGTTTGTTTTTGGTCTAATTACACTTGTCCAATAGAATTAGGACATGTTTTAGGGTAATATTAATATCATATTTACCCTTAGTTACCTTATTTACTATTAACCGTGGTAAAAAAAAGTAAAAAGTTACTATTCACCAAAAAATTATTTTCATCTCATTGAACCACATTTTAGTCCTTGATATTAACCGTGTCTCTCGGATTTTCGAAATTCCATTCACAGAAGCGGTAAAATTAAGTTTTATGCAAAATTCAGTTTTTAACCTACCACTTAGTAGTTTCACTATTCATCAAAAATTAATGTTTTTCAGAACAATGCCAAAATTTCATCCCAAGCTATATTTCATATTCCGAATTCAAAAATGAAGTCTATTTTACCAAATTCATAACATAAAAGTTGCATTAATTAATTTTATAATTAAATCCCGCTGTTAAAACAAATAGCGTGTTTTTTTTTAAGAAACAATATCTATCAAAAGATTGACACTTGTTTATGTCTAGTTTAAATGTGAAACTACATCCAATGACCAACATTGTATTAAATTGTAAAAATATGTTCTAAATATACTTTAAAACCACTCAAATTAATGATTTATCACTATTAATTATTTCGATTAAAAAAGTTGTTTTTAATTATAATTTAGTAATTTTCACTATTCATCAGAATATGAAAGTTATCCGAAAAGTACCAAAATTTCACCTTAGGCTAAATTCGATACTCCGAATCCAAAAATAAAGTTCATTTTGAAAAATAAGATTTACTGGATTTCAAAAAGTGGTTATTACTATTCATAACAGCTAGTTTTAATAATATTTTTATAGCATATCGTTGTTTAGTGAAACTCGGTATTGCGTACTACACACGCTATCGAGGAAGGTCGCGATTGTGTGTAATGCAAGTCAAGTCAAGGATGTGTGTTGTGCAAGCTCCTTTTGGTGTAGCGTACAACACAAGATATTAGTAAAATAAGAAAGAATATTTTTCATAAAATCTCGGGCTGTTACATTCTACCCCCCTTAAAATGAATTTCGCCCTCGAAATTCGTCGGGGTTATAAATGGTTTACTATTCGAAAGTTTCTTTAATAGAAACCCACATCGTAAAAGGGAATACCAAAACTTGGCTTTAAAAACTAAAGTATGAAATGTAACGATTACCCAAATAAACTAATCACTGGGTTTCCACATAGGTGAAAATATGGATATGGAAGAGAAATCTAACCATCATGTTCTGATGGAGAGTGGTAGAGAACATGGCTATGGAAAAGCCAGTAATCACAAATCCATAGATTTGTGATGATATAAGGTACCATCTGATTCATCAGGTATAAGATCACTAGGACAACATTTTTTGGTTTTCAAGATCATTTCCCTAAAGTTGAAAATTTTCTTAGAATAAATACTTACTTTATTTTGGTACAATCTCACTTTTGTTCGTGCCTTGAACAATTTCTACTTCATCTCTTAAATAAATGAAGGTGAATTTGTTATTTGTGAAGTGTTAGAAGATCATGTGATAGAATGACTGTTCATTCCATCTGTCTCAAACAAAAGGTTAGAAAAAGTTATAAAATATACATAAGTCATTCTATAGTGAGATTAATCATATATGGTTCCTAAAATGGACTTATACTTCATATATCATGCTGCTTAATATAAAAAAACTAGTTTCTACTAAACAGGGACTTCCTGTAGGCCAGTGGTAGGCGATAAAGGCCAGTCGCACTTCGATTGTGGGTTCGATTCCTACAGCCTTGTCCGAAGCGATGGGCTGTCGCCCGTCCTGCAGGTTTTCCTTTTTATAAAACTATATTACTATAACATCCCATCAATAATATCGAAAAAACTTCTATCCTTAAACAATACTAACTTATGTCCAACATAATCCATTCCAATCTTTAGGCTTATACATAATACTGCAGTCCACTCTCATAATATAGTAACAACGATTACCAGAGATTTAATACTGTCGTTGATCCCCACATATCACAAGATATGTCTTGTTAGTCACATTCCAAACATTCAAAGTCCTTAATCGTGTATTCTCTTGAATACCTTAGTGAAAACATGAGTGCAGTTAAAAGTTAACACTTTCCACATACCAAAATCCTCAAAATTCTATATACTCAAACCATGATATCACTTAGTCCTTATATCAATCATGAGCTCATGAATACTATCAAACATTTAATTTTCTCCTTATCCCTTCATTATGCGCATATCATCTATATTCCAAAAATATCTGAATAACCTTTCATGGATACTGGTAACATTAATCATATACTTTCAAAACACAAGGAAAGACAATAGTGTAACAATCCATAGATGTCTCTTTATTCCAAAATTACACATGATAAACATGTAATCATGCCACTACATTCTCAAACCATTGACCGAGCTTCAAAAATTCTTTCATCTCACATATCATTTGTAGTCTCTTCATCATCATCCACATAAATACTACCCATATGACCATACTGATTCTCTTCATGAGTCTTTCCCTTAGGACATTGGTTTGCATAATGCCCATACATTCCACATTTAAAACACTTAACCATTTTTGATGTCGTAGCAATACCATTATCCTCATCCATGGTGTTAACCGACCCTTTTCCTTTGCACTTACTTGCTTTGTGTCCTTCTTTTCCACACCCAAAGCATCTTCCAGTTCCCTTGAAACATTCTCCTTGATGCCTCTTCCCACATGATTTACATAGGGGAAATTGAACTTTCTTTCCTCTAGGATCATCATGAAACTCCATCTTTCTCTTATTAGCCGAGTCAGGAAACTTACCAAATTTTACTTTATTGATCATATTATGAGATTGTTGATTCGGCATAATAATGATGTTTGGACTTCCAAATCCCATTTCATTATGAAGAATATCATTTCATTGTCCATCATATTTTTCATTATCGTGAATCATCTTGATTCCAGCCGTTTCCTAAAACCCAAAAAGAATAGTGTGAGAGTCAAAAATCATAATAAAGGGGGAGTAACTTAAATATCTAACATCTTTGGTTTAATCTAATATCGTTACCAAAGTTCTAGGACTATATCCTATACGTATACTTATCCTTAGGGGCATCCCTAGACATACCTTAGAAATATCTCTAGGGATCTCACTAACGTTTTTGCATCCTAGTTTCCAAAGGTTGACTAAACCTTTCCTCTGATACCAACTATAAAGACCCAAAGCCTAACGTACATGGACATTACATTAATTTTGCGGAATACTTAATACATAACAAAAATATACACACAAGGATCGTAATAGTTTAGTGTCTTTGGAAACTCAGAATATAATCTTCTAATCCTGGTGAAAGATCTTCAAAATCTCCCACAAAGATCTTCCTTTTTTTTACCTAAAACCTTTCTTTATATCCTGGGAAAAAGAAAACATAAAAGGGTGAGCTCAAATGCTCAGTAAGGGTAAACAAAAGAAATATCAATCACATAATTTTCATAAGAACATAACATTTTTGGAAATCTTAACCTGCAAAAGAGAGCATAATTTCATAACATGGGATAAATCATAGTAGTGAAAATGAAACCCTTACTTAAAACATTACTCATTGTGGCATACACACATAATCATAGAGGATCATTTCTTGTTTGTCAAGACTCATTGCCAAGACTATCTTAGTGGACAAAGTCCCTTTCTGAATCGAGTAATCCTCGTTTCAGTCCTGTTTCACTGAACCGGTATAACCTACCATTCCAGCCATGTCTATCTCATGAGATATGAAATCTTTACCCAATGCATTGGAGGGAGATATAGGTCCCACCCATCTCTTAATGATACCATTCTTATGCGTGCCACAAAATCATAAATCATACATCATTTCATAACCCATGTAATAAAAATGGGATTCTTAAACAACATGACATCATAAAACCATTCATATAAGATAAAGGAATTCATAAACATAATTCCATCACAACATAGTCAAATCAATGTAAAAATATGGATAGGAACAGAACCCTTTATTATCTTAGATGGAAAATACTTTTGATAAAACACTTGAAATGAATTCTTGAGGAAAATATCCTTTCTTCTTTAAAATCAATTTCTTTTCACAAAACATCATGCAATTTTAAAAGAAAGATATTTTATTGAATATAGTCATGAAATCTTTTAGAGGAGGCTTCATGAAAATAAGTCTTTATAAAACAGTATAAATCTGTTCGTGCCGTATAAGTTAAAAAAAAACATTCTTCGTACTTTTGTCGGAAAAGTCAAAAAGTACCTCGTACGGAAAAACGACAAAAGATTCCTTTCATATTCTTTACTAAAAACTCACCTAAGGGTAAAATTGGATTTAAACTATTGCAAGTGGATGGAAACAATATTACATATTGAGGGAACATGGATGTGGATGATAAAATACACCCCAGTAAATACTTACGAATAAACAATCTCGAATAAAAAATGAGATTGTGATATTTCCCTTACCTTAGGTCCGACTTGCTTTGTAAGTGTCCGAACCTCATGTATAATGATTTAAATCATGTTATTGACTTATTACAGAATCATATTCATTGTTATGATATCATATATGGTTCACTTATGACATTATATTACCCGTTCTTTTGTAAATTCCATGTTAAAGAAGCGTTTTGTGTAAAATCGTTTCATTTATCGTAGGTGTTTTGACTTGTTGTTCTTGACATCATTATTACTTATATCATGATTTACTTACTTCCAGAATATAAAATATGATTTATATATCATATATATTCAGTATATATATATATATATAATAGGTAGATAAATAAAATGAAAAACACCGTTCATGGAGACGGTAGTCCGTACGTACGCATGAACGCTGTTTTCCTTTCCTTATTGTCTTGAAATGGAAGTAAGTAGATGAAATACATATGTATATATATACATAAATCCAGTAGCTTTATAATGTCATATATTTCATTATTATTTCTTATATATACATTATAATCATTCTTAAATGGTTAACATGGAGAATGAATCTCATCGCGTCGTGGAGACGGTATTCCGTACGTACGCACGAGCGATGATATCATTTCAGAATCAATATGATGTTGTAATAACTATGTATAGTTATTCTTTACACCATTATACCCATCCATGTAAGGTGGTGGTGGAAAATAGATTACACCACGGCGTGGAGACGGTATTCCGAACGTACGCACGCGCGGTGATTTCTTTTTCCGTAGGATGGATAGATGGTGAAATAGGGTTGTTTCATACTTATAATAACATATCAGTATATTAGTGATACTGATGTTATTACTTCATAATGAAACAACCTAAGAAGAAGAAGTGGAAGAAGAAATAAAGATGAAAGAATTGGTAACAGTAATTACCTCTTCTTTGAAGTTCCTCTTTGAGACCTCCTCTTAGGGCACTAAAATTGGTCTTTGAGGAAGACCAGAACCTCTAGGATGTTGCTAGGGAAGTGGAGAGGATAAATTGGCAGGGGTTGGCCGAGATTGAGAGCTCAAATTGGTGTGAGGAGGAGGGGGAGGAGGTGTCCTTTTATAGGGGAGGAGAGGGGCACCTTAGGAATTCTTAAAAATATTAATTTATAATAAATCTAACCCCACTTAAAAACCTCCAAAAATGACTCATATTCTAAGCTTAGATGAGATAGGGTTGTAATCGCATCAACCAATCAAATTTAGACATGTTTGGATCTTATTTTAAACCTTATCAATTAGATTTAACTCTAAGTTAAATAATTTGACTTTTACCGTGTCTTTTTGTTTTCTTTCACTATATGGTTAATACACTTACTATAACATGCCAAACGAACCCCAAATTGTTTATTATTAATATATATATCCTTATCTAAGTCATTTGGCCGAACCTTAGATTTTTAGGAATAAAATAACAATTAATAATATAATATTTGATTTAAAAACTATTTTGTGTCAATTTTGACACTATTTGATATATGATTTTTGTCAAAGTCATAACAGAATTATATGTTCGAAACAAGTTGATTAAATCAATACTAATATATCATAGTAACCTAGAAAATTAGTGTAATTCATAAAAAGTCTCAAATTACATTTATTTTGGTATTTATATTATCAATTTTGTCAATATTTCATTAATAAGATAATTACTGCATCATCTTTGTGTCATAAATAAATTAAATTATTTGATGTCTAAAAATTACAAATAAAATACCATCATGTAGGAAATCGTTTTAGCTTTCTAATGAATATTTACAATCGAATTTATCTTTTGTATAACCCCATATTAAAAATGATTTACTTATTAAACATTGATTTTAACTATTTTAACCCTTCTTTAAATAAATTAATAATAAATGTCCTAATCTAATCCAAGTGGGCCTAAATGGTCATATTTTATTCCTAAGTTTGTTTTTGGTCGAATTACACTTGTCCAATAGAATTAGGACATGTGTTAGGGTAATATTAATATCATATTTACCCTTAGTTACCTTATTTACTATTAACCGTGGTAAAAAAAAGTAAAAAGTTACTATTCACCAAAAAATTATTTTCATCTCATTGAACAACATTTTAGTCCTTGATATTAACCGTGTCTCTCGGATTTTCGAAATTCCATTCACAGAAGCGGTAAAATTAAGTTTTATGCAAAATTCAGTTTTTAACCTACCACTTAGTAGTTTCACTATTCATCAAAAATTAATGTTTTTCAGAACAATGCCAAAATTTCATCCCAAGCTATATTTCATATTCCGAATTCAAAAATGAAGTCTATTTTACCAAATTCATAACATAAAAGTTGCATTAATTAATTTTATAATTAAATCCCGCTGTTAAAACAAATAGCGTGTTTTTTTTAAGAAACAATATCTATCAAAAGATTGACACTTGTTTATGTCTAGTTTAAATGTGAAACTACATCCAATGACCAACATTGTATTAAATTGTAAAAATATGTTCTAAATATACTTTAAAACCACTCAAATTAATGATTTATCACTATTAATTATTTCGATTAAAAAAGTTGTTTTTAATTATAATTTAGTAATTTTCACTATTCATCAGAATATGAAAGTTATCCGAAAAGTACCAAAATTTCACCTTAGGCTAAATTCGATACTCCGAATCCAAAAATAATGTTCATTTTGAAAAATAAGATTTACTGGATTTCAAAAAGTGGTTATTACTATTCATAACGGCTAGTTTTAATAATATTTTTATAGCATATCGTTGTTTAGTGAAACTCGGTATTGCGTACTACACACGCTATCGAGGAAGGTCGCGATTGCGTGTAATGCAAGTCAAGTCAAGGATGTGTGTTGTGCAAGCTCCTTTTGGTGTAGCGTACAACACAAGACATTAGTAAAATAAGAAAGAATATTTTTCTTAAAATCTCGGGCTGTTACAATAAATCTAGTACTACATCATCATTTAGTATCAAATCAATTTAATTATTTAATTTCTAAAAATTATAAATAAATTTCAATTTTGTAGGTAATATTTTAGTTTTATTAATACAATTTTTAGTTTATGAGAGCCCTTGTTCTACTCCATATTAAAATACCATTGTTTTACAAATTAAATGTGTTATAAAAATGACTATTCATTAAATATAAAATTATAAATGCATTAGACTCATCCATGTGGCTCGATGTTATCCTAAAATCGACCCAAGGATGATCAAGGTCAGGATACACTAATTAAATTCAATTAATAAATGTGTTAGGGTAGTTTAATATTATTTTAATATTACTTTTTTCTTTAATTCCCCAATTTACCATTAAGTGAGGTAATAAAATTTATTATTAAAGTAACTATTCATGATGACAAAAAATAAAAGGAACATTTTTTTAATAATTTGGAAATTCATATTCAAAATATGGATTCCATTTTTATAAATTGAAAATATTTAATTGGAGGAAAGTAATTAAAAATTAATCTCATTTATGGAATAAGAAAATGTGTTTTTTAAGTAAGACATTCCAAAGTTCACAATTTTTCTAAATTCAATTTCAATGTCCAATTGATTCTAATGAAAAAAATTATTTTAAATGATAAAAAAATAATGTAAATTTAATATAAACAATTTAAAATTACAATCTAACTATATAAATAACATATGCGAAATGGAATTTTTGAATTAAAATTATGTATTATTCATTACTCAATAAACAATTTATTATTATCCGAAAAAACCAAAACATTATAAAAAGTAAAATATTATTCCCCTCTTCCAAATAAGAAGTTCAATTTGTCATAATGTCTTTATAAATGTTTTGAAAACTAGATATAAATTTTGTTCTCCCTCAAAAAGGGGGTAAAAAGACATTTTATTTGCAAAATCCTTTTTTTATCTAGATAATTTGGTTTGTTCTTATAAAATTTTTAGAAAAAATGATAAGGTGACTTTTAATAATTATGTTGAATATATTAAATAAATATTTCATTAATAAAATCAATAAGGAGTGATTTTTTTTATAAACTCACATATTTTGATTTAAATATTTTTTTAGAAAAACATTTCATTTTATTTAAAGTGTTTTATTTTCATTTATAAATAATTTTTAACAAAAGATTTATATTTTATACATGTGTAAATCATATTTTCATAAATATATTAATTGTTTTAATTCCTTCCATTTTAACAGTTAGGATATAAGTTATCATAATAATATTTAGTTATTTGATTAAGTTCGATGTGGCATATTATGTATGCTATTAAACATAGTGTCTCTTTTTAAAAAAAACTCTCAATTTTACATTCTTCACAAAATTTGTAAATTGCATCCTTTAAATTTGAATTTGGTTGTGGTAACAAAGATATGACATTTCAAACTACCTTTATTTGAATACCACATTAGAAAATGGATTAACAAAAATACAACTTTAAACGAAGGAAATGATAGTACCCTGGTAACTTAAGGTGACACATACTAGGATTCCACATAGGAAAACAAGGATATTGAAGAAAAATTATCCATAATATCTTGATGGATAGTGATAGAAAACATGATGAGAAGAAATAAAAAACAATCACAAAAAAAATTTGTGATTGGTTAAATGGTCACAGATTTCATAGTAGGAAAATGAAACATTAAATGTTTTTAAATTAATATAATTTTCATTAAATTAAAAAATTACATTAATTATTAAAAAAATAACAAGACAAAACAAACAAATTTTACAAGTAGTGATTAATCCATTAATAAATTTCCACCACATACTCATTGTTTTCCCAAAATGATGAGTATTTAAGATGAATCAAATTCTATTGACTCCCATAATCAACAAAACATTAACATTCCATTTATCATATCTTGATACACTAAAAAAAACTAATATATTTTGGAAAAGATAAAAAATTAACCATTAGATGACGAAATAATACTTTTAATATCCAATATTCAAATGTAATATGAAAAGTTCAACCTAGTCCATTAAAATATTTCTTTCCTTAAAATTCCAAAAAAATGTTATAATTGTGATTAAACACCAAAAAATTAAAATGATTTAATAAAATATATTTACAAGGTACGATCTAAAAGTTAAATCCAAATAACATCAACATATTTTAATGTCTTTTAATAATAATTAATTAACCTAATAAAGTATTCTCCTTGATAGGTTAATCATTTATATAAATTACTTAATTCCCCACAATCCCACAGATGAAATTATTGGTTATTACAAAATATAATTCAACCACTACTCTTAAATTAAAATCTCACAGTATTATATTTATCTTAATCACATAAAGATCCCATAATAGTGGACATCTTCTAATATAACATTTATCACTTAATCACTAAATCATTTTCGAATACCATGTATATCCAATTGATAAAACTTATGTCCCAAGAATCAAAAAATTATTATTTCATAGAAAAGTTTAACTAAAAAAGAAAAACTCATACTAACCAGGAACTTCACACAGGCTAGTGGAAGGTGATAAGGCCCTATTACACTTCAGTTCTGGGATTGATTCTTGCAACCTTGTTTGCTGTGACAGGTTTGTCACATGATCTGTTATTTTAAATTTTCAAAAACTATATCATATTTAATCATTTCTTAAAATGAGATAAAGTCCTAAAAAAGAACCATAACCTATATTAACCCCAAATTTTATTCATGTCATTCATTTTGAGTCCCAAATAGTTATAACCCATAATTACCTATAAATGTCTCCAAACATACTATTACTCACCTAAATATTTTAGAGAAAAAATCCAAAATATGGAATTCAGAGATAATGAACTTTTGATCAAGCTGAAACTTATAAACTCATATGATATCCATATCTCTTTAGAAGACATCATAATATCTTAATTTTTCTGAACTATCTTCTGATACCAACTATAAGGACCCATCCTTAAATTTTACATATACTAGTGTTTTTGAACTAGAATTCAACTTATAAGATCTTTTCTGTTAATAGGTTTATAGGATATAAGAAAAAAAAACTCTTATGTAGTAAACCCGCACATTAAAAGTAGACAATTATAAATTGTATAAACTATAAGGACAAATCATTAAACATTATATATTATAGTTTTTTTGATGAAGAATACCCATTATAAGAACTTTTTAGTTCATATTTTTATAGAATTACACAAAAACTCTTACATAGTAAACACATAAATTAAAAGTGGAGAGTTATACTCGATATAAAGTTATTATAGTAAGGGAATCACATACCTTACAAGTGGAGAGTTATACTCGATATAAACTTATTAGAATATGGGAATCCCTTTTAAAATAAATCATGATTTATTTTCATAAAACTTCTTAAATACATTAATAAAGAAATAAATTTTGTACCATCAAATATTAAGACCTATGGAAAACATTATAAAACATGGAATGGGCACAAAATCATATTAAGGACAATAAATAATTTAAATGGTAAGTCTTGTGAAATCATGAAATCTCATTTAATATTTTTCATAAAAACCTATTAGCAATCATAGAAAATCTTGTTGGTGCCTTGGGAAATTATTACAATATCACTCTTAGAATCACCATTAAAAATGGAATTACCATATAGTCAACATCGACCTCCATAATAACCAATGAATTAGATAAATATAATGGGACTCACACTTCATATAAGTGATATCAAGCACACAAATCATTCATGAGCTATAATGTGGCCTAACACATCATATAAGATATATCAGGCTAACCATTAATCTATAATGGGGATCAACCCTTCATATATTCTATATCAGGCTCACCCATTAAATTTCCATGCACCAACACATATTATATTGAAAATTTCATCCTATCAGTTATAAAATATTATATTCAGTCATATGGTAACCAATCCATTTTTAAAAACTAATTTAAAAAATTTATAAAAGAGGTCTTTTAATCAAAGCATCCAATTACACAATGAAAATTTGAAAAGATTATTTTAGACAAAAAAATTAAATAATTAATCTAAATATAAATAAATCCATAATTTTATTTTGAAAAAATAAACATGAATGAAAAATATTTAGATAAATAAATCATTAAGACACTTAAAACAGTTTTTCAGTTAAAGACTGACATACAACGTTGTACAATTAATTTATAAGCCACATGAAATTATAACATTTTAAAAAACAGAAAATAACACGATAATAGATAAAATATAGATACATAAATTCAAAGGGAATATATATAGAATTAAAAAAAACAGAGGCTCATAATATCAAGAAATGTATCAATAAAAGGAGATTGAGACAAAATCTCTTATATTAAGTCTCACTCACGACATAAATTATTTATCTTCATGAATAATAAACATATGTTATTTATATACATTATTAAGAACTTTTATAATGATTATTATTCCGTTTATATGACATTATCATGTTATAACAATTAATCAATTAGTTATGTTCAAATTGGGCGTTTTGTCAATATTCGATACTCGAGTTGAAAATGAACTTGGTGGGATGTCGATTTTCCATGAGGTCCTAAGATAATCATCTCCAAAATAAAAATGAACCACATCAGTTTGTGGAGATTATAATCCACACAAAAGCACGAACAACATTATCATTTTAATTTTAATGGAAGGTAAGAAAATAATTGATATATTATTATTTTATAATGATTGATATTTAATTAATATCCTATATTAACATTAAATATATCATTATAACTAGTAGTTTTAAATAATATTATGAAAAATGAATTATATCAGGTCATGAGGCAGTAGTCCATCCTACACAAGAACAAAAAGTTTATTAAACATTTGATGAAATTGGAGATGGATTAATGTGATTATACTAACCAAAAAATATCAGTATACTAAAGATATTTTTTTTATTATCTCATCATGTTTGGATGATATTTGAAAGAAGTGGAAGAAAAAATAAAATAGAAATACTAAAATAAAAATGATACCTCTTATTCAGTTGATCACTTTTAAAAACACCTTAGCACCATTAAATATGATGACATCCTTAAAATAAGGATTCCAAAATGTGGTTAGGGATTTTAGTAATTTTTCTGTAGATATTGGTCAAAACACAATGTTTTTTATGTCTGCGTAAGAGAGTGTAATGGGTTTCTTTTTACAGTAGAAGGGAGGGACACCATTGGAATTAATAAAAGAAATAAATTAATATAAATTCAATTCCGATTCCAAATGGTTCTAAACTAATTTAATTTTAATATCGGATAATTTTTGTTATTATACTCAATATATAATTCAAATTAGACATGTATTGAATATTTTTTAATCGTAATCATTTTTTAACCACTTCCAACTCTTACTGATTTTCAAGTAATTTTAATGTTGAGAGTTAAAATAATTACCAAATTAGAAAAAAATTCCAATGATATAGTTATTAATAAATATTTTATACATATCTAACCTTTTTTGCAGAATATTTTATATTTGTTAAATTTTATCATTTAATTATTTTTTTTTTCAAAATATGAATTATGTCAATTTGGACACTATTCAAACAAGAGCGTGTTATAAATTCATAAAAACATGATTATTTATAAAAAACTATATTAAATCAATACTAACATGACATATTAATCAATTAAATTAATATATGGCATAAAATATATCAAATTATTTTTAATTCAAATTTATTATTATCTTTTATTTGATTCCATATTTAATAAATCTGTTGTTGCATCATATTTGTGTCACAATTAAATTGAATTAATTAATTTCTAAAAATTATAAATAAATTAAAATTACTTAAGTAATATTTTTAAATTTATTAACAGTGTTTATTGTCTAAGAGACCCCGTGTAGAACTTAAAATAAATTACATTTTACAATGAAAAGTTTAATAAAAATTACAATTCATTGAATAAAATATTATAAATGCATTAAAGTAATCCAAGTGGCTCCATGGGGTCTGAAAATCTACCCAAAGATGGTAATGCTAAGGATAAACTCATATAATTAAATTATTATAGGTTTTACTCTTGGATTATACTATTATACTATCAATTTACCTTTAATTATGAAATTTACCTTTTACCAAGGTAATAAAATTTATTATTAATCTTACTATTCAAAATGTCCAAAAATAAAAGAGACGAATTTATAGAATTTATAACTTATGATTCCAAAAATGAAATCCATTCATTAAAATTCAAAACTTATATTTAAAAAAATATTTTAAAAATTAATCTCGTTGAAGGAATAATAAAACAAGTTTTTTTAAGTAGAACGTTCCATTATTCACATAGTTTTATATACAATTTAATTATGAAATTGATTCCAATGAATTTTTTTAACAAATTATAAAAACATAACATTAATATACTAAAAAAATTAAAATTACAATATAACTTTATAAATAACATAGATGAAAACATGTTTTTTAATTAAAATACATTATTTTTCCCGGATGATTAATAAATTAATATTATCAAAAAAATACAAAAAATTTATCTAATAAAAAAACATGCACTCCCTACATTAAAATAAGAAGGTTATTTTCTCAAATTAAAATTATAAAATTTTCAAAAACTATATTTTAAATGGGTTCACCATCAAAAGGATATAAGACAACATTTTTTGAAAAAATAATTCTCTTATCAGAAAAATTATATTTGCTCATATATCATGTCTATAAAACATATAAGGATGATTATAATCATGAAAATTGATTATATTATATATATATCATTAATACAATCAATCATGAGTGATTTTATAATATTATAAACTCCCTTATTTTCATTTAAATTTTATTTTTATAAAAAAACATTTCCTTTTATTTAAAAATATTTTTAATATCATTTACATATAATTCTTTAAAAAATAATTATTTATATAATTGTGTAAACAATATTTTTATATATAAATTAATATTTTTCATTCCCTCAATGTAAAGAATTAGTTTATAAGGTAAAATTAAAATATATAGTTTTTTACTTAGGTTCAATGTGGCGTATTCTGTACGCTATCGAACATAGTGTCACTTTTTAAAAAAAATTGAAGATGTTACATTCCCCAACCCCCTCGGAATTTTCATCTTCAAAATTTGAATTTGGGTTTGATAACTAAGGTATTACTATTCAAAAAAACATTATTTCAATCCCAATTCAGAAAAATGATTAATAAACCTACCACATTAAAATAAAGAAATGATAGTATGAATGTCACATGAGATAACATATACTATGATTCCATACAAGAAAAATGAATATAGAAGAGAAAATAACAATCAAGTAATGATATAGAGTGATAGAAAAACTGATCATGGTAAATTTAACAGTACCGAAACCATAAATTTGTGATTGTTTAAAATACCATTGATTTCATTGTAAGAAAAATAAACAAAAGACATTTATGTTTTAATATGAGTTTGATAATGTGTGGAGATTATTTTACTTAATTCACAAAGAACATAAGGAAACATACTTAACTGAAAATTATAGTTTATTAAATTAGATAATTTCAACCACAAACTCATATTTCGTTTCAAAACCATCAGTATTCAAGATGAATAAACTGATATATAATCACATAATCATCACAATGTTAACAATCTACTTCACCAGACATGAAACTTTAACCAAAACCGATATATTTAGGATAAGATAAAAAAATTGGATAATAATAAACTACATTTAAACACAAAATAAAAATTGTAATACCAAAATATCAACATAAACCATTATAAAATAACAATCTTGAAAATCCAAAATAATGTATAACTAAGATAAAATGCCAAATTTCAGGAGGATTTAATTAAATAATATTCCATGGTATGTTCTAACATCTAAATACAAATAACATCAACCTATTTTAATGTTTAGTACCTAAAAGTAATTAATCTAATCACATATTCTCCATGATAGGTTAATCATTAATAGAATTAACCTATTTAACCATATTCCACAAATGAAATCCCAGATTCTTCCAAAATATAATTCAACAACTACTCTTCAATTAAAATATCCTAGTATTCTATTTACCTTAATTGTATAATTTTCATATAATTTTGAATGTGATCCAAGATAACATTTATCACATAATCACCACATCATTTTCCAACACAAAAGGATATTTATTTTATAAAGCATAATTTGTTGAATTTTTTTTATTTTATCTACTCTTTTAAAAAAAATTTAAAAGTCATACTAACTGGTGACATCACATAGGCTAGTGGTAGATGATAAATCCATGTCACACTTCGGTTGTGGATTTGATTCCTATATCGGTATCCAACATAATGAGATTTCACATGATCTGCTTTTGACCTTTTTCAAAAACTATAGCATTTTATAACATTCCCATAAATGACATAAAATTATAAGAAGTAACAATAACATATTTTACCCCAATTTTAATCTCATGCATTTCATTTTTCATCACAAAATGTAATACCAGTATTTTTCTCAAAGATAAATGTCCCCTAAAATATGGTTAATCAATTTGAAATTTGCGAACATAAAGCCTCCAAATGCCTTTTTAAGACATTTAACATATTATTAACTTGAAAAATTAAAAACTCATAAGATATCCCTATCACTTATGAAGACATACATATCTATAAGGTTGACTAAACCATCCTCTAATACCAACTATAAGTACTTATACTTCAATATTACATATTCTTGTGTTTTTTTTAATAGGAAGACATATTATATTATCTTTTTAATTTAGAGTTTTTGATAATTAGGACAAAAAGCTAATAAATAGTAAACCCTTACATTACAAGTGGATAGTTATACTTTGTATCCACTTATTCCACCAAAGGGAACCCTTTTTAAATAAAAAATGGATTCTTTTCAAAAAACATAATTAATTCTTCCACCATGGAATCTTCTCTGTTTTTACCAATCTTAAGACCAATTGAAAACATTTTAAAACATGTGATGGGAAAAAAATCTTAGTATGGGACATGAAGATAGTAAATCTTTAGACCTATGAATATGAAAACCCATTAAAAAAAATTTCTTAAAAACATATTAGCAAGAATAAAAAATCACATAGGTTCCTAGGGAAATAATTACCATATCACTATTACAATCACCCGTATTAATAGAATAACCATACAGTAGAATTACACCTCCACAATACTCGATAAATTGGAGAGCTATAACGGGGCTCACCCTTCTTATATGCTATATCACGAACACTAATATTTCATGAGTTATAATGTGGTTAAATCCTTAATATAAGATATATTGGGATCACCTGTGTGCTATAATGGGGCCTAACAAATCGTATAATATATATCAGGGTTAACCATTAAATTTCCAAGTACCAACACATATAAGAAATTTTTTTTAAACATGTCACTCTTGAAATTTAATTTCCATTTATATGGTTATCAACCAATTTTTTAAAACCAATTTGAAACATATATAAATGTGGGTTTTTAATAAAAGTATTCCATACCCCTTCGAAAATTTTAAAATAATATTTGAAAAATATATTTTTATAACATTTATGTACATATAATTAAATACAGAGAATCATTGTTAAAACATGTACATGAATGAAAAACATTTAACTTAATAAATCTTTAAAACACTTCATACAATATTTTAGTTAAAGAGTCACATACAACATTGAACATTTAAATTATATGTCTCCTGAATGATGAACATTTTAAAAAACATTAAATAACATGATTATAGATAAAATATGGATATAGAAAGTCAAAGGGTCTCTATATAAACCTAATTATAGAATAAAGGTTAATATCATAAAGAAATGTCTCAATGAATGGAGATTTGGGAAAAATATTACCTTATTTCAGAGCCATCGTTTAACAAATTTATCGTCCAACATAATAAACATAGGATAATATTTTATATTATTATGAAGTACTATAAAGATTATTATTCCCTTTATATTACTATTATCATGTCATAACAATTACTTAATTATTTATGTCACCACCACAAACGCTGGCATGGGAAGTGCTCAGGTTTTATTAGTGCTAATCAAAAAGCATAGATAAAAGAGGTACTTTTATTAGAACTATAGAAATGTGTAGATAAATCAATTGTTTATCAGGGCTAATAATAGAACTGATTAATGTTTTGAATAGAAAATATTTTTAATATATATAAAAATATTTTATTTATATTCAGAAATAAATTTTCTACGTATCCATTAAATAAAAAATTCTTGTTTAATATTTTTATTATGTTTACGTTTTATTTATGTTTATTATGATTATTAGTTTTAGTTATGTATTTATTATATATTTGTTATACTAAATGTTTATAATATTATATATAAATACTTTTTAATATATATATATATGTATATACTATTACTTAAAAAATATATATATACATATAAATTTATGTTTCAAAATGAATATGTCAATTGATGTGTACGTTCTTCTCCTGAATATTTGTTCATTTTTACCCTGGTATTGGCCATATATAATATAGTACTATATATACGTGGTGTATTCATTCATTTCGTATATATATGATGCTACATCTTATAATAAATACATTAAATAATGATAAGTATATTTAAATAAACAATAAATGTATATATTATATTTAAAAAATATAAATATTTATTTATATATAATTATTTACTTTTTAAATATATTATATATAGTGTTAATTATATATAACTAATTAAATATAAATATTTTTAAATAAATACAAAATTACAAAATAATTTTTTAGTTGATAAATATATATTTATGAATACTTTTTAAATATATTTAATTATAAATGTATGTCTTTAATGAATATATACATACACACACACATTTATATATATATATATATTTATGAGGTTAGTATTAAATATAATATATCATGTTATATTTTTATATATTTAAATATAATTCAAATTATAAAATTTTATAAATATTGAACTATAATTTATACACAAACACCATAAATATATATATATATATATATAATTTAATTTAATTTATTAAAGTATACCAAATATATTAATTATGTATATATAATAAAAATGTATTATATATATTGGTTATAATATTATAATTATGGATAAATTGAATGTTTTATCATCTCTAAGTAAAACGTACTGATGAAACATCCATTTATCAATTCTTTTTAGCATTGATATAGATCATCCTTTATTAGCGCAAAAAATCACTGATAATGGAATATTTTATCAGAACATTCAATTTTAGAACTGATAAAGATGTGGATTTATCATTTATTTTTATCTAGTTTTGATAAAAGTGTTACTGGGTTTTATAAATTAACTCAATCTTTCCCCTCCTTCCTCTCATCCTCAAGATCTCACAGAAGCCGATGTCATTTACAATGTGGCCACTACTATCTCCACTACTGCTGCCTCCTCTCCACCCTTCTCTCCTCTCTCTTCTCACACCTCCTCCACCTCCTCATATGATTACTCCTCCACTTCCACAAACCGATTTCGTATTTCAGTATGGATTTCATTTTTATTTATACCTTATAATTCGTATTTTTACAATAAACATCATGAATTTATATTCTTCATATTGTATATCATTTATTGCACAACCACATGCATTCTCAATGATTATTTTATGGTTTGTATGTTTCAAATAATCATTTTAATGGAGATTTATCCCTTACAATTGATTTGGTGTAGTACCTTACATTATTGCAAGAAATATTCTTTGATACTCAATTTATTACCTTTTTATCAATCATCAAATGATTCAATGATGATAAATTTCAGTTATTTGGTTTTCATCTGTCAAGATTCTACCTACTCTATTTTTCTCCATGATCCCTTATAATTTTGTGTAACATGAGACAAAATCATGGATTATGGATTAAGGTATGGGTGTGGATTATGAATGAACAACGGTATGAAGAGGTGATGTTAGGAAAGTGGGATGACGGTAGACACACACAAGGTGATTTTAGAGAGTATATTTGGCATGGATTTAATCAATGGATGTGAACTAAACTATGAATGGGTGTGCAAGGAATATTAGATATGTCTGAAAGACCATCAAGGGTCCTAGATAGAAATGAGGTGAATTATGATGTGTTTTATGATGATTTAAGGTGTAAAAGTCTTGAACCATAGATGGATATATAAATATGGGGGAATAACATGACTATAAAATTTGAAATTTAAAATAAATATATTCTATATACCTTATATTATGTGGTTCTCAGGTTTTAAGAAATTATAATCATCACAAAACATATCTTATGTATTCGCACACCATGTAGTCTATATAAAATTTACTTCCACATGCATGAGATTAAGTTCTCAGGATTCTTACATAACTAGCCACATGAAGTTTAGTGTGGGTACATTCAATTTATTCCTACATGACACGACTCAAGTAGTAGTACACACCTAAGGTGAAATCCATATAATAAACAACATGTGTCTAGTAATACACAATGTGTAGTCATGCACTACATGTCTTGAATATCAAATAGTACACACTATGTACTCATGTGGGAATCACCCAATGTGTATCACCTGAAAAATTCTATGTTCCCCAAGACGACATGTATCTACGTATTAGGGATACATTTCATGTACTTATTGGTCTCATAATTTCTACACATCTTAGAGAAAGCTATGTACATTGACTTCACATTCCATGTGAAGAGGCAATATATAACAGTACTAATGTTGAGGGATTATAAACTGTGTTCCCTTACAATACAAGCTATGTTCATTTTCTAACCTTAATGGGTTTTTGTATCACTTAGTTCATGACCCATGTTTAGGTGTATGAATACATAATGACCATTCTCTTTATAGAATGTAGTTGTGAGCTTCTCTTCAACATCATTGGTGGTGTGTGAGGTTATTCATTCAATTAAATCATCTTAGTTCTTTATGAATGAATATGGGGATTGTGTATTTTGATCAAATAATTCATGGGGTAGGGTATTCCAATGGTTTTGTGCTGAAGATAGGGTGCAGGTCCCCCAAAATGTTCATGATGTTTGGCACTCCCCCACACATATACAGCACAGGTCTCCCAAATCGAGTATGGGGTCGGTACTCCATCAACACTGATGCGGTATTTTTCCCCCACACATAAATAATAGAGTTCAATACCCCCACACATATCCATAGAGTTTGATAATCCATCTTTTAAAGAAAAATCCTTGATGTGGAGTGGGTCCTCTATTAGGGATTGAAACTCCCTCAACCAATGTATATACTTAACCGATGTTTTGGTCCCTTTGTATATATTTGACTATGTTATGTGGGATTTCTCATAACTGGGTAGTTATTACAATAGGTTTTAATACTCCCTTGGTCAAGATATATTTTTATATAAGGCATGAGTTCCACTGTTGGTTTCTTGAAAAGAGATGTGATAATTGTGGGAAACAATGTATGATACTCCTCTGATTTGTGTGCATACCTTAATAAGGAGTGGGTTCCACTTAATATATATTTAGAGTGTTTTAAAATAAATGTTGAATATATTAGTTACTTTATGACTTGTGACTCCTAAGGTACCCATTGGTTTCCTTATAGATGTGACTTACAATTGGGATATCAACTTACAATATCATGAATTTTTAAATACATTTAGAATCCCTTGTTTCTCCCGAGATACAAAATTCATGGACTAGTTCAAAGATGAATGACTCTTATTCAAATCAATGATTATTCTAGTGATAGAGAATGTATCAATCATTCTATGTCATCCTCCTGATTATTTTTCTACACTGGGGGTTGATCCGAGCTATATGTTATCTTTGCATTGCTTTTTTATGGCATCATACTGATTATGTTAATATTCAACCCTACATAGAATTTATTCCCACATGTGTTGTGCCATTCATGAAAAAATTGGGTTTGAATTTGGTATTTTTGTACTTGGAGATTTTATAACCTGTTCATAGCTAAAAGATAATGTTACCCATTAGATCATGTTGGTCCATGGAGGTGGTGATTAATATTATACTTTTAGGATACTCTAGGAGTCCATATAGTATACGGGATCTACCACTTGTTCTATGTTCATTGGGTTATATGACCTTGAAAGATGTGTAGTACTTATGGGGCTTTCTGTATGTGGAGATGTACTCACTATATGATGTATTATGATTGTTTTCTATATAGAATTTTTTATATACATAGATGATGTTTCAAATTATTTAATGCATTGGATAATTTATTTATTACAGGATGATATTGGCTATGGTCTTTGATAGTGTGTGATTTTCATATTCAGTAAAAGACACTTCCCCTTGGCCTCTTAGAGGAGGTATTGGGGTGGAAAACTCATATTAATGATAGCCTAGATGGGCCCTGAATGGGTTAGGTAATTTTAGAGTAACATTGCAGCTATTTAATACTATGGGTTGAGTTCTGAGTTTTTAATCACGTGAATAGTTGATTCAGAATTTAGGAAAATAATGTTTATGAGGTTTTGTATTTGTTTATTAAACCATAGAGACCATAATTTGTGTGGTAGCCAACATATCATTTCTATAAGAATATGGTAACATATTAGTTATCCCATATCTCTAATAAATTGATTATAATTTAAAATAAAGTTGGTAAATGTTGGATATATGGATCGATTATGATCTTCAATATCCTTCATATTTTTTCTTATATAGATATATTATATTCCTCATCACTTTATCCTATAAAATAAATTTTTATACATACTGATATATAGATTATGTTCAATGATATGTCCAGGATGATCCTACTCTATTATATGGACCTATTGCTACAAATTAGTGAGTGATGAGGGGTTTTGGGACTTAGTTGAGATATCTTTTTTACACTCAATATGAATTACTTCATATCCCCTCCATTATTAGTATAGAAATTCTTATATAGAAGATGGTATATCCTATTGAGATGGACAATACTACCCATATGCTAGATATATTTTAAGAGTTATAACAATATAGGTATAATAGGTTTTTAAAAAATCATTTTCCTAAGCAAAAAGTTGTTTGGTTATAGTATATGACTTTTTATTTCATCTGTTTTAGACTCTCACTCACCAGCTGTAATTTTTTTCATTAAGATCCCTACATAACACAGTGGTCCATTAGTGGAATAATGTTTTTATAAATCTTATGATATGAAAACATTATTTCTGTTTGATTTTGATCCATTGTTTTGGATGGTGATATATCAAAGTGTGATAGACCCTTTATAAAGAATATTTATCATGTTTGAGTATGCATAAAGGCCCATAGACCTAGAAAGGTATTAACTGGTCTTGTTTTAATGTGTGAATTTTCAAGCTCAGTTATAACACTCTAATAATTTTTTGGTATGTTCCTCTTAAATAATTTCAATTCATTAGATATACTATATTGTATGAAGAGATAAGTCATTTGTGAGTCAAAAAAATTATTGGAGAAATCTATAAGCTCTCTATTAAACATAAATTTTCCATATCCATGTATTGAATTAAAAAAAATGGTAATCTATGGTTGGGACCAGTAAGTCATTTAGAGTCTGATAGAAGCAACTTGATTTTTTTGATAAATAGTAACATACCATTACGAATAGTAGTATTAATAGTAATATAATACTTAAAATAGAAAATAATTATAATATTTTATTTTCTAAATATAATAAAATAATGATATCTTAATTTTCCTTTCAATGTGATATAGAACTAATTATACCATTAAAATTGTTAATTTTTGAATCAACTATATTTTTATTTAAAAATTAAATTATAAATACTAGGAAAATTATTTTCAAAAAATGGATTTAATTTTTGAATAATGTATGTTTAAAATGTTTAGGGTGAATTTTTGGGATTTTTCTAAAATACATGAATTTTTTATGAATAGTAAAAATACAGTTTTGATTTTTAGTAGTTTAATGAATTCATAATGATGTACTAATTAAATAATAAAGGTTGTTTGAATTGTGTATATTAACTTATGACATGAGGTATCATAAGTGGCTAAAACCATGTTAAAATACATTGGGCAAGACCATGGTTTTGCAAAAAACCACTAATGGGGTTTCCCTTTTTAGTAAAAAAAACTCCGTCTTAATTACTATAACTACCCACTCACCCCCATCATTTTCATTAAAAAAACTCATTATCCTAGATGATATGGTTGTATTACCTCCCTAGGAGTCCTCCAAAGGGGTACTCAAACTCCCAAGGTCCCAACCTTCTTGTTTTGGGAGTTACTCTATAAGGTAAGAGAATCAACCACCGTTCTCTTTTCATAATGTTTTCATTTATGTTTTCTCTTATATTTTCAATTGGATTGTGTTGGGATATGTCATTCCATTTTCCAATTACTTCCCATATTATTTATGAGTTATTAGATACCCCCTTTCTATCATTAATCTATTTTATGATATTTTATGTGATGCCAATAGGCTGCTCAATTTTAGTAAGAGATATCTCTATTTTTCTAATATATTGAGTTCCTTTCTTTTATACTTATTTACTCACATCACTTCATACAAATGCTATGATAATTTAAGTACCTTATGAAATAGAATTATATTATTCTAATGTAATATTTCATCATCATCTTCATTTACTCGTCCTCTTATACTAAAAATGAAAACACCATCCGAGATGTATTAATTTATCACATTCAATGATGACGAGTTCTTAATTTTCAACAACATTTTCAATTATGGTCAGGAAATTTTTTTTATGGTTGAACCAAATCATAATATAGTTATTTTATATCATTAATTTTCTGTAATCTCTACAAACTCATAATATTTAATAATAATACAAAAAAAGTTCGTTGTACACAAAATCGACAAGCTAAATCTAAGTGTTTATGAATAACATTTAACTAATGATTCATTCTCCAGTATATAACCCAAAATCATTATAAGAACATTTATATTTCATTAATGTCACTAATAATATTTATTAATAATTATGGATTATTAACCACAATTCAATCAAACTTCCATTCAAGAATTCAAGTAAACAAATCATGAAAACCATGGAAGAAAATGCTTCCAAAAGAATAAAAATGAACCTCTAAAACCCATAAAAAGGTCCATGAATGAACCAAATAACGTTATTCTAAACCAATTACATGTATATATTGTTATAAACTTATTAATTAATGAAGCTAAATTTTATTATTCATGTAATTGAAACAAATGAAGAACACATTCTAGCATAAGTTAATGGGTTTCCCATCTCACTTTCATTTCCGTGAGATTTACATTGTTCACCAATTATTTCTTGTATGTGGTATATGTCTACATAGATTTGATATATAATAAAATTATTAATTTTATATTCATGGAATTCATTGACTCATTTGAATGTTATTATGTTATGGCCATATGATTCGACCGATTACATTGTGGTAAGAGACCTTGTCTCAACTACTATTTTGTTGTGACTAACATTGTATTGTGTACGTAATAATCTTTATGTGGTGTACATAATGATTATTTTAGATAAATTTTCATTTGAATTAATATTATTATTAATTATCCATAATCTCATATCATTGATATGTTTTTTTTCTAAACCGTAAACAATTTAACATATAGTGTTTATTTGGAAGGTTACTTTAACTATTGTAATAATGGTCAATCCATATACCCTACTCTATAAGAATATTGAAAAGGCATATTGATCTTGTATTGAATCAATTTATAATGAATTATTGGATGTTATGTGGAGGGTGGGGCCCGCTATATCCCCTCGATGCATCGGTAGGTCTCATGATTCAAATCAGTTGGCGACAAACCCTTCGAGTTTGTTTCCAAAAATCATACAGGTTTATACCCACAAAACTAAACCATTTTAAATGGTAATGTGGTATCATGTTATAGATATATGATGTCTAATTAATAAGAAATATTTTTATTCATTAACAGTTATTACTATCCCAGATGTTATTATTATGACAAAATCTATATATGGAGTTTCATTATCAGTTTATTAATGGCATGTGTTTTTCATTTATTAATCATGCCATGTGGATTATGTAAAATTGTTTAGAATTTAGTTATTATTGATTCATCCATTCTCCATATGTAACACTTACTAGGAATTTGAGCTCACCCCTTTCATTTTTTGCCTTCAACAGATGATAACGAGGAGATCATGTATTGAGTTGATGTGGATGCAGTTTTTAGTTTTTATTATGTATTGTATTTTTTATCCATTTTCAATTTAATTTAGTTTCCTTCATGTATCTTGTTTCATAAATACTACTAAACCAATCGTTCCTTATGAATTTTCATTCCTTATAACAATTCCAATATTACATGTAATGCACTAACTCTTGTCTAAAGGGATCAGGGTGTTACAATTGGTATCAGATAAAGTTTAGTAGAAAACAAAGAAACTAGAGTAGAAGATGTATAGTAGGGAACAAATCCGCAAGGTAGTATTGGAGTATAAATGTACAAGAATGCTTTGGAAATGTAGTGGTGGATGTGGCCCTATATTTCCCTTCAATGCATCAGTAGGTCTCATGAGACAAATCAGTTGGTGACCAACCCTTTGTGATTGTTTCCGAAAATCAGATGGGTTTCTACCCATAGAACTAAACTGTTTTAAACAGTAATATGATATCATGTGCCAGATACATGACATCCCGTTAATAATCATTCACAATATTCATTACCAGTTATTACTTTCCATGCTGTTTTCTGTATGACAAAATCCTTGGATGAAGTTTCATTCTCAGTTTATTAATGGGGTGATTTTTTTTGTTTATTAACCCTGCCATGTGTATTATGTCAAATTGTTTACAATTCACTTAGGATTGATTCAGGATTCTTCAATTTTTTACTCTTACTAAGGATTTGGTCTCACCCCTTTCATTGTTTACCTTTAATAGGTGATGAAGAGGATATCATTTATTGAGTTCCTGTGGATGTAGTTTTTATTTTATGTTATGTAGTGTATTTTGTAACCTTTTCCAATGAAATTTGAGTTACATTTGTGTATCTATATTATTCATTACTACTAAACTCATCATTACTTTTGGATTTTCATTCTTCCTAACCATGCTAATATAACAAGAAATGAAATCACTCTGTTCTAGATGGGTTGGGGTGTTATATCAATGGTTTCGATGGAGACATTGAAGGTTGTTTTATCAAGTAATGGTTCTGTTTTCATGAAATAAAATCTTATGATGTTTTCCCCCATGTGAGCATAGATAATGGAGTACTCTTAGTAAATATTCAAACATTAAATTGGAGTTAGTCAGCGTTTCAACTGAAGACAACTATAATGGTTCCATGGATAGACCTCCAACTAGAATATAACATCTATATTATAGACCCACATATTGTAGGACTAATTTACAACTAGGGGGTCTTTAGGGGAAGTTTAAATGCTTCAAGAGTTGTTGGTGATGAACTATGAATTGATCCACTCCTATAATCACAACCTTTAGTTAGTTCTTTTCAAACATAAATTATTTTCATTTAATCACAGGGAAATAAAAGATATATGGAAGACCATGATTAGGAATCAATATATGTATTTTGGAGTGTAATTTGTGTACTCTCCTGATAGAACTTCATACAAGATTTCATTGAAATGATTTATTCATTATACACTATATGTTTGCGTGTTGTAGATCTTAATGATTCTTATAGACAAACCCATATCATTTAGATAATTTCCAATAATGGAGATAGACTTTCACTTACCCCTAGCTAGTAAAGTGAGATTATACTTTGTATATGAATAGGTCACTAATGATATTACATTATGGTATAAGTGAGATCTAGTGGTACCTACCTCATTATATATTTGTTTTTAATGATGATACTATGTTTTGATAAACAATTGAGTATGTGTGGTGAGATCCACCCCCATTCGTGAGTGGGATTCACATATGTGTGGTGAGGGGATCCCACCATCAATGATTTCTAGTCATATGACCATAAAATGATAAGTATATATTTATGAACTAAGTGAATAAAGGATGAATTACTCCCTATGAATGTAGAGGAGTGACTCAAGGATTGTAATTGGAATCCCATGATCATCCCTCTATAGGAGACCAATGTATACAAGAACATTTACTATAGAGGGGACATTTAAGCGTTACTGTGAGGAATGATGAACACCCTTATCGAATTTATAGAAAAAATGGATAGAATCCATCCATGTATCATTTAATGTTAGAGACTAATATATTAATTGAAAACTTTTTCAATGTTCTGACCAAAACAAATAAATGTCACATATATGTTTATTTGGAAAAGAAATTATTTTTATTCATTATTCTAAACCTAATTGGTTACATTTTATAAATGTAACATTGGAGAGAATAATCTTGGAAAAATAAATATGTGAATAAACCTACATACAAGATATTAAATAATCTTAGGGTAATTAAAATAGGTTTCATGGATTGTGTTAGAATACATATATTGGTAAATTGATAGACTGGGATTGAATGTATAACTAAATGGATGGGTGTTTACTAGTGTTACATGTCATGAGTCTTATAATGACTCAATATTCATCTAATGGGATTGAGATGAGAAACATGGATACAATTCATTACAAATGCACCATATTATTTATCATGTATTCCATGTTGTGTAGTCGACCTATGTTTTCCTATTATATGAGTTTAATAAGTAGATACAAATCTAATACTGTTGATATTTAGTGGATTTATATCAATAATTAAAACTAAGTATATTTTTTTATCTTTAGAGGTGAGGATGATATCATTTCAAGGTGTTACATTGATTCTATTTTCAAAACTATGAAATATGATAAGATATAATAATTTCGTTTTGTTTTTTCACTCAATAATGGAGATATCAATTGACATAATTCAAAACAATATACTATGTAACACTTGAATATAGAGGAATAGTACATCAATGCCTAAAATGCTGTGAAGAACGTTAGTTGGATTATGAAATTTATCCCTATATATAGGGTAATTCTTAGCATTGATGGATAAATTAACCTACCCTATGAGATATAAGAAACAATTTCATAGAAAAAAGTGTGATAGATCCCCATGAGTTATCCTATCCCAACACTTAAGTCAACCCACCAAAAGTTTATTATCCTTGTATAATTTTTATATCAATGCTTTGTGTATTTATTTTGTTAAACATTAATATCACCAAATCAAATAGGATGGATATGAATAAAAAAAATTATGGATGCCAATCATATGACAAAATTGTATGAATATAGAGTGAAAGAGATCATCATGTTTGAAAAAGCTCATGCATATGATCCTTCAAAAATCATTTTTCTGTGTTTACACTATTATTATTCAAGATATGCTTGTATAGGGGAGTTGGATGAACAATTGATCTTTCACGGGATAGATCAATGATCTAAAATTTGGAATAAACATCGGGAAAAAGACTATTTATCTAGTGAATGGCATAACAACAAGTTTTAGGGATCATTTGATATGATTGCAAGCGATGAAAATGAATAAGACCATATAGAGGATGTGATTAAATATGTTCATGAATATGAAGATCATAATAAAGAATTTACACGGATATTTGAAGATTATTTTTGGGATTTCCCAAAAATTGTTTGAGAAATTAAAGAGTTGGTAAGAAACTACATTCTATGTTGGTTTCACTAAATATACAGCATTTTTCAGCCATACTGAAGCTGTATAATTTTAAAGGATACAGTAGATGGAGTGAAGCATTTTGTACAGAATTACATGCTCTCTTGAATGACATTTTTCTAAAATATAATGAGAAATCGATCTGAACAAATGATTCCAAACAAATGTTACACTCGATGGGTATGATCCTTGAAATAATACACACATTTTCGAAAGACTGTATACTATTTTGCAAGGGCCACAATTCACATAGTTAATTCCAAAAGAGAATTTCTTCTAAATTCATGAAATAAGAATCCAGTCCTACAAATACTGAATGTTATATTGAAATCATTCAATTGTTTAGGAGCCTCTATATAATTTATGAGACTACCGAACTATTGGAGTTTCATGTAGGCAGAGGAAATAAATTTGGAAAACTAAGGCATCCAACAGACTCTCCTGAGTGGAAGATAATTAATCATGGGTATCCTCACATTCTAAATGAGCCGAGAAACCTTCATGTTGCATTATATACATATAAAGTGAATACTTCAGGTTTTCAAATAAGCACTCACAATACATGGATGGTTATTTTGGTACATTGTAACTTGCCACCGTTGATAAGCATGAAATTAAAACACAGCATGTTATCTATACTTATATTAAGTATAAAAAAACTAGTTAATGATATTGATGTTTATTTGGATCCATTGATCAGTGATTTGAAATAATTTTGGGATTCATGTGTTATGACGTAAGATGTTTACATAAATTAAGATTTCACGTTGGGATCCATATTGTACGGGACAATAAATGACTTTATTGCTTATGGAAATTTATCAGGACATAGAAATAATCAATCTCTTGGGTGTCCCATCTGTGAACATGGTACATAATCAATATGGATGAAAAATTCATTGAAATCTAGGTTTTTAGGACATTTCATATTTTTACCTAGATGACATAATTACCGATATTAGATGACATCATTCGATGGATGATCATATGAACATACACAATCATCTTGTCTAAGAGGTGATCAACTATTTGAGAAATTTAAAGATGTGACCCTGATTTTTGGTAAACCATTTTTGAAAAACCATATGAAAACTAGTGCGAAATAAGAATCAATTTTTTTAATTACCATAGTGGAATTTTTCATAAGTCAGACATTTTTTGATGTTATTCATGTTGAAAATAATGTTTGTGTTGCTTACATATTCACATTTCTAAATTAACCTGGTAAAAAAAAGCTGGAATTAAGGCTATGTTTGATATGGTTGACATTGGAATATGAGAAGATTTTTCAATATGGAAGAGTTAAAAATGAACATTTCTTCCTTGTACTACTTACACTATATCCAAGGAACAGAGATATCGGTTTTAAAAATTCATTAATGGTGTAATGGTTCCAGAGGGTTATTCATCAAATATCAAGAACATTGTGTGAATGAACATTTTTATGTTAAAAGGTATTAAATCACATGTCTTCCATGTTTTGATGAAAGATCTAATTTCTAAAGGTTTTAATTGAATTTTTCTCAAGAATGTCAATCAAACATTAACGAAACTCTGTTTATTCTGAAAATCTATATGTTGAAATGTTACTCACCTGAAAAAAAAATTGGGTATCCAAAAGGAAAACATGTCATCATATTTTGTGAATTAGAAATGTTTTTCACACTGACATTCATTTATATGATGTTTCAATTGATGTTCCACTTTGTGAGAGAGAGTCAACTAATTGGTCAATTTCACTATAGATGGATGTGCCCCATTGAATGGTATCTGAATATTTTTATAGGCGGTGGAAAAAATTGAAGTTATCTATAGGGTATTATTACAAAGCGATATATTGTTGTGGAATCCATGGAATTCTATACCGAATAATTTTCTTGTGTGAAAAGCATTGGGTTAGCGATGTCTCGTCACACTAGGTGAATTGTTAGTGAATGTGTTTCTAGAAAGGAGATCATTACAATAAATATTAATAATCAGGATTAGGCCCAAATTTATGTTTTTCATAACAGTTTGGACATTGACCCATATGTTGAATGCCAAGAAAAAATTCGTATGAATTTCAATCCAACAAGGGATGAAAAATGAATATAGAATAAACATAATCAAAAGTTTTAAGGATGGTTTTAGGACCATATTTTTAAGGAATAAAATGAAACTCTAAACTCAATTTCCAAACGACTTCAATGGTTAGTCGGATGACCAAGTGTGTATGTATTATCTTACAATGATTATGTAATTAATGGTTATACATTCTATACTAATGAACATGATGAAAACAATGCTTGATAGAATAGTTGTGTTACCCTTTTGGCTTAAGTAGTTCATGTTTCTGGTGCAAGGGGAAAAAATCCAATTGATGCGAATATGTCATATTTTGGCATAATCAAAAAAATATTGGAATAGGATTATAAAACATTTTGAGTGATGAATTTTCAATGAAAGTGGGTTGATAACAGAAGTGATGTTAAAATAGATTAGTTGGGATTTGTGAATTTTGATTTAAGTGAGGAAGGGTACAATGAAAAACATTTTTTAATGGCTTCCCAGACAGTAATAGTATTTTATGTTCTAGATCCTAGAAACCAAAACTTGTCAATAGTTCTATTATCGAACAAAACCACTGTAGAGTTAGATGAAAATTCAACTGGGGATGGATAATTCATTGGGATTTCACAATCATTTCATAGTGGACCTAGTGTAGAAGGTGATTTTAATGTTAGAGGAGACCAAAATTATGGGATTTGGATAGTCTATAGTAGGATCAATTCCCTTCATCATTTAAAAAAAGAGTTCAATAATCATGTTATATATATATTTTTAATATATATCATGTTTCATTATATTAATATCTTTTATTTGTTTATTTTATGTTATCTGAAATAAATATTATAAAACATTTCCTGATAATGACTTCTTCACATGATGATGCTCCCAATCTAAAGGCATAACAAGTTTTTCAACCTGCTACTGCTCGAAGTGAATTTGTCCAAAAGGTATCTCAACCTATTTCTTTAGGTCAATATATGTCTATTGCTCCTTTTTTTTATCTAAATTAAATGTTAAAAAACTTTTGTAGATGATGAATTATGCATGTGATGATGCTCTCAATCCCTAGACACAACATGTTTCACAATCTTTTATTGCTTGTAGTGCAAATGAACAATAGTTTTCTCAACCTATTTCCTAATTTTAATATCTATTAGTTGTTTATTTAAGTTATCAAAATTAAATGATAATCGAATATTGAAGATAATGTCTTTTTTACATTATGATACTCTCAATACTGAGGCACAATAGGTTTCCTATCCTACTACTACTCATAGTGTCGAAAAATGAAAGGTTTCTCAACCTGTTGTTTCTCCCAGTGAAGAGGTAAAATCACCATCTGCACAAGACGATGCAAGCCATCTGGAGCTAGAGGAACCTATTGAAGATAGTGGATCTGAGGAAATTAAAGGTGATGATACAACTATGGGGAAGAAAAAAAAAGGTGTGCCATAGTTTGATGGTATTTGAAAAAACCATTAAAGCATAAAGGAAATGGATAAAACATGAGATTGGATTGAATAAGAAGGGGAAACATGTTAACTCCAACAAGGCCATATTTAGTAGTTACATTGGAAATGTCACTCGACATTACATGGTGATTTATGTAACTTAATAGAACGATGTGCGGGCGATGATTAAGGAACTGATGTGGGGAGATATTACAGTAACATTATGATATCATTTTTTTATTTTCTAAAAATTAAATAATGAAACATTGAAATACACATCAATATCGATTTCATAGTGAATTTATATTAGATGACATGAACAATGACTATGTATTAGGGGTGTATTGAAGGATTTATAGGGATTTTCACAAAACATTAACGAAATATCATTATAAAGATTCTTAAGGGAAAATAAAACCACACCCACCTCTAATTTATTTACATCTGACAACCCAAGCATCATGGGATGCGCTTAATCACCATTGTTCAAACATTCATCTCCTATACATTTTTTTGGTAATACGTTGTTTGACCGTACATGTATTAATCACTTTGATTGACAGTGTTTTATTTATGAAACAAAAGATTACAACTAAAAAAACAACAGGCATCAAAACCTGCATACCCCTATTGTAAAGAAAGGATGTGGTGTACACATCACTTGGAAAAAAATGTTACGTATTTTAAATGTACCATAATTCTTTTATGTAACATAAAAAACACAATAACATTGTTATTTTGTTTATATGCTGCTTGAGAAGACCAAATCCACACACATTTCCATACCAAACCATGTGCCATGAAATGGGCATCTGTAACTATTGATGGGAAACTAATAGATGAAAACACACAAAATGTGTAAGACTCGTGTGTAAGTATAGTGTAATAAAATTTTGTTTTTCATTAAATCTATAATCCATAACAATGATTACTTATTTTTCTATATTTTCTATCTAAAATCATCACAATGATAAACAAAACCCACCCTAGATGTAGACATACATTCAGTGGCATTGAAGCTGCCAGAAAAGTATGGATGTAATAGAGGAGCGGGTTTTTGGGAGACACCCTAAATATATTTTGAGAAAAAAAATCAAGAAGAGGATAAATCTATAGAACTGAAGAGGATGAGATAATAATTAGCTCTGTTTCGTGAAAAATGTCAATACCAAAGTGTGTTGATATCGTTTTTGAAGGGGGAGGGAAAGAGAAGAAACAATTCAAGAACATCCAACACATTAAAATCCCCCGACCCCCACCAGTTTAGAGGCAAGCCATTCGCCTAAAAATAATTCTTAACTGATGAAGTCAATTCTCTAATATTAGTTTCTTTGAAATTTGAATTTGTTAGACACGAGACACTGATACAATTCAAGTATTTATATTCTACTGGATGAAAATTACTTTGATTTGTATCTATCAACACCTATATAACACCTTGTAGAGAGGACTACAATGTTGAATATCAAAAATTACATGATACAAAACAGACCACATCCAACAGATCATGTCATAATGTCAATTACTGTAACACTAGAACTGAGATACAAGTTATTAATTCCTATTGATGATGCTATATTCATATGTCAAACAAGCTATAGGAGCATTCATTACATGGATTTCATATCTTGTAAAAAAACCGGTCGATAATGAGGTATTCATTTCCAATTTAATTTTCAACCAAAACCCTAAAAATTTAATGAAAAAAGTTATGATCCGAAGAAATTATTGCAGACCGAAAAATGGAAGGGGGTGAAAGGAAAGACTAGTTCAAAACCATATCAAGGATGAACCAAATGATCAAAATGATCTACCAATTGCTCCTTAACCCCCCCCCCCCCCCCGCCCGCTTCTATATATGCATTTATTATCATTTATGGCTCATGTGGATACGATGTATAAAGATGGTTGTAATTACATAGTTGATTTTGAGGAAAATTTGTATGGATGGGAAGATCCAAACATCATTGGTGTTGAGTTGGGAAGTAAAATCTTTTTCTAGGATTGGTTATATGGATCAGTTGTAAATGTTTACATGACGTATGTTTTGATGATTTTATTTTCCAAAATATTTTATAATATGATAATAATGACTAAATAAATTTCATATTTTTCATATCCGTATATATGAAAAAATAATTGAAGGTATTTCTCCATGAACAAAAATTTGGGCTCATTAGTCGACAAGTCACCTCTATAGAAAAAGAACTCAAAACGTCCATGAAACATGGTGAAATAGTGGCAAGACTACTCAAATCGTTTAACAAAAATTTTATGGATGACAGAATCTTCATAATACATATGATGCAGGGGTAAAACTATACAATTTTTCCATATAAAATATTTTTTAATTTCATTCATTAATTATTGTTTTTTGTGTTCTAATGCAATATTGGATTCTCATTACTGTCATTTTGCATACTCCAATGATTTATTTTCAAGATTCAATGCATGGATATCCAATAAAACAATCAAAAATGATTTTTTATCAATTTGTAATACACTACATCTAAAATTTTAGAACAAAACATCTAGTTATATAATTTAAATAAATTTTTATGAGGAGTATATTATGAAAAGGTGATGCATGAATATTAGCTACATCAGGGAATGAGGCCCGAGGAAATTGAAAAGAAACCTAAAATGTACTACTAGTGTATAAAAATCAGGGTATATATAAAAACATTTCACTATCCAAAAAAAGTATAAAAAATTACATATTTATTTTTAATGTTTCTATAATGAAAAAAAAACTTTAATGATTTTTTTTATTATAATAGTATAATTATGAAAGAGATAATATTCCATGAAAAAACCAGCATCTCTGAATTATTATTTTCGACAACAATTGCTATTTCATTTAAAATAAATTTTAATCATTTGTGTAATTATATATTTTCAGTACTACCATGACTGCCGAAAACCTCATTATTCACCAGATGATATAGATATCTTTATAAATGAATAGTTAGAATACATTATATAAGAATGTACAAATATATAATGATGATGGAAATGTTCACAAATAATTTCGACTTTAATAATCTTTCATGCCTTATCTTTCTCATTTTTATGGTAATATTGTGATTTGTATGAGATGAAAGCCCCACTGAAAATAATGGATTTTGGTGGTACTAGTTTTTTCACAAAATTAATTTCCAGTTAATTTGTTTTTTAAATGAAATTTCTGGTCCTCAATAATATTTTATGTGTGTTGATGATAGACTACAAAAGATAACGAGTATCCAGAAGGGGTTTCCCCATACCTGGAGTTTTTCTGATATCTTGAGACATAATGGGGATAAGATCTTACTCCACTCTTCTCATTTTCATAAACGTGATGGGTTTTTTGAAAAAAAAAACATCAATTCAATCTACAACATTTACAGTTCCCCCCTTTAGTTGACCCATTGAAGACCCAATTTTCATATATTCATCCGAAGGTCCTGAATATATGACAGTTGGTTCATCAGAGGGTGGAATAAAACTATGTTTTAGAAGGAGGATGTTATTCCATTTCAACTGTACATGGATCAAAGATTTTTTCATAATCCTTCTAAATAGGGTAGATTGAGCATATTGGGCAGGTTAGGTACCCTTTTGAGGTTTCAAAGGCTAGGGTGCATTGATTTTTTGGATGAAAAATGTTCTTAGAATATTTTCTCATATATTAAGAAAATGATCCATGATACATTTTTGATGGGTAGGAATAAATTACACCTCAATATGATGTACAATCTCATTGGTATGACTTCAAATGTGTCTTTATTTAAAATTAACATTAATTCATGTAAAAAGCATAACTAATATACTGTAAACCAAATAAATTCATTTTGATTGTTTGGATACTTTTAAACAATCATCCAAATGTCATTTTTGACTTGTAGGAATCAACCGAACCTTAATATGATGTATGGTGTCACCTGTATGACTCTAAATGCTTCTTGTTATTTAAAATTGGAATTAATTGATGTAAGAAAAATAAAACTAAGATACTAAAAATTTAGAAAATCACATTCTTATTGTTTTGATAATTTAGGAAAATGATCCACGGGTTAGATGTGATGTTTATAATTCAACCACACCTCTTTTCTATGAATGGTGTGACTGGTATAACTATATATTTCTGCTATTAGTATAAAATATACATTTTATCTCAAAAAGTGTCGGTCACTAAAAACAAAAAACAAAACATGCTCTGATTCACTTAAAAATTAAGGAAATAGATTTGTATGTCCCTTGTGATGTGTATGAATCAATATCATGTTAAACTGATTCACGATGCATACAATATGACTCAAATTGCAGGTTTCGGTTTGAAATGACATTTACGTAAAAAAACTGACATACTAAAAATAATGGAAATTCATTATGATTGTTTTGATAGGTAAGGAAAATGATATATCTGTCCTTTGTGATGTTTAGGAATATACCAAACCTAAATCTAACACATGGCATCACTGGCATGAATCTAAATGTGTTTTTTTATTTAAAATAGACATTAATTCAAGTAGAATACACAACTAACATACTGAAAACTAGGAAAAATCATTCGACATGTTTTGATAATTTAGGAAAATGATCCATGAGTCAGTTTTGATGTGTTGTAATAAACCCCACCTTAATCTTATAAAAATTGTGATTGGAGTGACTAAAAGTGCCCGCTATCAGTTTAAAATTGACATTTTAGTTTAAAACGTGTCACTCATTAAATACAAACAAAATACACTCTGATGGTCTATCAAATTAAGGAAAACAATTTTTATGTCCTTTTTGACATATATGATGTTGTTTGACATCAAAATGACACATGAAGTTACCCATATGACTCAAATTGCATGTTTTCAATTTAAAATCATATTTAAAAAAAAAACCAACAGAAAAAATGAAAACCTAGGAAATGCATTCCAATTATTTGGATACTCTATGAAAATTATCCATCGACCATTTTATGATGTGTATGAATCAAATGAACCTCAAACTGTTGCATAGTGTCACCGATATGACTTTAAATGAGTCTTATTATTTAAAATTGACATTAATTCAAATAAACAAACACAACTGACAAACTAAAAATTGAGAAAATTTATTCACAGTATTTTATAATTTTAAAAAACAATCCATGAGTCATTTGTGACATGTGGGAATCAATGATGCCTCAATAAAACAAAAAGTGTGACTGGTATTACTAAAAGTGCCTACTATCAGTTTAAAATTGACATTTTATCTCAAAATACGTCACTTATAGAAAAATAATCAAACATGCTACAATTTTCCTTCAAATTAAGGACATTGATTTTTATGTCCATTGTGGGGTTTATAAAGAAATATCACATCAACCTAATTCATTATGAACCAGTGTGACTCAAATTTCATGTTTCTATTTCAAATAACATTTTAGTAAAAACCAAACTGAAATATTTAATACAAAATGAAATGGAATCTGATTGTTTTGATACTTTACATCAATGAACCATTAGTAATTTTGGATGTTTTAAAATCAATCTCACATCAATCTGAAGCACAGTGTCACCATTATGACTCCAAGTATGTCAAGTTATTTAAAACGGACATTAATTCAAGTAAAAAAACACAACTGACATACGAGAAATAGATGAAATGCATTTTTATTGTTTATATATTTTTGGAAAATGATCAATGAGTTAGTTTTGATGTGTTTGACTCAACCCCACCTCAATTAGATGAACGGTGTGGCCGGTGTGACTAAAAGTGTCCACTATTAGATTAAAATTGACATTTTAACTCAAAACCCGTAACTCAATGAAAACCAACAAAATGCACTCCGATTGTATTTAAAATTAAGGACAATAATTCATAAGTATTTTGGGGCATGTATGAAGTAGTTTTAGGTCAAAAGAATGCACGATGTGACCAGTATGTCTCAAACTTCATGTTTTTAGTTTGGAATGACATTTTTGTAAAAAAACACAACTGATTTTCCGAAAATCAAGGAAATGCATTCTGATTGTTTTGATACTTTAGGAAAATGATCCATCAATCATTTTTGACTTGTAGAAATCAACCCCACCTCAATACAACACAAGGGGGAACCTATTTTACTCCAAATGTATAATTTTTATTAAAATTGAATTTTTATGTATTTTTCATATTAATGTTCAATTTATTTCATTATAGTATTACTACTGTATTTTTTGTTTTCGTATATATGTTGAACCTTTTTATTGAGTTTGGTTGATTTTTTTGGTGACTATTACCATTGGATGTCATTTTTAGAGGGGACCAAAAACGTTAAAAGAGAAAAAAATCAATTTTTAACTATTTGTGGGATATCTATAAATGTTATTTTATAAAACATTGTTAAAAATGTATATAGAGGTGTGTTTTTGTATATACCACAAGTGAATATTTTATTATTCATGATGTCAATTAAATTTTTATTGTAATGCTTTCTAAATATTTGTGTGTGTTTCTTATTTTTTCATCATTTTCATCATTTTAGTGGTTCTTTTTTATATATATACTATGATTTTTTATTTTTAGTCGGTTTTTGTTGAACTCTGCAGATTATTTTCACTAGTTTCGTTATTTTGGTTGGATTAATATTTATTTTTTCTCGTTGTTGGGTGTTCTATTATACAAACTATATGCCTATATGGGGATTCTTTTATCATTTCTTGTTGAAGCACCGATAAATGGGGACTTTATCAGTTCTTTGAATTGTGCTGATATGAGGATTTATAAGCCCTTTTCTAAGCACTAATAAATGGGGTCCTTTATCAGCGCTAAAAATAACATTGATAAAGGGTACCCCCTTAACATTGTCTTGATTTATATCTCTTTTTTAGTACTGATAAAGTCCTTTTTTAGCAATGACAAAATTCTCTTTTGTGGTAGTGTGTTCACGTCGAGTGTTTTATTGATATTCGATACTTTAGTAGAAAATGAAAATGGTGGTTTATCAATAGTCCATGAGGTAATAATTCCATATTCAGAAAAATAATATTCATTAAATAATAATATATTTTTTATATCAGTTATATCCTTAAATCTATTCACCAAATATGGACTTGAAATATAATCAATGTTACAATCATGGAGAAAGTAAGTCATATGTACGCATGCGATATGTTTCCTTTTTTCACCTAACCTTATGTAAAAAAGGTAAGTACTATTTTAGGTTTACAGAATTATAATGAAATAATTAATATAATAGTAACAATATATATATATATATATATATATATATTATCCAAGTGATGTATTGAAGAAAATTGAATCACATCACTTCATGGAGGTGGTAGTTCACACGTACTCTCAAACGATATTATCATTTTTATGATCGTGTAATGTAAGAAATTAATTGATATATTATTATCTTATAATGATCAATATGTCATTAATATCAATTATTATCATTAATTATCTCCGTATAACCAGTCTTTAATTATGGCGACGAAACGATAACTATATCTGTTCCCAGGGCAGTAGTCTACCGTACCCATTAAAGAAAAGTGGATTTCCCATTTGATGAAATTGGAGATGGAAACAGGTGATTATATTAACATAATTACATAGCAGTATTTTGGGGTACATTATTTATTATCTCATTATTTTTGGAAGTGATTTGAAGGAAGTGTAAGAATAAATAAAATAAAAACAGTAAAATAAAACAGATATATCTTTTTTTATTTGATCAATTTTTTCGAACACCATAACACCTCTAAATAGGGTGTTATTACAAAAATAAGGCATGATGAATGTGTAGAGGGATTATAATAATTTTTTTGGGTAGATAGTTTCAGATCCAAAAGGTTTTGTATTTTTTCATAATAGAGGGGAATGTGTTCCTTTTATAGGATAGGGGAGGGTCACCCTTGGAATTAGTAAAATTATTAAATTAATATAAATGCATTTATTATTATTCAAAATGATTCCAAAAAAAATTATATAGAATATAGTATGTTTTTGGGTTGAATAATGATCATCAAATTAAAATTATACTCGTTTGGAATATTATTTGATCATTATTTTTTTATTTTTAAACACTTTAAACTCATACCGTTTTTCAAGTAATTTACACTTTGAGAGTTAAAATAATATCCAAATCAAACCAAAAGACCAATAAATTAGACATTAATGAAATTTATTGACTTATATAAACGTTTTACTTGAATACTAGTTTTTTATAATGATTTTAGCAGTTAATTAAATATTTTATATTATAAAATTTGAATTATGTCAATTTTGACACTATTTATACTTGACTTTTTTATAAATTCATAATAACATGATTAATTCACCTAAAATACATTAAGTGAAACCAAATATTACATAGTAATCCAAAAAAGTATTATATGGCATAAAATATATCACATTATATTTATTTACATATTATTAATACAATATTGGTGATTAATTCATTATTAAATATATTACTGCATAATCTTTCTATCACAATTAAATTTAATTATTTAATTCCCAAAAATTATAAAAAATATAACATGATGTAGTTAATATTTTAATACTTATAAATACTATTTATATTTCAATATATCCCATGTATAAAAACATATTAAAATACATTTCTTTTTTAAAAACAAAAGTTTAATAAAAATTACTATTCAATGATTATAATAGTATAAATTCATTAAAGTCATACAAGTGGATCCAACTAGTTCTAAAATCAACCCATGGATACTCATGGTTGGTATATACACATAAAATTATATTAGGTCAAATTTTATGGTAATTTTGAATTTTCATAATTTTGTTACCTTTAATTACCCGATTTAACATTAACTGAGATAATACAATTTATTACTAAAATTACTATTCAGAATATCCAAAAATAAAAGGGGCATATTGTCATTTTTGGAGATTCTGATTAAAAACACTAAATCCACTTTTGAAAATTCAAAACTCATTATTGGAAAAGTTTAATTAAAAATTAATCTCATTGAAGAAATAAGAAAATACGTTTTTGTAAGTAAAACATTCAAAATTTTACATAGTTTTTATATGAAATTTCTATGTTAAATTGATTAAAATGAACTAAAATGTACAATATAATGATTTCATAATGTTAATATACATTAAAAAACATTAAAAGGAAAATATAAATATATAAATAACTTAGATAAAGAAATAGTTGTGAAATAAAAAGAGGTATTTTCACTATTCATTTTAAAATCAATATTATAAGAAAATTACCAAAAAAGTATCTAATGTATAATTTTATGCAGAAATTCTAAAGAAGAGGTTAATTTTTTAAAAAATAACTTAAAAAGTGTAAAAAGCTATATTTAAATATTTTTATCCATTAAAAGGTGGTAAAAATACATTTCTTTTTGAAAAATTTATCGTTTATCAAAAAATGAATTTGTTCATATATTATATCAAGAAAAAATTGAAATTTATACATTAAATTAAATATATATAATATTTATTTTATTAATAAAATCAATCAAGAGTGATTTTATTATTTTATAAACTCATTTTTTATTTAAATAGATTTTTTGACAAAATAATGTCTATTTAAAAAGAGTTTTATTTTGATTTTTAAATAATTGATCACATTAAAATTTATTTTATGCATGTGTAAACCATATTTTCATAAATAAATTAATATTATTCACTATATCCATTTTAATAGATACGTTATAAAGTAACATAATAATATTTACTTAATTTCTAATGATTGATGTGGTGTATTAGTTATGATATCAAACATAGTGTATTTTCAAAAAACAATAGTATGTTACAGACTATATGGAAAAAATGGTTGTGTGGTTGGTCCAATAATCATAAATAATTGTATAATGATTTTTTAGTTAAAATAAACATAAAAATATTAATCTTATGAAAATAAAAACATAACATTTAAAAAACATCAATTAAATATAAAAGATATTTTTAATAAGTAAATATATATTTAAGATGTAATAATAATTACTCTAGATAAAATTAAAAAATTATCATGGTTGGTTCAGAGGCTTCCTATTGCTAAGTATGAAACCCCATAATGATATGGTGGAACAACCACATAGTTTTCGGGTAACTAATAGTTTATCTTTATGAGTATACATACTTTGTCTCATTGTTATTACACTTACTATGGCTCATGATGAGTACACATACCAAGTCTTACAATGGGTATGCATAAATATGTGATACAATGAAACATCCATGGTAGGTTTTGAAAATATTTTTTTGAGGATGTGGATCTAACACTAGTCAAATGATTTTCATGCATCACCATTTTCATAATCATCAAACCCCTTCAAGAGTATTTGGATTCTCAAATATCCTATTGTAACTATTTTTACATTCTAATGGATAATTCTCCTCAAATTTTTATATAAATAAAAAACCTAAATTCAATCATGAAAGAAAGAGTATTTCAAATCCAACACATAACCATATATGTTTGTAGTATGTTAAAAAAAACAAGGAAGTATTGGCATAGAAGAATGGTGTTCTGAACTATAACTCCTAAAAAAACAATTTAATTGTTGCTGAAGGTAAAAAAGTTTAGAGGGCTCAATCAGATGGATAATATTGAATAGATCATAAGGCATAGTACATATCCACATATATTTAAATGGTTGAATAGAGAACCCCACTTGCACATCCCAAATCAGATAAAAATAATAAAATCATGGAGTTTATCATTAATCACATGACACATGTTATATAGAATAATCTATAGGTTATTATGGCCCTTAAAAACATTACACACGCATATAGATTTCATCTTGTTGGCTTACCATCCAAACCAACCATGCTCATGCGGAAAAGCTTAAGCGGCTCCTATACATGGAACATGTCTCATTATTCTTGAACAATATGTGGCTCATATACGGATGTGGAAATAATCTACGGTTGGACCTTCCGTGGAGATGACCATTGGCCCCCTATGTGGTTGCAGGGTTGGCCCTTTGGGCGTTTATATAGGTGATAATTTTTGAACTAATACAAAAATAACATCTTTGATAAAAATAAAAGAAACCCAATTTTTAAAAAATTAATCAATAAAAATTTAAAATCACATTAATTAGTAAAAAAAATAATACATATCAAACAAAATGATTACATGTGAAAAATAATATAAAATTATTAAATCAGATAAAATTGTTTTTTATCAAAACAATTATAAAAGGAAAATTGTTCAATTATTAAAACCCAATTTCAAGTACTAACAATCTCATCCATTTTTAAATTACAAAAAATATCTTTTATAAAGTCATAAAAAAATTCTATACTTAATTAAAATTTATCAAAATGAATTTTAAAATTTAAATTTTATAAACATTCCTTTTTTAATCATTATGATCTACTTAACCATAAAAAGAATAGAATTAATTAAAATATAAAATTCTGTTAGTAAAAGTACTCATTCATACATAATGTAAAATATCATTTAGGTTTCTCATGACAATAAGTAAACTAAATAAAAAAAATTAGACTTCAATAATACCTTATTCCAACATCATTTTCTCAGATTTGACAAAATATTACGGTTTAGTGAAAAATTTTGCTAATAGTTATTCATTGGGTACAAAACCTAAAATTATATGACCATTATTTCCACTGTCCCTCAGAAAATTAAATCTAATTTATATTATTTTAATTATAGATTTTTGTAGAGGGTTTATAGATTTTTGAATAACACTAGAATGAGTATAGAAGAATAGATATTTATCTAAACAAACATTAAACTCAATTAATATTTTTTTATACATATAATTTTTGAGAAACATCTTGTATTAGTTACATATTCAGCCTCATTTTCAGATGTCTCTATAGATAGTTGATTCATATAAATATTACAAATAAAACGTATACCTAAAAAATGACACAAAATTAATGGATTTATTGGCTTAGCCTACAACCTCCAATGTTAGAATCAGAATATCATAATTAATTAAATTTTTATTACTAGAATAAAATAAACTGGTTCTTATTATTCTACTAATACATCAAATTAATATTCTAAAATATTTTACATTAATTCCCTGAGGATATGACATAAATATATACCATACAAAAAATAATAACATTATATCTAGTCTAGATGTAATTAGATACAATAAACTCTCTATCATGCCTCTATAAATTATAATATCAATTAACATTCCAAATTCATCAATGTACAATTTGGAATTTGTATTCATTTTTTATTCCATAATCTTACTATAATCAAGCCCAAAATTATTAAAAAGTTATTTATCTTATATATCTTTATTAAATGAAAAAAATATATTTTACTTTATTAATTTTTATTCTATGGAAATATTTTAATTATCTCATTAAGCTCATGTCAAATTCACTTTTCATCCGTTAGAAAAATTATCACATAATGAAATATTTTTTGAAAAAAACATCATATTGTCCAAAAAAATCAATATACATATTATATAACTTATGTCATCCTGAATAAATATGGTTGGATCAACCATCCATTTAATAAAATTTTTATTTATTATAAATATAGTAAATATTTAATACCAAGATTTAAGAACTTAATTAAGACCCTATAAGGTTTATTAAGTAAAAATACATGATGTTGATATTTATTATGTTCAAATCTATTTGTTTGTTTAAAAAAACATCATAAAAAATTATTCTGTTATAAAAAACTGTTTAAATTCATTTGAATATTTATATATTTATATTTGAATATATGAAAAGGTTAATATAATTATAATAGATTCTATCGTAGAGAAAAGATATAAATATTTTTCAAATTCAAATCCCTCATCCTATGAATAACAAAAATATAATAATTTTAAAAAAATTAATTTTCCATCTTCATCAATTTATTACCGAAAATCCATTTAGTTCTTGTAATAGGTTATCATGTTGAAAATAAACCAAATTCCACACTTCATTTCATTTAATGTTATTTAACTCCTATTTTATTAGGTTAATACAGTTAAGATCAATTAAGGTGTTATCCATATTGATAGGAAGAAAATTAAGCAACAAAATAAGTATTTTCATAGTAAATTAAAACTGATTATCTGGATTGCATACCAATTCTATGTACCAGTTAGTTTTTCAATTAGACGATATTTATGTTTTTTCCATTCATTAATATCTTTTTGTGAAGTAATATTCTTTCACTAAACAAATGCATTATCATCATCTTGGTTATTATCCTGACCAAATTTAAATTCCCCATGTTTTTCGTCGTCATTATTTAAAATAAAAATTTTATTATTATTGTTATTTTCATTAAACATAAAAAATATAGAAACTTTAATGTATAATAATATCTTATTGAAAACTCTATATAATTTTCTAGTGGTGTTTTATCATAAAATCATATCTCCTTTACTTTTAGATTCAAATTTTTCTAAACTATATTTTGTATTTAAGATTAAATCATTAGAACCAAATACCCAAAAATGTCAATGCCCAGGTTTAAACCTATTAAAATGTTAAAAAGGGGTATTGCTAAAAAAATGACTAATAGATACTCTATTTAGAACATCAAAATCATTATTTATATGTTTTTCCCAAAAATATCTATGATCCTAACATCCCTAACGATATATGTAGCCATTTATTTTATAAACCTATTGTTTCTTTCAATGACACCCATTTATGGTTGTCATAACTGTTTAAAATTAATTTTTTTAACAATTTCATCGATAGAACTATCAAATTATTAATTAATAAATTCTTTACTTCTACCATTTCAATTATAGATGATTTAAATATTCTTAATTTATTGAATAAGCGTATTGAAATCATAAAACAGAGTAAATGTTTAATTTTTATTAAATAATAACTAAATAAAGATAAATCTATTTTAACCATCTATAATTAAAAATACATACTTCTTGTCATAAAAAATAATAGTTAATATAGATTAGAAAATAATAATGTAATATATCTCAACATTTTATTGTAATGAGATAATTTTTAGAATTAAACCCTACTTTGTCTCCTTACCCTATAAATGAGAATATTTTATAATGTACATACTTTTATTTAGTTTTGGAAATTGATTAGAATTTTCATGGATTGATAGTTTATGAAATAATCTAAAGTTTTCACTTCCAAGCCTCTTATGACATAGAATTTCGTCTTATTTTACACCATTAAGACACATAAAATTTTGTTTGGTTAGATTATATAAATAAATAGTATAAAAATTCTTTTTAAAATTTTTATGAAATCAAAAAAAAAAAAAATAGAACTATAAATCTATAATTTTGAAAAATACAATTTAACCCATCATCACATAGTTAAGATATTATTATTATATTGTGTTTTATACCATCTACATAAAATAATTTTTAAATAATAATTGTTTTAGAAGAATCAAAATCACCAATACCATTAATCTATCTTTTAATACATAAATTTTTTTATCGGTGAATCATTCCCTCAATGATATTAGTTTTTCTTTTTTTACTATACCTTGAAAAAATGTAGATCAATTATCATTAAGATTGAAAACAATTTTCATCAAATTCACATATTATTTATTGATATTCTCTAAATCTGTATAAACATTCTCATTGGATCTAGAATATGATTTTCGTAGTTTCTTTTTATACTGTTCATGTTTATTAATATTATTTTCAACATTAGTTAAATCATCTATAACATAATTAAATATTCATTATTGAACCGTATTATTCATGTGTCACCCCTAGTTTGAGATATGAAGTCTTTTTTAATTCATTTTTATGTGTTAAAAGTGATTGAGATGAGTAAAGAAGATGTTGGGAGAGTTTAGATGGGGTTTGGAATACATTTGGAGGCTTTTCTAAGGGTGCACAGTTTGATCAATGTTAGGGTAAACTTTGTCGGTTCACCAAGAAACCGTGTAGGGGGAGGGATAGTGGGATTCGCTCAGCCATCGCACAATTTTCCAAACCGTGTGAGGAAACCATGCCTATCCCTTCTCTCGAGGAAAATGTGTGAGTACGGTTAGCACACGATTTTCCAAACCGTGCTAACTAACCGTGAGACCACTTAAAAATTGGGCTTTTAAATACGGGTTCACTCAAGATTGACCTATTTAACTCTAAATTCTCTCCCACTCATGCCCCTCTTGGGATTTTGGTTTCTCAGAGTTTTGAGGTGCTCTTCCACACGTTTTGGAAGCAAATCGAAGGGGTTTCTTAGTGGATTGAAGTCGGTTCTTCTGGGGAATGTCTTCTCACGTTTTTCTTTATGGTTTCCAATAAATATACATCTCCCTCCCTCTTAGTTTTCTATATCTACACTCACTATGTTTTTATATAGGGTTATGGTTTCTTTGGGTGTTTATTTCAAGCCCTGTTGATGACTGAGAAGGATATCTAGAGCGATTTCGGTGGTGGGTTTTCCCAGATTGGGGTGAGGTTTCTTGTGGGATGAATTCTCTAGAACCCTAATGGTAGGTGGCTTCTCTCTCATTCTATATGGTTAGAAATAGTGATGTTGGTACAATTAATTTTTATGCATAAAATTAATTTTCATAATTATGTTTGAATATTATAGTAAACTATTTGGTGGTGATTTGGGAATTTTGGGGAAAATGGGGTTTTATAGAAAAAAAGGGTCTTGTAAGGTTATTTTAAAATATTGACATTAAATTCATTTTTTATTGATTATAAATCAAATTTTTGGAAAGAAGGTTTTCAAAAAATATGTTGTATATAGAATTAGGTTTTGTTAATGAAAATTGGTTAAAGGTTGTTTTCAATAAGTAGGTGATTTGTTGAAGTCAATTAACATGGGATGGGAATGATGTTGTGCTTTTGTGTAACCCTGGTGCTTAATGATTATTGGGTGATTAAGTGTTATGGACAGTGTGAATTTTGTGAAAGTTGGTGGTCATTAACACTATAAAAGGGGGTAGAAATTTGATGTAAGGGCCACCATCAATGGATAAGTGGGCAGGAATTTCCACTAGTTGGAAGTGTAGCGAATGGGTTGAATGGAAGCTCCACCATTTTGGTTTCTTTATGATGTGTTTATTTTCCAGATTGGATTTGTAGTGGTTATGTGAAAAGGTAAAATGGAATTTGGCATGGTTGTTTGGATTATCAATTTGTTGATCAATTTTTTGGAAATTTCTTAGTAATTTAGTGTTTTCCTTATTGTATGTTGTTGCAATATTGAATGTTTTATATAGACTATTTTTTATATATTTGATAAGGGTTTCATCCTTGTTTCCTATGTAAGGATTTGATTTGGGGAGATCCTACTCAGTATTTGTACTCACCCCTACTTTGTCACTTTAGGGTTTTTTTAGATTTTGTACTTCATGATACAGGTAAGAGTAAAGAATCTCAGTTTACTAGCGGTTCGGTATGATGCTTTAGTGATTTTGCGGTGCTTAGAGCATGGAGCTTGGGTGGAGGTAGGGATGGTATCCTAGTTCAGTTGGAGTTATGTTGTAGTCTTTCACTTGGTACTCTAATTTTGGTTTGGATGTATTTGGCATGTTTGATTATTATGAATATGGTGTTTTCCTTTTGGTAATGCATGTGTTTTGTTGGTTTGTAGACATGCATCATGTATTTGTTGATAGTGGATTTCTTGGGTGGTAGGTTTTATCTCAATTGAAAATCGTTGCCCAATTTATCCTTGAAGCCCTCGGCATTTATTACCATAATTTGGTGCATTGGTAACATCTCTTGAGGCTGAGTAACATTACTCATCACTCTTAATCCAATGATATGGGGAGGATATAACTAAAGGATTCAGTTTTTTTTAGTCCTCGACTTTCTTGGGAGAACAGTTGTTCGATCCTTTGTCATTGATTGTTGGTCTTGGTGTTGACCTTCTTTCATTGTATATTCCTTGATTCGGGATGGTATCAAGGCATAGTATTTTCAAAACATGGAATGAAGAGTATAAAAGGACGTATCTAACCCTTTTATGTTGAACATCATGTTACCATGTAGTGGGGTATATAAGTGTTTAGAGACACTTATTGGCATTGGAAATCTCATTTTTATCGGGGTAGCCAATGAGATGAGAATGACATGCATGGTAGAAATGACTTCCCACTAGGATGCATGTTTCATTGGGGTATAATGATCTATTGGTGGTATAATTTTTTGGATTTTGAAAATATGAATTGGGCTTCAAAATAGAAGTATTTTAAACATGGTAATTTATTGTATTTGGAAAATGGGCTTATTTTAAAAATATAGTGGATTTTTCAAAAAAAAGTGCAACATGGGATATTTAATCATTTGGAATGATTGTTTTTTATAGTTTCAATGTTTTTAAATCAAAAATTGAATACCCATTCTTATTAAGAGAGTGAATCATATGGTTGTTTTTGTATTATTAGGTATGGCACCGGGTAGGCATTGTTGAGACCAACCGGAGGAAGCTGTAGAGAATGTGGTTTCACCTGAGCCACATGTGAATAATAGCTTGTCCAAAGTATAGTGAAATCCTTACAAACTGTGGAATGTGGGAATAAAGTGAATGAACCAAAGAATGGGGATCATACAGTTTGGTTTCAAAAGGATAATACACCCATGATTAGGGGTGATTCGAATCCATAAATGGTTAAAGAATGGATGAACAGAATGAATATAATATTTGACTTCTTGAGAAAACTAGTTGAGTTGGAAGTGAAGTTATCCACATATATTTTGGAAGATCTTTCCCTCCAGTGGTGTGAGGTGGCGGTCCACGAGGGAAGAACCAAAGTGTGACACTGGTGGGGTTTGATGAATTGTTTAATAAAAAATTCTAACCTCATATATTCAAAATTCAACGTACAATAGATTTCATCAGTTTGATGCAAGGGAACATGTCAATGACGGAATATGCAGGTATTTTTATGAAAACAGTGCGGTTTTCACCTGAGATCGTGGTTAGTACATCATTGAAAGAAAAAAAAATTTAAGTTGGGTTGAACCATAAAATTTGTTCCAAGATAGTGGTGCTGTGTATATGTGATTACACAGAAATGGTGAAGTGCTAAGGTGGATGATTGGGATCTTTTTTGGGTTACATGCGAGTGATGTATGTTTCTACCCAAAGGGAATAGTTTGAACTCAAACACTGGGTTCAAGAGAAACCTAAAAAATTATTTCTAGGTTGGGAGTATGGCTCAGAATCTGATGGTCGGATCGGTAAATCTTCTTTTGAATCCTCATATGAATATATAATGTTTTCAATATGGTCCTATGTGACACATGAAGTGGGATGGTATGGGAAAACCTCGATCAAGTCAAAAAAAAATTAGATGGGGAATCTATAACATTATTGTCATAATGCTCCACAGTCTGGTGTCTGTGACACTCCTCAGGGTTCATAGGAATCATATGCCTCTGTTGGATGGGGGAAACAATGTAATGTGTGTCATGGTGATTCCCCGAATACCATGATTCCTCATTAGGGAAATAAAGAGAAGGGTGGGGAAATTAAGCAGTTTTTTAGAGCTTAGTAAGAGGTGATGGATGATCAGTCATGAAAATCCACAATTCATGGGATGGTGCTATTTAAATTCACCAATAATACAGTATTTGTTTGATAAAGGTACTTCACATTTTTTATTTCTTCTTGCATTGTTGATTTGTTGGGTTGACATTGGGATGCGATGCCTTCTTTTTTAAAACAAAAAACTCCTCTCGGTTAAAGTGAGTGTCGAACCTTCCTATGTTTAGGATGTTGTTTAGTTGTGGATGGAATCGAATTTATGTGGAATTTCTCAATTCTTGAGATGCATTATTAAAATATAATTTTGGGAATGAATTGATTAGTAAATTTTTAAGTCTACATCGATTACAATGTTCTTATAATTTGTTTTATCAAGGAGTATAGCATTGGACAACTCTTTAGTAGGGTGAAGAGTGAAAAGCTAGGTGCAACGGATTTTTTGGCACCCGCTGTTGGAATGATCTCGTATAAGATTGAGGCCTTATATTTTGAATCATTGTAAGGTGTTTAGAATACTGTTCTTTGTACATTTTTCTATCCGTTTATCAATGTATTTATTATATAATGATTAGGGTTTCTACTCGTGAGAGTGGTTTATTTTATGATTGATCTCCATCTAGAGACAAGTCTTATCTCATTTATGTCTTACCATGTGAAACTAGCAGAATTCCAAGAGTCAAAGATGAAGTTGGATGTTTTAGAAAATAGAGGTCTCATTCGACCTAGCACGTCACCATGGGGAACCTATTTTCTTTGTTAAAAAGGGGGACGGAAACTATCAACTATTTGTTGATTATCTTAGAATTAATCAGGTTACAATAAAGAACTAATATCCACTTTTACCCATTAATGATTTTTTTGACTAGTATACGGGATCCCAGTGGTTCTACAAAATTAACATGAGGTCAGAATATCATCAATTGCATGTGACGATGGGGGATATTCTAAAAACATCCTTCAGAAGTTGATATGGAAATTATGAATATGTGGTTATCCCTTTGGACTAACAAATACAACTGAGGTGTTTATGGAATTGATGAATCAAATATTTCAGAGATATCTGGATTATTTTGTGGTGGTATTTGTGGATTATATGCTGGTGTATTTAAGGACAATGGTAGAGAATGAGCAGTACTAGGCGATAGTGTTGGGGATCTTGAGGGATCATCGCTTGTAGGAAAAATTTTCAAAGTGTGACTTTTGGATATATGTGGTTCATTTACTTGGCCATGTAATTTCTGAGAGTGGTGTTTCTATTGATCTAGAAAAGATAGAGGCATTTATCTCATGGGAACTTCCAAATAACATTTTTGAGATACGGTGATTCCTTGGTCTTTCTATGTATTATTGTCATTTTTCTCATGATTTTTCACGATTGGATTGACCGATGAATGCTTTGACAAGGAAGAATGTTCCATTTAAATGGGATGAGTAGTGTTAGAGTTGTTTTGAAGAGTTAAAGGGTTGCTTTAACTTAGCACCAATCGTGGATTTTCTAGAGTCCAGGAAGGGGTTTTTGGTGTATTGTGATGCATCAGGATCAGGGTTGAGGTGTGTTCCCATGCAGGGGGACCATGTGGTTTTATATAGCTCATTGAAGTTGAGGTTTCATGAGAATAACCACCCATTACATGATTTGGATTCTGAAGTATGGGTTCATTCTTTAAAAATGTGGTGAAATTATCTCTTTGGTGAGAAATGTACTATGTTTACTGATCACAATAGCTTAAAGAAAATCTTCTCACATTTAAATTTGAACTTGAGGCAATGGAGATGGACGGAATATCCCCCGATGATTTATATTGACTTAATGTACACACTGAATAAGGGAAATTATGGTTAAAATGCATTAAATGGAAAATCATATGCTTATTTTGGGAAACAGTTATTAGATCAGTTGTATATGATTTCGATCATATCCAGTATGCGGTTGGAATGTGAGGACATCGATGACATAGTGGTCTTATTTCTAGTTTTGGTGGTTCCTCATATGGATGGTTTGGTTTGAAGAGGCACATGCACGTGATTCCAAATGTATGGATATGGGGATGAAACTCAATAGTAGGGAGACCATTGAGAATTGGGATGTTAATGGTAATTCAGTATTGGGATTTTGGAATCGGATGATGGTACCAGTGGCCTGTCGGGAGGAACTTCCCAATGCTAATCATCATTCCAGGTGGGATTTCGGTCTTAGAATCTAGAAAATGTATAAGGTGTTGAATGTGTAGTTTTTGTGGGATGGTATGAAATGGAATGTGGCTGATTTTGTTTTGAGATGCTTTACTTGTCATCAAGTCAAGGTAGAGAATCAGCGAACATCAGGAATGTTGTGGTATTTACCTATCTATGTGTGGAAATGGAAGCAGATAATAGTGGATTTTGTGATAGTTCTCCCATGAATGGTTCAAAAGCAGGATTCCATATGGGTGACTATGGATTGGCTCACAAAGTGGTACCATATAATCACTATTCATGAATCTCATAGAGTGGAGGATCTATCAAAAGTCTATATTCAAGAGATGGTAAATAGGTATGGTGTTCTAGTTTCGATTGTATCAGATAGTGATCTAAGGTTTGCATCTTGTTTCTAGAAATCCTTGCAGAATGCCCTAAGAACAAAGTTGGATATGTGCAAGGTGTATCATCTGGAGATGGACGACCAATCCGGGAGGATGATACAAACAATAGATAATTTGTTAAGGGCTTCTGTGAGGGATTTTGGGGGCTCATGTGGGGAGTAATTACCATTTGTGGAGTTCTCTTATATTAAAATGTTTCAGGATTTGATACATATGGCTCTTTTTGAGGCTTCGTATGGGCATCTATGTCGTTCTATGAAATGTTGGGTGGAAATGGGTGAGCCTTTGATGATAGGAGCGATCATTGTCCAAGAGGCCTTGGAAAAAATCAGGTTGATCAGGAAGAGGATGTATATGGCTAAGATTCATCAGAAATAGTATGTGGACCATCATTGATGACTGTTTTCATTTAAGGTTGGTGTTCACATGTTTTTTAGAATCTCTCCTAGCTTGGGACATCATCGGTTTAGAAAGGAGGGATTGTTATCTATGATGTATATTGGGCCTTTTGAGATATTTTAGTAGATTAGAGAGGTAGATTATCATTTGAATTTTACACCTTGGTTTAGTGTGGTGAAGAATTTGTTTCATGTGTCGAAGTTGAAAAGGTATCAGTAGGTTTGTGACCATGTGATTTGTTGGGATCATGTTGTGCTATAACCAGATGATTTCTTGGTGATCGTGCCAGTGCGAATTGAGGATAGGTTGGAGAAAGTCTAGAATGGTAAATGTTTCAGATTATTTTGTATTTTTCAGTAGCGTGGTTATATTCAGGAGGATACTTGGGAGTAGGAGAAATATATATTCCTGTAATGTCTCGAGCTCTTTCAGCAAATCAATGGAACTCTAATTTTCATGGATAGAACTTCCAATGATGGGGATAATGTAGCACCCCTGGTTTGATGTATGTAGCCTTTTTATGGATATTTATTTGATAAATATGATTGGCATGAGTTGGGAAGAGGTTGAGATATTTTTTAGGGCTTATGAATAAGTTTTGAGGCTTTTCTAAGGGCACACAATTTCCGCATGGTTAAGAAAAAATGTGTGGGTTCTCCACAAAACCATGAGGGGAAGACCATGGGATTTGCATGGCAAGGGTAAATTTTTCCAAAATGTGAAAGGAAATCGTGTGGATCACATCTATCGATGTAGTGTTGTGTGCATGGTTAGCACACTGTTTTCCAAACCATTCAGTCTAACCATGTGTCCACCTAAAAATAGTGTTTCTAAATATGGGTTCACTCGAGATTGACTTATTTCACTATAAAATCTCTCCCACTCAATACTCACTAAATATTTTGGGTTCTTAGAGGTTACAAGTGATATCCTACAAATTTTGGAAGAAAATATAATGGTATTTTTTGTAAAATGAAGTCAGTTATTCTCAGGTAAGTCTTGTATCATGGTTCTTTGTGGTTTTATCTAGATATACATCTCCCTCTATCTTGGTTTTATACATATACACATGTTGTGTGTAGATCTCTAGTTTTTGTTGCTTAGGTGTTGATTTCAAGGAATGTGGATATTAAGGAATGAGATCTAGAGTGATTTCTTTGGGGCGTTTACCCGGATTGGGGTGTCGTTGCTTATGGATAGAATTTGCCGGAACCCTAAAATAAGGTGCCTTCCATCTCGATTCATCTTGGTTAGATCTAGTGGTTTCGCTACAATTTATTTTTTTCTCTTGCAATAAATTGTGATCGTAATGCTTGAATCTTGTTGGAAGCCCATTTGGTGGTGATTTGGCGATTTTGGGGAAAATGGGTTGCTGTTGCAAAAAGGGGTTTGTTGTGTGATTTTAATATTTTGATTTTAAACTCATTAGTGGTTGATTATGAAAAATGTTTTGTGAATAATGGTTTTAATTAAAGAAGTTGTTTATTAGGATGGGGTTGGTAATGGAAAATTGGTTAAAGGGTGTATTAAACAAATTGGTGATTTATTGAAGTGAATTGGAATGTGATGAGAATTATGGTGTGCTTTTTTGTGACCATGGTGCTTAATTCTTTTTGGGTGATTAAGTGTTATGTCTTGTTAGGATTTTTCGGATGTGGCCAGGATGTACCAGTATAAAAAGGGATGGATAGTGGAAGGATGGGCCACCATTGAAGGATAAGTGGGTGGGATGTACCGCTAGTTGGAAGTGTAGCAAATAGGTTGGATTGAAGCACCACCATTTTGGTTGCCTTGTTATGTGTTTCTTTGCAAGATATGATTTTTAGTGCTAATGTTAAAAGGTGAAATGTCTTGTGGAATGGTTGTTTGGATTTCTTGTGTGAATGATAATTTGGGTTGAAATGGATTGGTAAAGGTGTGTTTGGGTTATTGTAAGTTGCTTCATTATTAAATGTTTTATCTAATCTTTTTTATTTAAATGTTATAACAGTTTCATCCTAGTGGTGTGCGTATGGATTCCCTTTAGGAAAAACATACTGAGTATTTTTACTCTCCCCCTGCATTGGGACATTGGTGCTTTTGCATATGTTGGATTCCATGATACAGGTAAGAGTAAAGCATCTCAATTTTTTAGATGTTCGACAGGATGATTTAGTGATGTTGTGATGCCTGGAACATGGAGCTTGGGTGGAGTTATGGATGGTTTCCTAGTTCTGTCATATTTTTGTTGTCATATTCCACGTGGTACATTGATTTTTTCCTTGGCTTTATTTGGAATGGGGTAATGTTACAGATATGTTTGATTTCTTTTGGTAATGCATGGGTTTGGTTATGTTCTTCACATGGATCATGTATTCATTGATACTGGATTTCATGGTTGTTTAGTTTGTCTCAAAGGGAAAATTGTTCCCCAATTTATCATCAAATCCCTCGACATTTATTCATAGCCATTTGTTCCTTGGGATCATTCTTTTATGGCTGAGTATAATTCATCTACCCTCTCAAGCCAATGAGATAGAGTGGGATGTCAAAATTATTTACGTGAAATTTTCAAACCATTCTATTTTATTTTATTAATTTTTACTTTCGAAAATCATATTTTTCTATAGATTTATCATTATAGGTAACATGTAGTACTAAATTATTAGATTTTATTATTATTTAATAAAATTAATTAGAAAATTCATATTTTTAATTTTTTATTTCAATATACATTTCAATTATTTTAAATATATCATTTTATGATTCTGTAATTTAATTACGTGGTTGTTTAACATTGGAATTCAATGAATTAGATTCAAAAAATGAATAAAAATATTTTTTTTTTCATTTTGATATAATTAATTATGATATACAATAGTAGGAGTGATTGATTGAGTGAAAAAAGAATTAGTTGTCTCAAAATATAAAACCATTAGAAAAAGGTTCTATATCTCATGTCCACATACAGAATCACTACTTGAGTCATAACTATATGAGAAGTCCCTTCCTCAAAACAGAGACATCATTTATTTTATCATTCTATATTTTTCCTTTTCTAGATTTATAATTTTTGGTTAGTTTGTCTTCATGTGACCTTTCATCCTTCCATAAAAATGTTAATTATAAAACATCATTATAATTATTGGAATTACAATTCTTATATTTTATTTTCTACATTCTTTTAAATGATATTTTTTTCACTTTTTTTCATGAACATGAAGAACATCATCCTAAAATGAAGCGTCACTTTGTATCATTCCTATAATTTAGATTCAAATGTTTTATATATTAAATTAACATTGGACATTAAATCAATACATTTTATCTTTATATTTTCCACATTAGAAATATTTTTCAATTGTAATTCTTGTTGTATCAGAGAGCCTAATAATTTTGGTATGGTATACTCTTTAGAATTCTTACTCTCATCAAGAGACACCATATTATTCATTCCATTTATTATAATATATCTCAATACTCTTTCCACTTGAACTGTGTTTTAAAAAACTTCTCCACGGGAACTAATTTCATTTTTAACTCTTATTAACTAATGGAGCACCCAGTTGGCGGATTTTTTAATCACATAATTATGTCATGTTAATATTTAGGGAGAATAACTATTTTGGTTTGATTGGTAATTTATATTCAATATCCATTCACTTTATGTATCTTCTACACATCATCTTTTTCCTTATAAGTTGATAAATGGATATAGACACATCTACTTCTAGTATAGTATATAGTATTATTGACTTTATAATCAGAACATATTTTGATGTGCCATTACATACTATTTTATCTGGATCAACTTTGGGTTAGTCAAATGGATTATCCATGATAGTCTAGTAATCCATACATAAATATTTTATGTAGACTTTAATTCTTTCTTTCCATTTTTCATAGTCAATTTCATAAAAAAAATTAGGTTATTGTGGAATCTATCAATTATTAATATGTACAAATACCATCATAAATTAAATTTTATTTTATTCTATAGGCTATTATTTCTTGGATAACAATTTCAATAAAAGTAAAAAATAAGAAGCATAAAAACTCATAGATTCTAAAAATATTTTTAAGGAATAATCTCCTCTAATGCCAATTATTTGGTATCAGAGTAAAATAATCAAGAGTGGATAAAAATCAATTAAGGATTTCCTTACCCTATTATACCAATTTTTGGATTGTATGATTGAAATTATTTCTAGAGGTTTATGGGTGAATAGTAATAAAAAAAAATAAAGGTAAAAAAATGAGGTGTTTTTTTAATAAATGGTTTTATAGTGATATATATGTTGAATATATTAAATATAGTGCAATAAAAAAAATAAAAACATAGTTTTATAGTTGTTCACATCACCAAGATCCAGGTTCACTCCTCAACCTTATCTACTCCATGATAAGATTGGTACCCAATTATAATCTCCCCTTTAATGGTGTGGGAACATTTCACAAATACCCTTAAAGGGTGACAGAATCAGGTATGATATAATAAAACCATAGCCCCTTAAAATCTTGTTTCCTTGTTAAAAAAACACTCCACTCTTTCTCATGTAGCAATAAATGAACAGAAATGAAATCATGCACCAGATACAAATATTTTACATGGTTCACCCTCACTAGGTTACATATAAGGAGCATTCAGAAGTGATGTGTTGATGTACCAAATCCACTAAAGGTAAATATAAAATACATGGTTTGAGCTGGATCACTTCTATGCCTTGGATCCCAAACATTACAAGATTTAGGGTATGCTCACTACATTACCAAGGGACACTACCTATCTATCATTATATAGCTCACTCATGTTGGAAAGGATCTTCGTCGTCCTATTCCGTTGATAAATAATCTTGAAAGGGATCCACTCATAGATTTTGGACTTATTTGGCCCTTAATTTTAATGAAATAACACATCATAAACTGCATGTCGATGATATGTTAATGTTTTGTTTTCACACATAGATGAAATACACTTTTATACGTACTATTTTTAAATAGAAATTAATTTCATAAACTATTTAATTCCCTTTGAGAACCAATTTCTTTCTCCACAAATTGCGTGGTGCATATTCTATGTGGACATCCCCCTTTTTCAACTAAATCACTTTCTGCCACAACATACAAACACCACATACCACCATCGCATACTGCCCTGACATACATCTCCTGCAAATAACATCCTCAATCCACTTCCATGAACCGATTCTGAAAACCGCTTCCACAAACCACTTTTGCGAACCATTTCCATGTACTTCCACTATATCGACAGAATTAATTATTCCATATACTAGTAATCCATGGTCCCCTACTTATCCTTTGGCAGAATCCTCCACGTGAACTAATTCACCCTTCACATAATTTTCCTTCATGAACCACTTTAAGACATAACTAAATTCATGAAGAATAGATGTTTTCTCATAAAAATATCTCTATGAAATGATTGGATTAGAGATTCCTATATCAGCAAAAAGATTCAAAAGATCTACTATTCTGATATTTACTAAATCTTTAATGTGGTACAACTTTCACCATGTACTGTTCTCTTTTTGTGTATCTGTCTTCCCTATGCAGTCTGCATACCGCTAGTCTTCCTTAATGGCTTCCAAAATCACTATCACCATTTCAAAAAAGGTTTCCTTCACATCTTCTCAAATCAACGCCTCATTTCCAAGAATGACATGGCATACCACATACCTCAATCCTTCTATGAACTTCATGTCATCCCACGATCCTCATTCTCTCTCAGAACTATTCTTCCAATGTGATATGTGTACCATTTTATTTCTCTTGACTATTCCCATGTACCTCCCTTTCAATATTCCAACCATGAATCATGGTTTTCATACAATCTTTTCCTATACAAAAAAACATCCATTTCCCAAAACCAAACTCTAGATTTTGTGGGCCAATAATTTGGTAAACCTGAGGAAACTACGACACCTAAAATACCATCTTCACCAAACTCCATCCCTACAGATTCATGGTCATTTGGATATTTAAACAAAAAATCGCACAAAATACAAACCAATAATACATAAAGAATGATTTTTTTTGACAAAATATCCCCCATCGGGTATTTTGATAACACTTTCGTAATTTGATACCTCATTAATTATCCTTCCATATTCAATTAGAATTATCTAATTACGATTGAGATAACAATCAAATATTAACTGAACATTTACTCTAATGCCACAAGAGCCATTCTCAGCATGAGGAATAAGAGTATAATTCAATGTTCATCAATGAATTACTTCAAAATATTCCAAAACCACTCTTCTTATATCCCTATTAAGATAAACTATCATGATATATATTATTTGTTCAATTACATATAACATCATCATATTTAATTGTCATCATACGTTACTTATTCTCCTAGTAGCTTCAACTCCCCCTATCTCACTGATGCACCAAGAATCTTTTATATGTGTCTTGATTAAGAAATTTTCAAATTTTAATAGAATAATTTTCCCCCTTTTTCAACGGACCTGAACCAATTTTCCTTTAGGTTTGAAATAAATAAGAGAAAAAAATTTAGCACATTTGGTAAAAACACACCATACCTCAAGGAGAATGGGGGGGGGGGTATCATATCCAGACAGTTTCACGTTTGGTGGGTCGAATAGACTCCCAGATCCAATTGATTCATTTTAAATTCTTCTTTGGGTAAGGCATCTTTTAGAGTGTTTCGAGGATTCTATTCAATAAGAACCCACTCCAACATAACAAGACCATTATCCACCTTATCCTTGATGAAATGATACTATATTTAAATTATATATTATCTTAAGTGATGAAATGGATTTTTGTTAATAGTTATTGCACATGAATTATAACAATGAATTCATATTGGAGACTGTACTTCAACTCCCATATCTTCAAGCTACTGTTTAATCCACAATAAAAGTGTGCAAGCCTGACTGGCCCCAATACACTCAGATTATGCGGTTCTTAATAAAATAAAATATTGTATCATTCCGAGCCTTGAAATACCAAATAAAATAATATTGAAATCCCATCCTGACATTGATTTCATATAATCTATGTAACCAGCCAAATTATCATCAGTTTATCCCAATAGTTGTGGATGAGATTTTTCATTATACATTAAACTAAAATCCAACATTTACTTGATATACCACAATATTATTTTAACTAAACCCATGTGGATTTCATTGGGATTTCATTAATACCTTACTACATAGAATGTGGAAAAAAATATCAGGTATGCCGATGTCATGTACAGAACACATCAAATGATTTTCAAATATTTTTTGATAGTATCTTCCTTGGATTCATCATCTTTTGATTGTTTCGTCCATAGAGAAATTGGAGTTTCCATCTCCATCTAATTTACCATTCAAAATCCTATTTGAACCACATTGGTATATTTGGATTGTGAAGGAAAAGTGTTTTTAATTCCTTGTGCCAACTACAAACCAATGAAATATGTCATCTCACTAATCATTGACATTAAAAATTTATTTTTTCATGAATATTGAAGACTTGATTCGTTATGCTTCATCTGATCATCCAATGATTATTTAATTGACATATACCAATAACACCCTCTTTTTATTACTTTCACTATTTATATATAGATTATAATGATCTCCACCATTCTGAAACCATATCTTTTTATAAAACTACTATATGCATGAATAACATTCTCTTTGTTCTTGCTTGGATCCATATAAAGACTTATTCATAAAAAACACTATTCTCATCTTCATGAATGATAACACCATATATCTTCTTTATATTAAATTCTTCTTCCAGAACCCCATTTAGAAATGCTGACATGACGTCCATATAGTAAACCCTAAACTTTCATTGCACTCTTATGGCCATGAATAATAGAATTGCATCTAGCCTTGTAACATGTGAAAACAATTCATCAACATTAATATCCTATATATGGGAGTACCCTATTAAAACTACCCTTGATTTTTTTTATAACAACACTGTATTCATTCATTTATTGTGAATGCCCCATTTGTTGGATGAAATTATTATCTTTTGGCCTCCAAACAATCTATCACGTTTGATTCAGCTCAATTTGGACAAATCTCCATTGATATATTGAACCAAATTCACATATAAACCCATTTTAATAAATATTTTATGCTCAACCTATGATAAGTATTAGGATTTCTACAGATTCATCAAAATCATTGTTCTTACTGGTGCTATCTGATCACAATTTATGTTTTGTCATCAATTTCATCTCTTCTCAACATTCTTTATACAGATAATGATTTTTCCACATCCTTATCGTCATCTGATTCTTCTTCTAAATTAGCCTCTAGAACTAGAGAATCCCATGATCTAAATATTTTATCATCACTATCTTCATGATATTATTGATGTATTTTCTAATGATTCTTCTCATTCTCCACTATAGTTACTTCATGGATTTCAATAACCATTCCTATCTTCATGGTCAAGAATTTATATTCTTTTCTTCTTTTTGAGTAGTGAAGAAATATCTCTTCGTCTCCATAGGATTAAAAAATTCATTTATTAATCTTTATTGATAATGAAACACATTGTTTCAAAAATTTAAGTGGCCCTAAATGATATATTCATTTTATAACATAACATATATGGTGTCTTCCCTTCATTAAGACATATTAACAATCAATTTCATGTGTAGACTGGTTTCATCAATTCATCTTTCAATAATCTCCCTTGATTATCTTTCTCAATTATAATTTATATTTCCATGTTGTTATCAATCCGATTTATTCTCTCTACTACTCTATTCTAATGTGGAGATCATACCAATGTAACTTAATACATAATACCATTTTCTTGAGATAATTCACTACATGGAAATTTATTAACTCTATTCCATTTATAATTGGGATATTCCATATTGTTCGACCCAACATCTTCTCAAATTCAATATGATATGTTTTTATGAAGTTTGTTACCTCATATTTTTGAATGATGATTTAAACTGATACCATTCTATGATAATCATCATTGAAGATAATATAATATATCTTCCCATTAATAGAACTAAATGAAATTTGTATGCAAACATCAATATGAACCTAATCAATTAATCATTTTGATCGTTGAAATAATTCTTTATTTGTATTTATAATGATATTCCCTAGTTGACAGGAATCACATGCATCTATATGATCACATGATAATATAGAGAGATGTCAACTATCATCATATTTCACTAGATCTTCCAATGATATTTTTCTCACATGGCCAAGAAATTTATTCCACAACTTATTTTCTTCTTCCTTTGATAGAAAGAAAATATTCCCTTGACTAATCCCGAGATAGAGGTTCACTTTTATACATTTTTTAAACAATAAAATGTCTCCATAGTTTATTTATGACACAAAATATATTGGAAAAAATTATGGCATGTCCTAAGTCACAAAATTGACATACACTTAATTAGTTGTGACTATAACTTTTATAAACCATGATATCTGCACATGACATATCTTTTAAACCAAAAATATCTTTCCTATATCCTATGAATTTAAACTCTATGCCAATTCCAATTATATTGATACCTTATTTTGTTGTACCTAATTCTGGACACTAGATCCTTATTTATTATCATATGGGTGGTGCATACATCGTCAATGATTTAAATCCCTTTTGATCTGATGCCTTGAAAGCATTTTCTAGAACCACTTCCTACTCAGGTCTTTTCTATTGTAATCCATGTTTTTTACTTCATAACCTATCAGGATTGATATAGTTAACATTACTCAAAATATGACGAACCAAATTCTTCTTGTAGAACTGAAAATTGATTTTTCATTTCTATCCCATTTGATTATACATTTTTCTAGTTCTTGTAACCAACCTCAGTCTTCTTTATCACATTCCTTTGTGTTGACGAAGAATATCGTTTCTTGTGTCTGAATCCTATGCACCTGATGTTGGGACCATCAAATGAAGACCTAAAAATGTGAGTTCTGTAAAAGTATTTCATCTGGTCATGTTTTATTATATACCAATTTACTTGGGAAAAACATTTTTTGGGTGTCCCATATTTCCAAAATAATATTATCATATGGAAGGTACACTCTAATGTGGAAATACTGCAACACTGGTAATCCACTGGGTGCTTGGAATCTTATGATTCCTCTTATTATCAAAATAAATCTTCAATATTAGAGTAGTTTCTTCTGGTATATATTATAAAATTACTTCTTCTTGTTTTAAATAAATCCCCATACCAATCATATCATTCAAATTCAGTTTATTCTTCTATTATATTGGATTACCATGCCCCACTTTTACCTTTTCTATTTTAAGTGTGATCTGTTTTCAGTTGTTGTTCTGTGAGTCAACATTTTTTCATTATTCTCAAAAAATTATAGTAGATCAAAAAATTCCACATAATTTTACATGATAATTTTTTTTGATACTTTAATGTTTTTGTGAAATTATCATTTTCTATTTTCTTTTATTCAATTTTGAGTCTGAACTCAACCAACATTTTTTAGATTTCTGGTGTTGAAGACATTTTTTTTAATTTCTTCATTCATCTCATACTTCGCTTCATCTAGCGTCAACATATAGAGTTTTGAATCATGAAACACTTTTTTATATTTATTTTTTTGGCTCTCCAAACATCTTTTAATTTAAGAGTTGCTTATAATTTATCCTGAAGATAAAATCTTCCTTTTTCTTTCCCTTATCACTATCTATTTCTTTTGTTTGGGAATTTCCCACAACTACCACCATAGAAACATATTTATGTTCTTCACATTCCCCCAAACCTTCTACCTCAAATTATTCATAACTTTAATATTCTTTTGAAGGAATATAACTTTTTTCAGAAACTTTTCTTCACACATGTACTAGATTTAAAATTATTTGAAAACATCTTCTGGGGGAATTTCATCATTGTCTCTATCGTCGTCATCAAACGTTTTTAGGATACATTTCTATAAAATGTCCATTATTTCCACATCTGGAGCATGGTTATGGATGTTTAACATTGAAAAATTATTATCTATTCTATAGGTCAGAAAAGACAATTGAAATGTCATCATCCAACATGTCTTCCTACTAAATATATTCAATAATGAGCTTATTTATGCCCTTGAATGCCACTTATTTGGAATTCCCCATTTCAATTGAATATTTATCATCATTTCTCATTTTATACGCATTAAGGGGACTATGAATGTTATCCAATGTAATCTCCATTGGATCTTTAACATCAGATTTTAAAAAACTCAGATTAAACTGAGTTAGAAGTTTCCATAGGATACGCTACATAGTCTTTATATCCTTAATGAAATTTCCAAGACTACCAATATCTTCTAATAAAACATTCAGATAATAAAATAATGCATTGAAATATTCATTTCGAATTATTGTTTGATCTTAAAACTTTTTCCAAAAAACATGGAATATTACATCTATGACCTTTTAAATTCCTTTTATAGATATTCAACAGATTTTCCCACTTAGCATGCGATGTTTTACATAAAATAACCTTTGAATAAATTTCATTTGATATAGATCCCCCTAAAGAATAAATCCCTTTATCATCGACATAAAATTCTCTTCTTTCATATTCTGATAAAGCACCACTATTAATATCTACTGATATTCCATGCATAGCTGCTATAAGGACATCCATTATTAATTATAGTAAGTAGTGATGCAGTTGAGTATTTCATTCAGGAAATATGCTTCCATCAAATATAGGAATACCTTTCTGATTGAGAATCTTAATTTCCTCTATTGAGAGAGAGAAATTTCAATTTAACAATTCCCTATGATACCAACAGTTAGGTCCAGTAGGTCAAATACCATATGAGGGGGTGAATCATGTTAAAAAAATAAAACAATGACCCCTTTAGATCATGTTTCATCATTGAAAAAACACACTTATCTCCTTCTCTCATAGCAGTATAAAAATAGAAATGAAATCATGTACATGACAAAATTATTTTACTTGGTTCACCCTAACTGGGCTATGTCTATAGATCATACAATGAAGATGTTCCAATGTACCAAATCAACTAAAACGCACTTCAAATTATAAGGTTTGTTATATATCAAATATATATCCAGGATCATTTCCTTTATAGTATTTAGGGCCATCTCACTACATTCCCAATGGTCACTCCATATGTATTTTTATTTGGGTAAAATCCAGTGGAAAGATCATCATCTTCCTCTTTATTTTATCTATAATCCTAGAAGGGATCCACTCATTGTTTGTGAACATGTAGGTACCTTAATTTATATTAAAGAACAAATAGTTAATTGTATTTATATTCTCTTTTGAAGTTAATTTTTCACCCATAGGTGAAATACAGTTTTTTGCATACTCCTAGTTAGTAGAAATTTCATTCACGAACTCTTTACATACTTTTGGGAACAATAGTCTTCTTCTGTGAACCACATTGGGCATATGCTACATGGACCATCTGTTCTGATAAATACCTCATCTTCTGGAACTGCATACCACATCTGAATATTGATGTTGTACATATCGTCTATATACCACTTCTCCAATCCTCTTACATGAATCACTTCCATGTACCTCTTCCAGGTTCCACCTCTATTTCCATGGAATTCATTTTACCAGAGAATACTAATTTTATGTACTGATACTAATCCTTTCACGAAATGCTCTTCAGTCACCACTTCACCGTTCACAGAATTCTCCTCCACGAACAACTTTCAGACTTCTCCTAATTCCCAATGCAAAGACTTTTTCTTATGAAAATTAATCTTAGTAATGATAAGGTTTGAACTATTTTATCGGAATAATGAACCATAAAATTCATTAATCTTATATTTACCAAATATTAAATCTGTTACACATTTCACTGGGTACTGTGATACTTCCATGAACTATCCTTTCCAATTTTGTCCACATATTGGCTCTATTAATTTACAGTGGACAAAGTCACCATCACTTTTTAGCAAATGACGCCCTTCGATATTGTTGAATCACTAACACATTACCACAAGTGGTAATTCATCCCACATAACTCAGTCATTCAATGAACCACATTATATCCCGAAAACCTCCTTAACTTCTTCAATCATTCCTCTTATAAAGACGGTTAACTATTTTCATTCCATGAACCGTTCTCACATATCTCATATGCAATCTGTGAAACATGATTCATGGTATATATAGTGTTAATTATTATTTAGAAAATCTGTGTTTCCACAAACCAAAATCCTAATTTTGAGGTCCAAAAATTTGAAAATCACTAGGAAATTACACCACCTTAAAAAGTTTCTTGAAATAACACCATCAATACACATTTATGATCATGTGGCGTTAAAAAAACAAAAACACACCCAAAAAACATTGAGAGGACACCATAAAGGATTTATTTCCCAAAATTTTTATTGTGATATATATGTCCAAGATAATAAATGTAGTAGAAATAAAAAAATAAAAATAGTGTTTTATATTTGATCATTTCACCATTATTCATGTTCAATCTTTGACAATATCCACTCAATGATAATATTGGTACCCACTTATGAACACACCTTTAATGTTGTTGGATCATGTTAAGAACTCTATATTTTACATAAACATAGAGGCAAAATGAAGTATTATCAAATGACAATAAACATATTTTATGAAATGGATTTTGATCAGGCTTCTCAAATAAGGATTCATTTTACACACTATAAAAATGAAAAAAATAACTCTTTTTTAAAGGATACTCATAACCTAGGTTTGAATAGATTACAAATAGATTATAAAATTAATAATTTGAATAAAAAATACTAATATTACCACACTGTAATATCGAAAACGATGATGAAGAAGCTCGATGATCTTGTTCACTATAACAATTAATGAATATAAAATACAATTTTCCTCATGATATTGGTATGAAAGAATAAGTTATTGAGTTTTTTGATTTAATGAATTGTAATAAATCATATGACAGGAATTATTTCGGAAGGTTTTGTTTTAATGATATTGATTTCATTGTTTTATACTCTTTAAACACATATCAAAAATATTAATCATGTTTCATTATTAATTAAAATATCAACTTAGGGAATCAAGAGATTCAATTACTTCATGCAACATATTAGTGAATAAAGAAAGTAAAATGTTATTTTTACGTGTAATTTATAAATTTGTAACTCACTAACAAATAATTAATTTTGTCTTTTTTCATAGTGAAAATAATGTTAAAAAATTCCTAATATATTCATTAATCTAAATTAATTTATTTCATATAGTTAAAATAAATAAAATTTCTGTAGAAAACATTGAGTAAATGATTAATTCAAATATTCCACTAAAAATATCATAAAAATATGCACATAAAAACTATAATTTTCATATGAATTTTAAAAAAAATTATATTTCAATATATTATGATAAATTTATTATATAAATAAATTTTTTATAAAATAATAAAATATTTAATACATATTAAATAAACTATAGTAATTTTATATATAAATCTTACATGAAAACATAGTATCATAAAAACCTTCAATTGTACACGAATTTAAATAATTTATTTTAATAACTATACAAGGTAGAAGTCTCATGGTTGATATGCCCACCATGTGATCATGTGTTTTTGGAATGCTTACATTTCCTGCATGGTCAATATGCTTATCATATTATCGAATTATCCCTCTAGTCATTCTACTAAACATGCATGCATGTTTTACCGATGGTCTATAAAAAATAACATATTAATTTATGACATATAATAAAAAATAACATGAAAAATAAATTATTTCAGTTAAATTTAAATGATATTTTTAAGAAGTAAAAAAATATTAGTTGAAAAAATTAAAAACTAATTATAAGGTGATTTATTTAAGATGGTAGGTTGGGAGGCTTCCTCACAGTATTTAGGATTCCACCTTTATTATAACGGGGAACCATCTTTTCATGTTAAGGTACTTACCATGTCTCATGGTGAGTATACATACTATGTATCATGGTGAGTAAAAAATGCATGAAAAGTTGTAAAATATTTGGTAGGTTATCAAAATATTTAATTAAGGTTTTTGATCATATATATGTGGATATTATTAGGATCATCACGATTTTTATAATATTTTACCATAGTTTAGAATATTTGATACCTGAATAGATGATTGTAACTATATTTTTATTCTACAATATAATTATCACTAAATTTCTATATGCATGAAAAGAAGGATCACATAAAGGATATCTAGAGTATTTCACATCAAAATCCCAACCATAAAATGTTTTTTGTATCTTGAAACATTCAAGGAATGAATGAATTAACCCAATTTTGGTATGACTAAGACCTCTATGGAATAATACCATTTAATTGTGTTGGAGGTATAAGATGATATAATTCATGATCATATTGCTAATATTGATTGCACCAGATGGTGTATTACAAATCATTAAATTTTTAAATTGATAAATAGAGACCACAGATCTTGTTTCTTGTTTCCCACATAGGTCAAGTGATGCGGAAATCTTCTGTTTTATCATTCCACCTACACCACTTTTTTCTTAGAGCTTGCTATGGGGGATTAACACTTATTAAACCAACACAAAATTATAAGGTCTCCATCCATTTAGGTTAACTATCCCAACCTCATGTGCTCTTACAAACATTCTTATTTTGGCCTTATACATGGGCCATGTCTTTTTCTTTTGTGCCTATACATGACCCATATTCTACTTTATCTACCTCCATGGCCTTGACCTCCCATGGGGTTGACCGCAGGTCCTCTATGTCATAGTAGGGCTAGCCCTGGGATATTGTCCATAGTTTTATAATTTTTATGTAATACACATATAAAAACCTATCTAAAAAAATAAAAATGATAAATAAATTTCATATATAGTTAATCATTTGAATGATTAAATGAAATTGACCATTATTAAAAAATAATGTATGTAAAATAAAATTATTACATTTTATAAAAAATTTCTATTTAATAAAATTGATGAAATTGGGATTTTTTAATAAAAATTAAAAAATATTTATTGTTTCAAAAACAAATATCATAAACAAAAACCATCATTAGATCCATGATATCAAAATCTAAAATTGTAATTGAGTTCTCATATTTGGTTTGAATAATTAACCCAGTAGAACACCACTAATTCATCCTTATCATAAGTACATTAGATATATGAATATAAATGAACTGATAAAAATAAATACCTAATAAAACAACTTCTCCATTAGGTCATTGTGTGCTATGTTTTTATATGTGAATTAGTTAGAAAATTAGAAACCATTATATCCCACATCAATAACATTCCAAATGCTCTAACTTACTATTTTCTACACATCACTATCTTGGAGCCCAACCCCCTTTCACAGGGTTCAACCTTACATCCATATTCATAAAAAATTATTTAGCAATCCATTATCCCCAACATATGAAATGGACACAATCATCGATCTCAATGTGTCATAATATATCCAAGAGGAAAAATTATAAATCCACATAATATATAACATTGACCCATTACCAAAACACGTCATAACATGCCATAAAGAGATCAATATACCTACACCATTACCAACCCATTAGGGTTACTCAGAACAACTATGTCCAGGTATCAAATCCTAAAAAAGATAAGTTAATCATCATCCATACCAAAATATTACACTCCTATGTCACCCTATATTTGGGCGATCACAAACAACAGACATTAGGCCGAAATTAGTTATTCATGTAGCCATGGAATGTGGCTAGGTTTCCCCACTTCCAATCCATTTTTCCATAAATCTCACCCAACTGGTGAGATTTTTCTCTAAGGATCGACCAGGTTACATTGATAAAAAATATATTTTCAGGTTAACTTTCTCTTCCATATAGCATCCTATTTATACAAATGTATATGAAAATTTAAATTTTTTAATGAATTCCTCCCCAAATATTAACGTAGAAAAAATTCCTTATTTCACTCTATGATTCAATATTAACCTCCCAATTCCATCAAATTATTCCTTTACCTTCAAAATTTGGATTTTTTATAGATAATGGAAATAATTATTGAAGAATAAAAATATTTTTTGGAATTTATTTGAATTACCATGAGATAACCTCCATATTGAATGACTCATTTATCAAATAAGAGGACATAGTGTAGGATCATAGGAATCCATTGAAGTTCTCCAAAATACATTCAAATTTTATGTGCATTGAGAGAAAATGATAGGATATTTTAATGGGGTCTATAGTAGAATTTTCAAATCAACCTCCTTTTAAAAAATATTTTCAAATTGCTTATGGTAACACAATGATTCATTCACACCAAGGCCACATTGTGCTGTGGAACCATTATTCCTGTGTGCAACTACCCCCCTCTTAGGGTTATATCATTGTGTGTCCCTTGGGTTGTGCATAACTCTTATATAGATAGTATAATATTCAATACATAATATGTCACAATTTTAGTTAACCCATTTTTATCATTTTGTGATCACATACCCTAAATTCTTATCATGACTCAACCCCTTCCACTACTACATTTCAGGCGGTCTTATATTTTTGTTTTTCATGTATTTTTACCTTTTTCACTTCTATAACCTACATCATTCATCATATAATTCATTATAGTCATCGGATCTTCACACCCTTATAAAATTGTAACCTTATTCCTTCACCGAACATTTATTTTTATGAGTATCCATATATAAAGGTAAACAATTATATTCCAAAAAATTATCATTTACACAACTACGGTCATTGTGCCAACCTTTGGTCATAGCGTGGCTTGATATCACACTTATCATCCTGTCATGAATCCATATATCATGTGGATTTGTCCTTACAAATATATACTTTCAGATATAAATCAATCCCGAATCCCAAAATAACGATCCATGGATACTAATGACACCTAAAATAACATAGATTCATTAGTATTTAAAATATTCAAAAAAATCTATCAAATTATACCACAAAATTTGAGTGTCATTGAAATCTCCATCATTAAATAATTCTTATCCTTGAGAAACATCTATAGTTTCCCTCTCCAAATAGATCTTCCCACTACACCCACATATCATATCCACACTCTCAAGACCCACCTAGATAATTTTTTTATTCAATAATCAATAGTTAAGAATAATTATCTACCATCAAACACTTTTTTAATGTAAAAAATTATACACATAGTGTGGTCTCTAAATTAGTGAATCACCTCATTATAGACATCATCACTACTGATAACATGATCAGGTTTCATCTTGTCCATTTCAAGATGAGACACATAAATTAATTTAGTCTTACCATGATGAAATTGATGAAGATCCTTCTGAAAACATTCAAATCCAATATTCTCCACAATCTATAATTGTATAACAAATTATAGTGTTAGTTTAACCAGCATCATCATCAAATAATCCTAAAACAAATGTTACACTCAAATGTATACCAATACACTTATAGTGAACTCGAAGGGTCATCACCTCTAGAAGATATATTTTAATTTATTACTTTGAGTGGTAACTGACCAGTTCCAAATCAATATCACCAAAATTATGGCCTCCAATAGATATCAAAGACTAAACACTGCCAAATCATCTTCCTCTAACCATAACATTGGCAATACATGGATTACCATAAATAAATTCAAAGCGTACAATCCTGAATAAAGCCTAAAATATATTTTTATATGAAAAATCTTCCAATGAAATGTAGTTATCAAATTCCCCACCACAATAAAGTTTACATTCAATAATCATATCCTATAGCACTAAAACAATCATCTCTAACCATAATTATTTTTAAAGGTGATAAACTATTCTAATATTCAGCAAATACCTCATGGAATATTGCAATTCCTTCTGAAATATTGACATGAAACATATTTACATATCAATTAATATTCACATAGGTATCCCATTAATCCACACTATTTACATCATTATGTACTTCAAAACTCATTAACTAATCTATTCTCTTTAATAGGAAATAACTTAATAGATTTGTCCGATCAGTCAATAATCACTAATACTGGATCAAAACCGATCCGGGTCAGGGTATGTCCCATGAAGAATTACAAGGACAAATGGTCTAATATACCTACTATCTCAAAAAGGCGTCAAACTAACACACAAGTTCAGTGGTGAACCATTTTTATCCATTGATGGGAAAAGAAGTGTGTGATCCCACCACATATTTCCTCATTACATACAACTGGATCATTTGTTTGATTACATGATATTACTTCAACAAACCAAAATATACCACCTATAAAGACGCAAGGTATTCCCTTAACAACCCTTCTCTCATGATGGTAGGGACCACCACCCGACCAAAGATATAAATCACATCATCATTGTCTGTATACTATTATAGGACTGAATCATCTCTCATGAGTAATTCCCATATCAAAAAATAAGTTCAATTATGTTGTTGGATAAACTTCACTAAGTCCCCTAATTGGGAGTTATTTACCAAATGATCATATGTCAGAGATTTTAAATGTATTAATATAATAAATTAATATATTATAATTGGGATCATAGACCATAGATTTGATGTTAGGAAATCTTTTGACCACATTAACTGGGATTTTATATTGGAATTTCCATAAATTATTGAATTTAGTACATTATTCATTGATATGATTTACATATTCTAAAAGTATGTAAGGCATTTAATATCATTAAATGAGACTCTATAAAGATTGTTATTATTCTTCCGTGGAATTAGAAAGTTGATCCCCTATTTTTCAACTTTTTTAATATTATTGAAGATTACGTAAGGAAGTGTATTATTGAAATGATGAATGAGGTTAAAATCATCACATTAAATCCAGGTGAGTAATCTTGGAACCATATAAACATTTTTATGATAATGTCCTATTTCTGGTTTATCAAGTTGGATTAAAAATTATTAAATTCCAAAATATAGTTCAGGATATTTATGATCTTTTTGTAAAACAACATATTAATTGGGAAACGACTTTTATATTTTTCAGTTATAATTTCAATTTTAGAAGAATTGTATTTTCATTACCAAATTGTTGAATATTATAGAGGGAAGACATCCATTTTATTATTTGGGTACTCCATTTTTTTGGGTAAGACCTAAGGTTTCTTATTTTGGGGACATGGCTAACAACATCAAAGGGAAACACATCTCATTGAATATTAAATCACACTGTCTTACTATAATGGTTTCCCATGTCATGGGCATACTCAACCCCAAATTTAATTAATTTTATTGAATACCAATGGTCGATTTTCATAAAAAATAGAATGAATGAATTCTGAATTATATATATATTGGATCCATCTATGGGAGAAATTTTATTACTTTAAGGTGGAATACATGATGTAAACTAATACAAGAGGGAATCATGGTAATTTAGAACCTAACTCTATTTAATGATTCCCCTAAGCCCATTTCATATCCTCGAAATCTAATGAAAACTAAAATGATAATATGATTTTACGGGAATTTTTTTATGGTATATTACATTGTAACAAAAATTATATCTTTTTATCTATTTGGTCAAGAATCAAAAATATTTAATTAAAGAAAATGAAAAAATTTATATTCATGGCCTCAAGCTTCTCTAATATTATATTTTTGTATTATAATTTGGTTGGTTCTCCATTAATTTGTTATTATCAAAACCATGTTCAAGATAATACAATAAAATTCATGTACAAAACGAGATCATTTCATGATTAGATACCAGATTCCGTCATGGAGGATATCTATTATTTTAACTTCATGTCGATTAGAGACTATTATTTATTGGTAACTATGCGGCATGAGTTTCGCACATGAAAAATGTATAAAAATTTATACAGCAGGATGCACACTAACATAGAAAATGTTTTGAATAAATTAATTAAATATTGGAAATCTCCAAATATATGTTATATTTTAAATAGAAAATAACAAGATGCTACACAATAATGAATCTAAAATGAAAATCGGCTATCCCTCTATATAATTTTGTTGTAAATATGCATCTAGAAATGACCACATTGAGTACATTTCGTTTCAAAATCATCATGCTAAATCATTTTGGAGAATTGGGTCTAATAACATTAATGTTGATAAATTCACTAATAGTGACATTATAGTACACCCCACTTATTGTAGCAATAATGACGGCTATAAAAAATATAAGAACACATTCAAATTACTGTGGGTAAATACTAGAAGTTAATATTATTGAAAAAATTTATATCATGAATGATCATCATGATATTAACATGAATATTTCTTATAATAATATCATATATTCAATTATTATTTATATAACTGTGGGAACTAGATGAGAAGGGGATTCAATTAAAGGATAATATATTTGATATGATGGGAATTATGTATTATCATACGAGTTTTCATGGATTCATCTCATTTATGTTGAATCCTATTATTCAATGATAGGTCAAGATCTACATGGATGGAGAATCATGAGAATAAATAGTACTACCTTGTTCTGCTAAAAATTTAAATAATTTTATATGAGTATCAATTTTTTTATTAAGTATTTTTTTAATGAATTGAACATATATAGGCAAGTCGAAGAGACCCATTTTGGATATTTAAATTTCATGACTAATCAATTGGTTAAAATATATATTGAGTTGGACACTTCTTTCAATGTGATTCTATTAGGATAAATACCACAATTCCAACTTTGAGACTATAAGAAAAATGGTAGGATAAAGTAGAATACTACTAGAAAATAAACTTTTTTAGGTATCATATATATAATTATGATAATTTAGTTTTTTATATATTAACCACCATGAAAATTAGATTTGGGGGATCGATTTCTATTCATGGTCTTTTTCAATGTCTAGTGTGGAATTGTTTTCCTATAATTAATAAAAATATATTCTTTTTTGTTTTAATAATTTTTTTTGGGTTGTAGATTAATATTTATGATTGGATCATATTACTAAATATATAATGGCACAAACATATTAATTAATTGACCACTCTAACTATTTAAAAATATGGTCTAGGGAAGTTATTCTCATTTTTCATTTTTAATGATACCTATAATTGACCACATAATCCTATTATATCAAAAATAAATTTTAGACATTCCCTTGAAGTATCACAATAGATGATAAAATTAATTATTAGATCAAGAAGAATCCTAAAAAAAGTAGATTTCAACCCCATCTTCAACTATTGGAACACTTATTTTCATAAAATAGTATACTTCAAGATTACACACTTCTTTCTAATCCCAACAAAGGGAAATTACCTAGGAAATATGTACTTGATGAATTATATATAATACTTAGCTAGACTGTGAAAACACTAGATCTCAAACACATTCATGGGTCTTTCCCAAGAAATACCCACCTCCAACTTCTTTAGATAAACTAAGATCAGAACATTTGAGAAGGTACTTACAAGGTAAAAATACTAATAAATCAGAAATTTATAGATAATGTACATGTATTAAAGATTATATAAATGAAGTATACTCACTAAATTCATAATTGGAACCTTTTACAACATAAGGTTCCAACTGTATATGAATATTTTATCCACAAACACTATAAAAATGAGTGAATATAGGGATGAAAAATCTAGTTGATGAGATCCATGAAATCCAAAAATATATTTTTCAAATCCATCATTATTACAAGGATATAATATAATGAATAATTTCTCTTAGACATTTTATTTCAATTATCCTCTCCCCTAGATCCAAAAGTATGCTAACTAGATCACCTGTTAATTAGGGATAATCATTAGGACCCGCTAAACTAATGGAACAGTTAACCTTTAAACTAAAATATATACATTTTAATCACTATAAAAAGATTTAAATTTTGCTTATTCACAGAAAACCTAAGCATACCATCAACCATGATACTAAATAAAATTGGATAACCCCAAGCAATAGTACTAAATAGAACATATTACATCAACACATAATCTTAAAGCTACACTGTTATCTATATTAGATATACTATTTCTATGTGGTAAAAAGAAATAAATATGGGATACATGTATAGTATAAGATAAATCATTAAATAAATCATTCATTCAATATGGAGTCATTAGAATTCATTTAGGAAAACACTAGAAAATATTTTCTAGAGGTGGAAAAGTAGCTGGAACCATTATCTAATCCACTATAAGAAATATACTCACAATCTACACTATATTAGAGTCATTCTATATATTTACAGGCGATACTATACTTACATATATAGTCCACTATACCAAAAGAACATTCACTTCTCCCTTAAGGGTAGAATAATACACCCACCTATGGTAGAAATCACTATGATATAAGAACCCCATAAACTAATCCATCACAAAGATGATGTTGAAAATATTAATATCCAAAACAAGGAAATACCACTTATATAAATATCCCCCAAAAAATGTGTTAAAATTTATGAAAATCTGTATATGATCCAAAATCATTCTGAGTGGAGTTCAATGATCTAACATACCTTGAGAAAAATCCACGACCAAGCTTAAACCAGACATAACCTAAGAAGAATTAAAATAATGAGATTCACATGAATCAAAGAAATAAATTAAAAGTGTTAAAGAAACCAAAATTTTTTCTCTTATGATAGAATTATCCTCTACCAAATCAATTATAAATTGGTCCATAGTGTATACTATTCTGACATAAAATCCACATCCCTGTCCATATGATCCCTAGAATAATTAAAGAATAAACACTTAAGGTGTGTCATGTTGTTACCTCCCATGAAACCCTAAACCATATCCATGACCTCAACATCCCAATGAGGCCCCTATAGTATTATTAGGTCCCCCAGAACAAGCCCTAAAATCCTAAATCACCTCATAACCTCTAACTAAACCAAAAAGATCTATCCTTAAACAAACCACTATATGTACCCTATCATACAACCAACATGGTACACCCTTCATGGGATCCACATGGCTAGTGAGAATACTTGATCTACCCAAATGACTATAATATAATGGGAAATCCTCCAATATTAGGGATTGATGTATCCATACTTCTCGAAAACATTATCTCATTTCCATGAAACATATCCTAATATCTCCTCTTCTAGCAACAAAAAAATGACCCAATGGCTCGATTGAAAGGGTTATTAACATTCATACTAAATACAATAAATAAACAAACTAAAATATCATCTCCTTTGATCCTCTAAATGGATACGTCCTTTTCAACCACATCTTTGTAAATTTAATATTGAAAATAAAGACATGGGGTATAACTATATGATGAATACTGATATCAAATCAATGGGACATTTATTCATTATTTCATTATATAAATATAGTAAACCATATCAACTCAATAAATTAGGTCACATAAATCATTGAGATCATCATCCTCTCATGATGTTCCATAAACTCTCACAATCAATTAAACTTGAATCACTCAAATAATAAATATTAAAAAATGATCGATTAAGGCTTCCCAAAACATGCCATCATACCTTAATTCTTATGCCATGACACTCCACCCTATTCTCATGGGTCCCTAAAGTGTGTAGGCTACTAAAATTCACCATAGATCCTTGATTATGTCCACCAGCTTGACGATTCCCACAAATATTGAAATATATTCCTTAATATGTTATGTACAAACTATATCTTATAAATATAAAAATTAGTACAACTTATAATTATATGTGATGTCTACTATAGTAGCTCCACCCATGTTCCCACCTATACATCCATGTAGTGGTAGATGAAATACCCAAAGATAAAGCACCCATGCTACTTAAGATTCTAGGATAGCATCTAGAAAATTTTCATATCCTCTCTACTTAACATCTAGATGAATAAATGTTGTGTTCCCTACACTGATAACATCCTAAATCTACTCCTGGAATTTCAGTAAGTGATGTTTCTATGAATTTTTTTATGGAAATTACAAAAAATGACTCATAGAATTTTATTATATTGTAAATATTATCATAATTTAAGAAATTAACTAGAACACGGGCATGGAATTACCCTAGGAAAAACATACCAACTGTTTTATTCCACAACATTATGTTATAGACACTTACTAACTCAAGGCCTAATCCCAAAAAACATACACCTTCAGTTTAGTCATATTTAAATATATTATAATTGTAACATAATTACGTAGAATTAATTTGATGTCAATAATAATTCATTGGGGAAAAATCAAAATAAATTATCTTTTATTTAATTTAAAATAGTATCATTCATAGAAAAATAATTTGAATGACATGTGAACCTACATTCTTAACCATGATACATGAATACACCTCTGTCACCACTACATAAAGACTAAATGTCCCATAAACCATAACATAATAAAAAATTATAAACAAAAATACGAAACTATAACAATAAACTAATAAAATAAATCCCAAAACCTTAAAAAATTAAAATGCAGTATAATGGTGTCGGTCATACACAATCACAAATTTACATGGGTGTTATGACTAAACTATATTTATTATAACAAGAAAAAATTATTAAATAAAATAAAAAGTGTTTGGAAGACAAAATTTGTAATACCCCAACATGGATCATCAGTTTAGTTCCATAACACCAAACAAAATCATTCATTACATCTCAAATGAAATATTCTATCAACTTGACAGGGGCCAAAATTATATTTTTACTGGACTATTCCCTAAATATCTAATTTTCATCATCCTAAATAATATATAAATATTTTATAATTAAATAACTAGAAAAAAACATAATGGTAGCCAAAAAATTGATAATGTTGGTATGTTTGAATATTTAGTGTTTTTTATGCTACCATATACCATTACCATACCAACATCGACTCCACACTGGAAGGAAAAGTCATCCCCAGTAACACATACATTTCAAAACATAAACTAAACCATATAACACATGGTATTACCCCACAAAAATTTCTAAATGTCATCCCATATCCATCAAAGGACCCCACCCATATCACTCAAGGAAGTCCAACTGCCAAACCCATTCAACATCAATGAATTCACCCTCTTACTCAATTTTCGTCCCACATAATATCCCATATCAGTGTTTAATAACATCCTCTCACTCAGAGTTGGTCATAAATTATCATCTCATTACCCATACAATATACCCATTATTGGATCAAACATCTATAATCATACACTATCATATAAAGACCCATCATCCTCTCATTTAGGGAATAATCTCTGTCATCGATCACAACATGTTACATGTTAAAAAGAAGGATCAATATAAATATAGTATGATAACCAAAACTCTATCATTGGTATAATACTACATAACATTACATAAGGATATCCATATGAATTCACTCTTACACACCCATCTGGGATTCTAACATAAATGTGTATTGGAATCCAACACATCCATGTGTGAGGGAACTCATCACCCATACAAAAATACAACCATATTAGTCCTTTATACTAGATTATTTTTTTTCATTATACTAAATTGAATATGTATTTGGGTTAAACATTTTGGGAATTTAAATTATTCTGATCTTCATTTTATTCTTCATCATGAGAAATTTTCTTTCTTCTATGAGAAATACTTCATTTTGACATTAACTAATACTTAAATTATAAATATTTAATGATATATGATCTTTTTTTAAATAAATACATGTGTAAGGATAATTTTTTAATAAATTTTAATTGGTATTTTATGGTTTTAAAGAGTAGTCACAAAATTATATTATCAAATTGATTGGGTTAAAGTCTTTAAATTCTATTTTGGTTGACCGAGTTTGTTACTATAAGTTAAAAAAATATAATAAGATTCTCAATTATATAGATTCCCCAATGATTAATGTGTGTGAAATAATTTCATGAGAAGCTTCTATAGTTAGTTTCCATCTTACAAAACAATGAAAATTATTTACAGAATAGTTAATTGAAATCTAAACTAGCATATCAATCTATTTTTGTTGTGATTACATATCTATATATGGATTATCAATTCAATTTATTCTTAAAATAGTAAGTTAAAATGTATTTAAATTTAATCATTGACTTAAAAACCACTTTCTCATAGACATCCTATATCATTTCCCATTATTTTGTGATGTTTTCTTCTTCTAGAGTTACATTTCATTGTAGACACCAACATTCAAACCATTTTTTATGGGATTGATATCTACTTATTTATTAGTTTTGGGTATGAAATAATAAATAAATCAAATTAGTTATTTTAATGAAAAGATATCATGTTTGAAATAATAAAAATAAAAATGGGGATAAAAATTATTTAATTTCCCTTTAATTTTGTATAAAATAAACATGACAAATTTAGTTTAAATTGACTATGAATCCATTATAGTAGATTAATAAATAATTGTTTGTATATTATAAGATAATTATCCTTCCCTCTAAAGTTGACTACAAATTATCAAATCACACTCATTATTTCCTTGGTTATCTATGATTTTTCCCCATTCATAATAATTTATCTCATTTTGAATCCCCTAGAATAAAAAAACATATCCCTTTAATAGTGATTTTTTAAGGGATCTAAAATCCCATTAGGACCATATCTCATATCAAGTTATGATATTTCTGAATTCCCATGTCTATCCATGGCTTATCTAGTACTCAACTTAAACATCTCATTAACTCAATCACATTCTCTGTGGAGATACCCAAACCATGAAGAAAGATAGTTCTTCATAGTATACAAATTTTATGAGGATAAACGGTCAGGTCTTCACCTTCTCCCATCTTTAACTCTAAATCTATATGAGTCCCCATGATTAAACCTTAAATAATAGTGAGTTATGTCAAAAATTCACATTGAGGATCATTTCATGTTTAGAGTTTTAGAAAATTTTTCCATAACAATTAAATTAAATTTCAAATATTAGAAATTATACACATATACTCTATCCAATTTTTTCAAAAGAATAAAAATCATTTTATAAAAAAATAATTAGTTTCCAGTTAATTTTTTTTTGAATTATTCTTTTCTCTTAGCCTTCATTATGAACTGTGAAAACATAGACATGAAATATATGTTTTTTGAATAATAGATCTTTAAACCATTAAAAACGATGTTTTGAGTTAAACAGATCATTGACACATGGGAAATGATTGAATACAAATAATTACAAAATAACATTAAGTAAATGATTAAATACCATGATAATATACTAATTCAAGATATAATAAGTCAAAATGGTTGTATATACACATTATAGGATAATAGAAGTGCATAACATCAACATGTGCCTCAATGAATGGAGATTGAGATGAAATACCTTAAAAAGATCATATCATTAGATCAAAGATAAATAAGTTATATAATTATGTGTGAAAAATATTAATAATACTAATATATATGGATATATAGTGTAAAAAAATCCTACGTTATTCACACACATTCTTGTAAAAACACAACCATTGACATGGATATTTAAATCAATGAAAGGAGACTGAGTTAAAAATTCCCTCACAATAATCATTTAGTTAATAAAGTTGATCGATTATGTGTATTAAATATAAATACACATAAATAAATTATAAATATGATATTTCATATCAAAATAAACATCTCTCATAATCATATCATGACATAATCAAGAAGGTGAAGATTAACACAAAGATTGGACATTGGGTTAAGAAGTTCTCTTACCTTGAATCTGACTGGTCCTTTTTCATTATTTAATTTCCTGAATAATAAACTTTGGTTAATCTATAAATTATTTAGAACCATTTTTATGTTCATTATTTATTATATATCATTTATTACCATGTTATATAAATTAGTTAATTATTTGAATTCATATAGGACATTTTGTCGATGTTACTTGAGTAAAAAATGAATTTGTTTTGATAAAAATTATCCATGGGGTCATAAGCCAACAATATCCAGAATATTATTCGAGATTAAAATATCACACAAATATATATTTAAAGTATTTATAATAGTCCATTACATTTGGTGATATGAAATGAAATTCATCGTTCATGTAGATGATATGTCGTATGTATGCATGAATGCTCTGTTCTTTTCATTGTCATATAAATGGAATGATAAATAATGGATAAAAGGTATATTATAATTATAGTATAATATCTATGTTATATATAACACATATTTTCATTTTACCCATCTTTTATGTGTTTCATGTATGTAATGAAAGATTCAAAATTCTTATAGGGGGCGGTAGTCCACACTTCCTCAAATGAAATTATCGTATTTACACATTATGGAAAGAATAATGATATGTGGTAAATAAAAATTACAGAGTAATATAGATATAATGAATATGATGTATATAATATATAATTACAGTTCCATCATAATGGCCAACTTGATAGGTTTTAGAAAAAAATTGAACAATCATTATTTCTTGAGGTAATATTTCATCGTACACAGAAACAATATGTTCATATCCATTAGATGGAGGTATGAGGATGTGTTGTTTGAATACTTATCATAAAAACAACCTATTATATTAGTGATATGGGTTTTTTTATGTAATAATATAATAATATGAAGAAAAGGAGTGGATACGTAAAAAAAGGAATAGAACATGAGAAAAGGTGTTACCTTTAAAACAAATTTGAGTAAAAAAGGATTTCTTGAATTTTCTTATGCCAAAGTTAATGAATATAGGAGGAAGGGATGAATTTTGTGAGATTATTTTTGAAGATTTATGAAAATACAATGTTCTTGAGAGGTGTGAGTAAGTGGGTTGTAGTGTGGCCTTTTAGAAGTGGGAAGATGGGCACTTCCAGAAAGTCCTGAAATATTATTTTTTATAAATTTACTTTCAGTGTCTAATGGTCACAAACTCATTTATTTCAATTATAAGATGATTTTTTGTATTTTACCCACCATGCAATTAAAAATCGATATGTTTGGAAAAAAATTTAAACCATTATCATTTTGGTTTAACCTTTTTTCCCTTTTTAATCTTACCATGATATTTTATTATTTTCACTTCATTGGTTAATTTAGATACAATAATATGTAAAAAAACAAAAAAATGTTCCATTTATAATATATTTGGACTTATCCTAACCATTTTGATGAATATTATATTTTTATTAATTTTAATACATTTAAAAGACTATTTTTTATTTTATGTTATGAATTATGTCAATTTTGACACTATTGATAGATGGCATTTTAAAAAATTCAAAACAACATGATAACTTCGAAAAAAAATTAACTCAATACTTACATTTCATATGTTAATCCCTAAAAATATTTTATTACATAAATTAGGTAATATAATATTTATTTTTATTTTTATAATTTCATTTATTTGATATATCTCTTAATAAAATAATTAATATATCACTAATATGTGAGTTTTTATGGTAATTATATGATATCTAAAATTTCCCAACAAATTCCTATTATATATTTAATTTCATTATATTTTCACAAAATATCTATTTGTGATATTCTATCAATTATATATCTACATTAAAATTATTATACTTATAAAAGATAAGAGTGTCACATTGTCACTTTCTATTGTTTTTATAATTATTAAATCACATTCACGGTAAAAATACAATTAAATTAATCAATTCCGGCCCATAGGTTATATGGGTAAACTTTTATTCATAAGATATGGTTTTTTAGTTGTTTGAGTAATTTTATTATCCTTATCATATTTTTTGTTACCCTAAATTACCTGATTTACCTTTTGTTTTGAGAAAAAATAGATATCATTAATGACAAATATCACCAGACGTACAAATTCAGAGCCATGAAGAAAAATTGTCCAGCTAGAGCTAGTTGGCCTCGAAGGGGCCTGATGTTGCCAACTGGTGGGCCACATTATTGCCTTCTATTTTGGAAAAGGAGAAGGTGCAGAATGAAAAGCACTGGCAGAGCGAGAGAATTCACCTGATGATGAGGCCAAAAGACTGGAGTCCGCCGTTTTTGTGGTTAATGGCATCGATCACGGTGAGGCAGTTAGATTCAATGAAAATATCAACCCACCCATGTTCCAAAGCCAGCATCAATGCTTCCAGGATGGCATTACCCTCAGCAACAACAGGTTCCCAAAATACATGATGTGATTCATACTTTGCTGTGATGATTTGACCCAGATGATTCCGGGCCAGGCGACAGAGGGAGACAAGTCCATCCTTGGAGAGAGACGCATCCACGTTGATCTTAAGAGTACCTTCCATTGAGGTGTTCCAATGAGGGGGGAAGGAGGGGGTAGAATGAGGCATTTGATGTCCATTGTGGTGATTCCATCCCTCGATCCATGAGGTTGCCAATTCTATCTAGAAATCCGGAGTTTTATGCATGTGGTGGAAAACATCATCGTTACGCCGGACCCAGATGATCAAGCCCAGGGTGCAGAATGAACCTGTCTTAGCCACTGAGCGATAGGAGCACCATCGCACCAAGAGAGCAGGGAGGTCAGAAGTTGTATCCAGTGATGCATCTGGGGTCAGTTCCCATTTATTCCAGATTTCCTTAGCTCCTGGGCAGTGAATGATGGCATGCAAGGGGGTCTCTGGGATGTTCGGGTAAAACAGGAAGAAATCAGCATTAGACATATGTTGGTATGCAAGAAGGATCATTGTTGGGAGGGTGCTCGTGCAGAACTTCCACCAAAAGTGGCGTATTTTTGGGGGGACATTGAGCTTCCAAAGCGGTTTCCATGGTCCCTCGTTCTGGTTGGTTGGGTGGTTTCCAAGAGCAATCATGTATCCCAATCTCACCGTGTATTCTCCTGATATTTCATTGCTCCAGAAGAGATGGTCAAGGCCTGCATTAGTGACCTAGGGGATGCATAGGATAATTCTTTGGTCTCTTTCATTAAACCATTCATCAATCTTATCCACACACCACCTCATTCCTTGGTTGGAAAGGAGGCTTATGACAATGGCGTCTTCAAAGCCTGGTTGAGCGTGGGATGTATCCCGCATACCTTCTATATCAATCAGAAATTGGTCAGACCACATGTTGACAGATGAGAAATCCCCAATTCTCCATCCGTTTCCTTTTTCCAAGAGCTTTCGGGCCCCCCAAATTCTCCCCAAAGGAAGCTAGGACACGTGGTAAGTGAGGAAACATGGAATTTCGTGTGGGGAAAGTACTTAGCTCATAATACCCGGGCACAGAGGGATAATGGACAGTTAATAAGGCCCCATCATTGATTGGACAACAGTGCATTGATAAAGAGAAGAAGATTCCAGAATCTCATCCCTCCCTCAATCTTGGGGATGCCAAGTTTCTCCCAGGCTATCCAGTGGGGTCTATTTATTCCATCGTTTTCCCCCACCATAAGTTGGTCGTACGTGTATGGATCAGGTTGAAGATGGCCACTAGATGATTAAATAGGGACATAAAATAGCTTGGGATAGACTGGATGACAGCTTTAATGAGGGTATCTTTACCTGATTTTGAGATTCTTTTTGGGGTCCAGCCTTGAATTTTCTTCTCAATCCTGTCCATAAGAGATTCGAAAATTTCTTTTTTGGACCAGCCAATCACCGTGGGTAGCCTGAGATACATTTGGTGTTTCTCAACCATATGTATGCCAAATGCTGCATAGAGTTCATCTCTCTTAGAGCGAGGCACCCCTGCACTGAAGGATATTTTTGATTTTCCGTGATTGATTGACTATCTAGACGCCCTCTCGTACTGGTTGATCGCATGGCTGATCACCTGACATTCATTAATAGTTTCTCTAGAGAAGAGGAGGCAGTCGTCGGTGAAAACAAGGTACGACACTGGTGGGATTATGCGAAAGACCATTGTCCCATGAATATTTTTAGCGGATGCAGCCCAAGAAAAAATGTTAGAAAAGACATCAGCCACAAAGATGAAGAGAAAAGGGGAGAGGGGATCTCTCATGGCGCAAGCTGCGGGAGGGCACAAATCCTCGAGTGAGCTCCCCATTGACCCAGATTCTAATGGAGACAGTCGAGATGCATTACATGATCATATCTATCCACTTAGTTCATAAACCCATTTTCAGCATCACAACTCTGAGGAAGTGCCATTCCACTTTATCGTAAGCCTTGGCCATATCCAGTTTCCAGGTCATGGTGCCTCTTTTCTCATTGGAGCATGTTTTCATAGAGTGAAACACTTCATGGGCCACAATTGCATTATCAGTGATCAGCCTCTTGGACACGAAGGCACTCGAGTTTTCGGAGATAATATCAAGCAACCGCGGTCACTGCTGATTTACAAGGATCTTAGAGAAGATCTTGTACGTGACATTTCATAGGATGATAGGCCTAAAGTCAGGGGCCGCCTGGGGCTTATTAATTTTGGGAATGAGGATGAGGACAGTTTCATTGATGGAGGCAATGCTTGTTTTCTCGGCCCATATATTCCTTATCATTTTGCAGATGTCGGGATCAATGATGTGCCAGTATTTCTTAAAGAACAGGGGGTGGAACCCGTCCGGTCTCGGGGCCTTAGTGGGGTGAATCTGTTTCAGGGCTAGGTGTATATCTTCATCCTACACATCTTTGGAATGCTTCCGATTGATCTCCTCAGAGATCACTGGTCGGATACATTCTTCCACTTTAGGAGAAATGAAAGGAGTTCCGAAATTGAAGAGGATCCAGAAGTAACATGTCCAAGATTCATGAATTCCCTTAGTATCAAAGACCATCATTGTATTAAATGATAAAAACGTAATATAATTAATCATTAAAACCAAATAAATGGGAAATCAATTTATATAAACAAATTAGATAAAAACATAGTTAAAAATTAAAATACATTAATTTTTACTGCTCATTAAAAATGAACATTATTTGAAAATTAGCAAAAATTTTATCCAATGTAAATTATAATGCCCTACTTCTATAAATGAAGTTTATATCTAAATATATAAAATATAAAATTGAAAAATAGTAGATTTAAAATGGGATCACCATCCAAAGGCAGTAAAACAACCTTTTAAAAAATAAGAGTATTTTATACATAAAATTGGTTTCATTCTCATTTTAAACCTCAAAAATTCATTGCATACATGTAAAGAGAATTAAAAAAAATTAAAATCATAATATATTTAATTTTGTTTATTCCTAACAATACCACATCTAGTATTTAACTAGAATTTATTATTATATTATTTTTTCGGTATATCTTGATGTTGTGGGCAATGTAATATTTAAGAGAAATACCTTGTTGTGTAGCAGGTATGATATTGTAAATACTGTCCCCATTAAACTAAAATTAATAATAAATTAAAAAAATATTAATATATGTCAAAATGTAATGTTCTATAAATACCTAGGATGTTACATCTTTCCCCTCGTTTGGAAATTGCATCCCCATAATTTTAAAATTGGGCTCAGAAACATCATTGGAAATCCAATATCACAGAGAGTCCAAAAAACAATTACTTTAAAATAATGAAAGAGAATTAAAATGGTCACCTGATATAATACATACGAATATTCCATGTAGGAAATCATGGATATAGAATAAAAACTAACCATATTTTTATGATGGAGAGTGATAGAAAACCTGGTCAGGAGAAGTTAAAAACCAAAAAACCCTAAACATATGATGTGTTAAATAGTCTTCAATTTCCCAATATGAAAAGTAAACAAAAAAAAATATTTATATTCTTTTCAAAAAGTTGAGTAATTTATTAATGATCATGGAAAGGAACATAAGGAAACATACATACCTGATAATTATAGTTTCTTCATTTAATAAATATATACAAAAAACTCATCTTTTATTCAAATGACAAGTATTAAAGATGACATGGTCACACCTAAACTTCTATAGTTAACTTCTAGAGATTGAAATTATCCATAAACATTGAACTGTATATTTACCATATCTTTATAAATTAACCCAAAACCAAAATAGATAGTAAAATATTAGATAATCTCACAAAAATAATAATTCATTATCAAAAACACAACTCTTAATCTCCAAAATTCAACAAACAATACCCTATGTTCAAAAAACACCATTCAATAAAAATTTCCTTCAAAATTATTCAAAATAATAAAATCTAAAATTGAAGCCCAAAAGTCATAAGGATTTGATCACATACTCTTCCATGATAAATCTTAAAATTTATCTCCTAATAACATCAACTAATCTAAAATTATCATACTAAAAAGTACATTACCTAATCAAATAATATCCATGATAGGTTAATCATATCCATAAATAACCCAAATCTACATATTTCCATAATAATACATTAGATTCTTCCAAAATAAAATTCATCCATTACTCCTAAAATGAAATCCAATAGTATTGTTTTTCCCTTAAGAATATAGTGTTCCCAAAAGAGTTAAAATATTTTAAAATAAAATTTATCACTAAATCGCCAAATCATTTTCCTATACTAAGGATATACGTTTTATAAAAAAAGTTCCCAAAATCAGCATTTTCTAGATCCATATAACCATTTAACTAAAAATAAAATGTCTTAATAACCAGGGACTTTACGTAGTCCAGTGGTAGGTGATAAATACCAGTTGCACTTCAGTTGTGGGATCGATTCCCACATCTTTTTCTGATGTGATAAGTTGTTACATGGTCTTCATGTTATAATTTTTTAAAAAATATATAAATTTATAACATTTTTTAAATTGTGATAAAATCCAAAAAAATAACCATACCATATTTTAACCTGAAACGTTATACCATACCTCCCATTTTTCATCCCAAAAAATAATAACACATAAATTCCTCAAATGAGGATGTCTCCAAAAATACCATTTGTCACCTTAATATTTAATATCATAAAGATTCAATTGGGTTTTATAAGATATTGTTCATATGATCTACCTTTAAATAATAAACCCATGATGATATACCAAACACTTAGGAAAACATCATAATCTCCAATGTTGTCTAAACCATCCTCTAATACCTAATATAAGTCTCCAACCTTAAACATTACATAATCATTTTTTATGTAATGAATTCACATTGAGAGTATTTTTAGATTTAGATATATAAATAATTAAGCCATATATATAAAATTACATCTCAAATATTACAAAGTACACACTTCTACTATATCCAAATATTTCTCAAAATAATAAAACTCCAGAAATAAAATAATTATTATTTTCATGATAAAAATATTCTTGAAATATTTAATTACCTTATCCTTCCTTTTAACCTATGAAAAACATTTCAAAAATAGTTTTTGAGAATAAAAAGATCAGTATTAAATATAAAATAAGGAATAAAACTATTAGTCCATGAGTATTTAAAACTCATGAAATCATTTTAACAAAATCATACTTTTCACCCATAAAACATAATGTACTTAGCTTACATCATATAATTATAATATTCATATAAAACTTCATTGAAATTATAAAACATAAGCATAACATGTGGAATCCATGTTATACTGTCATTGTATATTTCACTACAATATAGGGAGTAACCTTCATGGTTACATTTGGAAAAGTCATCATAGTATATTTCCTAAATCTCATAGGAGAAACATTATCGTTTACCTCGGTCATGTTACCCAATGCGTTGGAGAGCTATGATGGGCTCTCCCACCATCTGTTAATCCTAGAACCACCCATATTTTTTTATCATGTAACCACTCATCAAATTTACATATTACATTACATAATAATAACAGATAAATGATTAAAATTATCAACATTTCCCCCATCAATCACAAGAATTCAATTCAAGATATTGAAATATTCAATTCATTTCAAAAACTATTTAGAATATTTAATAAATAGACCTCTAAATCAAAGTGTACCACACCACTATGAAACATTTGAATGAAATTTAAAATTTAAAAACCTCAATTCCATATAAATAGATTCATAAAAAAAACATTTGAATACATGGACATGAAATATAAGGTATTATAAATATATCATTACATCATTAAAAATGATATTTTAGTTAATTTGACTTTTCCCACTTGAGAAACACTTGAATAAAAAAAATTAAGGAATAAAATTAATAAAATATTTTAATATCATTAGAATATAATAATTCATGATATAATGAGTGAAATTGGTTGTATATACACATTATAGGATAATAGAGGTTCATAACATCAATATATGTCTTAATGAAAAGAGATTGGGATGACATACATTATAGATATCGTATCAATATATCTATAACAAATCAATGAAATAATTATGTGTGAAAAATATTTACACAACCAGTATATGTGGATACTCAATGGAAAATAATCAGATCTAATTCACATATATTATTATAAAATACAAAACCAATTACAAGGATATTTTACTCAATGAAATGATATTGTTTTAAGATTTCACTCCCAAATATCATATTTTAATAAAATAGATTGATTAAGTGTATTAAATATAAATGAACATAAATCAAATATAAATATAATATTGGATATCAAAATTCATTTCCCATAAAATCATTCCACGATATAATTAAGAAGTATAATATTATCCCAAATAATGGAAATTGGGTAAATAAGTTCCCTTACATTGAATCTGACATATCATGTTTGTTAAATAATTTAATAGATAATAAAAGTGGGTTAATATATACATGATATATCAAAATTTTAATGTTTATTATTCAATTTATATCACTTCATAAAATGTTATATAAATTATTTAATTATTTGAGTTCATATCATACATTTTGTTGATGTTCGTTACTTGAGTCGATAATTAACCTGTTACGAAGAAAATTTTCCATGTGGTCATATATAATTATATCCAGATTATTATTCATGATTAAAATATATTATATATAAATTATATATGAATTTATAATAGTCTATAACATTGGAAAATAAGAAATAAAATTAATCATTCACGGAGATGGTAGGTCATACGTATGCATTAACACTACTTTTATTTAATTGTCATATTAAAGAAATAAAAACTAAATGTTAAATTGGTATATTATAATTCAACTATAATATATATTTTATATATGTTACATATTTTCATTTAGTCTATCCTTTTTATGTTCCATGTACATCATGAATGAGTCATATCACTTTGAGGGGACGATAGTCAACACTTTCTCCAATTAAATTATCATATTTACACATTATGGAAAGCATAAAGTTATTTCATAAAAAAATTATTGATGAATAAAGAGAAAATAAATATAATATATGTTATATGTAAATAGTGTGAATTTATAATGTCCACAATGGGAGGTGGTTGGATAAAATTGAACAATCATTGTTTCATGAGGCAATAGTTCGTCGTACACAGGAACATCGTGTTTGTATCCATTAGATGGAGGAGTGTGTATGCTTATTTAGAATAATTCTCATATCAACATACTTGTATATTTTGGACACTTTTTTTCTATGTAATAATATAATAAGAATATAACAGGGAGTAGAGAATTAAAATAAAGGTAAGGAACTTGAGAGAATATGTTACCTCTAAAATAGGTAACTCCTTTTGATTTGAGACAAAAGAATTTATTAAACTACCTTATGTCCAAGTTACGGTTTCTAGGAGTAAGGTAGGAATGTTGGGATATTATTATAGAAATTTTGGATGACAATAGGGTATTTGGAGGTGTGATTATGAGTGTAGAGGTGGTGGCCTTTCATAAGAAATGGGGGAACTTTAGGAAAGTCTTGAAATATTATTTTTTTATAAAATGATTTCTTATTTCTAATGGTCCCAAACTATTTTGTATAAAATATAAGACTATTTTATGTCTTATATAAATCATAAAATGAATGTTCTTAATGTTATGAATATTTTTTATCCCTTATTATTTTGGATTAACCATTATTTTACACTATTTAATCTTACCATGATATTTTATTATTTACACGTCATGGTTTTATTTTTTAAACATAATATGTCGAAAAAACCCCAAATAAGTTCCATTAAGAAAATATTTAGATTTATAATAACCATTTGGAAGGATATTAATTTTTTTTTAATTTTTAAATATTAAATAAACTATTTAATAATTTATGTTAAGAATTATGTCTATTTTGACACTATTCATACCCGACCTTTTCAAAAACTCATAAATACCTGATTACAATGATAAAAATCATTAAATAAATATTAAAATATCTTATACATCCATATAATTATTGGATTACATAAATTATGTCACATAATTTTTTAAATATTTTTAGTATCATTTATTGGATATTTCTTTTAATAAAATTATTACTATATCACTGATCTGTCAATATATATGGAAATTATTTAATCTTTAAAAATTAAAATTAAATTAAAATTAAATTAAAATTATGTAGAAAATTTAATTTTCTTAATATATAAAATATGAGTTTAATGTTTTATCAATTTTATCTCAACATAAAATTTTTTATTCTTATTATACATATGAGACTGATATGTTGCCACATTATTTTGTTTTAATAATAATTACATCACTTTAAAGGAAGAAAGTAAATTAAATGAATCCATTCTGACCCTATGGTGATATGGGTCAATATTTAATCATCCAATTGGATATTGGAAGTTGTTATTATAATTTTATTATCTTTTTCATATTCTATGTTACCCTAACAAACATGATTTACCTCAAACAGTGGTAAATAAAAATTACCCATGTTACTATTAATAATGTCCAAAAATAAAAATTTTCTTTTTTCATAATATGGAACATATGTTGAAAATATGTTATCAATTATTCCAAATTAATAACACACTAGTTTTAATAATTAATTTAAACTTAATTCGCATTTTCAGAACCAGAAAGCAGGTTTTTTATGAAGTAAAGGCTATCAAAAGATTGACATGTGGTTATGTGCAACACAAATGTAATATTACATCCAATGAACCTAATTGGATTAAATGATGAAAACTAAATTCAATTACCCTTTAAACCCAATTAAAATAAAAATATATCTAAATAAATAATTTAGATAAAAAGTTAGTTTATAATTAAAATGCAGTATTTTTTACTATTCATTAAAATTGATCTTTATCAGAAAATTGACAAACATTTAACCAAATTAAATTTTGATGTCCCCATTATAAAGAATAAGTGTATTTTTTAAAATATATTATTTATAAGTGATAAAAAATTTATTTAAAAATGGTTCTCCATCAAAAGGCTATAAAATAAACTTTTAAAAAATGAGAGCATTTTATACTTAAAATTGGATTCATTCGCGTTTTGTGTCTCTAAAATTAAATTGATAAATGTTAAAAAAAATACTAATATATGTAAAATCAAAATATATCTAACTTAGTTCATTCCCACCAATATAATGGCGGAGAATTAACTAACAATTTTTTTCCATAACTCAAGGTTGAGTGCAACATAAGATTTCAGAGAAACCCATTTTTTCATGTCAGGTATGATATCCTACAAAGTTCCCCATTTAAAATCAAAATAATATCAAATTCAAAAATATTAATAGATATGAAAATTTTTATTTTTATAAATACTTGGGATGTACCACTCTATATAGCCCTTCATCTTAATCGAACTACTAAACCAAGGATTCATGAAAAAATTAATTTCCATTAAATCAATATTTCTTTCACACATGATAGAATACATAAAAATTATTCTTTCAGACATGTATAAGAATTTTACAAATACAACATGGGAATAAATGAAAATATCAAATTTCCTTTTTTAGATCTCAAATGAATGACAAGACTAGATGAAGAAGCCCACATTGGAGGTTCGGCTTTTAGAAGATGTTTTACATAGATGATGCATAATAATAATTGTACTAAAGAGAAATGATTTGAAATTGAATATTCATAAAATTCATAAAATTTTAATTTTTTTATGTTTATTTTACCATAAAGTCCATGGTGATTTAATGTTACCCCTTAAACATTATCTCTGGTCATCTACCCAATTCAAGTTTAATGTGTATTGGTTTGCAATCATTTAATAATCATCTATTGTAACTATTTATATAAATTATTTTAATATCAAATCTCAATATATTACCTCAAAAGTTATAGGTTTTATTTTTATTTTGGGATCAATAGTTTTTTCTAAAATTATTGTTGACATATTAGACCACTAATATAGAAATATAAATGAAAATTAGATGAGACCTTGGTCCTAAAATTGGATGTGGAGCCTAATAATCACATTCATTGATGTTTTTATTTTAAAAAAATATATAAAATTCTAATTTTAAATATTCCTTTTAAATATTTCAAAGGGTAATTCTCTCATTTTAAAGGTGATCTAGGCGGCCCAAATTGAACTATAAAGTCTTCGTCAAATTACAAGGCCCAAAGACTCATCCCAATATTTAGATCAATACATCTGACTAGGTGATCTAATCGGTTTAATATTTCTACATATACTATATTATATTTCAGTAAAATTTTAAGAGTTTATGATGTTTCAATATTCCATAATTATAAAATTTGATTATTCATATCAAGGTGAGGGATAAATGTGGATCATCTTTTTTAGTCAAAGGGGTAAAGTCCACTTTCATTTAATATTCATTGAGCATTGACTACCCTAATAAACAATGATGAAATTGAATGATGGGTGTGACCAAAATATTAATTATTCACTAATTAAATCATATTTTGTGAAAATATTAAGTGATTTTTTGTTCAATAGTTATTTCATGCTCTTAGTTTGTATTTGTGAGAATATCCCTAACCTATATAAGTTGATAGAATCTCACTTATTTTAAAATAATTATGCTTATAAAAATTATGTTAAATTATATTTAGTATCATAGTGATAATATTTTCTGATGGTGTGATTTTATTAAAACCAAAAGTTGTGGAATTCTTTACACAATGATGAAGTGCTTGTTATTTATTTTTTTACTCATCTTTAATCCCACTTCCTTAAGTCGACTACTATCTTACATTGAGTAATTTGAGACATTGTTAGGATTAAATTTGTTTTATAATATAGACTAACATGGGGATATATTAGTGGCTTATTTAATTTTAATTTTTAAATTATTTATTTTATTTGAGAATTCTATTCAGTGACTAATTATCTTATTCTTCTTCACTAATATTAATGGTTGAGTACTAGTATGATACAATTTATAAGAGTGATAATGAAAGTGATCATCAATGTAAATTAGTTATTCCAATTGAAAATTTGTGGGGGATAAATCATATAATGATTTTTATAATATATATCATTGATTAGAAACATCTAAAATTAGATTGGTGAAATTTCCTATATAAAAAAACATCTAATCTAAATCTAACAACAACAAAGGGTCATCCCATAATGCTTAATCATTTTAATTATACTCATTTTGTGTTTTTTCATCAAATAAAATCTGATTAAATAGTTGGAAACTTCAAGAACAATATCCTTTACAACATGTAGGTGGATGAATTTTTACTTGTATACACTTTTTGAATTCCAAAACTACCTATTTTATGACTAAATGATTCTACCCATATGCAAATTTTGGGATATACCAAACACCCATGTTCTATTATAACAATATTATTATTAGACTATGATCCTCTCTTATAAAAATGAAAAACAATTCACTAAATACCACCTCTAAAAACATATTAAATAGAAATTAGGGACAAATCATACATGAATGTATTGTATTATTTAATGAAATTTTAATATAGATTAATGAACAATTTTAAATAAATGTATAAAATTAAATAAATTTATAAATATAACTATTTAACGACAAATAATATTTTAAATAAAAGTTATTTTTCTTAATAACCAAAAACAAAATATTTATTCAGTTTTCTATAAATAAATTTAGTTAAAACGTGCCATGACAAAAATAAATTTTTTAATTTTAGTGATTAAAAATTATATACAAGGGAATTAATATAAATAAATTTATAGAACCTGATTCATTCCAAAAATCAATTCATCAAATATGTGTTTCAAAAAAATTATCATTTGGGTATATTATTAAATTATAAATATAAAATAATAACTAGAAAATGATGAGGTTTTATAAATAATTTTCCAAGTTATATATTTTATATTAAAATAATAGATAACCCATATAGTTATTCAATATTATCTAAAATTAATAATAATATGTATGAGATATAAGAATAAAATTAAGGCATAAAATATTTCAAATAATGACCATATCTAATTCCTATTCCCCAAGAAAAATGATATCCATAAATAAATACATTCATCATTTTTAGTTTAACCCTACTTATTCCAAGAATTCAATATTTATAATTCTACACAAAAAATAATTTTCAAAATAATTCCCTCTCATTAACAATCTTAGGTATAGAAGAGTGATTTCTAAATTAAATGATGTGGGTTTGGTAAAAATTTTTCAGTTTTAGAAAATTGATTCAAATGTTAAAATTTAGAAAAATAAAGTTATACAAACTTATCAATACATTTAATTGAATATCCAAACAATATTATTTCTCAATGTAAAAATATTGACATAAAAAATATAATAAAATTAGGACAAACTAGTGAATTAGTATGTATAATAACTAAATGTATTTAAAAATTATCACATTTAGTAGTTTTATCACAAAGATAACACAATCTCATAATGATTAGGTGTTCATTCCATATCCAAATTGAAATAATATTCTAATGTGTTAAAATGAAATCGAAATGGGGAAATTTAAATAAATAGTGTGAATATTTCTTTAATAATTTTAAAAAATATTTTTCAAAAAGTAGTGAAATGACATGATTTTTCAAGATTGAATTCAAGGTTGAGTAGAAATTATTAAACTGTCAATGTAGAAAAAAATTATTTTCAAAAAATAATTCAACTCTGCAAATAAAAAATGAAAATAAGAAAATATCAACTTTGAAATATGTTTATGGGTTTATTAATTTTTTCATGATAACCATTTGGGAAAAGAGAAATAAACCTCAGCCATACATAAAACACAAAATTTATATAAATTATAGAATTATAATATTTATAATTCACAAAGTCATTTCAGATCATAATGAATTTTAATTCAATATTATGTAATAATGTTTAAGGGGGAGTAAGAATGTTAAAGAATAAACATTAACCCCAAAAACCATCATTCATTACAGTATCTCTTATATTGAGGAAAATATTTTAGCGCATATTCAAAATTTATATTACAATGTTTATGTATTTTTTTATATTGAAATCCCACAATGATTTTATATTAATCTAAAAAAATAATTTACAATAGTTATAATAGCCTTTAATAAATTTTCATAGAAACAAATATCATCATATTTACTATGATTATAAATAGAAGATATAAATTAAAATATGAAAAATTCATTATTTTCATTATTATTGAATTCAAAATTTAACAAATAAGTTAAAACGATACTTACCTAAATGTAAATCATGATCCCTGGAGTTCATTCTTTTACGTAATCCAACTTCATCTATAAAGATAAAACAATGTTTCTGGAAGGAAGGCCCTTCCATAATCTCATAATCATCAATAACATCTATTCCGATAAATTGGTCATCCGATATCCTCAGTATCACAATTTAAATAGAAAATTATCAATAATTTATGTACAGAAAATAATAGGATCAAATATATATGAATAATTTAGGGAATGCCGAAAATGAGTACAGTTTAGAATAGGAAATAGAATTGTCAATACACCATATCAAAATGAAATAATCCCAACTAAAGACCAACACTGGTAATATCATCATCAAAAATACATAAATTAAATATTGATGAAGCATAATTTCAATAATTTCAATAAATTTATTTAACTATGCCCTGATTAGTTACTAACTCACTCATTTCAATGATTTAATAAAACAAAAAAGTATGAAGAAAGTAAAAAAATCATATTGACTATGAACAAATCGAGTTGAATCTTGAATTTGGGTTTAATGATAACCATAATACAACTTGCATATAATAAATTTTACATGAACAATGTTTTGGAATGAAGAAAACAACAATATTGTCAATCTAGTCTCAACAATTAATTTCACAGTAAACTAAATAGTTCAAAAGTAACATGTGATGGTGAAATGATGCTAAAGAAAAAACATGTATCCAATGCATTTAGTTATCGATGTTGAATCTTAGTAAAATAAATAACTATATTTTTATAATTAAATATTTTTCAAGAATAATGATGTGATATATAGACTTTTTCTTAGGCTGTCTTCTCTTTTGTTGGATAATCTATTGATTCATCAGTCCATTGGAATCATCTACATTTTAATATTGATGTTTTACATTCCATTTTCTTCCAAAGAAGAATATATTAAATAACATGACACTAGGTTCGAGGTAAAAACACATTCATGTGGTGGGGAAGAATCATATTTTATCATAGCATCAAAATATTATTTATAATAAAAAATAATCTTGAATATATTAATTACTAATCTAAAATTAACAATGAAAACCCAATTAATTTTTTAAATAATTATTCAATAAAAATATATAAAAATAAATAATCAATAAAACTCAGAACATAATAAGATTGTCCATAATAATTGAAATTTTTACTAACCATCATATATATATTTAGTTAAAAACATTATTATTCATAGTATCTAACATTTTAAACAAAAAAAATCAACAATAATTAAAATATAAATTCATGTATCAAAATAAGTTATAATAACTTGTAACGTGAAGGAAATATTTGTAACATGTAAAAGAGAAATGAAGAAATGAAGAACCTATAATGAAATGTGTTTTCCTCTTTTAGTCATTGAGACATCTAGGCTTATTTATTGGTTTTCAGTTAACATAGTTTCTCAAATTTATGAACAACAAAATAAACAAAATTGACATCTGATTCATGAATATTATTTTGGTAGATATAAAACTATGTTAAAGGTGATAATAATTAGAGGGTAAATATATGATATAGATCTTCTTTTCTATAATAAACTATGAACAATTTTCAAGGATATTCCAAAACATAAAAGAATTCTATGAAGAATCTCTTAGGATTCAAAATAAAAAACAAGGGATGAAGTTTATTTTATTAATTTATTTTAATTTTTTTTTCAAACAAATTAAATTATTTTTTAGTAAGAATAAAATCATTGATAACCTCTCATGTAGTTCTAGATTTAATGTCTATAGTCAGAATACTACTAAGAAAACTATTAATATCCTCTTAAAATAATTCATTCCCTCATTATAAATCACTAATTGGAAGATTCCAAAAAACAATCAATGAAAATTATGTTTCATGGTATTTTATATAGAATCAAAAATAACTAATTAAAATTTTAACTAAAAAAATCCATTGGGGGAACACCCAAATTGTCATGAATAAATTCTATCGACTTCTAGAATATTTTAATAATTTATTCATTTAATGTTTTCATGACTAGGTATCCATGTTTTGGGTGTTTCTAGAGATTTTAATTTATTCTCAAAACAATGTTTCTTTTTATAGAGAATTAATTCATTAATAAAGTGTATAATGTCTATTTTTATGTCATTATTCATGAATATGATTATCAAAATCTATTTTTCACAAATTAATGTCATTTAATGTCAGTTATAAATCGTTTTATACTTTTATATCACCTTAAATATCAGGATAAACTACACCTAGTTCATGTTCATCCTTCATTAGAGTGTTTCATGTAATAAATTAAATGAATATATTTATCATAGAAACTATAATAAAATTATCTATATGTAATTTATTTGATTCTATAGTATTGGATTTAGGGATGTGTGTTCATAAGTGTACATAGAAGATTGAGAATCAATCTAATAAATTTCAATAGGGTGACCAAAATACCTCAATTATGAATTTTTTATTCAATATTATTAAATTGGTATTTTTTATAAGAATGAACAAATTGCAAATGGATATTTTGAAAATTTTCCCTCTTTATATATTTTTTATAACATAACATCCATATAATTACTCCGCTTATGATTATTCGTAAAAGACATCAAACATTTTACATTTAATTCAATTATTCATGGAAGAAACTAATAACTATAACTAAATCATCATAATCCATCATTTTTACATTCTATAACATACTTCAAAAATAATTTCATGAAAGAAAAAATATGTTTCATCAAGTTTCTATTATTTAATTGAGATATTTCTAGGTATTAAGGATGACAATTTATGTATTATCTAATAATGAAACCAATATTTATTAGTTGAAAAAAACCTCAAAATTTATTCATTTTCATTCCCTACCTATAACTTTTAATTTGTGAAATTATTGTGTATTCCAAAAGGAATGTGTAAATGATTACGTAGACCGTGAAATGAAAATCAATAATAATAAAACTTCCAAACATAATGAAAAATGAAATTGTTTGTATATAATAACTTATAGATTAAATTATGAGTGTATTTAATGAAATAGTATGATTGAATTTGAAGATGAGTTTTTATAAAGAACTATAAGAATAGGTGGAATCAAAGTAATTGATGTTTGAAAAGATAGAGTAAATTTCAATTATAATATTTTTAAATGTTTTTTTAATTTCGATATATGGTTAATAATTAGTATATATTCCTTAGAAATTATTTCATAACCTTATATAAAATTGATAAAATTGAAGGTATGATAGTTGTAAAATTATTTAACTTATACAACCCTATTAATGGAACTATAATTGAATATAAAGTCTTGAACCTAATTAATTTGATCATAAAATTTGGAGACTACTCTATTATATTTAGAACACCCTATAAATCTATTTAACAAAAACATATCTATCATACTGTTTTTATTATCAAGTATCAACAAACATTAAATCATAAAATCCAAATAATCATTTTCTATCAAATAATGATGTAGAGAAATGACCCATCAAAAAAAATTGAAAATAAAAAAAATGAAAAATAAATAATAGATGAATTAATTTTTTTATAAATACATTATCCAAAAACTTTGTTCAATTCACGATAACAATTCATAGAATATTTGTTAGTTTATAAATAAATAATTACATGGATATTATAATATATTTTCCATTCCATTCCATGTTGACAATAAATCCTTTTAGATCCCATAAAAACACCTTGGCCTACCTTGAGTATTCCTCCTCTATTAAAATATATTTATTATCAATTAACGCCAATCAATTCATGTATTGAACCTTTTAAAAAATATTACTACATTATTCAGACATATATCATTACTAGTAGATCATTTTTATCACAAACATTCTTATATTCCATTTTTTCCACAGGGCTTGTCCACTTCTCAACATTAACCACAAAATGAATTGAGAAGTTTACACCTGTAAATGAAATTAATTTACCTTGAGAATACGTTCTAATAAAATATGTCTAAAAAATATTGATTTGTACCTTCTTTCTAGATTCCTCTCTAATCCTTGTGTGTCCCCTTCTATTAAAAAAACTACTAAACTATATCTTATTTCAAATATTTATTTTACTTTTTTCACGATGACATTTAAATTCCCAAAACTCATACTAGAAGTATGATGGACACACATATAAGTGTTCATATAATAATAAAATTTACAAAAAGGAAATCTCAGAATTCCTCCAAAAAAACTCAGATGGTATATACTACTAGAACTTGATGAAAACATCATTGATTAGGGTTTTCATGGAACATTCAGCTAGTAGCTGCATGAAAAGTCAATGCCTCAAGAGAATACGGTTATGATTATATACCTCCTCATATCAAATGGGGAGAAATTATGTTATAAAATAAAATGTTTTCTAGAAATTATAACCTAAAAAACCTACAAAATAGTAATCTGGCACAAATTCAATATTCAATTACTATATTATTTGACAACTACTTTAAATAGATGATCATCCAAAGAGAAATCTATTAATTAAATTAAAAAATTGGAAGACATATTATTTGGAATTCTATTAATAATTAACTTAAATTTTTTAAATTTCATATCTCTTTAAACAACATTCAAATTATTGAATGATTAAAAATTTAGTTTTGACATGCCAGGACGTAAAGAAACGCATATCAAATTTACAACATTAATATTTATATCCAAGGTAATTAAAGTAATTGAAATTAAAAATCACCTCAATAGAAAAATAAATGAACTATTGATAAATTTAAAGATGATAATTTATTTAATACCATTGAAATTATTAAAAAAATCAATTGGTAGTAAATGATAATGATTCATACAAAATTTCATAATTATAATATTTTCCAAGAAATAATATAAAAACCATATATTTATTCAACATGACACAATTTATATAAATAATATAACATTAATATGAAAAACAAATTCACGTGTAATATATATAATTTAATCACCTATATATTCACTCGTACCTTAATCGAGAATGAACAACTCACTCTAGGCTTGAATCACACCGGGTGATAGTCCTACTCATGGCACTAGGCTAGGTTACGCTTCCCCATTTCTAAAATGTTTTAGCCATAAAACCCACTTAAGGGGTTATCCATATTAATATGGATCCACTCAGTCACCTTGGAATATAAAGCATAATTTTTTCTACAAAATGCATCATTCCACTAGAAAGTCCATCCATATAATGACATATGAATATCTTAACCTGCTAAAGACATTCTACAACAGGACTAAAGGATAAAACATGAAGAACGGTTTTATTTAATATAAATTTTCTTATTTAAAAAATTCTTCCAAGAGAACTAAAAATTAGGTATTTTAACTTGGGTAATAGTAAAAAAGAAATAAAAAGTCATATATCGTGTAACTTTTATTAAACAATAAAAGAGAGAAACATTATAATGAAATATACATCATATCAAAAAAAAATTATAGAATATAGATGATTATAAATCCATGAAATTTATATAAATATCTACTATATAAAATTGAACATTGTATTGAATATGATTATGGTTAATTTATTTCTAAGGGATATTTTTTCAAATCATTCCCCTAAAATGACATCATAGTATTTTTTTCATGATGTGACCATGTATTTCATTTTAGGATTCATTGTTATATAGACACAATTCATTGTGGTCCATCAAGGTCACAACCCAATTCCTCCCACATATCAATGGTATGTTGTGTCGTGGACTTTTGGTTATGGAAAAGTTTAACATCATATAGTAGTGGATCCGATATCCATTGTATTTTGTTGGTAGTGTAACCATGATGGTCATAAAATGAAGGCCCTCCATATGTTGGTATTAAGTTGTGACCTTTTCTACTATTATATCATGAAGATTACTAGGTATTTTCCAACAATAAAATATAAGCCTATATAAAATTGTAACCATATACTTTTTCCCTACCTTCACACGAGTAGTTAGTCTATGGAAACATATAGCACGTCGTAACCCTGATGTTCATCCACATTTTCTTATGAGGTAACACATATGTAATTGAAAAAACTATTGGTATAACAATTTTTATCTTATACAATTGTATACCTTTTTTCATGGTACATCATGGTTATATTTTGATCATATATCATTCCAGTCATCACACCATGAATCCTTACATCATGGTGTCATAGATAATAATATGTAGAATTTTAACTCTTATCTATACCCTACTCCCTAAACCATGATCTTGATCGACCAGTAATCGCTCAAATTGACTAAAAATATTAGAAATAGAAACATTCGATATTATATATAAAATAAACACATCCATGTTCAAGATGTGTTATTATAGTTGCCATACTTTTTTTATAAAACAAACATTATACAATAAAGGCTTATTGTAGTTTGTGAAAATGAGTGCCATACACTCTAAATTTTTAAGAAGTTGAGCATGAGGAAACTATGTCAATTAAATTCTGGAAATGAAATTCATAATTCATGAAATATTCTATATTGAAATTAACTATTTAAAATTATTATATCACTTTTTGAAAAAACATTTTCTATTTATACCAGTGTTGAGGAGCCTAGAAATCATTTCATAATTTTCATGTTTATTCTATGTTTTTCTAATAATATCATAATATATGGATGTGACCACAGATGAAAATAATTTCATCTATTTTCATTAAATATCAAATGATAACAACATTTTTTATGAACTATTTCATGATAGATTCAATGGGTTTGGTATATTCAGCCTATGGAATGAATTAAAGCGTATTTATAAAACATAGTTTTTGTGGGGAAATGAATTAATTCATGATGACATTTATTATTCCAAAATCATATTGAAATTATTATTGATATTGAATATTTATTCCATGATTTATATAATAGATAATGATAATGGGTATAAAAGTTTTTTAATATATATTTGATCAGGGTTTTGTCCATCATCAAAAGATTTTTTATGTGACCTATGGTATTATGAAAATAAATGATAATTATCTTGGAGTATATGTGAGATATATTAAAAATAAATTTAATGAAATTTATTGAGCTAAGAGTTGAATTTGAGAGAATAATAGTGTGTAGAGATATTCAATGGCTTAACAGAATCACAGGTTTAAGGAAAAATATCAATCTTACTTTCCTGTTAACATTATTCGTTATTAATTATTTTATTTTACTTATATAGTCTCATAACGTGATTTAGGAATGTTAGGATTATGAGGAGGAAACATATAAGAGGATTATGACTATATTCCTCCCCAATTTTCTCTAATAATAATAATTCAAATACCATGTGATATATGATTAAACACTCATAAGGATTTAGTGAACCATCTAAAAATTATTATATTAATGTGATATTCATTCTCATTTTTCAAAAACTACTTCCTTAACATGACTTTTTTAAGATCCTTTATACTAACTGACATGGGTAATTAGTGTACATGGGGGACATTTTGAGGACCTATAGATTTTTTATCCTCTCTGTGTTCCACATTCTATCATCTTGAAGATTACATTACTTTACAAATGTTGAAAAATCACAATCAATAGGAAATCAATAAATAAAAAAACAATTTATATAAGATAATTAATATATCCATAATAATATATATGAAAAATATAAAACATATAATGTGTTTCCATTAATTAATATTATATTTTGTTGAGAAACTATATCAATCAATATAGACCTTATGTGCATACACCAGGCTTAAACAGTAAAATATAATGATTTATGAAAAATTATTAAATTTAATTTTCATTGAGCCTTATAAATCTTCTTGAGTGTAGTAAAACATATAAAAATATCCTTTCATTGAAACCATAGTAATCCTAGATTACCTACTCCCAAAACTGGACATGATATGGATACCATGGTTTTAAATTAATCTATGTTATATAGGTATGCACATGTTCTACCACCTAAATCATAGTAACAAATAATAATATCTATATGAATTTCCCTAACCAATGAAGAAATATAATTTAATTTTGTAACATCACCATCCTAATAGTCTATTATGGTTCTTGATCATGGTCTCCACATGACCCCATGCATGCCTTCATACTTTATAAACATTGAAGCTTTTTGAAAAGTTTTTAAACCAAATAAAGGGGAGACTATTCTCATAATTAATAATGTGGTTCATAGTATAATAAGATAAAAAATTATTCAATAATACCTACATTGAAAATAATTAAACAAATATAAATAAATAAATTTGTAAATAATATCACCCAAAAATCTAGTATATTATTATAAAAGAGTAATTTATTTGATAAAAAAGAATAAATTAGCATGGTAGTTCAATTTATTAAAAAAATTATCTCAAATAATTAAATTCATTACACCATTGGTCACCTCATATATAGTGAAATAAAACTGAAAATATTATAATGTCATATGAATGAACACATAGGAAATTAATTTATTAAATCATCAATTTCCACAAAATTACACATTCCATGTCATATATCTATCTCTTAAATTATACAAGGAACAACAATGAAACATAAATGTCCTTCCATATACATTGAGTCTTATATCATGTAAAATATTAGTAGGGGAATTTACCATTATAATAGAATTCCAATTCATTATTTAACTAAATGAGTTCTAGTTATTGTGAGCATGAATATGGAAGTTCTTGGTTGGTGTTTGTTAACCACCATTGAAATTTATCCAATATGTGATCAAAGAAATACAATAGTACTTTGTTGTCATTGGGGAAATAAATTTACACACATTGAAGATGCACATAGTTGATACTACTCAATAATACATATTTATCCAACCGAGCTAATGGAAAATATTTCATCATGTATTAATTGTTTATACATTATAATCACTTTTGTCTCCTATGAAAATATATTCATGAAGTATTCTCATACATCCAAAAAATACTCTTTTTCAAAAAAGTATCAACTGAACCACTGATTATCCCACCATCCTTCAATATATGAAACCAATAATATCAATCGAAATAATGATAATAATAAAAAACAATCAAATTTAAATTGAACTTTGTCTAAATATAAATGATATATATCAAATAAATGAAAAACAATATCTTTATAAAATAAGGGTTAATGATTTATTATATCTTATTACACATAATAAAGTCTAGTTGATCAAGAAGTATAGTTTATATTTGTAATTAAGAACAATATATAACAGAATAAAAAATGGGTTACATCACCATTATTGGATTACACCTTAACATGCTCCTAATATTTCATCATATGTTAAACTATATGTATAAAACTAGGGAAATTCATTAGAAATGGGAGAGATATAAATCTGAATAAGGGAATGAACATGTCATAACGTGGAAAAATTATTACATGATATAAAATAGGTAATAAAATGGGAAAGAAAAATTGTTATAATCCTAAACACGATCAAAGAGGTAAGATATACCATCATAACATAAATGTAATATGGAAATGTGACAACAACATTAAACACGATATTATAAAAATTTATCAATGATAACTACTGATACATCATAACATGGTGGAAGTTGTCCCGATATTTATTAGGTTCCCTACTAAATATATTTTTTGATCTCTTAGTATACTACCAAATTACACAATGCTTTGGAGATCTCTATAATTATCAGAAAACATATCACATTCATATCCTGTACATGCATATGTGTTCCACATAGATCATTCAAACTAAGTTATTATTTCATAATATTAAATTCCAAAATAAGGTAATGTGTAATAAATTAATGTAACTTACAAATATATAAACTATATGTGATGAAGGTTTTCACCATTTATTATAAATGGTTCTGGGTATTCACTACACAATTTTTTCAAATGGAAAATTGTAGTGAAATTTTCGAATGATATCATGTTTACACAAATAGTCATGGGAGGGATTAATCTGATGGAAATGGGTACATCATAATTTAGACATTATAAGGGATGTAATGGGGATATTTAATAACATATGTGTACATCAGTAATTGGAGAAAAAGGTCAAAATATAATTAATATGCTTGAATAAAGAGGATAAGGATCGGATTTTGGCATAGTAATGGCTTAGGTAAATTCTCTAATGAGAGGGGATAAACGATATATAATTTACCAAAAATAAATTTCAAAATATAGGGATATTTATCTGGTCATGTAAAAATTATTAATTTTGATTAAAAAAAGATAAATATATTTTTGTTTCATTAATTGAAAAGAAGTAAGAGAGGTCCCACACTTTTGGTATTGAAAATCATAGAAAAAATTCCGCTTCATAACAAGTGTACATAATGGTTCATAGGATGGAATAATGAGATTGAAAGGGGTGTATTATAACATGTAAATATAAATATTAAGTAATATGGAGGTAGAAAAGAAATACTCAAATAATAAAAATTTATAATTAAGAGGCATAAAATAAAAAAGGTTCTCGAATAAAAGACGAGATGGATAATACCTTACATTGAAAGGGTGATTAAAAAAGCATGGTAAGAAATTTGTAAGAGCTTAGGAAATCCTTATAAAGAATATATAGAGGATTTGGAAGAGTCAGTAAATTATCAATGGTTTTCAGTGAACAATATTTGGGGCTCGATAGTGTTTATATAGAAAAATATAGGGGGAGTTCTTTATAATATTTCAAATATAAGTTTTGGACTCGATTTATTAACGTAATCAATACCAAAATCTATGTCATGGTTTTTGAAAATGGTTTCTAAAGAAACTATATTGGTTTCATTATTTTATAATTACAAGGGCCTAAAATATAAAAATATTAATCATTCGTATGGTGACATGAGTCATGTTTGTAAAGAAATGATTTTAAAACTTTTAAATATTACATAGGGTTGGCAGGAATCGTAAAGGCTCTATAAAATTAATAAAATAAACTTAATGTAAATATAAATAAAATTAGAAAACATTATTTTATCGTTTATAAAATTTTCCTCATTTATTACATCACTTTTAGTTCATTATGATTTCATAATACAACCTATATATTAATACTGTATTTAATTTTTAAATGAAAATTTTACTATATCCTCAAATAATGAAAAATTATTGATAGGATAATATTTTTATTTTGATAAAAAAAATATTTATTTTGGAAAAAATAATTTTCTAAATATGTTAATTTAATCTGTTTAAATAATAAATGGTATTTATCGATAAATGCAGTGATTTTTACAATAAAATTTTCCAAAAAATTAAAAATTTATTTTGACTTCATAAAAAATATTACCATTTTTTATAATTACATTATAGTATAATATTATTAAAATATATTTTATTTTTACAATTCATGATGTCATCAAAATGGAACATCTTAATTTCAATTTATTATTATAGAAATATATAATATGCATTCTATCATATTAAAAATAATTTTTATCAAAATAATTTTTTTAATAATTTATAAATTAATAGAATAAATATAAAATATATTAATTATTTAATATAAAATTATAATGCATAATCATATTGTGATAATTATCCTTTTCATCATTATTAAATTACTATTTATATTTTTCCCATAATTGTTCAATTTTACTTTTACATTGGTTATAAATTATTAACATGGTTACTATTTATATTGTCCAAAAATTAAGTTGACCTCGTTACCTAATATTAATTATGATTATTATCAATATTTATTAAATTTAATCTTCATTAATTCTTATATATGGAGAAATTTATGTAAAAATAAAATCTGAAGGCATGAAAGCAATTGATTTTCTGAAAAATAAAGTTTTCCTAGAAATGATGATTTTAAATTTACTCTATAACTTCTAATATGGAATTAAATTTAAAAATATTGATATATAATCTAAATATATTATTTAAATCATTCCACATTAGGGGTTATTTAACTTAATTATGATGGAGAAACATTATGCATTTTAAAATATTATTCAAAAAAATGCATTTTTTCCAAAAAACAAACATTTACTATAATCCAGTATAATGATACTTTAAATGAAATTAATTGGATTTTATATAACTCATGAATAAAATTGATTCAATGATATAAAATACAAAAAATAATTGGAATTTTAAATTAAATAATTTTTTAAATAAAATGACAGTTTTATAAAATAATTGGTACCATTTTACTATTCACTAAAACATCCATATTTTTTGAAAACTCCAATAATTTCAACCATACATTGTATATATATGATTATTTAATAAAATTTTTTCTCTTGTTAAAAAAATCAAAATTTTAATTATAATATTTTCTCACAAGATGCAATTTGAATTGTTTTTGAAGAGAACACGTTTTTTAATTAATAAAATGATATTACTAGAAATTAAGTGACTATTTGGTATGTTTCTTTGAACACAATTATGATGAATAGAGAATCTTTAAATATTTAATAAATTATTTAATCATATTATTTCTTAAAAAATTACCATCTAGGTTTTAACAGTCATATTTTAAAAATCATTTTTTGTTTGGGATTGGTGTTTTATATCACATACGCTATCAAATAATATTTTCTATTAAAAAAACAAGGATTTACATCCCCCCTTGATAAATTAAATCCTAAAATTTTAAACATGTACTTTTAAATTAATATTTTCAAACTTGAAATCATATTTAATGAATACCCAAATCATAAACAAGTTAAGAAAACATCAACTTGAAAAGAGAGAATTAGAAGTATGAAGGGCATCACATAAATAGGTTTCCAAGTTGTTAAACATTAAGGGGAAGTGAAAACATAAAAATAATTCATAAAACATACACAAAATAAAAAATAGAGAGTAATAGGGATCATGGTTAAGAGTAATTCGAAGACCAAAAACCAAAAACCATTGATTTGCGAAAAGACTATCAATTCCTAAGAAATGGTCATAATACGACAACATTTGCATTTCAATTTTATTTTCCAACAGTTGATGAATTACAATATCATTTATAATATGAAAACAATTTAACATAAATAATTGAAATAGGTAATTTCATAATTTAATCAATTTCTACTGTAATCTCATCAATTTCTCCAAACGATTATTACTCAATATTATTTTTTTACCTAAAGAATTAGAATAATCTTCTAACAGTTCACATAATCCGGCAAAGAATAAAAATATATTCCCCCAATATTTAAAAAATATAAAATGTTTAGCATAAATTAATATAATCCTAAAAATAAACAATCCTTTATTAATTAATAAAAAAAATTCCAAAAAAAATCTAATTTTTGACAAAGATCATTCCCAAAATAAATTCCCATATATTCAAAATAACACTAATCACTTAAATATAAAAAATTATTAACACATTATTTTCTATCTTCAAAAAAATAATATCTTTATTCTAAAATATTCTTTTATATTAGACTTAATCATTATATATACCTCAAATCAAATGAAAAATATCCTGATATATTATTAATCACCTCAAAATAAAAAATATTTAATCATGTAATATGTTTACCAAAATATCACACTAAATATACATCACATAAATCTCCACCAGTGGAATCAATTCTATTAATGGTTATCATCCCAAAACACTTTTGGGTTATCCCAACTTAAATAAAATTTTCATGGTTGTTAATCCTTTTATCCTTTTTTATTGAAAATATTACATTACTAACAAATTACTTTTATAGATTATCATTACTATTAAAAAAATGTTTCAAATCATTATGAAAAAAATACTATAGAAAATTCTTTATTTATATTATTGTACTTACATCCATAATTTCTTTGATAAAGTAGTTCTATAACATTACTCTAAACTATCAATACATAAGCACTTTATTCTACATAGTTTAACTATTTCCATATCATAAGTCATTAGTCATGGATTTGACCCTTGGATTAAGACATTGACTTAGATAATACTCATATTATCTAAAAATAATACAATGAACAAAAAATAGTGTTGTGGGATGTAATTTATTCTCTTAAATCAAACATTTAGTTTTATATGGAATCTACCTACATTATGTCATATACATTCACACATAAAACACCTCCAATATCCATTGAAACATCTCCCTTAGTACCACATAACACATTTTTGATAAAATGTAAAATTAATATTCAATCCCCTATAACATTTAGAAGATGGACTTAATTGATTTTCCATCCTCCTATTCCTTGATATCTTTGGGAATTCAACAATGATCCATTTCCTAATTTTAATTTCTGATAGATGGTTTGGATAACCACTACATCTTGTAAATTTTCTATCATTATATTAGTAATCTCATTTGGGGACTCATCACATTTTTCAACACATTGGTTGTAACACCCCAAGCTTCCATGGTACGCTTCTCTTTGAATAATATAGTAGCGTGTGTTGTACGCAACTTCGAGTTCTAACACACACCACAACCCATCAAACTAGCTGTTATGAATAGTAATACCCACTCATTGAAATTTTATAAATTTTATCATTAAAAATGGAAATCATTTATGGATTCAGAATATCAAAATTATCTTAGGGTGAAATTTTGGTACTATTCTGATAACATTCATATTTTGATGAATAGTGAAATTTACTAAATTTTAATTAAAAAATGTTTTTATTCAAAATAATTAATAGTGATAAATTTTGAATTTGAGTGATTTTAAAGTATAATTAGATTATGTTTTTACCATTTAATCCAATTTTGGTCATTGTACATAATTTCACATTTAAACTAAACATAATCAAGTGTCAAACTTTTGATAGTTATTGTTTTTTAAAAACATGCTTTTGTGTTTTGACAACGGGAATTAATTTTAAATTAATTTCTACCACTTCTGTGATTTGAATTTAGAAAAATGGATTCAATATTTAAAATCAGGAGGTCCAAATTGTGTAAAAAGTTAACTTTTATTTTTAGACATTTCGAATAATTACTTCGGTAAATATTTTATTTACCATGGTTAAAGGGTAAATCAGGTTAATAATTATAAAAAATAATATTATTGTAATATTAAATTAACCTGAAACCTTTTTTAACCCTATTGTATGATAAATGTTCGACGATGGGAATCTTTGTATAGATTTTGGGACTCCATGGAGCCACTTGTAAGTGATAATATCACATTATATTAATTAAGTTAAAGTAAATTCAAAAATGACATAAGCATATATCTTTTAGTAAAACATTATTTACATTGAGTTATACATGTTACCTCTTCTACTATAAATATTTATTTGAAATATAAAAATATTTCCTATATAATATTATTTTATTTATAATTTATATACATTGAATAATTAAATTTATTTATGACATAATGACGATGCATTGTTTTTTTATTAATGAAAGAATCAAATAAATGGTATTATAAATGTTAAAGTAAATATAATTTCAATATTTTGATATTATACACGATTTATATAGGTCACTATGGAATGTTAGGATTTATTAAATAAATTTATTTTTAATTATTAATGTTTTTGTGTCTTTAACCAAAATCAATTATTAAATACTGTTTAAATTGACATAAAAGAGTTTTTAAATGAAATATTATATTATTAATTGATATAATATTCCTAAAAATATGAGGTTTGGTCAGAGGACTTATATAATTATAGTTGAATCATCAATGAACCACATGGGGTTCCCTTGGATGTATATAGTATGTTTATTAACAATATAATATAAAAATAAAAAGAGATATGGTAAATGTCAAACTATTTAACGAAGAGTTAAATCTAAAGGATAAGGTTAATATAGTGACCCAATCCTGTATAAAACCTTTTAGTTGAGTGGTTTTCAACCGATTCACTCCTTATCCTTTATATAATCTATTTTGGAGCCATTATACACCGAAAATTATTTTATTATAAAATAATATTTCTAGCTCTTCCTAAGGTGCCCCTCACCCCTCTAATAAAAGGTCACTCACCCATATCTCTAATTCACACCTTCAAAGATTTTTGGTTCAGCCATAACCTACCCAAATATCCTCTTAACATACCTGAATTCATCCTAGAGGCCTTCCTTTAGTCAGAAAATCTACTTAAGGATCCCTTTTGATCAAATCAAAAGGAAGAACCCAAAGAAGAGGTAAATATTTCATCACCTCTTTCAAGTTGATTTTTTCTTTCACTCCCTGTTTCATTGTTGTTTCCATTATAAAATAATAACTCCATTATCTTCTATATACCGTGATGTTACTATAAATATGGTATAACCATATTCATTATTCTATCCATCCTTTGAATGACATGTCACTATACGTGCGAACGTACGTCTTACCATCTCCATGTCATGGTGTAACTGTTATTCAATACATTATTATTTGGAATGGTATAATAATGATGTGTAATTTATGTAAATAATAAATATAAAATTATAATGTTTCAGTATATATGATATAAAATTCAATTATATGTTATTTTAATATCAAAAAATGATATCGTTGGTCGTGCGTACGTACGGATTACTGTCTCCATAAACGCGATGAGATTCATTCCCCATAATATCCATTCAGGACTAATTTTCATTTGATGATTAAAAATAATGTTTATAGACATGATATCATTGTGGATATGAATTATATACATCCCATCCATAATAAATATGACTCACATAACAATTAATATAACGTTAAATGAATCTGTTAACACCTGAAATTATGATAATACTAAGATATTATTAACAAAGCAATATAAAAAGATCATATATGATATCATATTAATGTATATGATTATTTTATAATTTAATAAGAATTATTACACCATTATAAAGGAGTTTAACATACCATCGACCATGTAAAAGTTCATGGTAAGGGTTAATTTCATAATTTCTTTATTATCCGAGGTTGTTTTTACGTAAGTATCTACTGGGACCTCATTATCATCCTCATCCATGTTTCTTAAAAATGTATTTCAAAACATTCATACTATTTTATAAAATATGTGTTAAAGTCATTTATACCCTTGATTTAATTTTTATAACATGTTTATAAAATAATCCTTCCATCGTTTTCCAAACAAGGTCCTTTTTAACCTTTTCACAAAATTAAGGTAATAATGTCTTTCTTAACTTATATGGCGGGTGTGGCTATTTACCACCGTTATAAAATCGTTGAAGCTTCCCTTAAAATATAATAATAATATTTTCAAAATTAATGTTCTCTTTATAATTATATGATTTTAAAATAGAAAGAGATATTACTCTAAAAAGGGTTTTGATTTCATCTATGTCAACATCCTTTGATGGATCTTAAGTTTATTTGAAGTTGATTTATTATGAAACAAAACATCCACAATGTATTGAAGGTTTTGTGATATTATTGACTGTAGATGTGCCATTTTTATATCATTCACAGTTTATAGTTAAAGTATTGACATTTTGTATGCTAGTTTTAATATGAACGTTTTTGATATGTTTAAACCTTTTCATATGAGGAATTTATTTGACTTTGTATGGGATGGGTGGAGCCCAATATAGATCCTCGATGCATCGGTAGGTCTCATGAGACAATTAGATATAAAATTGGCTGATGCCTTTCCCAATTTTGATATATCGTTTTTTCCGAGGCCTTAATCATTTTTAGACATCTTGGCTGAGGTCTTGAAAAAATCCTTCAGAATGTCCGGCATTATACATTCCCTCATTATGAAAATAATATTGATGGATCAGGTGGTTATTAATCTAGTAGAATACCCATGATTATGTTTTATTATAACATTATTTACTCAGCTCATATTCCTTTCATAAAAGTATTCATTTTTATTATTAGTAAAGGAATGTGGTTTCAATTATTCACAATTCTTAATATTTATGTCATTTTCCATTGTATTGCATACCCTTACTGAGCGTTTGAGCTCACCCCTTTCTTATGTTTTATCAATCCAAGGATGTGAAGATGTATTTTATGACTGACCAGTAGGGATAGTCTAAGGGGATATGAGTGTGGAATATGGAGACTATGTTGTTGTAGTTTTTTACATTATAATGTTATATATGACTTTTGAATGTATCTAGTGATTCCAAGGACAGTAAATTAATCGGTCTATCAAGACTTGATCTTTTGTGATCATGCCAATGTTATGTAAAAATGCACCAACTATGGGTAACTGGGGTTGAGGATTTACAATTTGTATCAGAGGAAGTTTAGTACAAACCTTTGAAGCTAGATTTAGATCAAGTCTGATTAGACCACATAGTCCTAAGATGGACTTTGAGGATTAGTATAGAAGAACTTCCTATAATTTAAGTATTGTGGATATTTTGTGAGTTTTTCAAGCAATATGTCCCTATCTGGATACGAGCATGTAGAGGCAGCTCTGGTACAGATGTACCTAGGGGTAAAACCTGAAAACACTACATTAAGCTAGACTCGAACAGGAGCTGGTGCACGACAACAGGCCTTGCTGCACTCTTGGTTATGAAACTCATGGGGGATATACTTAGTATAATTATCATTTTCTTTACAAACCATTATGAAGTTTTTATGAGTACAGACTTCCTCAATGAATTTTTTTTAATATTATGGATTACATCCATAAACTTTTCAATCTATATTAAGTGTTTTACAAGTTTTGATTTATGTATTGCGATTCATAAACTAATCTCTTGTATGCCATTTTATAGAAATGGCGCCCAGTAGAATTAATGTGAACTCCAATAATATGAATGATCCAAACAGTAAAAAGGATCATATCTTTCACATTATTAAGCCAATATTTAGAAGGGAAATATTCTCCCATGTATTATCAACATATAACGAAATATTATCATGTGTTAATAAGATAATTAATGAATTCTGTGAGTCATATGGCTCTGAAGGGATGAAACAGAAGAAAATGATGGAAGAGAGAAAGATAGATAATGGGAAGAGGTAAAAGATGAATTTTCCCATATGTGGTAAATGTGGGAAGAAACACCCTAGAACTTGCCTGAAGGGAATCGGGGTTTGTTAAAATTGTGTAGTAAAAGGACACCATGTACGTGACAAAAAGGGTAAGAAAAGGGTTTTAAATGTATAATGCTTCAACTTCAAGGAGTTGGGACACTATGTGAACCAATGTCCAAATCATCAGAGTATGCCCCAAATGATGCTATTGGATTATAATCAAGTTATGACACTACCGCAGATGAAGAGGAATGATTAGAGTTATTATGCTGTTATTAATGAATTATGTCATTTGAGTGTTGTATCAACGATGTACTGGTAATAATAATTATGAAGTATATAAGGATTGTACAGCAGTACTATTTCATTAAGGACTTGAGATTGTGTTGAACCAAGAAAAGTGACACAATAGTATGTTAAATTTTTAGAAAATATATGGTTGAGAGAAAGATAAACCATAATATGCTTCTAATACTGAGGTAGTGATTTTGGACCAATACGTGTTTGATTTGGATAAATTATATCAGATATTATTGACTACCTTGAAACTGATTAATGAATTGTATATTCCATTATTTTTGTAGATTAAAAAGTTTTTTTATGGAAGAAGTATATCCAGTATTCTCTAAAGAATAAGGGAGCATGAATGTAATCAATAAAGTTTTATGGTAATTCAGGTTGTTACCAAAATATATGATAAAGGTGTTCATATGTTATAACATTGAAAAATGGATCTTCATTATGTTTAACTTCCTTATAAATTTTGGATTGTGAGTTTTGGATGGAAGTGTTTTAGGTAAGTCTAAATGTTGGAATGGATTAAGTTTGAATGGTTATTTTTGGATTTTTATAAAAGGAAAACCCACAGACCGTGTGATAACTTGCCGCATCGGGCAAAGCTGTGGGAATCGAACCCACAACCATAGTTCAATTGGGATTTATCCCCTATAACTAGACTATGATAATTCCCTAGATTGTATAATTTAGTTTCATTTTTTAATGGGTCTGATATGTGAATTATAAGTAAATTATATTTGAAACCCTATACGATTAGGATAAATAGAATATTTATTTTGAAATATTTTGGAGTTAAATGTGATTTTGTGGTAGATATTAGTTGAAATATTAAGCTCTACTTGTCAATTATATATATATATATATATATATATATATTTTTCCCAGTTATTCTATGGGTTAATTAATTATTCAGCTTTAGGGAAGGAATCTTAAAAAAAAATGTGTTATCCTAATACCTTACGTTTTTTTGAACCGATGGTATTTCAAATCAAAATAGATTGATGGATTTGAGACCCTCAATGTTAAATTTTTTGTGATTGATGACCTCAATCACTCCCAATAAATATTTATGTTTTTCATCTAGTTATGTGTCTTTAATTTCCACAAATGTTCTCTTAATCGATATCATAATTTGGTGGTGGCTTCTTCATTCCTCTTTTCCTCTTATTAAGACTTAATTTTATTAACCAAATTTCCAATTTGGGTTTCCCCAAAAAATTATTTTTTATTTTACACCTTTTATTTTTGAAGAACAATTTCAAATTGTGAATATTAAATTTATTAAAAGAGTGTAGAATGTAACACCCCAAACTTCCATGGTATGCTTCTCTTTGAATAATACAATAACATCTGTTGTACGAAAAGTCAATTTCTATCACACACCACATCAAATCAAACTAGCCATTATTAATAGTAATACCCACTTTTTGAAATTTTAAACATTTTATCTATTAAAATGGAATTAATTTTTGTATTCGGAATATCGATGTTATCTTTGGGTGAATTTTTGGTACTTTTCTGATAACATTCATATTTTGATGAACAGTGAAAATTACTAATTTTGTATTAATTTTTTTTAATCAAAATAATTAATAGTGATAAATTATTCATTTGAGTGGTTTTAAAGTATAATTAGATTATATTTTTACCATTTAATCCAATTTTGGTCATTGTATATAATTTCACATTTAAACTGGACATAAGCAAGTGTCAATATTTTTATAGTTATAATTTCTTAAAAAGGCGCGTTTAGTTTTGACAATAAGAATTAATTTTAAATTAATTTCTGCCAATTATGTGTTTTTAATTTAGAAAAATATATTACATATTTAGAATTAGGAGGTCCAAATTGTGTAAAAAGGAATTTTTAGTTTTTAGAAATTTTGAATAATAATTCTCTAAATATTTTATTTACCATGGTTAAAGGGTAAATCCGGTAAATAAGGGTAAAAAGCAATATTATAATAATATAAAATTACCCTAAAACATGTTATAACCCTATTAGATGATACAGTTTCATCCATGGTCTTCTTTGGGTCGATTTTGGGACCCCATTGAGCCATTTGTAATTGATAATGACATATTATATTAATTAAGTTAAAGTAAATACAAAAATGACATAAGCATATATCTTTTAGTAAAAATATTTTACAAAGAGTTATACATGTTATCACTTTGACTATAAATATTAATTAGAAATCTAAAAATATTTCCCAAATAATGGTATTTTATTTAAAATTTTTGAATGTTTAATAATTAAAATTATTTATGACACAATGATGATTTAGTGTTTTCCTTATTAATGAATGAATCAAATAATTGCTATTATAAATGTTAAAATAAAAATAATTTGAATATTTTTATGCCATGAACTAATTTTCTATGTTACTATGTAATATTAGGATTTATTAAATAAACTTATTTTTAATTAATAATGTTGTTATGAATTTAAAAAAATCAATTATTAAATAGTGCCAAAATGCATAGAAATGAGTTTTTAAAACAAATATTAAATTATTAATTGATATAATATTCCAAAAAATCTAAGGATTTCACAAATTAGTTATATAATTATAGGCGAATATTTAATTAACCACTTCAGGTTCGGTTGGAAGTTTATAGTATGTTTATTAGCTATAAAATATAAAAATACAAAGAAACATGGTAAATGTAAAACTATTTAACTAAGAGTTAAATATAAAAGATAAGGTTAATATAGTGACCCAAACCTATCTAAAACCTATTGGTTGAGTAGTTTCATAACCCACACACAACTTATCCTTTAAATAATACATTTTAGAGCAATTATAAAACTAAAATTATTTTATTATAAAATAATATTTCTATCATTTCCTAAGGTGCCCCTCAGCCCTCTTAGAAATGGGCACTCCCCCATCTCTCTAATTCACACCTTCAAATATTTTTAGATCGGACAAATACTACACAAATATCCTCTAAACATCCCTAAATTAATACTAGAGGCCTTCCTTTAGTCATAAAGACTATCTATGGAGCCCTTTTGATCAAATAAAATGGAAGAACCCAAAGAAGAGGTAAATATTTCATCACCCCTTTCAAGTTCCATTCTTCTTTCACTTCTTATTTCTTTGTTGTTTTAATTATAAAATAATAACTCCCATATCATATATATACTGTTATGTTACTATAAATATGGTATAACTATATTCATTATTCTATCCATCCTTTGAATGACATGTCACCATACGTGCGTACGTGCGGCTTATCATCTCCACGTCGTGGTGTAATTGTTATTCAATGCATTATTATTTGGATGGGTATAATAATGATATGTAATTTATGTAAATAATAAATATAACATGATTATAATTCTATATAAATTATATACCATTCAATTATATATTATTTTAATATCAAATGAATGATATTGTCGCTCGTACGTACGTACTGATTACCGTCTGCACGAACGCGATGAGATACATTCCCCATCATATCCATTCAAGACTAATTTTCATTTTATGATTAAAAATAATATTTAAAGACTAAATATAATTCTATATATGAATAATATACATCCTATACATAGAAAATATGACTCACATAACAATTAATCTAACGGAAAACGAATCCGTTAACACCCAAAATTACGATAATATTAAGATATTATTAACAATGCAATATCAAAAGATCATATATGATATCATATTAATGTATATGATTATTATATAATTTAAAAACAATTATTTCACCATTATACAGGATCTTAACGTAACCTATACCAAATAACAGTAAAAGGTAAGGGTTAATTTCACAATCTCGTTATTATCCGAGGTTGTTTTTATGTAAGTATCTACTGAGACCTCTATATCATCCACATCCATGTTTCTTAAAAATGTATTTCAAAACATTATTACTATTTTATAGACCATGGGTTAATGTCATTTATACCCTTTTTCTAATTTTTATAAGATTTTTAAAAAGGAATACTTCCATCGTTTTCTAAACAAGGTCATTTTTAACCTTTTCGACAAAATTAAGGTAAAATGTCTTTTTTAACTTATACGGCGGTGCAGTTATTTTATGCTGTTATAAAATCATTGAAGCTTCCCTTAAAAGCTTATAATAATATTTTCAAAGTAAATGGTTTCTTTATAATTATATTATTTCAAAATAGAATGAGATATTTCTCTAAAAAGGGTTTGATATCATCTATGTCAACATCCTTCGATAGATCTTAAGAAAATTTGATGTTGATTTATTATGATACAAAATATCCATACTGTATTGATGGTTTTGTGATAAGTTTGACTGTGGATGTGAAATTTTTATACCATTCATGGATTATGGTTAATGTATTGACATTTCATATGCTAGTTTTAATATAAATGTTTATGATATGTTTAAAGCTTTTCAGATGAGGAATGTACTGGACTTAGTAAGTGATATTTGGAGCCCTCTATAGCTCCTCGATGCATCAGTAGGTCCCATGAGACAACTAGAAATCGAATTGGCTTAGGCCTTTCCCAATTTTAATATATGGTTTTAGCCGAGGCCTTAATAATTTTTAGACGTCATGGCCGAGACCATGACAAAACGCGTCATAAAGTCCAACATTATACATTCCATCATTATGAAAAAAATATTGATGGTTCATGCGGTCCTTCAACAAGAAGAATACCCATGATTATGTTTTATTATGGTATTATTTACTCTTCCCATATTATTTCCATAAAAGTATTCATTTTTATTATTTCTGAAGGCATGTGGTTTCAAATACTCACCATGCTTAATATTTATGTCATATTCTGCTGTATTGCATACCATTACTGAGCATTTGAGCTCACACCTTTCTTATGTATTATTTTTTCCATTATGTAAATAAGTATTTTATGACTGACCAATAGGGATAGTCTGAGGGGATATGATTTTGGACTATGGAGACTATGTTGTTTTAGTTTTTCACTTTATCATGTAATGTAAGACTTATTAATGTAGATAGTGTTTCCAAGGATACTAAACTAATCGGTCATTCGAGACGTGATCTTTTGTGATCATGCTAATGTTATGTAATAATACACAAACTCTGGGTAACTGGTGTTGGAGAGTTACATTGGTTGTTGACTTGGTTATTAGTATTTATATTCATTTATGAGAATAAATGGAAAAATATGAATGGGTATGTTTAAACAATTAAACACATAATCGGAAAACCAATAACATTAAATGTATAACCTAAAATTGACATGTGTTTATTTAATTTATAATATTCTTGGATTCAATCACTGTTATCCAAAATCTAATTCCTAACATAAACTAGTATATGATTTTTTTACATAATAAATGTTCAAAATGATCTTGTAAAATTACCATATAATATACCCTAGATTAATACAACATGGTGTGTAAAAAAGAATGTTTTTATGCACCTAGAATCGATCGAGTATATCTATATGTGTTTTTGTCATGACCCATCCCCTAGGGTCCATGTCGCGACTACCCCAAGATGGCCTTCCATAGGCTAGGGTCTAGAGACTAGCACCAAAGGAGTAAATACATAAAACTGAGAATTCATTTCTTTTCTAAACCCAATGTGCACACAACAGAGTACAAGATTGAAGAAGAACATTAAGTAATATTTTACATCAAAATAGTGCTGAAAAGTAAAAGGGGTGGGAAATACAAGCCCAACTGTAATGTACAAGAATATGAAAGTACAAGTAATGGAAAAAGGAAAAATAGATCTTGGATCATCCACCGCGAAATCCTACCTGAAGGGTAGGTACAGATAGCCTCAACAACACTCCACGTCTGTCCTTATCATCCGTGTATCGTCACGCCGTGTGGTCCACCTCAGGGTACCATCTTGTCCTGGAACACTCAGCCTCGGTCGGCGCTGTTCGTCATCTGCATTCAACACAACAAGGTTCGGGCATCGCCCATGCAGGGGAGAGTATAACGATACTCAATAGGGACCCCAAGACCCTCAAGGTCCCACAAAATCCAACAATGATAAACCAAAAGTTATCAAATCAATAGCTAACCCCACTTAGGTATATACCCATACATATACCTATGTTATCAAGTATTCCATCTCAATCCTGAGAAAACACAAAATTTGCTGACTCGGCACAGAAAGGTATACAACTTCTGTAGAGAGTTAGAGATGATTAGATGTAGCCACTAAATCATCTATTATTTCGTACCCCCGTAGGATCCTGGTATAGAAATCAGAGCTGTAAAACCCACACGGGATCCAGGAACAGTAGTCACAACTGTCGAACCCACACATGATCCAAGAATAGTAGTTAGAGCTGTCGAACCCACATAGGATCCAGCAATAGTAGTCCGACCTATCGAATCCACACAAGATCCATGAACCGCAGTCATAGCAGTCGAACCCACATAGGATCCAAGAATAGTAGTTAGAGCTGTCGAACCCACACAAGATACAGGAACGGTAGTCAGAACTATCAAACCCACATAGGATCCAGGAATAGTAGTCAGAACTATCGAACCCACACAGGATCCCGGAACAGTAGTCATAACTATCAAACCCACACATGATCCAGGAAGAGTAGTCAGAACTGTTGAACCCCCACATGATCCAAGAATGGTAGTCAAAACAGTCGAACCCACACTAGAACTAGGAACAGTAGTCCAAGCTGTCGAACCCACATAGGATCTAGGAATAGTAATCAGACCTATCGAACCCACACAGGATCCAGGAACAGTAGTCAGAACTGTCGAACCCACACCAAATCTAGGAAAAGTAGTCAGAACTGTCGAACCCACACAGGATCCAGGAATAGTTGTCAGAGCTATCGAACCCACATAGGATCTAGGAACAACAGTCAGACCTATCAAACCAACACAGGATCTAGGAACAGTAGTCAGAGTTGTCGAACCCAGACAGGATCCAGGAATAGTAGTCAGGGAGTATCCAACCACAGGGTTTATGCACAATCACATTTGATTCTGAGAGGGTACACTCCTCAAGACAATTGGTCATACATCAACTTTCATGAAGTCCCATGAAGACAAATACCAAAGGTTTGCCTCATCATAGGGCTCTCAATGCAACAAATGGTGTGTCAATCAGACACTTGGTCTTACAGTTATTAGCCTTTATTTTCTGGGGGCCCGGTTGGATTCGTGAATAATCCGACCTGAACGCATCTCAACTATATCCCAAACTCTAGTGGGGTATACTCTATGGGTTCTTCATGCTTAAATATTCCTAGCGCCACTGACGGTTTGTCAAATGGACATCCGGTGCCAATGATATGGCTGAAAAAGTGTAAATGGGTCGATGTGGGCCCGGGTCCGGTCCGACCCGGTCGGACCGAACTGGCCCAACTTAGTCTGGGCCGCACTGGTCTTAGTTGACTTGACATGACTTGTTGGGTCTAGCCCAGCCCGCTAGGCCCGGTCCAGCAGGCCGCAAGGAGCGCGTGGGCGCGAACCGGTCGTGAGGGTGCAGATCAGCCGCACATTAGTGTAAGGGCGATTCAGCTCGAATGCGCCCCAGGGGGCACAGAAGGCAGGCACTGCAAGACACGCATGGGGCGCTGCTCAGTGGCTCAGCCTAGATGGCTAAGGCCGGATCTTCCAACGCCGCGAGGGGTGCGGCTGGGGCGGCTCGGCCCGGGAGATAGGTGGGCGGGCGGGAGGCCGGCGGGCGCTCAGGAGACCAGGGGAAGCACGGGATGCCGGTAGAGGTTAGGAGTGAGGGGGCTGGTGGGTGGTCGAGTGGTGGCCGTCTTCCGAGAGGCCGGAGGGTGGCCGGCGGCCCGGGGGCACACGGGAGGCCGACGGCGGCTGGGAGTAAGGATGCCGGCGGGCAGCCAGGTGGCCGGCGGGCGCAGGGGAGGGCGGCGGCGGCCGGGAGTCGGTCGACCGACGGGCAGCCGGCCGGCCTACGGGCACACGGGAGGCCGGCGGGCGCATGGGAGGTAGGTGACAACTGGGTGTTGGGAGACAGGCGGTCGGTTGGTAAGGCGGCTAGCGCACTGTAGGCCGGCAGCGTCCAAGATCCTGTTCGGCTGAAGCACCGCGAAGGCGGCGTGGGTTTCGGAGTCTGCAGGCAGTGCTGTCACTTTATGTCACCTTCGTTGCCTCGTCTTTTCATCTCCATGATAAAGAAAATTATAAATATATTGACGGAGGGAGTTGAGCCATGTTAATTTGGCCAACACCCTCCACATTTATGATGATAGAAATCAGTCCATCAAGAAAAGATAATGATGAACTTCAAATTCTACAGCCTCCATAGCCATTCCTTTCCAATCCTCAAAACAAGGTCAAGGAAAGCATTAACATGGAAATAAACTCCCTACCATTGTTCGATGTCTGTCAACATTGGTGTGGGGAAGAAGACAGATCGTTGGGAAATGATGGATGTTGGTTTCATCTGCGTTTTACAGGATCGTCGGTTTCTAAGTCGGCTCGTTGTAGATGAAGGCGTCCTACATTGGAGTAGGGTATGAGGAAGGAAGTCAATGTTGCTCCTCACTGGTGTTGTTCGTTGGAAGATTTTGTTTTTCGTGGAGGAAGCGCAATCCTCCATGAATTGGCCATAGTGTCAGTTAACTAGTGCTTCGTCGCTTAGTGAAGTGATGCAACGCTCAACACTTGGAAGATTATGATTTCTCCACGAAAAAATCATTCTTCCAATGAGAAACACCCACATGGAGTGACTTCGACTTCATTCCTCGAAACCTACTCTGGCATTGGATGTCTTCGACTACGACGAGTCGACGCACAAACCGACGATCGAGGAAAATGTTGACGACACCGACGTCCATCTTTCCTGAAAAATTCTTCTTCTTCCCAGTGTGAATGTTGAAAACCATTGAACAAAGGTAGGGGTTTTATTTACATGTTAATGCTTTCCTTGATTTTCTTTTGTAGATAGGAAAAGAATCGTAGCAGAGGCTATAGAATTTGATGTTCATCGTTCTCTTTTCCTGAAGGACCGATTGATATCATCCTAAACGTCGAGGGTGCGGGCTAAACCAATGTGGCCCAACTCCCTCCACCAATATCTTTGTAATGTTCTTCGGCATGGTGAAGAAATGATGAGGCGACGGAGGCGAACGGCAACGAACGCGCTACCCGGGGACTACGCAACCCACACCTCCCTCATGTCGCTTTGGTTGAACTGACTCCCATCCGCTGCCGGCCTCCCGTGCTCCCGCCCACCGCCCGACCACTCGTCGGCCACCTGGGTCCCTTCCGTCGCCGGCCTCCCGTTCTCTTGCTGGCCACCCAACCTCTAGCAGGCCTCCTGGCTCCTGGCCACCGCCGGCCTCCGGTGCGCCCGCCGACCTCCCACCCGCCCACTGGCCTCCTGGATCCCAACCCCCACTGGCCTCCCATGCACTCCGCTCCCACCCATTTTCCTTCCGGACTCCCAGCTCCCAGCTTCCATTGGCCTCCCGTGCGCTCCCCAGCCACCCACCTGCCAACCAGCCTCCCGCCTCTTGGCCGCCACGACCTCCCGTGCGACCGGCGGCCTCCCAGCTGCCCGTCGACCTCCTAGGCCAAGCTTCCCAATTCACTCCCCTCACGACATTGGAAGAAACGACTTCAGATATTCGGGCCAAGCCGCTGAGCCATTCCCCATGCGCTCTTGGCCGATCCATCCTTCCACTCCCCCTATGGTGCCTCTAAGCCGAACCGCCTTTACACTGACGTGCGGCTGGTCCGCGCCCCCGAGACCGTTCTGCGCCCTCGCGACCGGTTTGCACCCTTGCGCTACTTGCGGCCTGTTGGGCTAGCCCAGACCCAATGGGTCAGGCCGGGTCGACCCTGACCGAGTCGGCCCGACTAGGTCGGACATGGCCCACATAGACCCATTTACACTCCTTTGTCCATATTTTTGGCACCATACATCCGTTTGACGAACCGTCAGTGGAGCTGGAATTCTTGGAGCGTGACAGACCCATAAAGTATACCCCACTAGAGTTGGGGGTTTAGTTGAGATATGTTTAGGTTGGATCATGCATGAATCCACCCTGGCCCTGGGACTAAAAGGCTAATAACTCTCAGACCAAGCATCCGATTGACATGTCGTCTGTTGCGTTGAGAACCCTATTATGAGGCCGACCATTGGGAATTTTTTTCATGGGGAATATTTTATTTTAATGTATCTACAATTGTCTTGAGGAGTGGCCCCTCCTGGAATCAAGTGTGCTTGTGCAGAAACCCTGTGGTTCGCTGCTCCCTGACTATTATTCCTAGATTTTGTGTGTGTTCAACAGTTATGACTACTTTTCATGGATTCTATGTGGGTTCTATATCTCTTAATACTTTTCCTAGATCCTGTCTGGGTTAGATTGTTCATACTACTATTCTTGGATTCTTTGTGCGTTCGACAATTGAAACAACTGTTCCTGGATCCTGTGTGGGTTTAATAGTTCTAAGTACTATTCCTTGATCATGTGTGGGTTCTAAAGCTCTGACTACTGTTCCTAGATCCGGTGTGGGTTCGACAGTTCTGACTATGGTTCTTGGATCCTTTGTGGGTTGGAAAATTCTAACTACTTCTCCAAGATCTAGTGTGGGTTCTGCATTTCTAACTACTCTTCCAAGGTCCTTTGTGGGTTTGACAGTTCAGACTACTTTTCTGGGATCATGTGTGGGTTCAACAGTTCTGACTACTATTCCTGGATCATGTGTGGGTTTGACAGTTCTGACTACTGTTCTTGGATCCTGTGTGGGTTCGACAGCTCTGACTACTGTTCCTTGATCCTGTGTATCCTGTGTGAGTTCAACAACATTGACTATTATTCCTGGATCCTGTGTAGGTTCAGCAGTTCTGACTACTGTTCCTGGATCTTGTGTGGGTTTGACAGCTCTGACTACTGTTCATGGATCGTGTGTGGGTTCGATAGCTCTGAATACTGTTCTTGGAACATGTGTGGGTTCGATAGCTCTGATTTCTATACCCGGATCCTACATGGGTTTGACAAAATAGATGATTTAGTGGCTACATCTAATCGTCTCTTACTCTCCACAAAAGTTGTATAACTGTGTGAGATGAGTAAGTAACTTTTGTGTTTTTCTCTTGATTTGAGATGGATTACTTGATAAAATAGGTATATGTATGGGCATATACCAATGTGGGGTTATCTGTTGAATCCATACCTTGGGGTTTATCGTTATTGGATTTTGTGAGAACTTGAGGGTCTCAGGGTCCCTACTGAGTATTGTTATACTCAACCCAGCATGGGCTATGCACACACCTTGTTGTGTAGGATGCGGACAACAGACATCGCTGACTAAGACTTAGTGTACGAGGACTAGATGGTACCCGAAGGTGGACCACACGGTGTGACGATACATGGAGGTGACGAACGGATGCGGAGTGTTGTGGAAGATCTATGTACCTACCTTTCATGTAGGATTTATGGTGGATGATCCAGGAGCTGTTTTACCTTTTTCCAGTACTTGTACTTTCAGTTTATTTCACCTAACAATTGGCCTTTTATTTCCGGACCCTTTTACATTTCAACACTCTTTTGTTATATAGTTTTACTTAGTGTTTTTCTTCCATCTTATACTCTGTTGTGTGAGTTTTTAAGATATAAAGGCAATTCCTTCCCAATTTTATGGAATTTAACCTTTCGTGCTAGTTGTCAGCCCCTGGCATATGGAAGGAGGGAATAGGGTAGTGACGGCACGGGCCCCAGGGAGAGGTCATGAAAAATTGGTATCAGTGGTGGTCGTTTCTACCGTAGAACATGTGACTCTGATCTTTCTTTTTAACTACAATAGTGTTTAGTGTAGTTAGTGTGTTTATCAGTTTAGGGAATCCATTGTTGGTGCGGTGGCCAACATATCTATACATGAGGACCCTGACTACTGATTTTTGACTCAATGAACAAAGACACTAATTGCATGTGTGATTTCAAGAGTCTTCTTTGTGATTTCTTTGATTCATCTCACCAACTATAATATTTTGACAATGTCGCATCTATTTCTTTAAGTATTTCTCCCCATTGACAGAAATTTAGACTTCCATGAGTTGTAGGCACTCACAATCCACCGACTGAAGAGGCTCTGGTGTGGGGCCCTCTTTCTATTGGAACCTTCAAATGGTGTACCAGTAGCACCACCACCCATTGGGCAACAAGTACCACCATCCACACTAGCGGAAGGTGCACTCCAACTGAGCGCGTTGCATGAGTTCTAGTAGAAGATGCCTCTGAGTTTTTGAGGTGAGACAGACTCCCATGCAGCTGAGGGTTGGTTAGAGGCATTTTCTAAAGTTTCCCATCTTTTTGAGACACCAGTAGAGCAGACCGTGATCTTAGCTTCTAGTCTTATTTAATGAGTGACCATGGGGATCGTTCGCTTAGTGATGAGGATTCGGTATGTGGACCGTTTCCCGAGATAGCACCTTTAGGTTGTGTGTCACTTATATCACTACCCTTTGGTCAGCAGTTACAACCGGAGGTACCGGTAGAGGACACTTGTATGCTTAGTGCCACACACGTGTTTCAGCATCAGATACCCCTCAGATTCCTAGGCGATCATGACTCACAGGTGGCTAAGGATTGGATTGAGGAGGAGGCTGAGAGTTCTCTAAAAATACTATAGCTTCGGCAGGATGACATGTTTGTAGCTTAGTATTCATCGAGGCATATCGATCTTTCTGGGAACTCGATTATTACAATATGATCAGAGCTTTAGGGATCGAACATCCAAGAGAGGTGTGTTTAAAGGACATCTAAACTAGTACTATTTCTCTATGCATTCCTACTTATGATAGGGTTCTAGAGATAACCATTGTGGTTGAATGTTATTTGTCTTAACATATACATCAAGTGAATGTTATCAGTGGGAAAGTAGGAAACTGGCACTAGTCTTAGAGACTTCGCAATGTAAAAATGTTTCGGGAAGACGAAGTGTTAGGGACTGATGAATCTGAAGGGCTGCAGACATGGATGCATAGCTAGGGGAGAATCATGAGGTGGTGTACATTTCAACATGTTACAACCTCCTCCCTTTGTGGTCCCCACCTGGATCAGGGAGCTAGAGGACGAGGGGATGAGAGTAGCTGCATGTGGTCAAGGAGTGCGACCCTAGGGCTCTAAAAATGAATCAAGGTATGATCTGTGTCTACTACTAGCTATTGTATCAATAAACATAGGCACCAATCATTCCATCCTTATAATAAAATTTTCATAGACCTAGAGTTTCTGGTTAAACCAATGACATAACCCTAACATATGGAGATACTTTTTGGAGGATACTTTACAATCACACTTACACTGACGGTGTGATATAACCCTTGAGGTGAGAGTTTCTGTTTGAACCTCGTGGTGGCAGCGTCGAGGTCTTATGACGTTAGTATGGGTATGACTGGAAATCCAAAATTCATACACATAAGGAATGTATTGGGAAAAAATTTTGTGGTTATCTACAACGTTGGGATTGGGTTTTCCTTGGTCAGCAAAAAAGGAAACCCATGAAGCACAAGATAAACTGATGAATAGGAGGGTATATCCAATCACCAAAAAGTCAGTCATCCTCACCCTCATAGTAGATGAAGTTGAATTTGAGATAGTTTATACTCATGGGAATATGAACATGGTAGCAGATGCGTTGAGCAGGAGGACTGGCCTGTATCTGCTGAGTGAGGCGACAGATCAGTTGTCTGCCTTACAGATATCCTTTGTGGATCCAGAAGGATCATATTTTCTTCAGTCTTTTACACTCACACCCCCACTCATTAAGTGAGTCAGGGAGGCACATTATGGAGATGCTGACTGCAAGACCCGATGTTCTCAAATATTCAAAAGGCATGCACCTGATGGATTTTCTGACGGCGGGGAGCACATCATTCTCTCCAGGACAGGACGGTACACATAGGTGGACCACATGGCATGATAGTAGACGGAGGAGACAAACATGGAGTGCTGTGGAGCCTATCTGTACATACCCTTCAGGTTGGATTTCCCAGTGGACTATCCAGAAGCTGTGTTCTCTTTTTCATGTACTTGTACATTCAGTTTCTTGTACTTTATAGTTGGGCTTGTATTTTTGTCCCCTTTTAATTTTCAACACTCTTCTGTTATACATTTTTACTTAGTGTTTTCCTTCCAACTTGTACTCTGTTGTATTATTTTTCATGTTATAAAGACAATCCCTTCCCATTTTTAGGGATTTACGCCTTTGGTGCTAGTCGCTAGCCCCTGGCCTATGGAATGTGGGGTTGGGGTAGTCACGCCACAGGCCCCAGGGGACAGGTCGTGATAGTTGTTACCATAGCTTACGACTTGGCGCATATGTGCTAGAGCCACACCCACTTGTAGTATCTAGACAAAGATGTATTTTCATGTTAGCAACCTACTCTGTACTTCACAGTTTTTTGGATTTATCCTTATGTTTGGTCTTATCCCAAAATATTTCACGAGATTTTTGTATATTTAATCACAAAAATAACTAAACCATCATTTGATACCAACTAGGACAACCAGTGTCTTTATTACACATTAACTCATGATTAATTACATAATTCTACACATAATTCAAGTTGTAAGATGGATATTTCTACTGTATTTGGGTATATAGGAGAAATACATAACAACTTAAAATATGGATCCATCACTATTTTTAAATACTGCTTAAAAATGATGAGATTATTTTATCGTACTTAAAACTGAATGGGAAAACTTGGCGACAAACATTAGAAAGGGGCGAACTATGAATCCCAATAAGGTAATAAACATGGAATGAAGAATGTATTACATGTTAACACATAAGAAACAATATGGGACTTAAAAATGGTGAGAATCATAAACAAGAACATGGAATAATTATATAAAATGGCAATATAAAGGAATCATGGAAAGGTGGGAACAACATTAAACATGACATCATTAAAAAGGACATATTTAACCACGAATGCATCATAAAATGGTGAAAAAATATCATTATGGATATGGTTCAATATATATTAACTTTAATGATTTATCGTGAGACGAAAACAAAACTCAATGCATTGGAGCACTATAGAATTATTTGTACACTTATCACTTTCATATGATGTACATGCATATGTGTCACATAAATCATTCAACATAGTATCAAATTTTGTCATATTTAATTAAATGATAAGGTAATTTGGACTTCATACATGAAGTTCCCCAATAAATTTACTATAACTGAATAAATTTGAAAACCAATGATAGGAAATGTGTACATTTATTCACTATATAATTGTTTCGCATGGATAATCACATTGAAATTTAGCTTCTTAATGTGTGAACATAAATGTTCATGTATAGTCTTAATGAGAGTGAATGTGTTCAATAATAATTTAGACATCATAAGGGAAGAAATGGGGATATTTAATAACAAATAAGAACATTAGGAATTGATTATTAAGGGGATAAAATAATGAAGATTCCAAAATAAAGAGGGAATGTATATGACTTCGATATAATAAAAACTTGGGTAAACACTATAATAAGATGGGAAAATTTTTCAATTATAATTTGGAAATGAATTGGAAATTATATGGTTATTTATATGCACAAGGAAACACAGAAATTTTAGATTAAAATATTTCAAATCTAATGTTGTTTATTGAATTAAAATTAAGCAGGGGATGTCCCTAACATTTGGTATGGAAATTCGCCAGACAATTTCAGTGGCATAAGTAGTGTTCATAATGGTTTATATAAAGTTTTAGTTTGAGACAAATGGGTGTAAAAAAATTAAATAATCAAAATATAGGGATATTTATGTCTAAATAATACCAAAACAAAAATAACTATATATTAAGAGGCATAATATAAAATTGTACATGAATAAAAGGACAGAGGGACAATCCCTTACATTGAGAGGGGGATTCAAAATTCATTAAAGAGATTATTGAAATATTTATCAAACATTTGAAGGACTATAGAGATGGTAGGGAATTTTTTGGACATCATATGAGGCTTTTTAGTGATGATTAACGGTGGATTGTATTGGTATATATACGAAATGATATGGGAGTTCTATATTATTTCCCAAACCCGTTTTTTACTCTATATATCAAATTAATCAAAAGAGAAATCATTTTTATGGTTTTTCTCATGTTTTAATCCAAATGGAAGTGGTTATAATTATTATATATGTCCAATGGCTGAAATTATCAAACTATTACCCTTCTTTATGTGGAACTGAGTCATGTTTTTATCGAAATGATTTTAAAACATTAAAATATAATATAGGAGTTGATATATTCATAGTGGAATTATAAAATGAATAAAAAGACATTAAATTACATAATATTACATTGGAATCATATATTTGGTTGTGGATACAATTCATTGCATTCATTATTTCATTATGGGGTCATTATGATGTTATAATATGCACCATATATTGATTCGGTATTTAATTTTCACTAAAAAATTGACTTTATTAGAAAATTATGAAAAATTATCTATTAAATAATATCATTGTGTTGATTCTAAAAATAATATATATATATATATATATATATATTTAAAAAATCTAAATATGTTAATATTTACTATTCAAATATTAATCCACATTTACTGAGAAATGATGGTTATTTCAATAATAACAATTTTTAAACAATTATAAAAATTAAATTTTACATCATAAAAAAATATTATCATTTATAAGAGTTAATTAATAGTGTATTTATATTAAAAAATAATTTATTTTGAGAAATTCATGAACTCATAAAAATTAATATCATAGATTAATTTGATTACTACACAAATATATAATTTTAGTTTTGTAGTATTATTAATAAGATTTATCAAACTCTTTAAATAATAATTTCTAATTTATGACAACAAGGATTGAATTTAAAATTTAATTAATTTAAAATAGAATATACGTATTGATACTATTATGGTTACCCATTTCATTTATTAAATTATTGTTATATTTATAACCATAATTATCCTACTTTAATTTTACTTTGACAATAATTATTGAAAATACTTACTAATCATATTGTCCAAAAACTAAGTTGAATTTATTAACTCACAACAATTATGATGATTATAGAAATTGTATCCACCTAATCAACGTAAATTCATAATGTTGAAATAAATTAATTTAATTTTAATCTTTTATGGAAGATGGAAATAAGTTTTCTAAAGAAATGCATTTTTCAAGGAAATACAGATTTTACTTAAACTATATGAATTATACTTTTATTTTCAATTCATGAAGATAAATATATAATATAAAATTTTAACTAATATAAATTATCATTATAGTTTATTAAAATTAATTATAATGGAAAAAAATTATTCATTTTAAAACAGTTTTCATAAAAATGCATTTTAAGCATAAAAATAATCTTTAACTAAAATCCAATATAAAGATGATTTAAATGTAATTAATTGGATTAAATGTAAATCTAGAAAAAAATTACATTGAAATAAAATATATATTTTATTTATACTTTTTATGTACTTAATTTAAGAAAATTAGTTTTCATTTTTACAAAAAATTTGTTTTTCACTATTCATTGAAAAATCCATATTTTGTAAAAAATCGCAAAAAACACACTAAGAAAATTTTAATATTATTTTTTAATAAATTAAGTTCATTTTTAAGTAATTTTCTTAATTTTAATTATAATATTTTCTCAAGATATGTAGTTTTTTTAAAAAATACATGTTTTTTATGAATAAAATTATTTTATGAGAAATTAATTGATTATGAACAAATTTAAGATGACTATGAAATTAATGAATATTTCTTATATTATTAAATATTATTCATTACAACTAATTTATTTTCTAGGTTAAAATAGTATTACTTAAACATACATTGTTCGTTTGGGTTCAGTGTTGCATATTTCAGACACTATCAAATATAATTATCTGTTTTAAAAATGGGTCCTAAAAATAATAACAATAATGAATTGTGATCAAAGTGGGTATAGAGAATCTAATTTCAAATTACATGTATTCTAATGATATGAAAATCTAAAATAATTAATATTTCATAATGATTTCAAATATCATATTCACATATCTCCCCTTATACACTATCATACCTCACTAGTTCTCTTTTGAGTAATAATCCAAAATACACGAGGAGTTCCACCAGATCCATGACATGAACCGATGCCTGAAAACCCCACCTATGTTATTATATTTTAATAATTCCCCTAAATCCATCCTCTGATTTTTTAGGGGCTACTTATTGGCCCCATGAAGGCTTAATACAAATATGAGAGGCGTTTCCCTTAGAATATTGGACAATAGATGAACCCCTAAGAGATAACAAAATATGAAACCACAAATGGTAACCACAATTTGAATAAATTTGAAAATATGAATGAATTAATTTTGTAATAATCTCAAGAAACATAATATAATATTAATGAAAAACCATGGAAACCCCAACTCCCAATAATCTATGATAAAAATTGGCCACATATATATAGAAGGTCGATCAGCACACCACGCTAAACAATATCCTGAGTGTAGATTTCAATTAACACCACTGATCTCACTATTTCATTCAAGAGATCACCAGATAACACCTTAATTACATTTTTAATATTCCCCTTCATGTATATCATCTTAAAAGATACAACACGTGTGAGAGTAAATCCTAAAATACCAAATGGGAAGAAACTGAAAACAAAAAAATAAAACATGTATGTATGTTGAATCACAAGAACGGTGGAACCATAAAAACAACAAACTCAAAATATGGAGAGAGAAAACCCAAGGGGGACATTTCTAATCCACCACTCAAGAAAAAAATTGTCTAATTTAAGAATTGACTTCTATGGATGACACTAAATAACCACTAATTCAATAGTATGGGCTCTACATGATAAAGATTTATCATCTTAATTGAATACACCACTATATTTGTAATCCCTGATGGAAAACTCCTCCGTGGAAATTATCCATAGGAGAAGATTCCTCTATGATTAAACATAACATTGAAGATCAAATTCATTAGTTTATATTAGTGAACCACCACTCCATACAAATACAACTCAAGGGTTATGTAAGTTTGATTCCATGATGAAGAGAAACACACTAAACCATGAACCTCACGTCACATAACCAGGTAAATGAACACATGTTTAAAAATCCATATAACAAAAGATAGACATCACACCATGACACATAAATAAAGTCCCAACATTAATGGAATTATACCATAACATTCAACAAAAGCATCCTATTTACTTATAAAACATTTAACTGAAGATACTAACCATGATCCAAGGGAATGATACTGGAGGGGAAAAAACTATTTTACCAATATAACACCCACAATATAAGGCTTGGATCCAGGAAACACCTAATGGGAAAATATATGCTAATCGAAGAGAAAGACTTGCACCCAATTTCATAGATCTACCAAGGGAACACACCATTGGGTGGATCAATGAATTATAATCTCTAGAAAATATTTAGTACCCAAATAATTCATGAATTCCATCCTTCATCCAACCTAAACCACTAAATTGATAATAGTCATGGGGAAACCAAGAACTCATCAGAGTATTCAATGTGATCAAAGAAGGTACTAACATATATTATGACACTATTTCTGCCCCATATCATATATACATTGTATAAAATTACTTCTCAACTGAATTATGGGGTCCCACAACATGATGAATGACATGGATAACAAATTAGTTTTTTTATATTTGAGGAATATGTCCACATGTTCTTTAAGAGGGACCTATGATAAAATATATCCTAGAATGAAGGAATAATAAACCATAAAACATGGGGATTATTTACTCCATCAATCGTTAATGGAAAACCTATCCATTTCGCTTATCATAATTCTAGAAACGTATCAACTCCACTCCACTCATCCCACACAGTCATCGATGATGATATGGAAGACAGTAAATTCCTATCGTACAAAAGAAGACTCGTCATGAATAATGATAAAAATAAGGGTTGAATGACTACATCCACTATCAATTTAAAACATGTTTCATGTACTGAACTTATCAATGGGTTGAATAAAGAGGATGAAATTTTTTCATCTTATCCATGTTCATATCCAAGACCCATTGATAACCGTGTTTAGTGGATAAAATTAATAAAAAATATATCAATCTCATGCATCCATGTATTATAACCCTCTTAGATTATCCACCTTCAATAATAAATTAGAGGTTAACAAACATAAAAACACATAAGGGTCAAAAATCCCCAAAAACAAGTTTATTCCAAAGGCTTCACTATTTTCGTAAATGCAATTTATCAACTTAAGAATCTATTTATCAACACCATTGTGATAAAATAAATTATGATATACTAACTGAAATGATAATGAACACTAAATTATTAGAAACCCCATTATTTCATTAAATGTGAAACAATCCATCAAAAATTCATATTTATTTATAGAAATACATCTCTAATTTAATGAACCAACCTGGATCAACCCTGAATCAATTATACAATCCCGCTTGTGATAAGGCCTAAGAGGTATTATTGATACACGAATGATGGAATCTATTTTTGGTCTTCAATAATAATAATTTGGGAACAATTGAGACCATAAGAAAAATCAAAATAAACAATTACAAACTATAAAATAAAAAGAAACACAAAATCAGAGTGAGAATAAATTGATACATGTACATGGGTCACCTACTGTAACACCCCGAGCTTCCACGATACGCTTCTCATTGAATAATGCAATAGCCTGCATTGTATGCAACTTCGAGTTCTAAAACACCATAACTAATCAAACTAGCCGTTATGAATAGTAATACCTACTTTTTGAAATTATATATATTTTATATTTGAAAATGGACTTCATTTTTGGATTCGGAATATCGAATTTAGCCTAAGGTAAAATTTTGGTACATTTCGGATAACTTTCATATTTTGATGAATAGTGAAAATTACTAAATTTTAATTAAAAACAACTTTTTTAATCAAATTAATTACTAGTGATAAATTATGAATTTGAGTGGTTTTAAAGTATATTTAGAATATATTTTTACCATTTAATATAATTTTGGTCATTGGACATAATTTTACAATTAAACCGAACATAAACAAGTGTCAATCTTTTGATAGTTATTATCTCTTAAAAACACGCTTTTTGTTTTAACAGCGGGAATTAATTTTAAATTAATTTCTGCCACTTCTGTGTTTTGAATTTAGAAAAATGGATTCCATATTTGGAATCAGGATGTTCAAATTGTGTAAATAGGTAACTTTTATTTTTAGACATTTTGAATAATTACTGCGGTAAATATTTTATTTACCATGGTTAAGGGTAAATCCGGTAAATAAGGGTTAAAAAATAATATTATAATAATACAAAATTACCCTGAAATGTGTCTTAACCCTATTGGTTGATACATGGTCGACCATGGGCATCTTTGGGTCAATTTTGGGACCCCATTGATCCACTTGTAAGTGATAATGACACATTATATTAATAAAGTTAAAATAAAAATAAAAATGGCATAAGCTTACATCTTTTAGAAGAACAATTTTTACATAGGGTTATACATGTTGGATTTTCGATTATAAATATTCATTAGAAAGATAAAAAGATTTCCTACATAATGATATTTTATTTATAATTTTTAGACATTGAATAATATATTTTATTTATGACACAACGATGAGGCAGTAATTACTATAATAGTGAACAAATAACATAATTGATATTATAAATACCCAAATAAATATAATATGAAACTTTTAATGAATTAAAATAATTTTATAAGATAATATGATATATTAGGATTGATTTAATTGACTTTTTTCGAAGTAATCAATCTGTTATGAGTTTCACAAAAATCAACTATTGAATAGTGTCAAAATTGACATAAAAGAGTTTTTAAAACAAATATTATATTATTAATTGATATTAAATTCCTAAAAATCTAATGTTCGGCCAAGAGACTTATATAAGGATAGGTTCATCATTAATGGACCACTTGGGGGTCGCTTGGATGTATATAGTAAGTTTATTAATCATATTATATAAAAATAAAAAGAGACATTGTAAAAGTGAAACTAATTAACTTAGAGTTAATACTTAAAGATAAGGTTAATATAAGTACCCAAACCTGTCTAAATTCTATTGGTTGAGTGGTTTTCGACCTATCCCCACCTTAACCTTTGAATAATCAACTTTGGAGCCTTTAGAAACCGAATATGAATTTATTATAAATTAATATTTCTATCTTTTCCAAAGGTGCCCCTCACCCCTCTTATAAAAGGGCACTCCTCCTTCTCATTTCTTCACACCTTCAAAGCCTTTTGGCTCGGCCAAACTCTGCCCAAATACTCTCCCAACATCCCTCACTACAACCTAGAGGCCTTAGTTTGATCAGAAAGCCAACCTAAGGAGCCCTTTTGATCAAATCAAAAAGAAGAACCCGAAGAAGAGGTAATGATTTCACCACCCTTCTCCAAGTTCAATTCTTCTTCCACTTCTTCTTCCGTTGTTCTTACCATTCTAAAATAATAACTCCAGTATCTCATATATACTGTGATGTTATTATAAATATGGTACAATCATATTCAGTATTCTATCCACCCTTTGAATAACATGTCACCATACGTGCGTACGTACGGCTTACCGTCTCCACGTCGTGGTGTAATTGTTATTCAATATAATATTATTTGGATGGGTATAATAATGATGTGTAACTCATGTAAATAATAAATATAACATGTTAATGATTCTGTATATATGATATACCATCCATTTATATATTATTTTAATATCAAAAGAATGATATTGTCGCTCGTGCGTACGTACGGACTACCGTCTCCACGAACGCGATGAGATTCATTCTCCATCGTATCCATTCAAGTATAATTATCATTTGATGATTTAAAAATGATGTTTAAGGACTGGATATCATTCTGGATATGAATAAGATACAACAACCATGGCTTATGTAACAAAACATATAAAAGAAAATGAGTAAGTTAACTCCCGAAACGACAATAATTCTAAGATATTATTAACAAATCAATGTTAAAAGATCATATATGATATCATATTAATATATATGATTCTTGTATAATTTAATAACAACTATTTCACCATTATACAGGAGGTTAACCTACCCCAACCAAGGAAAAGTACAAGGTAAGGGTTATTTCACAATCTCTTCATTATCCGAGGTTGTTTATACGTAATAATCTACTGGGATTTCTTTATCATCCACATCCATGTTTATTCGAAATGTATTTCAAAACATATTTATTATTTACGAGAATATGGGTTAAATTCATTTATACCCTTGTTTGACTTTTTGTAAGAAGTTTATAAAGGAATCTTTCCGTCGTTTTCAAAACAAGGCCCTTTTTAACCTTTTCGACAGAATTAAGGTAAGAATGTTTTTTTTAACTTATACGGCGAGTGCGGTTATTTTCTGCCGTTATAAAATCGTCAAAGCTTTCCTTACAAGCTTATAAGAATATTTTCAAGAAAATGTTTTATTTTATATGGCTCTTAAATGATTTCAAAAATAGAAAGAGATATTTCTCTAAAAAGTGTTTTGATTTCATCTATGTCAACATCCTTTAATGGATTTTACGCTTATTTGAAGTTGATTTATTATAATACAAAACTTCTATATTGTATTGAAGGTTTTGTGATATGTTTGACTGTAGATGTGCTATTTTATACCATTCATAGTTTATGGTGAAACTATTGACATTTCGTATGCTAGTTTTAATCTGAATGTTTATGTTATATTTCAAACTTTCCTTCAGATGAATGTGCTAAACAAGTATGTTCCGGGTTGGGGACCGGTAAAAGTAAGCCCTCCAGGTTGGGGACTGGTTAAAGTAAGCCCTCCAGGTTAGGGACTGGTAAAAGTATGCCCTCCGGGTTGGTGTCCGGTTATTAGAGGCACTCCGGGTTGGTGTCCGGTTATTAGAGGCACTCCGGGTTGGTGTCCGGTTATTAGAGGCACTCCGGGTTGGGTTCCGGTTAGAAGTAACCCCTAGGTCTTGGGATGAGGCCTAGACAAAGAAATTAACGTTTAGCATTATGCATTCCAACATTATGAAAGTGGTTATTGATTTTTGCATGTGATTATTCGATTAGTAGAATATCCATGTGAATAATTAAATGGCATTATTTCATTTTATTTATGCCATACCATGTTGAAAGTTCATATTTAAAAGGCTTTTGTTTTAGTTATACATTGCCTTAAATGTTTATTCTTTCCGCTATATTGTTATCCTTACTGGGCATTTGAGCTCACCCCTTTTTATGTTTTATTTTTCCCAGGATGTGAAGAAGTAAGTTATGAATGACCTGCAGGGATTTTATGAGGGGATAATAGTGTGGTCTATTGAGACATTATGTTGTTGTAGTAGTTTTTCATTTTATAATGTAATGTAAAACTTATGAATATATCTGGCATTTTCCAAGGATACTAAACCAATCGGTCTTTCTAGATTTGATCTTTCTTATGATCATGCCAATGTTATGTAATAATGAACCGACTCTGGGTAGCTGGGGTCGGGGCGTTACAGTTGGTATCAGAGGAAGTTTAGTACAATCCTTGGAAGCTAGATTTAGATAAACTCTGATTAGAGCACGTAGACCTAAGATGAACTTTGAGGATTAGTATAGAAGAACTTCCTAGAATTTTGGTATTGTAGAGATTTTGTGAGTTTTTCGAGCAATACATCCCTGTCTGGATACGAGCAGGTAGAGACAGCTCTGGCACAGATGTACCTAGGGGTAAAACCCGAAAACACTGCTTTGAGCTAGACTCGAACGGGAACTGGTGCACGACAACGGGCCTTGCTGCACTCTTGGTTACGACACTCCCGGGGGATATGCTTAGGATAACTCTCACTATCTTTACAAATCATTATGAAGGGTTTATGAGTATATACTTCCTCAAAGAAAACATTTTTATGATTATGGATTATATCTATAAATAGTTCAATTTATGCTAAGTGTTTTATAAGTATGGGATTATGTATTTTGATTCATAAACTGATCTAGTTTATGGCATTGTTTAGAAATGGCGCCTAGTGGAAGAAATGGAAACCGTATCAATGCACGCACTCCATGTAGGGATTTCCCTCCTGCTCAAGATAATTATAGTGGGGCTGGTGATGAAACTGGTGCTGATCAGCTAATCACCATACTGGGACAACTTACTCAGGTTATGAATAATAACCTTACCCGTATGGAGCACCCTGATCCGCAGCGTGGAGGATCAATGTTAGATCGATTCATGAGGCAACAACCACCAACATTCAATGGGAATACAAATCCCTTAGTAGCTGAGAAATGGATATTTTCCCTAGAGAAAATATTTCAGGCTTTGGGGAGCAGTGAAAGGGAAAAAGTTATCATGGCAGTTTACCGCCTCACTGGAGATGCTGATCAATGGTGGTCATTGATTCAAAATACGAAAGAAGATGATAAAGTATCAAATATGGAATGGAGGGAGTTCAAAGATCTGTTTTTAGAAAAATACTTCCCTCGCGACCATCGAGCAGATATGGAAAGGCAATTTCTATGTCTGAGACAGAAAGAGGATGAGAATGTCGCAAAGTATGAGGCTAACTTTACAAGGTTAGCAAGGTATGCCGGAGATTATATTCGCAACCCAGGAAGTAAGATTGATCGTTTCTTTGATGGGTTAAAACCATTTCTCCGTCGAGCTTTGGTATCACAATCCTTCTCATCATACGAAGATATTGTCTCGTGTGCTATCAAGACAGAAAAGGAATTCTCTAAGTCTTATGACAACAAAGTAAAGCAAGAGAAGAAGAGAACAGTGGAACAAGAGACAGATAAAGAGAAAAAGGGAAAGAAGGATTTTCCATTATGTGATAATTCTGGGAAGAATCACCCTGGTACTTGCCTAAAAGGAATGGGAGTTTGTTATAAATGTGGAGAAAAGGGTCACCAGGCTCGTGATTGCAAGGGAAAGAAAGAGGCTATCAAAGTGGAATGCTACAATTGTAGAGAAATGGGTCATTATGCAAATGAATGTCCTAAGCGTCAGGGAAACTTACCTCAGAAAAGGCCAAGGGATCAAGGCCAATCTTATGCTGTGACTACAGTTGAAGCGGAATAATTAATGTATTGGTTCTTTTGGACTCAAGGATTATATTCTGGTTATAAGAATAATGTGATATATATATGGATTGTACTACAGTACTTGTTGATTTCAGTAAGGTTTTAAAATGATGAAGGTAATTATATTTTTAGTATGTGACAATAAGAGAAACTTTACTTCGTTTGGGGAATCTGATAAATTGATTTTGGAATTAAGAAACCTTTTAGAGAAAGTCTGGACAGAGGTATTTTGGATAACTAGAAAGGTTGGAGTGGATTAAGTTGATCTTTGGATAGTATTGTTTAAGGTGAAAAAATTTATGAAGATTATTTTTGGAAAATTATAATACTATAGTTTTAGGAAAAGGACAACCTGTAGGGTGGGGCATAACCCGTCGCGTCGGACAAAGTTGCAGGAATCGAACCCACAACCATAGTGCGACAGGCCTTTATTTCCTACCACTAGCCTACAGGGAGTCCCTGGTTATTAAAAAATAGTTGTCCTATTATAAATGGTTTGTGGTAAAAATTTATTAATGAAAGTCTACATGATAAGTAAGTATATTTCCTCACATTCTTAGTAAATCTCTTAAATAATTTCCTCACCTCTATGAAAGTTTACTTAAAACAAAAACGTTGTCGATTAACTTTTCCAACTGGGGATTCAATGAATGTTTAACCAATCACAAGTTTGTGATTTTCTTATTGTTAACTTTCTCCTAATCCTGTTTTCTAGAACTCTTCATCAGACCATGCTAGTTTGTTTTTCCTCCATATCCATATTTTTATAGAACCCTAGTATGGGCTATCTCGGATGACCTTTGTACTTCTCTTTCTTTCTTTTAATGTTAAATTTTTATTAATCTTATTTCCGATGTGGGTTTTCCACAAAGGTATTTTCTATTTACAACCTTTTATTTTCAAAGAAAAATTTCAAATTGCGAGGACGCAATTTATTGAAGGAGGGGAGAATGTAACACCCCGAGCTTCCACGATACGCTTCTCATTGAATAATGCAATAGCCTGCATTGTATGCAACTTCGAGTTCTAAAACACCATAACTAATCAAACTAGCCGTTATGAATAGTAATACCTACTTTTCAAGATTATATATATTTTATATTTGAAAATGGACTTCATTTTTTGATTCGGAATATCGAATTTAGCCTATGGTGAAATTTTGGTACATTTCGGATAACTTTCATATTTTGATGAATAGTGAAAATTACTAAATTTTAATTAAAAACAACTTTTTTAATCAAATTAATTACTAGTGATAAATTATGAATTTGAGTGGTTTTAAAGTATATTTAGAATATATTTTTACCATTTAATATAATTTTGGTCATTGGACATAATTTTACAATTAAACCGAACATAAACAAGTGTCAATCTTTTGATAGTTATTATCTCTTAAAAACACGCTTTTTGTTTTAACAGCGGGAATTAATTTTAAATTAATTTCTGCCACTTCTGTGTTTTGAATTTAGAAAAATGGATTCCATATTTGGAATCAGGATGTTCAAATTGTGTAAATAGGTAACTTTTATTTTTAGACATTTTGAATAATTACTGCGGTAAATATTTTATTTACCATGGTTAAGGGTAAATCCGGTAAATAAGGGTTAAAAAATAATATTATAATAATACAAAATTACCCTAAAACGTGTCTTAACCCTATTGGTTGATACATGGTCGACCATGGGCATCTTTGGGTCAATTTTGGGACCCCATTGATCCACTTGTAAGTGATAATGACACATTATATTAATAAAGTTAAAATAAAAATAAAAATGGCATAAGCTTACATCTTTTAGAAGAACAATTTTTACATAGGGTTATACATGTTGGATTTTCGATTATAAATATTCATTAGAAAGATAAAAAGATTTCTTACATAATGATATTTTATTTATAATTTTTAGACATTAAATAATTTATTTTATTTATGACACAACAACGAGGCAGTAATTACTATAATAGTGAACAAATAACATAATTGATATTATAAATACCCAAATAAATATAATATGAAACTTTTAATGAATTAAACTAATTTTATAAGATAATATGACATATTAGGATTGATTTAATTGACTTTGTTCTAAGTAATCAATCTGTTATGAGTTTCACAAAAATCAACTATTGAATAGTGTCAAAATTGACATAAAAGAGTTTTTAAAACAAATATTATATTATTAATTGATATTAAATTCCTAAAAATCTAATTTTCGGCCAAGAGACTTATATAAGGATAGGTTCATCATTAATGGACCACTTGGGGGTCGCTTGGATGTATATAGTAATTTTATTAATCATATTATATAAAAATAAAAAGAGACATTGTAAAAGTGAAACTAATTAACTTAGAGTTAATACTTAAAGATAAGGTTAATATAAGTACCCAAACCTGTCTAAATTCTATTGGTTGAGTGGTTTTCGACCTATCCCCACCTTAACTTTTGAATAATCAACTTTGGAGCCTTTAGAAACCGAATATGAATTTATTATAAATTAATATTTCTATCTTTTCCAAAGGTGCCCCTCACCCCTCTTATAAAAGGGCACTCCTCCTTCTCATTTCTTCACACCTTCAAAGCCTTTTGGCTCGGCCAAACTCTGCCCAAATACTCTCCCAACATCCCTCACTACAACCTAGAGGCCTTAGGTTGATCAGAAAGCCAACCTAAGGAGCCCTTTTGATCAAATCAAAAGGAAGAACCCGAAGAAGAGGTAATGATTTCACCACCCTTCTCCAAGTTCAATTCTTCTTCCACTTCTTCTTCCGTTGTTCTTACCATTCTAAAATAATAACTCCAGTATCTCATATATACTGTGATGTTATTATAAATATGGTACAATCATATTCAGTATTCTATCCACCCTTTGAATAACATGTCACCATACGTGCGTACGTACGGCTTACCGTCTCCACGTCGTGGTGTAATTGTTATTCAATATAATATTATTTGGATGGGTATAATAATGATGTGTAACTCATGTAAATAATAAATATAACATGTTAATGATTCTGTATATATGATATACCATCCATTTATATATTATTTTAATATCAAAAGAATGATATTGTCGCTCGTGCGTACGTACGGACTACCGTCTCCACGAACGCGATGAGATTCATTCTCCATCGTATCCATTCAAGTATAATTATCATTTTATGATTTAAAAATGATGTTTAAGGACTGGATATCATTATGGATATGAAAAAGATACAACAACCATGGCTTATGTAACAAAACATATAAAAGAAAATGAGTAAGTTAACTCCCGAAACGACAATAATTCTAAGATATTATTAACAAATCAATGTTAAAAGATCATATATGATATCATATTAATATATATGATTCATGTATAATTTAATAACAACTATTTCACCATTATACAGGAGGTTAACCTACCCCAACCAAGGAAAAGTAAAAGGTAAGGGTTATTTCACAATCTCTTCATTATCCGAGGTTGTTTATACGTAATAATCTACTGGGATTTCTTTATCATCCACATCCATGTTTCTTCGAAATGTATTTCAAAACATATTTATTATTTACGAGAATATGGGTTAAATTCATTTATACCCTTGTTTGACTTTTTGTAAGAGGTTTATAAAGGAATCTTTCCGTCGTTTTCAAAACAAGGCCCTTTTTAACCTTTTCGACAGAATTAAGGTAAGAATGTTTTTTTTAACTTATACGGCGAGTGCGGTTATTTTCTGCCGTTATAAAATCGTCAAAGCTTTCCTTACAAGCTTATAAGAATATTTTCAAGAAAATGTTTTATTTTATATGGCTCTTAAATGATTTCAAAAATAGAAAGAGATATTTCTCTAAAAAGTGTTTTGATTTCATCTATGTCAACATCCTTTAATGGATTTTACGCTTATTTGAAGTTGATTTATTATAATACAAAACTTCTATATTGTATTGAAGGTTTTGTGATATGTTTGACTGTAGATGTGCTATTTTATACCATTCATAGTTTATGGTGAAACTATTGACATTTCGTATGCTAGTTTTAATCCGAATGTTTATGTTATATTTCAAACTTTCCTTCAGATGAATGTGCTAAACAAGTATGTTCCGGGTTGGGGACCGGTAAAAGTAAGCCCTCTAGGTTGGGGACTGGTTAAAGTAAGCCCTCCAGGTTAGGGACTGGTAAAAGTATGCCCTCCGGGTTGGTGTCCGGTTATTAGAGGCACTCCGGGTTGGTGTCCGGTTATTAGAGGCACTCCGGGTTGGTGTCCGGTTATTAGAGGCACTCCGGGTTGGGTTCCGGTTAGAAGTAACCCCTAGGTCTTGGGATGAGGCCTAGACAAAGAAATTAATGTTTAGCATTATGCATTCCAACATTATGAAAGTGGTTATTGATTTTTGCATGTGATTATTCGATTAGTAGAATATCCATGTGAATAATTAAATGGCATTATTTTATTTTATTTATGCCATACCATGTTGAAAGTTCATATTTAAAAGGCTTTTGTTTTAGTTATACATTGCCTTAAATGTTTATTCTTTCCGCTATATTGTTATCCTTACTGGGCATTTGAGCTCACCCCTTTTTATGTTTTATTTTTCCCAGGATGTGAAGAAGTAAGTTATGAATGACCTGCAGGGATTTTATGAGGGGATAATAGTGTGGTCTATTGAGACATTATGTTGTTGTAGTAGTTTTTCATTTTATAATGTAATGTAAAACTTATGAATATATCTGGCATTTTCCAAGGCTACTAAACCAATCGGTCTTTCGAGATTTGATCGTTCTTATGATCATGCCAATGTTATGTAATAATGCACCGACTCTGGGTAGCTGGGGTCGGGGCGTTACACCTACAACCATAAGATCAAACATTATCGATGAGAAAACGAGATTAAAAAGTATCACAAAAAATCTAAAAATAGAAATAATGAAATATTCATGAGTACTGAGACATATTAATAATTACTGATTAAACTGTTATGTATTCCATATGATAAAAATTATAACAAACATTACAGTATAAAAATAATATATAATAAAAATAAGTTTTTCCATTATTTTCAACTTATAGTATCAATTTTTCATTATCCATGAAAACTATTCCCTTTGTACACCATTTTCAATATAGTTTCTATAAATTCAAGTACATCTTTGAATGAAATAAAATCAATTAATATTAAAACACGATTTTCCTAAATAACGAAGCAATCATGTTACAATTGTCATGGGAATCACATCACAAACACCATGGGAATTCCCTACATACATGGATTAGTGGGGACCTATGATCCAAGAACGTTAGTGACGTGGTATATAATCTATAACCCATAGGGTAATCATGAACTATCAAATATTAGGGATTCAATAAAATCTTATATGGTTCTCCTATCATTATCAATTTTTTAGTTAGTATTGTAGCATTAGTCATGCTTGGGTGAACCAAACCCCATTTCTATCGATCTATCTAGCATACTAGGCCTTCACTTACATATTGTTACATGGGATACCCATGATCTTATCCCATTAAAAATATAAAATTAAATTCCATTCCACACAATCACTACATCATTACATAAATCAAACCTTGACAAGAAACCATTTAAAAATGAATATCACCATTTTACCACAAATTTACACCAAACCCCATTCATATTTCTAGTCAAACCGAAACATCAAATTTATTGTATCTAAATCATACATTAACACATTTTCATTAAAATTATATTTCAAAACTACATTACACAAACAAAACATCTTTGGAAATACTCATCACAGACCCAAACCCATTTTGGAAACCAAATTTAAACATTTAAAATGTTAAACGTAAAAAAAATTATAGAATAATAATTTAATGAAGAATAAACATGCCAAAACATGAAGGTAAACATAAAAAATAAAGAAATTTCCAACCCCACAAATAAAAATCACTTTTAATAGTATATATAGACCATTTATCATTAAAAACCCATTTTGGAAACCAAATTTACATATTTAAAATGTTAAACATAAAAAAATCATAGAAGAATATTTTAATGAAGAATAAACATGCCAAAACATGAAGGTAAACATAAAAAATAAAGAAATTTCCAACCCCAAGAATCAAAATCACTTTTCAGAGGATATATAGACCATTTATCATTAAAAACCCATTTTAAAACCCTAAAAAATTTGGTAATTCATGATAAAGGCCATGGAATAGAGAATCTACTATAGACACAAGGAACACTACTTTAGATGACGATAACTCAAATATTGCTTATTTTACTTGCACATATATTCACCTTCACTTTTATGAATTGAAACATATCCCCTATGCACATATTTTTATGTCTAAATATGTAGTAGGGGATCCTTAAATATATTTTTATTCTTTCTCAGACCCCTTTACACTTACTCCCACATTCATATTTATATCCGCATATAAGATCACCCAACCCAATTATATATATTCATCCTTCCATGTGTTAATATATATAAAGGATAACATATATATGTGTATTCATACATATTCATACAAACGAAGTTCAAACAATGGTCCCCCAAAACTAAAATAACATTTTTCAAACACACTGTAAAAAAATTCAGGAAACTCAAAATCACAAAACCACTAATTTAAAATTGAATAAAGGTAATAAGTTAAATAACCTTTACCTAGAAACTATAGTAGAACTCACTTCCATTTAATTCAGAAAACCAATATCACCTCAAAAAAATTTAAGGAATCCTATAAGAGAAACAGAAACCAATCATCATAAAAAAACCATTAAAATCAGATCATTTAAAACCCCTTGGGTTCGATAGACCTCACTATGTATAAAAGGAATAGAGAAATGGAAAAATAAAGTGGTTGAGATGATGAAACGCTTATCAGAGTAGATCTCAAACATGATGGAGGGATTGGATCAGAGCAGCGAGTAGTTGGGGAGTCCCTCTAGGGTGGTGTCATGTAGGGAAGAGGGGGGAGAGGGTTTCGTCCTGTTAGGGGGGAATTGAAAAAAGGTGGAGACCCTTAAAGGGTTTTAATAAAAATAATTAATAAATAAAATTATTTTATTATTATTATTATTATTATTATTATTATTATTATTAAACCTATTTATTATATATATATATATATTAAACATGAAACGATTCACAATTTAGGTGTACAGTTTAGCAAACCATGTTATCCCCACTAGAAAAGCACAAGGCACCTTCATGGTTACACCTATGAGGATGAATATTTTGAGAAAACATAAAGAATACAAGAAAAAAGGTTATGTCAACTGACATACCCAACCCATATGGGCACCACAATGTTAATTCTAATTTTGAGTCCAAACCATGTAACCTCTAACAACCTTAACAACGAAAAAATATTTCCACCAACAACTATAATTCAAAACCACTAAAGTAAAAAAGATAGAATATGAAAAAAAAAATATGAAATATTAATCAACCACCGGGTTGTGGTGTTTCAATTCTCAACACCATGAAACATTCTACCCATAGAATGCCCCAAAAGACTCTATAGATCAAGGAACATGGTATGAATGTAATGATAATTAATTAAAATACTCTTCTATCAAAGGAATAGGAAACCAAATCCTCATTTCCAAGCACCACTAAACCTTGAAAAATGGGGATCCAAATAGATATACTAAAATTAAAAACTAGACCAAAACATGATTAATAATTCAGATAAGACACAATTATCACCAACTAGGCCTAGGACAATAAATCATCTTAGAACTCACTCAATGATCTGAGATGAATGAGGTTACCAAGACCATGAAAATAAGAAGGGACCCCCAAGGAGAAAACTGTTTGAAGGGAAAGCATAACCTTTTTCTCATATAAGATCAAATAAAATTGGTTATATGTACATTTACCACACATATTTACTACATGACTATGTTTATAGATTAACTATGAGACCAATGGCTGGTTCCCTGATGTCATAAAGTATATATTAACCCAGATTCGGGAAATTATAACCTATGAACAAGTATTCCTCTTCTAGGAACGCTGCTTACATAACTTCTTCATGACCAAGTTGACAAAAATACATCAAATTATTATATAAAATGTATTATAGTTCCCATTCCAAACACAATAGAAGTATATGAGTGTATGGTATTAGGAATAAGAAGGAAGAACTGATGGAGGAGACACCCTAGAAACATGTTATTTTGGTTCACCCTCCTCACCCAATGATGAACACATTATATTAACCCTTTGAAACTATACATCCATCTAATATAGTTGACATACTGTAACCCAAATTCTCTAGAAGATGGAGAAAACATCGTTCAAAAGTGAAAATGTTTCCCTTCAAATATAACAATAATATCTTACACCCTTGAACATTTAGAGTTCCCAAATAACTAAAAAACCCCAACTACTTCAAGATTCACCATAATCTCTATAAAACCTCAACCACTATGAAAAAAACAATCATACTAGGAAACTCTTCTCCACCACTCAACTACGAGTTTGGAAAAAACCAACAATCTGAAATGGCCCCAATGATTTTTTTGGAGATTTCTAGGTGGAATAAATTAATAGGAAACAAAAAATAAAAAAGAAAAACATCACAAAACAATTATATACACTTTAATCATAAATAAACAACCAAAACTCAAACATCATTTCAAACAAAAAGCACCACTAAAAAACCGAACACCACACAATGGAACCAAAATGATCTTTTTGAAACCACCACTATCCTTAAGAATTGTAAACAATTTCAAAACCAAAACCCATCTCAATATACTCTTTCAATTTCATCTCATATTTTACCAAAATTATTCCAACACTCCCATTTATCAAAATATTGTAATCCCCAATTTTATTAATTTTTTTTGAAATTGAATGAAGTTGTGGAAATCTATAACCCATCATTGGTATTCCAGGAAGCCTCACCTTTATATAAAAAACATTGAACTCACGAACACCTATACACACACCACCAGATATCCAATAACCTTGTAAATTTATATATGTGAGCATACATTGGAATAACTATGGCCAGAAAACAACAGTTCCATTTCCAAAAAAACAACCAACCCAGATTTGAATTTCACATCGATTTTTTGTGACACATCAAATAATTAATGTAAAAAATTTACAAATTACCCAAGAAGGATTCATTTCATATTTTTAAAAACTTCTCAAAACAGCTAAATAATTCTATAAATCATTCAATTTCAATAAAATACCATTTAAAAAATAATCCATTTTATTTTCAATGCATTCAAATGTTTCAAATTTTTTATGTTAAATATATAAAAATCAAGAATGATTCATTCAATCAAAGAACCTTTTAAAATCTAATAATACTCCACCAAACCAACATAGTACAACCATGAGATCAAGAGATAGAAAACTAGCACTGAATAGATCAAAAATCTGAAAATATCAAGAGAAAAAATTCTACAAACATCTTGGAAACACAATTTAGAAGACTCTGGGTCATTTAGGTCAGTAGAATGGTGGTCAACCATTGTAGTTTCGTGGAATAAACAATGTTTTATAGGCCATTTACAATAACCATGAACCCCTTTGAGTCCCTCTAAATACCAATTCTATCCTTTAGAATTTCTTAAACAACCCACAAAACCCATAAAACCAAAGAAACATGCTCAAATAAAAATCAAGAACCATGAAAATATTTAAGAATACAGCTATGATTTTGATTTAAGATCATCACAGACTACATTAGATGTTCATGTTAATTCAGAATAGATGGTGATAGAAAAATTAACTACTACTTCCTACCATAATTCTGAAAATTAAAGGTCCAAACTACCAAGAATCCCTAGAAGACTTGTCCAAAACTACTCTGATACCATTTTTTCATGCACTAACCCGATTCAACCCTAAAACGATTACCCAAGATAGCCTACGACAAGGCCTACAATGCGTTATTGATCCTCTTGTGAATGAAAATTGTCTCACGAATGACAAATACATAGATTGTAATTATTTATCCCATAAAAACTGATAAATAAATTATTATAAACTGAAAAATGAAACGAAATAAAAAAGAAGAATGAAATAAGTTATTACATGTACCATCATGTGACCTCTTGGGTCAGAAAAAATCATAGGATCTCAATTTCACTATGAGTGAAATAAATCATGAATCAGCACCAAATGATAAATATTGAAATATATATTTAGGATTTAGTATTCAAACATAGTAGGAAGTATTCAATTAAATATTCATTATGCCCTCCAAAAATAATAAAACCAAAACTTGACAGTTTTAATATAAGACATAATAAATATAATGTTTTCTATTATTATCAAATTCATGTAATAATTTCCCATTTTTTAAGAAACCCAATCCATTTTCACCATATTTAAATAATATTCTCTATGAATGATTCGATATTTGAAAATTAATTAAAAACAACATATATTAAAAAATGATTTTCATATTGGAATAAATATGCATGAAGTATCTAATGTGGAAATTAGATGACAAACACCATGGAAAATCCCTAATTAATGTTGTTAGTTGGGGCCTAATATCCTTGTACCTTAGATTCATAGAATATAAACCATATCCTACAATATCCTCATGCACAAGCTAGTAGAAATGAGTCAATAAAATGTTTTAGTGGTCTCTAATCCTCAAGAAATGTTCAGTTACGGTTTTCGGATAAATCCTTCTAGAGAGAACCGTTACTTTTCTCTATCGATCCATTTAAAATAATAGATATACTCTACACCCCCCACTAGTTACCCAAGTATCCCATGTTATTAACCCACTATTAATCAAAAATGAAATTCCACTAAACACAATAACCACATTATCAGAGGAATAAAAACTAAAAAATCTATGATTTAAGAAAGAAAAATAACCATTTATCCTAGAATTCATTCCAAAACCCATACACATTTCAAAAAACTTAAAAAATGAAATTTCTCATTTTTAAAATAACACATGAATTTATCTTCATTCAAATCAACATTATCAACTATATTATACACATAAATAAGATTTAGAAATACCCATCACACACCCAAATCATTTTTAAAAACTACTTTTAAGCATTTATAATATTTAACATTCTTAAAAAAATATTTAAACAATGTTTTAATAAAGAATACAAATGTCAAAAAATTAAGGTGGACATAAAAAATAAAGGAAATTAAAACACCAAGCATCTCCACCACATTTTATAGGATATATAAACTATTTAATAATAAAAACACTTTTTAGAACATTCATACAATTATGGAATTAAAATTAAAGACATGTACATGGAGAACCTTCATTATACTCATGAATTAATACTATAGAGGACGAAAACATTGATTTGTGTTTTTTCCGAATTTGTGTATATACAACTTAACTTATATAAAAGGAATCCAAGACCCAATGGTTATATTTTCATGGACAAATATGTACATGGGAATTGTTACTTCTTTTGGTATACATTCATATACCCCATTACACTTAGACAATTATACATATTCATATACACATATAAGCACACCTAGCCCAGTTATATATATGAAACCGAATGTGGATGAATATATATAAAGGGGGATCTTATATAGCTACATGCCTATATATACATACACATGGATATACTTGACAACGTGACCATAATTTATTGTAATGAGGTCTAACGTAGTGTAAAAAATTACTAAAAACTCAAAAAAAAATTCCCAAATTTAAAATCCACCAAAGCTAAAAATAGAAATGATACCTTACCTATAACTAAAAAACCATTTCTACCATTGATGGAAACTAATCCATATCAGCTGAATTGAGTCCTAAGAAGCCCACAAAAAGAAATAAACCATACCCACATGAGAAACCTAGAAAATATTTGAGCATTAAAGCACCCATAGGGCCCATTTTACCTCACAACGTAGTAATGGAATAAATGAATAGAAAAAGAAAACGGTGTATAAGATGAAATTCTTCCTAGAGTAGATTACACACATGAGGGACGAAGAAGAGAGATGCTGTGAGTTTTTGGGGAGAACCTCTAGGATGACATCATGTGAGAGGAAGAGGGGGGGGGGGTGGAATAAGGGGGATACCCTTAAGAATTTTAAAAAAAATATTTTAAAAAATAGTTATATTATTATTATTATTAAAAGAATTTTAGTTTATTTTTAATATTTTTTTTCAATAGGACACAGTGCTCTATTTTGGTTCATTGTTTACCAAATAATCCGAAAACCATGTTGTACCTATTACAAAATCAACCAAGACCTTCAGGTTTTCCCCTAATAGGTCAAACATTTCAACAAACCATGCATAATTTTTGAAAAGAAATGATTCTTTCAAATGATATACTCATCCCACATGAGTACTGCATGGTTACATATAACCATGGGGTCTAATAGTGAAACATCTAAAATCATCAAAAGAGGAAACATCATCCCTCCAACAATCGAAACTCAAACCCAGTCAATCACAAGATAGAAAACGGAAAAATATAAATAAAAAAATTGAGAAGAATCATGTGGGGGTGTGGAATCCAGGGTAACATATTTATGAAAAAAAATCAAATGAGGATGTACATGGGTATTACATTGTTTATATGGAATGAACACCAATTAACCTACTCTAGAAAATATACATCTACTTATATCATAAGTCACTCCAAGACAACAATGTTCTCAAAGGTATATATGGGTAGAAATACACATTGAATCCAATTATGACACTCAAAATAAAATCATTCCATCTAACCTCAAATAGTGTATAATAATTTATTCCTTGTTTCCCATGTAGGATTGGGTAGCACGTATTTGTGCACAACCCAGGTCAATCCCCCAAAATTTCATACCTAGAATTTCCATATGCAAAAAATTATATATAGACATTATCTCTCACATGTGAAACACCAACAAAGTATATGACATGTTTCCTTCGGAAAAATGATGTGTAGTTTCAAATTCAAAAATAATAACCTTTACAAACCACCGAATAATGCTTAAGACTCTATAATTTGATTGATATCCAAGAAATATAAAACCATTAAGTAGAAAAATAACTAAAATATAAACATAAAACAACCCCTTTAATAGAATTGATCCATATTTCATAAATAGAGATCCCTAACTTATGAGGGAACCTTGAGGCTTTATTTTATCACAGGTCTTATTATCATTTTAATCAATTTCATCCATATTTTTACATCCAATAACCTCTATTTATGAAATACACGACCACCTGTCTACCTTTTCACACATTTTTTTATCATCCAATGGAAAAGGGGATAATTTCCTGTCGATATGTACCTAAAAGTGAATGTAGATGGCCTAACTTTATTAAAACCTATGTTTAATATAAAATAAATTCCCATTAAAATGGGCGTACTCATGTCTTGGTAGCCTCAAAATGTTTATATTCTTATAAAGGAATCCCCACCCCATTCCAAATATAACAATGATGTTGAAATTAAAATGATAGAATTTGTTATATGGATATCATTATTTTACCCATGGGTATGAAAAAATATTATTTATTAAATATTAAATATCCTAAATAATTCTCCCAGCATGAAATCGCACCAAATTCCAGGACGAGGTAAATCATTATTTCAGAAAAAATTGAACCTCCACAAATTCCCCTGGTCATTTTTGATGGTGAAATTATCATTTTAACTCTAAAAAACATAGGGCCTTAAACATTGAAACGATTCATGACATCATCTAATAAAAAAACCTAAATCATTATATGCTCAGGATCATTTATTATTTTCTTTATAAAAAATGTAAACAATGACAATGTATCATTACAAATTCTTAAATCCAACATTATATAGAATATTTGGAGGCCACTGTATGAGTTTCTCCATTATATGCATTCATAATTACCTAAAGTGAAAAATGATACATCTCACATAGGAACACACCCTATTTCTATTAAAAATATCAAATATCAACCAATTATATGGAAGCCTATCATTTATGTGTAACTCACCTCTTATAAATATCACCATGTCATCGACTGCCAACCAATATCATTCTGAAATAGGATACCCATAAATTCCAACCTGATTAAATGATATGACCCTTTTATATCTATCAGTTATGGTTTACTTCACTATAAATCTCTTCTATGGTGGTTTCCTAATTTACACAATAAAAAAGGTGACACTAATAATATAAATAAAGAGACTATAAATTCCGATAAATATATTCGATTGAGTATGTAAAATTGAGTGTTTCACCGCAACACAAGTGTCTATCATAACATTTATAGAGCTTCAAATAGTTTCATGCACACCTATACTATATAACATTATTAATGAATAAAAAACAATCCTTATATCCTTCCCACTCTACTAGTAGTAGGTAAAACAATTGGGAATCACTAACCTATTTATGGTTCCTATCCTCTGTAGGTGAACTGATCTAAACACTTCAAAAACGATGATTAACATTTTTCAAAACATAAATACCATCAATCTTGGTCCTACAAAATTGTCTTCCATATACTTCTATACAAGGATGAAATAGGAAAACATTTAATAATACCCACCAAAACACCTAGATTATTGTTTATACAAGATATCCACAAACCAATCACCTCATTTTTCAAAATATTTGAACTTGCACTGACTATCCAAAAATTATATCTACTCATAACCAAACCCATGTATAAGGATATCATTAAGTTCTACACATGTGAAATTTTCCTAAAAAATAGAATACTAGAATAGAATAACATGTATGGATTATTGAAATTTTTTTGAGGCAATATATTTAAAAAATCACATCATGCATCCTCCTGAGCTCATCGATTATATCATTAAGGGAAATGTGCCATCATTTACTATATAATTGATTATATATTCGTATAAAAAATCATACTCTATAATTCCAATCTGACTACCTATTTAAATTTAAAACATCCCACAATGACATCCCCTAACAAAAACTTAGTCCTAGATTAGTATTTCATCTTGGGAAGCAGAATCACATGTTTGACCCTTCCATGAATGGATCAATAGAGTAATTTTCTTACAAAAATTAGCACACACCATTACAAAAATATGGGTGTATAAATTCAGAACAAGGGATTCTTAATAACATATTTTGTTGTTCTTATGTCCCCACTAGGATCTCCAAAAACTCCAACTATCAATAAAAATTCATGATGTAATTATTCACATGTACAAAAGAATATAAGCATCACATTAGATGGTCATAGATTTATTAAAATCATAACAGACACTTTAGAACACTAAAATGCATTAACAATAAAATAATATACACCTAAATGGTTATTACCCCTTATTTCCCAATTATTTTTTAGAAATTTTGTCTTTTTGATGGATTTTTTCCAACCATGAAGATGAATATACCATATAGCCAGGGCTCTAAAGAATGTCATCTAGCTCATCATACCCATCATCCTTAAAATAGAATGGTTTTTTAGGAACTAAAAACCTAGACAAAAAATCATCCACGGATACACTCACAACTTAGAGATCATGAAAAAATATTAAATATTTTCGATACACTCATCCATAAATAAAGTGTTTACAGACCCAAAACATTTCTAGTAGTAGTAAAACAATCAAGGGAGTACCAACCTCATCGATGGTCATCCAACACCACATAAAAATATTTATAATAAATCATGAAACTTACCTTATTGGGATAAAAAATAGAGTACCATAATTTACAAGAAGACACCTTATTTGAGGTATTACAAATGAAAGATAAAAATTCATACACCCTAGGTATATTTTAGGGGATAACTAAACCATTCTATAAAATTTTCCAAAAATAGAGGATCTCAAACCTCATTATATTGAGGATATACTGAATTTGTTCAAAATATATCCCTTATTAAAATACTATGAAGGATTCCAACCATAGTAGGAAATACCCAATCCTAGGTGAATACTAAACCCTGTGGGGAATCTCATAATAATATAATCTATTTCCATGGGGTGATTAATAATTTCACATAATAAAGATCCCCCCCTGAGGATATTGTGTGAATAATGGACCTATATAATCCATAGGTAAATGGTATTGACATTACTAAAATACATCTTAATCAACATGAACAAATACAATACCTAAATATAGTAAATGACAAATGCCTACCTTGATGTAACATATATTAAGGATGTTTATCCCCCAAGAATGCTCTGATTAACATTTCCAAGAATTAATACAATAACAATGGTTCTATATCAACATGAAACTAATCAACTTAGAATATCAAAATAGAATGAAATAAGGACCTAAAAATCCTTCCAATTATCTGGTTGCTCCCATCAATGATAGGAGACCGATTATAGCTCTCTATGAAAATTAATTGTAAGAGTAAAATAAACATCCTCATTGCATATCATCAGTATCAAAGTTTTAATTTCTTGATATGGAATTAACACAACCCATTATAGGATGCCTATAACTACGAATTACACATTGCTATAATATCTATAATAAATAAATCAAGATAATCAGATTATCCATGTCTTTTAATATGAATTCATTTTCCACCACACCCCAGCTTGGTTCCTTAATCTAATAACTAAACCTAATCACGATCAAGAATTATCACCTCACATTTTCCAAACCACAAGTCCGAGGAACCAATCTATAAATTTCATTCATATATTCAACCCAATTTCTTACCTCTCTAAAATGACATCACCCACTATTTCCCCAATGGGAAAGCGATGGGATACACATGCCACCAAAGACCACCTTTAATAGGCCAAGGGTGTGAGACTCTCCACAACAAGAAGTAATACATATATGAGAGGCCTTAAATAAAAAATATTATATTTAAGATAAATAACCCACTAATAAAAGAATTTAAAACCATAAAATATATACTGGAATATGTTAGATATATAATGTGTATTCGTATATTCAACATTCAACTAATTCAACAAAATGTAATTGACAGAAAAAAATGTGGAAAATAAAAATCCCAATTACTTGAGAAATAAAATGACACGATATATTTTAAATGGGGTCATTATGCCATGAAAAATATCATCATGATTGTCACTTGTAATGATCCTTATAATACTCACATGTACTATTTTTCTATGTAACTATGGCTTCAAAACACCATGTATGGTTAGTCCCCATGTTGTATTTTATTTACATAGAAACAACATGTGTGGGAAAAATCCCAACTTCATGTGTGTATAAATTTACCGAATATGATACCTAAAAACAAAAAGAAAATTTTAGATATAGTTTATCTAATAATAAGGGAAAAATCAAACCATCATCCAACTCAACTCGGGAAGAGTGAACACCTTGGGAAGAAATAATCAATCCATAAATCATGATTACCAACATCTAATCCCAATAGGGACTTCTATGTTTGACTCATAATACAACTCATTCTAATGAATTAGGTCTCAATGATTAGTGTCACTGTCTTATCAAGAAAAAACTACACTATCCATTATCCAAAATAGAAGGTAACCTAAATATCCATCAGCATCAAGGAACGACACTTCACATCTCACCCAAACAATAGATGTTGAACTCTATTGGTTAGTAATATGGGATCTTCACTCAATACCAATGCTAATTATGGGTATAGTAAAAAAGATTTCTTACAAAATGGGGAAAAATATACCATGTAATAAAAAACATCAATAAAGTCTCTAAATTTCCATTTCAAAGGCCTCTAAGCCCAGAATGGTTAGTAAATAAAGATCCCAAAATGAGGCCCCCTGTTAAAGAAAGAATTCCAAAACCATTAACCATTAGATTGAAACCCCCTCGAATCCCTTTAAAAGAGTATCCTAATACTGATCTGTAGAATATTTTCAAAAGGGAAAACACCTATTTCACTACTCTTTCCTAATTATTGAATCCATATATCCTAGACACACTCAAAGATGGAAATATCACCCCTAATAAGTTAATTATTCTTTCCAAATTACCATATAACCCTAAGGAATCTTAAGAGGGTGAATAGAGAACCCTATGCTATAGAAAACTCTTTTTACCATAACCATCATGTAATTCTAACCGTCTTAATCATAACTCCATTCAATCCATATCCATAATTGGGAATCTAACACTTTCCTGAATACGGAAAATCAATCAAGGAATGTGTTGAACCCTAGTATCACACCATCACTTCCACTAATAATATATTAATAGTATGCCACTACTCCAGAATTTTATTAGGGGTGGGGTCTCATGTACAATTAAAGTCCCAATTAAATGCTATTACCATACACAATTAAGAAATAATGTAACTTCAGAGGGATATGTGAGAAAACTTATCCATCCATAGAGGACCCACACCCAGTATCAATGGGGGTTAAATGACGCTATAAATCCAAAAGGGATGATATGGACCTTTTTTATTTCCACATTCCCAAAAGAAGTATCCATGTATAAACTATATACTAATAATATCACTCAGTAACTGACATCGATGTTCTGGTTAAATTGAACTCTGATAATACCCAATAAATGATAGACTATCCCTTATGGTCAAAACCATATTTGAAATGAAGATATGTTGAAACACCTACCTTATATAATAATGATATAAATAAGGTAAAATAATGATATGGAAAATACAACTGACTACCTCATCCCTGAAATCAATTTCATATTCATTAACTCTAACCCTGAGGTTCATGGGATAGTGGAGAATATTTCATAAGATGTTACTTCTAAAATCCGTAGATTACCCTATTAAGAAGAGGGAATTAGTTGTGAATATCTCAAAATACTATATGAGTGTCTCATAATCATTTTTGGATTTTCTATAATAAAAAACCCTTTAATGGGTACCAACCTCTAAAAAATGCGACGCACCCAAATCCCCAATGATGGGGAAATAACAATGGCTCCAACACTCTCATTCCATCTATTTATCACCTCTATAATTCATTATTTCTTTATCGAAGAATAATATCCATAGTGATCCCAAAATTAACTCTCCACAGGCAAGTAAAGAAGACGAGAACCCCATCATCACATTTCATATATAAATTTCCAAATAATGTGATATTATTTTTTCTAAATACATCTCCATGGTGATATAAAATGAAGAAAATCCTATGTGAAGGAACTAAATAATATGTACAGTGTGTACATGGTGTGTACAACCATATCTAACACTAATAATATGATATTAATAAATCTGGTATCACTTGAATAAATTCACAGGTTCTCAAAGGTATGCAACACATGTATGAATCATGGGATTTCAAGTCATGTACTCTAGATCCATTCATATCATGTAAACCAACATTTTCTGTACTATTATATTCGACATAGAACATGTAGAGTATCTGGATATATACATCACCAAACCTAATGTTGTTCATTCGAATGGTCCAACATGAAGTGTCCATATGAATAAAAAAATAGTTTAATCATATTCTCTAACCCTGGACACACCAAAAAATTACACTATGTGTGCTCTTGTGAATAAAAAACATGTATCTAGGAATTATAGATGTAGAACCCCTACATACCACTAAATATCATAGAACAATCCACCATTCAATATATATCCAGAATGCCTTCAAGAATTAGGAAGAATAATCCTAAAAAGAACTTTAAAATAACCGATTTCATAAAAGTGAGGACTATTTCAAAAATACCGATCCATACATCACGGTGTATCATCAAATATCTAATATTTTATTCCATTTATACTTAATAATTGATCACTACCCCGTGATCTGCATAACTGATCACCTCCATATGAGATTACATTGGTCCCCTAGGTCCATATTAGTCTTAGATTCATGAAATCATAAGGGAAAAGGTGATATTTTCTCCCTGCATTCCTCTAAGAGAATATATAAGAGTTATATGGTAATTAGAACCCTTATATAAAGTAAAATAAATAACCATTAAATGCGTGTGTCCTGGGTTCTATATCCAATATAGAGTTTATAGCTCAAATAGAAAAAACCCAATATTTAGAACTCAACTATTTAGTTTAAATTATATTTTAAGACTATATTCTTGAGATATTAGTGTTTTCACTCATGGGGTTAAATAATATTTAATCTTCATATATTAAATATCATGAATAATTCACCTATCTCAGAATCTCATAAAATTCAATCCCAATTGTAAAATAAATATTCTATAAACAAAAAAACAACTAAAAAAATACTTTTTATTTATTTTAAGGTAAAAAATTCCACTATAACATAAATTGGGATCAAGGATACCAAAATATAAAATGATCCAAGTCCCATACATGAGAAAAACATGGATCACTACACTCTATCCTAGGTATAACATGTCTCTTAGGTTTTGACCCTAAAATGATTATAATAATACAAAAATTAAAATTTAACCCTAATATAATAATTAAAAATCATCCCCATTAAAAAATTATATCTTCCAATGAATAATTATAATGTCATTGTTTCCCTAAATAGAAATTTTATTTGAATCGTTGGTGAAAAATTATACATTTCTCCCCAGAATCCTCCAACATTTTCCAAGATCCCACTAAATCATTACTCCATGTTTATAATTCCAACATAGAGATTACATATATAAAGATAACCTATTAAAATGAGTTATATTATATTTTCATTTCATGAAATCATAAAAAAACCATACTCTACATCGGATAAATAATAAAAAATTAGGTCATCTCTGATGAAACATACCCATTTTGTTTATATAATATTATTTGAGGTCATATTATACATCAACTACAAGAGTATGACCTTACAATAACCCATCCTTACCTTCAAGACATATTCAAATTACCTCTACATAATATTATATACATTAGTAAACTAACTTATTGACTGAACCCTGTCAAATAGTATTCTGAAATAAAAACTCTCGGAAATTAATTGCACACCACTATGATTATACCCCCCAAAAAAATATCCACCAATTTAATAATGCTAGTTATAATTTATGGAATTTAAATACTACCATTTATGTTTATGGTGAACTCTCATTCCATTAGTTAAACAATCTCATAGGGTCTAACCATTACCATGTTCATCAAATGGCTAATTAATAACTCATGTGTATTCATCCAATATATCTCACATACGTTCTATGACTTATCCCAAGTAAGTGAACACATATGACTTCTATAATTTATTAAAAATATATTGAGTACCATTATGGTCTCGCAAATTTATTATAAAAAATAAATAGCTACATATATTAACCCATTTAAACCAATTCATAAAATAAAGAAATGTTTTAAAATTATAAAATAGGTTCTCATGAAAAATTATGAAATAAGATATGTCATACATGGATTAAATTAATCAAGAGAACACATAGAAGAAAAAAATCAGTTCAAACATGGAACCACAACTATGATGTCAATAAAACCAAACTAGTTCCCAAAATATGCTTTATTTAATTTATTTGAAAATATATACTAGAGACACCTTTAAGAACAATAATAATTTTATAAAATCACATTCCAAAAATATTCATATATAATATCCATTTTATTTAATGTGTCAATCCAAAATGATTCCCTTTAAAATCCCACATTATGAAAAAACAAAATTCACTTCTGTAATATTAGGGAATAATCAACTAATCCTCCATAACATTCATAATATGGTATACAAGAGCTTATCAAACCAAGGTGTTGCCAAACAATGCATATAGAATAACTATGTGTCCTTTTTTTACCATTAGGCTGAAAAAAAGTTCAATATTTTATGGAATCATAAATTGTTACAAAAATAAAAAATATATTAAAATAATATCTTTATGATCTACAAACCTGTTATTAAAGAAATAATATTCTAAAGGATAAATATAATCAATAACTATAGGATACATTCCCCTCTATACAATAAAATTATATTATTAATCTTATTCTAACCATAACTGACTCTAGTATGAATATTTTTATTCAATAATTCATAAAATAACTTATTCAACTCATTAAAAATAAGATACCAATAAAAGTCTCAAATAGATGAATAGATAATAAATTAATTGATTATTGTTAGGTCTGATGAATCTCTCAACTAAATGATAAAAAACCAAGAACATAAACTATATAAATGATATCTAAAATAAATGAATCATAATGACCCAACTTAAATGATGTACTAGAACATTAATGAAAAACCACACTTAAATCATCCCACCAAAGTACATATAAAATATGAAGGAAACAATCCCAGAGAGATCAATAGAAGGAAAATAATTTTAAATATAAAAAATTTACATGGATAAAACAATCGTTTATTTTATGGTTGAATGATTCAACAGTTTAGTCCAACAAATGAAAGAAGATTAAGTGTCATGATTTCCAAAATAGAGACTCCATTCCAAAAAATATAGTAGATCCATATTATTTTAACTAGTACCACCACATTATGATGTTGATCGATAGTATATCCACATGGATACAAAATTCTTTATTCTCAGTCTGTCAAATTAAATATTTCATCTATGTTAACTATCATAACTAGTTTCAAGTGTGTACTTATAGAAATATTGTGAGTTTACCCTTACATATAAGCTGAAAACCAATTAAATATTCCCATTACTATAAAACCCTAGGGGAAATGAATTATGTAAAATGAAAAATAATTTTTTATGTATCAATAAAGAAAACATTACAAGATTCAATTGTTTCTCTACACTCCCACCATTAAATTTTTTAAGAAAAATTTTAATTCTCTACTTCTGACTATCTGCTTTGGTTATTCCTATATCTAAAATTCTATACTATTTGATTGGGAATCCATTATCACTAGGAATCCAAAAATTAGACATATAGAATATATCATTATATTAGAAATGAATATCAAGTAATCAAATTTATTTTAACATGTTTCATCCTAATAACCCAACAATTGAGAGTCATTTTATAACCATCAACACAAAGTCCCATGTTTCCATTACCAAGTATATTCTTTTTTGAAATTTTATTTTCATATCCATGGTTTCACCACAATACTTTTTATAATCCCACCTAAATTTATGAGTTTCACCACCCAATCAGGTCCCATGATTTATCTTTCATAATCATATTAATATAATTATGAACTTAAACTGCCTTCTATAGTTCAAATACTTTATCCAACAATAACTTTGGTATATAGGAATACTTCAAGTAAAACTATAATTCATAGTTTGAAAATTTTGATTGTTTCATAATTGTATCATACTTTTGAATCATATAAAAATATTTCAACATCTTCTAACATTCTAGGATCTTTGAAAATCCCCTTAATCTAAATAAAATTTCTCAATATTTTCATTAATGTAATGTATCATAATTAAATTTTTAGAGTGAAACTAAAAATTGAATTTTCCACATTATAATCAATTTTATTCATATGAATATGAACATATTATCTCTGGGGATCTATTAGGTATCTAATTCTATGCAAAAAATTTAAAACTACAAACCCATAAAATTATCCATCCTTTCAAAAATAGTTAGACATACTTTTGGAACCCTTGAGATACTGAAGGATCATATTTACCACTAAATTGTGATCTTTTTTGAGATTCCACAGGAATATAATAACAACTCATACCACTTAAAAAATATATGGTCAAATTTAAATAATGAATATATAATGATTTTTAACACTAAATCAAAAGTTACTTTTTAAATATACTTGTCAATATGTTACATCTCTAGTGTCATGTTCTTTTTCAATATTAAATGTTTATCTAGGGTATTGGTAATTAGTTTTACCTCAATCATCTCAATGTGTTGCATAAAATTATTCATATAATCAATTTGATCAAAGGAAAATGTTATAGACATTAAATCCCTCTTAATATGAATCCTCTAAATATATTGTTCTAAACCGTGATCATTTATCTTAGAATATATAGAAAATTTTTCATTCATCTCGACAATCCGTTACTAAATCATATTGGAAATAATAATTCCATTTAAAAAGATGAGTAATATGATGAAACATATATTTTCTTGCACCTTCTATTATGAAAATTATCAGCATTTACCTAGTTAAATATTAGTCGACCATAAAATCATTAATATTATGGTTCAACTACCTTTATAATTGAATCAATCCATAATGTATTTTCTTTTGATTGATCAAAATATCCTATTTTGGTTTATCCCAATAACATCTTAGATACTCTATCAAAATTTCTTCATTTATGTCTCTATAAGAAAATCAATCTTTACCCCTTACATGAGAAGGCCTAGACCAGCACTCAAATTCCTAGTGAAAAAAACATATTTTACATGCCATATTTTATACTATGTGATATGAAACAAGTTTAATTTATATAAATTTAACAAAATTTTCATAATTTAAACATTATATATCAAAAATACTCACACATCCCTTAAAATCCATTTTTTTTTATTTTTAGATATAAGCCATATAAAAATATAATTCCACATAATTGTAGAAAATTATTCATAATCACACCATATTAGACCTTCATCTAGACATATCATATGTTATACTTCTTTTAATAACCTAGGTAAGGAAAAATATAATGAATTTTTTAGTTCAAATACTCAAAAAGGTAAAATTTTTCCAAAAGTCATAACCTGTTTAAATAATAATAATTTGGGAAAATATGATCTTAGGAGAAATATATTATAATATTTATGAGAATGTTATATAGTTTTCCAAAAAATTATGATAAAATGGAATATAACCTAAAATCATAAAACATATAATATTCTGTAAAAGAGTAAAAATAATATTATTTAATCATTATCTATGTAAAATAATATATATATATATATAATTTGGTAATGTGACGTGTCATGGAAATGTAGGATACCATAAAAAAGAGAATATGAGTAGAATATGGAAAAATTGATTTGAAAATATAATATAGTGGATAGGTTATCATTTCATATTTCTTATAAGATACTATAGTATGCATAAAAACCAAATTACCACAACAAGGTCACATGTGAATTAGTACACGATTCTAAAATCATAAGAGAGTAGGATTCACTACATGATTCCCATAGTGGATAGATATTTGATACTCATTTATTATAAATGTTTAATGATATATGGAACATTAAAATGTTCATTATATAGTGATATAGGATCCCACCTATCACATTATAATCATTTTAAGTGTTCCACACGGAAGAAATAAATATGTTAATAAAACTAATATAATGAAATGTGGTTACAATAATTTTTTCTGAATGGGATAAAAAACATGACATAATGAATTCTAATGGTTTGTAAAAAAAATTAAATCACCAAAAAAATTATTTCAAAAATATTATATAAGATTATTAATAAAACATAAATCTATATTTGGTAGATAATTTTGACATAGATAGGAAAATAGAAGAAAAATCATAGAAAAATATTTGCGTAAACATTTATAACATTGTCATAAAAAATAAAAGTTATTGGTAATTTTCAAAGTTATTTTTGATATGATGACATGAATACATTTTCAAAAATAATTAATAATGGAATTTGATAATGGAAATTTGATATTAAATATTGGTAATTCCTCTATTGTGGAGTGGATGATATATTATAGTATCATGAAAAGTGAAACCTTTTTAATATTTTTCAATTTCATTATTAATATCCATATTATAATGTGAAAAATATTATTAAATTTTAAAATGGTTAAGGATAAAAATGAAGATTAAATGGGATGATTTATATTTTTTGTTTAAAAATAATATGTGAAAATATTTTTTGAAATGAATTATATGGGCATGGAAGAAAATTATATAATTATTGTGGATGTGAATTATTTTTTACAATGTTGTTTTTTATGACGAATGAATCCCATCAAAGAAGATACATTTAATTTGAAGATGTAAATTACCCAAAAAATATGGTGTAAATATGATATTATATAATCAATGAATATAAAATACAATATTATAATACTAGAGTCAGAGATAAATTAATATGACATAGATTCAAGAGTTGAGTAAAGAAAACCCCTTTCATTTTTCCTTACATACAAGAAAGTTATTTAACCATTGGAATAATAAAAATAAAAATCAAAATAACTTATTTAAGAATATTATTCATATTAATTATTGTTTAAAATGTTTTATTATAATAATGGCTATAATTATATTTCTCTTTCTTAGCAATTGATGGATATTTTTAGGGTCTCGGCTACTCAACTCCTTCATTATATTTGGTTTACACAGAATACAGTGATTCATGATAGATTTTCCTTCTCGGTCAGTGGGGTTTTATCAGCTATTATTGCTGACAAGTGCAATTTTAAAAATCTATGGATGAATTTTTCTTCAAAATAGTTCATTATTTGTCTGTTATGAATCGGATAGGTGTTAAGGTAAAATTCCGGCCTCTGCATGGTACTTTTTATATTCTTTGGAATGAATATCTTTTTGGTTGGTTAAAAGTTAATTCTGACAGTACTCTTTGAGGTAATCTAGGGATTTCTGGTTATGGATCTATTAAATAAATCATAAATGAGGTTTCCTTGGTTTTTTTCATGGTCCATTTGGATTTGCCTCTTCACTTGAGGAAGAAATGCTTGGAATTATTGTTTATGTGGATCAAGGTGTGAAGTTTGGTGGGGATAATTTATGGATCAAGAGTGATTCTTCTGTTGTTGTTTCTACTATAAGGATGGGTCTTTCTCACTTGTCCTAGAATCTAACTAATCATTGGATTAATTTTTTGGATACACTATTTTCCTTGATTCATATAATCACTCACATTTATAGGTAATATGATTATATTGCTGATGGCCTTGCAAATAAAGGTGTTAGTGGAGTTGACTTTGTTTGGTATGATCAAGTTCTTGATGATCTTTTTCCTTTTCATAAAAGGTATTGTGACAAGGCTCCCATTTTTATACTTCTGTAAGCTTTCTCTTATCTCTGTTTGAGGCTGATTTGTAGGGTTATTTTACATCTTAGAGTTTTGTTTTACTACTTTGGGGTATGTTTGTTTAGTTTAATTCTTTATTCTTCATTGGAGTGTTTTGTTTTCTTTGTTATTCTACAGGAACGAAGTTTCATGTCTATATTTCTCTATTAATTTCTACTCTAGTTTTCAAGGTGTATCTGTTGGATTGTATTTCTGTTTGTGTCTATGATGAGGCCTCTTGTGGTGATATACTTTATTTTTTCATGCTTCAACTTTTCTAATGGGATTATTCATATTTGTTTTTTCACAATTCAACTGTTCTTATTCTTGTTCTTTTTTTATTTTATTTTTCTTGTATGTAGTGGATTTTTTTATTGCATGGGATCTCCAGTCAGATTTTTTCAGGGCATGTGTGAGTATATGTGGTGGATGATTCCCTTCACACGGGGTCGCTGACGAGGCTGTATTTCTGTAACTGGATCTTTTCTGGTTTAAATCAGTAGGCCTCCCCTTTTTGCAGTTCATGGAGTGCCGACCTAGAGTGGACTGCATTTTTATTGTTTTAGGATTGGAGTGCTCGGAGAATTATTTTTAATTTGGATAGATAGGATGACTTTCTGTTTGACATCCATAGCTCACCTTATTTTAATGGGTGTTTCTTATTTCTTTTTTTATCCCTTTCACAATAATCATACTTTATGGTTTTTCAGTGTTTCTTGTTTTTATTTTTTCCGGTATTTTTTTCTTTTTTCTTCAATAAAATTTCAATTCTATACTAGTTTGATTCTAATTTCCATCAACAGATGTTAGTGATTATTATTATTTCCCACACACATTGTAATGCTGAGTGTGGTAATTATTATTTAACACAATAAAAATTATTACTATATTATTATGGAAATGTAATATATCTTCCATAATTATTTTTAAATTTATAATTTCATTTGAATATAGTTTTGGTTATGATTCATGAAAATGAAATCAGTGCTGTTCTTCTTTTGATAACTCCTAATGAACAAATGGATGTATTTTAATAATGGATGAGATAATTTATATAATTACTAACATATCTATATATAATATTAAAAATTTATAAATATTGTATTTATTCATTACATCCATTTTTAGATCCATCTATGTGAAGTCATGATGGAAAATAAAATATGTAATTCATGGATGTGGTAGTACGTAAATAACATGAGGATTATACTCATTTTATTCAAATGGATGGGATAAATGTCGAATATGATTAATCATTTAATATAATGTAATTTTAGTACACTAATTATTTTAATTTTACTATATTATCTGTTTCAATATATTTTTGGATGTGATAAAGAGAGAGTGAAATGTTTAAGAGTGGATAATACTCACGTTGCGAAATTGAATATTCTCTTGAAAGATCTATCTGAAATGGTATATTTTAGAAACATTATTTCCACAAAATGATACCAAAAATGGAAGAGGATTCTATTGAATATAAAATTTTCAAGGGTTAAAATTATATTTTAAGGATCAGTGTTTCATGAAATTAGTGCAAAAAATTCGGGTTCTCCATAGAAACTCATGTTATGTAACGAGAAATGATCGAATAACATGCTAGTTAGGATACATAGGATTGAAAAATATGTTATGAGTGTTGGTATATAATTCAAAAAATATATTAAAAAACAAATAAGTTTATTTGTTTTATTGAAAAACCTTATCTATATTATGTTACATCATTTTACCCCTACTAATTATGATTAAAATTTTACCTTGATAATCATTATATTAACCCAAGTTATATGATGATATTTAATACCAAATATCAATGCGATGAATCTTGATGTGGACTTAATTTGATCATATTAATTTTCTAAATTTGAGACAAATTACCTTTAAATTAATACATATAATATGTTCAAAGAACAAATTTGGAGAGAAATTATTTTTTCAAATTAGTTAATTTTATTATTCAGTGTCGATTAAAAATAAATTGAGTGTTAATCTATTATTCATATGAATGATATATTTTAATAAAATATTATTTTATCAATAATATATTTTTTCCATAAAATAAATATATTGATGATAAAAAGAAATTCATAAGCATAAAATGGATTAATTAAATAAACAAATAAATTTGTATTAAATATATATTTTTTTAAAAGTATGACTATGTATTGTAAAATAATAAATTTGATACATATATATAATTTAGTGATAATTTCATTTTTATTTCATCGTAACATTTAGTTATAAAAAACCCCAAAATCACTATTTGATACCAAAGGATAAGATAAAAAATGTTGGTAGTTGGGGATGTCAATTCAACTAGCATAGATCTTGAACTGATTTATATTTGGATGAAAATCCCTTGGAAATGATTTTTTCTATAAATACTTATTGGTTTTTATTTTGTATTTAGTCTATAGAAAAACCTAGTAAACCTATCTCCCTTCCATGATCGGACAAAATTCATGCATAAGAAATATATCTACTATTTTATTTCATTAATTATATTTTATATATGAATTTAGTAATATATCTTCTTTTATTCAAACTGATAATTGATAAAAAATGTTACAATGATCATATTATAATTATAACATAGTTTGTTATAATTTAATTTTTCGAGTATTATAAGATAACATATCTATAATGTATTATAGTTTCTAGGATTTTTTATTATATCATATTAAAGTAATTTCATCCCCAAAATTATATTCCTCAGATAAAAAATGATAGTAATTATCCCACATTGCATCTTAACTTTCTCACATAGCTTACTCAAGATTATATTTTTTCCACAAAACATATACCATAAAGGTGTTCTTGTACCAAAAAACCACATCACTTCAACTCAATATATCCATGGGTTTGTCTTCATGTAGTACCACAAAATTTTTTGAAATATTTTTTTCATATAAATTTAATTTATTCGATAGCTTGTGTAACACATAACACTGGGTTTTACCAAACGACTATACACTATTATTATTAATAATTTATCATTGTATTTATAACCTAGAAATTATTATTATTTTGAATGAATAAGAAGAAACACAATTGAAAAATAGTGTATTTTTGTTGTTTATAAATAAAACATGACGAAAAAAATGTGTTGAATTATCAGTAGTATATATATCATTTGATAATACGTTTTTATAAGAAAAAGTTTTTTTTGTACATATAATAACAGTGACTTTTTATAAATTTAGAGAGTTTTTTGAAAAAAATAAATTAAATTTATTAAATCAAAATTTCATACATATATTAAAAATTATTTTTTATAAATTTTTAAAATGATTTATTTTTCGATTAACAATGAAAAATGATGTTTTCTATAAAAACAATAACATTTTAATTAAAAAATTTATAACTTATTTTTTTATTTAAGATGGATTTAAAAGAAAAAATTGTCAAATTAAATTATTACTAATCCAATTTAGTTAATTGGAATCTATTATATTTTAATGATTGATATGAAAACCATTTACCCTTATAGAATCTTTTACTTTGGAAACCATTTTTTCGACAAATTCAATGGGATTAATTTATCATGAAATTCTTCCAGATCTATTAATTGATTTTTCAAAAATGGTTTTAAAATATTTAATCAGAAAATTAATAATATATTATAAGATCAACATAATTTTGTGTCATAATGAAGTGAAATAATATTATAAATCAATTTCATATATTAATGTTTAAATGTATTTAGCATGCATAAAATTAAATAGATATGGGTTAAATTGAAAAAAAAATCAAATTTCTATTTTATTGCATTTTTTCAATATTATAACATATAAGGAGATGTAATAATTAATTTTTGAGCATTTTTTTTTTTTTTTAAATGTGTGAATACATGTTTCTTTTCAAAATTTAAAGTGTGTCTCCTCCCCCACTTATAAAAGGAAACCCCATATCCTATCCTCTTTTAACTCCCAAAGAATTTTTGTTCAAATAGTACCTTAAGAAACACTTTCTTTATCACATAACCATGTCTTATAATGATTAATTTATATATAAAACCCACATAGAAAGTATATTAGTGATATCCCAAAGTGGTTGTCTGAAAATGAGGTTTTGTTCTTAACTGAGCATTTTATTTATTTCTCATCCACATCCTGAAAATATTGTTCAAATATTATATTATACTAACTTAATGATATACCATATTAACTTATTTTATTATGTTAATTTAAAAAACTATATTAATCTCATCTTCCATAAAATGTGAAATGAAATCATCTATCATGTGTATGAAAAACTCCCACCCTGTGAACCGATGTAATTCGTTTTCCATCACCAACTCTCATAGATTGTAGTAATATAAAATTCAACATATTTATATTTTATTTACTACAAAATTATAAATATTGAAATATAATATATCATCTTACTTCTTTACTTCCATTATGTTGGAAAATGAAAACATCTCCTGTGCATACGTGTAGACTACCACATCAACAAAGTGATGTGATAAAATTCATTATTCTACATTGACATATATAATAATTATTTTATATTTATTTAATTTATATAATGTAAATGAAATAAATTATTCTTTATTTTTTAATTAATTTTTAGTTTTCATTCATTCCTTCTGCCAATAAAATGGAAACACTATTCATGTGTACGTTTAACCTACCGTCTCATTGGATGGAATAATTCATTTCTATCTTTAGATTTATTGGATTACTATAAATAATTTTATAATGAATATATATGATATTTATATGGGTTTTAAAAGTATAAAAATAATGAACCATCATAAAAGTTATTGTAATGAATATACACAGTCAAAAAATTCATGAAAAATGAAGCAGTTGTTAGCGAAAATGTTGTTTTAGCGAGGAATAGTTATTATATGGGCAATAAAATGTTATAAGTTAATATTATATGGTATGAAATATATGTTTATTGATTCTGAATATATTTATAATAAACCTATATTTATTATTCAAGATGTTCAAATGTATATAAATAAATTCAATACTTTAGGTTGTTGGGTTTTTATCTAACTTTTAATTCTATGGGAAACATGCCATATTAACCACTTATTTATTTTTTGTGGTATATATTCTTACCATTAATGTTAATTATGATATTTTTATAAGAATTATTTTATTTACATATCAATAAACGTTTATTTACTTCATGGTGATTTCAATTCAATCATTACTAAATGGGTAAATATTTATTGATACAATATCATTGTCTATCACGATTGATTATGATTATGCTTTAGATAAGGCAATATGTTGATCTAGATCTCTATAAACTGATTTATTTAATCCTATTATGGTTATTATTAGAGGATACATGTTGTCAATTCATTTTAATCTATTTATTTACCAATGATACATAAATAATGAGATTAATACAATCATAATTACTTACCTATTTGACAGATAAATCTTTTTATCCATGTCCATATTTTTTTAATCAAAATTAAAGAATTATTTTAAAATTACATAATTATTTAATAAAAATTTATACCCATGTGTTAATTTTTATAAAATTTGTTTAATTGAATCTTCATAGAATTTTCTGAATAAGTATGTATTGAATTCATAATGAAGATTGGAAAGGAATCATCATTTTAACATATATATAGTGAATTGTATTTTCTATTTTAATTTAAAATAAATGATTTTTGGAATTTATTATAGGAATAAATGATTATATTCAATTAAAATGTTTTCTTTAATTTTTTTTGACTTTTTTTATTTTATATAAGTTTTTTTAATGAAATTTTAATTAATAAATTATTCATGTGATCTGTATTTATAAGTTTCTCATATTAGATGAAATTATTTGATGTTAATAAATATTTAATAGGGATATGATCCATTGATACCAGTATTTTTCATTATATTTATTATTTATTATTATCATGAAATTCTTTTAGGAAACTCATCTATTTATCATGGGTTATGGTATGATGTTATGATTTTGAAACTCCTTTACTTGTCATGGGTTATGCAGTGATGATTTTTGTATGATATACTAGAACACAATTGTATGAAATTTTTAATGGGTTTGAACTATATATCTCAGAAATAAATTTGTTAATTATTTTTTTTATGATCTCAAAGGGTATATAGGAGGTTATCTAAAGCCCAAAATAGGGTAAATGATAGGTTTTCTCATTCTTGAATAATTTTCAAGAATGATGGTCTCATTACTAACATGTTATCAATGTGTTTTCGAGTAATCGTTACATCATATTTCATATTCATATATGTATACCAATATTATATGTCTTATTACAAAGTTATTTTCTAGTAAAACATATTCTTCGATTTCATTTTACTCATGTCTTATGAATTGAAACATTGTATTCCATGACTCATGTTTATGATATGTGATATGTAGGATAAAACTTTAAAATTTTATTATCATCTTCTCATATCCCTATACTCACATTGTGTTGACATGTTTCTTGTTTACACATTATGGGAATCTAAGATTATATTTTATTATGTTTCATTTAATTGTGTTATGAAGAAAGGTATTATTTATAATATGGATAATAATGGTGTGAGTTTTGGGATATTATATAGTTTACATATTAACCAGCTGTTAATTTTTTCTTATTTCCCATGGGACTACTATTATATAATTATAGAATGGATTGTTATTTTGTTTAATAAATATTATAAAATTATTATGTGATATTTATGTTGTAAAAGTGTGGTTTATTATATATTGGGTATGATAATGTTCTTTTATCCATTGGGATCCTTGAAGAGAGATATTTCTTGAGAACAATAAAGACAAATATAAATATAGGAAAATAATATGATATTTTTTTAAAGGATAGAGTGAGAGGATTGTAGTAAATTATATCACTATTTTGATATTACAAGTGGATGTGACTTTATAAAATTTCTACATTGGGTTTATAAATTTTAAAATGGGACATTGGGATTTGACTCAATTTTTACCCAATACATGACAACGGGACTTGTTGTTGACTTTTTTTGACACACCCAGTGGATTTGTTTTTGAAATTTAGAAACACTATATGTGCAATTATATATATTTTTCATAATGAACATTAATGACTAATGTTAAAACTATGGTATCATAAATTTAATGGTAGGTTTCATGATTAGGAAATATTATACAAGATTTCTCAAGATTCTATGGTATTGCACAATGATTATTATTTCATATATAATTTTTATAATTTTAATTATTACTATAATATGATGGAATCATGTTAATGTTGAATGTGAAGAAAATTAAATTGTTGTACTCCTAAGAAACCAAACATTATGGGAGATTAAATTATAAATATTATTGATGTGCTAACATAACATTTTTATGCTATGAATCAAGAAGAAATAACTATCTAGTAAAAAATGGAACAATTTTTATTTGATTCCATAAAAAAAAACATCCACCTTAATTTAATAGTTCTATTGATACACGAGTTATCAATGAATAGATCATTACCCTTGAAATGATATTTTGCATTGTCCTATTATTTGATAGTGAAAATGTTAGTTTTGTTCTCTATTAATTATAATGAGAATCAGAGAAATTGTAGACACTTATTAGAAATATTAGGAATAATGAATAAATTGACTCCATAGAGTGTGATGTGTTCAAGAGATTATTTTTAAATAAGAAATTACCTCATATAAAATTTACAAAAATTGCAAAATAATTCCTTGAGATAAAACAGAATAATGATGGATCTATTGGTACCTATGAGGAAAATTGTACGAAGCTTTTTATGTAAAATTATTATATTATCTTCCAACCAAACTTTTTGATTATTTGATTCATTACTGGTATAAAATAATGTCCTGAAAGGGTATTATACGTATGGTAAATCAATGGATATGATGAAATAGTTTGTTATGTTAATACGGTGGAAATGATTATTTGAGTTTATTATCAATTGTATGGTGTAGATAAGAAAATAAAGAAGGAATTCGATTGAAACTCTAAACTCCATAGATAATAGAAGATGATATTTCTGTTTACTCTCAAGGTATGCATGAAACATGGAGGAAATTTTCATAAGGGGACTATAGAATGTTTTATTTGTAGAAAAGGTCTCTGATTGGATGAATGTTTATATAATGGAATTAAGTTATGCAATGATGTGAACATAGAGAATGATCCATAGAATGCACCTCCTTCACTCCATTGTTTCAAATTTATGAATTATGTGAATCATGCTAATTTATTCTCAATTATATAGATTAATGATGATGATCAATATTATAAACCTCTTAATCCATAAGAAGAATGAAAATTTCATGCAATCTCTATTTTTGATGAGGTATATGATAAAAATGTGGTGAAAGGTATTATTTGTATCTAATTTATAACTAATATTTCCTAATTTGATTTGTCAACAACTTACTCTTTTATATCTGAATATTTTACTACGGGGATAAAAATTTGACCAAAATTATTTGATGTTTAATTAGTAGTGAAAAAATTTAATGGTATGATGATAAAATCTCAAGTATATTCATCTAAGGATGCTGTTTTTGGGAATTCACTTCCCAAATATCTTTTTATTCACTATCTAGTATAATTTGGTATTATATTATTCATGGGTATACTTTTTCAAAAAAATCCCACATTAATTGCAATATATGGGAATTCACATTTTATATTAATTTATAACATATGATCACCTTTATGTATGAGGATAAATATTTTCTTTAAATTGATAATTTCAGTAATTATATGGGTCTTCATTCTAATTTAGAAGGGTTGATTATCTATGATGGTTTGAATGAAATATAACAACTTTTATTTTCATATTGTGAGGTATTTTACTGATGTATTTCTAGGAGATTTTCCATAACTTACACAAAAATGTGATGTTGTATTTTAAATAGGAGTCATAATGGGATACACTCCAATTTCTAAAAATCCATCTATAATATCCCTAGCTGGGTTGTTGGGATTGAAGAAGAAAATCAAGGATAATCTTGATAAAAGATTCATTTAGCTAGGAGTATCATCATTAGGTGCATGTGTTGTTTTTATTTAGAAGATAGATGTATTGATGTGAATATATATTCATTATTCAAAATAGGACATGATCACAATCAATAATAGTATCATATACCCCATATTGATGACTTTCTTCAACAACTATAAGAACATCAATACTTTACCAAAATTGAACTTTTTTTATATATCATCATTTTAGTGTTTATTATAAGTATATACCTTAGACAGTACATTATATGAGAAACGGACACTATGAATTTTTAGTGGTTACATTTGGTCTTACTAATTCCACCATTATAATTATAAATTCAATGAATAGTGTCTTTATATATTTCATTGATCACTTTTTGGTTATATTTATAGATGAAATAATTAAATATTCAAACACAAAGGAAGAGCATGAAGATCACTTGAGAATAATGCTTGAGACAACAAGTAAGAATAAACTACATGATAAATTTAAAAATTGTGTTTTTGGTATACAAAAGGATTAATTTCTAGGTCATTTAATCTAAATAGACAATATATCTCTAGATATTACAATAACTAATGTTATTGAACATTGAACCAATCCAACCATTATGACTGATATTTGATGTTTTCGGAGTTTACTTTGATATTATCGATTTTTTGGATAATGTTTTTGAAATATCTAATACACTCATCAAGATGACATGAAAGGTATCTAAATAACATTAGAAAATTAAATTAGCATAAAAGTCTGAGCTAGAAAAGGAAAGGTTAGTTAGTTTACTTGTAATTGAATTATTCTCCACTAGAGAAGGGTTTGAAATCATTAATGATTCATAATCAAGAGAATTTGGATGTTTTCTCGTGAAGAATCATATGGGGATCCATTACGCCTCCTGAAAACAATTCTCATGAAAAAAATTACCCAACTCAATATTTGGAGTGAGCTGTGACAATTTTTTCATTAAAAATATAAACAAATTAACATTATGGAGAATGGTGTGATATAGATACTAATAATAACAATTTTTAGTATATATTTTCATAATATGAGATGAATATGCATCATAGAAGATGGTGGGAGGTGATTACTAATTATTATGGCTTAATTAATTATTATAATGGGAATGAAAACAAGGTGGTTAATTATATATGTATAAAGTATCATGCTATCTTATTCATGATGAGGATTACAAAACATCAATCTATAAATATTTAAATAATGGGAGAAATCATAAAATTATCAAATAAGTGTTCATCCATCTATCCAAGTGAAGAATAATTTTTTTTTTGAAGGAATATGTATTGATATAGAGAAGGTGAAAATTTTACCATGTTTAACAATGATTATGATGGAATCATATGGTTATTGAATTGTGTATTTGTTCCATCAATACCATATTTAAAGAACAAGTTTTCATAAAAATATTATAGATCATTATTCTCCATTCATCCTAAAAATTAAAATATGTATATATTTTTGAAGTAATATTTATGGTGTTATGGAATGAATATATATTTTTTAGAAAATGTTTCTCATATATTTGTATTTCAATAAGTTATGGATTAGAGGAATTTTTTTGCGGATGTCACTACCGTTACAAAACTACAATAGAAATTCGAAAACATCACGCTACATTTTTTCATTAGACTAGTAATAAAATATTATTTTAATATTACTATAATGGTTCTAGTTTATTTCAATAGGATGTAATCACACATCAAAACTATTATATAATATTAATCTCTAGACAAGATTTATTGGATATACATTAATATATATTATTTTATGCATCAATACATTCTATTGCATGTGATTAGAATCTGACAATTACCTTAATTTCCTAGATAATCTTTCAAAATGTCATGGATACGAAGTTGAGTCTCAATACTTCCTATCATCCTTAGATATATTTCTAGTTTAAGTGAAACATTAAAATAGTTGATGGTATCTTCATGTCTTGTTTTATAGATTTAAAATGTGTTTGGGAATGATACCTTCCTATATTCTAGTTTTCTTATAACCACATCCATCACATAGTAATGGAAATGGAACCACATAAATCCATCAATTGAAATATGTGTAGGACTCAATAATGAAGAGTAGAAGTTAAAGAAACAAATATATTGAACCTTGAGCAAGTTTAGGAAATGTAATATAATGTTAAATCATTTCATAGACAAATAATGACAGCTCTGAGTTTGAAGAAATGTTATGTTGACAATCATCGGTATGATATGTTGTCTGAAGACGATAAGAATGTTCTATATAAATTTATCTATTATCTAAGATAATAATATTTCGAAGTAACATAAATATGATCCCTGTGTATGTTTTCCCCATCCATATTCTTAATGACATAGGTATGGGTTTTTATATCTTAGCGCTTCAACCATACCACTCTTATATCCATGATGTCTTATATGTATCTCTCATGAGGAACTATATGCATGATCCATTATTAGTATTGAACTAATAAGTTATTTAATTATATCAAATCTTTATAATGAAGATTAAACTATAGATATTTAGGATCATAAAGAAAAATTTCTATGAAATAAGACCAAACATTTAGTTACAGTTTTATTATGAAACCACTAACTCGAGGAAGCTATTTGAGAACCTAGAGATATTACAAGGTAGTATTATCCACATTTGTATTTATCATAGTAATATAATTTCAAGGGGAAAATTAATTTTAAAGGGGGTAAAATTGAAAACCTATATATTTTATAAAATATATGCCTAAAATAAATATAATTTTTTTGATATCTTTCGTTACATAAAACACAATGTTTTAATAAACCTCAATAAACAATTAATAATATTTTTCAAATATGACAGTAATTATCTAGAATTTAAATTTACATGTATGAATAATAATAACTGCATTTTTAAAATTAGTCATATTATTTTTATAAAAATAATCCATATTGATAAAAAATAATTTAAATTTTAGTAATGTTTTTTGGTTAATTGAAAACACTTTTTTTGTCAAATATATATTTTTTTTTATAATTTTTGGAAAATAATAAAAGTAATTTTTTCAACTTATAGAAAATTTAATTGATAGAATAAAATTTCCTTTAATTCAACTTGTCAAAATTTTCTTAATCTGAATTTTTGAAAATTATCTCAAATGATTAATTGTTTTATGAATAGTGAAAATAATATTTTTTATTAAAAAATTACTTTTTATATAAATAATTTAAATTTTATATTTTATAACATACTTTTAAAAATAAAAATAGTTCTATTATATCTATATTCATTCTATTTCTTTTATTTGAATAATTTTTTTCCCAAACAATGATATGAAAACATTTAACACTAATGGAAATATTTTCCATAAAAAATCATTTTTTCATCACATGTACGAGTTTATTTTTAAATTAAATTCATCAAATTATGTGAATATATTTTTGAAACAATGATTAAATATATATAAAAATAATAATTCATATTAAATAATATATTTAACATAATTTATTTCCATAAATAATAGTAAAAATATTTTTAACTAATTTTCACGACTGATTTTAAGAAATGTTTTGTGGGGTTAAACTAAAAAAATAACCTAAAAAGACAAAACACAAATATACACTCAAATTTTTTTAACATATTTTGACATTATTTCATCAGTTTATTGATAAAGAAAACTATTTTTTCCTTTTATTATGTGTAAAATCTTGCTATATATTTTTCTTTTCCAAAATTCCCAGTGTGTCCTCCCCCTTAGAAATGAAAACCCCCTCCCCTCTTCACTTCACAATAAATAATCCTTTTGGTTCATCCAATCACTTAATTAATTTCTTAATTTCCTACCATTATTATAGGGTTCTTATTTTTATTATCAAATCCTCATGATATTGATTTTTTCTATAACCTATTTCGGTTTTCTGATGAAGATGTATCATTGATATCCTTTGTTTTTTGTACTATTTATTCTTACAAATAATTAAATTATTCATAATATATGATAATATTATAAAATAATAATCTCCAATATACTAATATTTTATTATGTTAATTTCATAATGTATATCCATTTCTTTTTCCATCAAATGTGAAACACGACCATCTAATGCGTGTACGAAGTATATTCTCCGTACGAACCGACACAACTCGTTTTCCATCATGGCATCCCACGGATGGATATAATGATTTATTTTTAATATTTTATTGATATTAATGGTATAATTATACATTTATAATTATAATATCACATATAAAATATTAACTTCTAATCCACTAAAAAATGATATGGTCGGTCCTCTGTAAGTGTGGAATACCACCTCCATAATGGGATGTTATATGTTTTTCATTTTATTTTGACATGGATATTAATTATTGTATATTTATTTAATATATATGATATATATATGATATATATTATATGGTATTATTAAATTATGATTTAATCTTCTTTTTATAAGTACGTTGAGAAAATTATAAGATCGTTTTACGTATATATGACATACATCTTAACAAATTATGTAATTTGTTTTCTATCTCTAAAATTAATGTATTACTCTAAATAAATAAATGATATATATATATATAATAATTAAATAAATTTTAACAATATACTTTTTATTAAATAATGATAAATTAAAAACATAAAAAACAAATGAAAACATACATGAAAAACATTGTTGTTATTACCCAAAACAAGATTATAAAAAGTAATTATTAATTAATGTTAAATAAAAGGTCATAAGTAAATAATATATGGTATAATATTTAGTTTATGGTTATATAACATATTTATAAAAAATATTTGTTTATGAAATAAATTTTTTTGACATATATTAGGAAATTGGAGACTTAAGGTAAAAGGATTTTCATCTAAATTTTTATTTAGTGAAACACAAGCCATATTTTCCAATTTTTTATTTTATATACAATATAATATTCTCATGAAATTATTTTATGATGATTAATATAAATATTATAGGGATTTAAATATATATATATATATGGTTCATTATTCTATGGGGATTGTGATTCAAATATAACTTAAGTGGTAATGGTTTCATGTTACATTCACATTTTTTACCAGGACTATTTATGGTTATGCATCTAATATTGAAATATCATGATATATATCTTAATAAAATATTTTATTTTATTTTTCATTATATAATTATATATAAACAAGATTTACATGTCATTTTTATCTATTTATTTTCTCAAGATAATTACATAATTTTTTTCAGAAATATCGTTTGTGTTTATATTTTTGGTCAAAAATACTTTTTATTCCAGGTCTATGATATATAAATATCTTTTTAGGAAATATCTTAAAATTAAAAATTATATTTTGGTGGAATTTTTATACATTTTGGAATTTTTAATAAATGGTTTAAAAGGAATATTCTTTTCATATTTAGAACAAGATGTATTGAATTTTTACCAATAATAGTAAACAATCATAATTTATCATGTATATAAAGAACATTTTTTTCTATTTCATGATCGATAAATGATTAAAACCAACCTCTATATGTTTAAATGGTTGTTTCAAAATATTTTTTTCTTTAGTATTTTCTAATATTTTTCATTTTAAATATATTTTTTCAACATCCCTTTTTTCTAAAACCTCACAACGAACATCATAGGATAAATATAAAGGGATGAATTAGAACCAATTTCAATATACAAATATCAAAAATTATTATCAACAAATAAATTAAATAAAATTCTTGATACTTTCAAATTTTATCAAATAATTTAAATAATTTTCACCATTTCATGGATATGTTTGAGTCCCAGCAGCTTCCTTTCTCTAACTCCATCCCAGTATATGGGATTCGTAAATATAGTCCCATAGAGAGACTCATATGGAATTATTTTTATTCATTAGTAGATATTAATAATATATAATAACTCAACCAGAGGAATATAATGGTCCCAAATTCATTTGAAATCTATTTTCCTATATCTTATCAAATCTTCAAACATCTAAATCGCCTCTTTTGATTGACTTTCATATTTAAAATGATAATCAATGCTATTAATAAAATATTTATATAATTCAAAATGAAGACATCAAAATTTATGTTGTGAGAAATAATTATCATTAAAATGTTACTGAAAGTTGTAATCCCAATGATCTTACACAACTATTTGGTATAAAATTGAATATTTATCAAGTTTGTTGACTTATTTATTAGTATTGAAGTGTGTAGTCTTTCAAAGATTATCCATCACTACCTATATAGACTTAAAATAAATAAATGTATTAGGGATATCCATAATGAAAACCATTGGTATTTTCTATAATATCAATATTGTTATAGGTAATGGTTACATTAACGAATTATATTTCAATTTTTCTTTCTTTATATGCTAGAATTCTAGTCATTGAGCAATATAGTCTACAATATCCCTATTCAATATTTTTCTCTAGAAATTCTACGTAAAATCTATATACATATCTTTTCTTCTTGGATTAATACATACTAATGAACTATGTGAATCATCAAAAATCACTTTCATTAATTATTGTATAAGTGAGAGACATATCAGATTTCTAAATCTTATAATTTCATGTCCATCAAGATTAAACCCTTAAATATTACATGCCTTATTATATAACTCGATATCTCCATTTTGAGACTCTTTAATCATTACATAGATGTATGTTTATGGAATGGTTTCTTGAAACATTGTAATTTATCTCATCCTTGTGATGTTTATTTACATACATTGAATATATATAAATATTAGGACCCTTTCAATTCTTATTAATGGTTGGGTAGTATAATCCATTCAATTTAAATACACTTCTACTATGGGTCCCCTCCCATAGTGGTAAAGTATTATGAAACCATAGTTTTTGACCAGTTCTAACAATATCCTTCAGTTCATGTTCAGATTTTAATATTCAAATATATACATTAATCCTTTATGGTCATTATAGATATCACACTTCTCAATATTCATATAATGTTTTAAAAATATCATGGATAGTACTACTATTACTATATCTAGACCATGATTTGGATAATTCTACCCATGATTCATTAATTTCTGTGAATCATTGGGTTCTTCATAGTCAATTTTCATATATGCACATTCCAAACCCTTCAATTAAGCATCACTACAATTTATTAACCCTTTTCATTTCATTGTAATGTAAGTTCTTTTGTAGTCCAAAAAAACTTCTTGTTGACCTTATATTGTTTATCAGATTATTCAATCTTGTGGAACATCAAGTTGGTTGGATGATTAGAAAATGATGGAAAATTTTTCACGAATTTCATGTATTATCCATATTACCAAATAAAAATGTTGGTTTTTCTCCACAGTGGATGCTCTGACCCATTCTTTATTTACCCACATAATTTATAAATATATGGATTTAAAATCTCTTTCGATCACATAAACCAAGAAAGATACTTTTTAAATATAAAAAATCACAAGTTATAAACAAGGAATATAACATCTATTTTAATAGTGTTATTATCACCATCATCAAAAACTTCCTATGCTCATCACTACTCATAGAATCTATGATAATATCCAAGATAAATAATACCCAAAAAATTAATGGTAACATTTATAAATTATATTCATTAAATATTGAAAATATTTGGAAAACGTTTTAGTCTAGATGGCATTACAATGAACCCATAATGTATAAACCTTTTGTGAAAATGTGGCTAGGTAAAATCTGATCATTTTCCATTATTCAATAAAATCTAGATAAAATATCAAAATTAAAGTGTACTGATATCCCTTATGTTGATATATTAATTCATACATTTAGGGTAAATGATACTTTTTATTAATAATGGTGTTTTTAAGATCAAGGTAATCTATAAAAATACACATTGTTCCATCCTTCTTCATAATAAAGAGTACTAGTTCACCCCTAGTGTTGTTGTGGGGAATATAATTCCATTGTCCAAAATCTATTGGAGATACATAATTAATTAATTATAATCCGAAGGAATATTTTTTAATTGAACATTAATACAATTTTAAAACTAGATATGGATTCAATTAAATCAACAACATCATATTTTATGGGTATGGTTAGGTAATTCATATTTGAATATATTAGTGTACTCCTATATTATTGGAATGTTTTAAATTTTGACTTAATCAATAATTTTTTGAACCAGGTATCCTACATTATATGATTCCAAGTCCCAAAATGAATAGTTTTCTTTCATATGGTGTTCACAATCATTCATGCACTACTACTTTATAATGGGATTACATGGGTTATGAAATAGGATTTAATTTTATTGAAAATTAATATGATATATAGGTAGAGAATGTCATTCCATGTCTAGTATCACTATTAATTATAAAAATTAAAGGATAATGATATCCATAAGAAGTTTCCTCACAAAACCCTCAATTATATAGTATTTATATATATTTAATTTAATCACCATATAACTAGTTTTTTTAATAAAAACTATGTAATCATGGTTTGGGGTGGCATATAACTGTTCCAAAACACAAATGTTATGAAAGAATGTGATGAAACCAAATTTATTAATAATTTTATGTTATCTATAATACAATAAATGAACCTTTCACGATGTCATTATCATTATCCAACCAAGCGGTTGTGATTTATATGACTTTCATTACTCCCTTTGTCTAGGAGGATGATTATTCTGATTATCCATATTATCCCTTTGATTATGGAAATTATTTTCATGTCGACTTAACTCAATAAATTTTACACATTGAATTATGGGTGAATAATTAGTTGGTAGGTTCTTTAAATTAGTCATCTTAATTGGTATTTATTGTTTCATTTTTTGTTATGTGAACGATAGACTAATGTACCACACTTGAAAAATAATCACATTCCAATAAAAAATCACCAAGATGAATATTCACAATTTTTTTATATAGGTAGTTTTAATATCTTCACTCCATGAGATTTATCTTTTGAGTTTCTATAAAACCTCATTTATATATTCGGATCTCTAGAATAAATAATGAATCTAATTTTTATTTACACATTATGTTGAAATTAAATAATTTATTCATAGCTACCAATGCGTCTTATAGAAAATTTCCTTACAAGAAAAGGTTTTGGGATAATAAATAATCATTTGATATTATTTTTTGGGTAAGGAAAATTGGGTCATACCTTGTCAGTCTCATGATGTTCACTTTAAACATTTTCATCTTAATATTCTTAATGAGACCCCAACATCAGTCAACCTCACCTTCAAGATGATAAATAACTAAAATTACCATCTAACAGTTCAAGATTTGTTTGGTAAAAAATATATTATTTCTTTTTTAAATTATTTCTCATAAATTAGTGTGTTTGGATACCCACTAACATTAGGAGAATGTTGTTTTAGACATGAATAAAAAATATATTTCTCATTACATTGTGTTTTTTGGATCACAATATGGTTAGATTTGTTTTTTTGTATCAAAAGATATTTGATTGATTATTTCTATGATATTTTTAACTATATCTCTAATATCAATTAGTTTTATATTGGGATAATCACCTCATTGTCTATCATGTCTATTGTTTACTTATGTTCAACATTCATTATTCATTTATTCAATAATTAAAAGTGGGTTTTATTAATGAAACTAATATATAAATAATATAAAAACAATGAAATTCAAAAAAAACTCATAAATGACATTCATAACCAAGAATATGAATACATAGTTTTTAATCTAGGGCATCCATGCTAATTTTCCTCTTTGTTTTGTAAACTATAATAATCATGTATTCAAATCCATCATAATATTTCTTAGATACAATACTAATCATCAAGGAATATATATCGGTACAATTAAATTATGTGTGTAGTTAGTACCACTCTCTCTATACAGTTTAAATATTTGGTTTATAACTAACCAGTATTTAAATTTTTATTACTATAGGTAAATATATACATCAACCAATATTTAATTGTTAATATCCCGATATGAATATCATTGATAAGAAACCACACAGTACAATATTTTTACGAAAATAAAATTAATATTTACATAATCTAGTGGTTTTTAAATAGAATTCACATGAGATGATCTTTTCAGTTTAGAGATTTAGTGAATTTGAAAAAAAAAACTATTATAGAGTAAACCCGTATATTACAATGGATAGTTATACTCTGTATCAACTTCTTCCACCAATGGTAACACTTTCAAAAGAAAAAATCATTTCTTATCATGACACATATTCAATATTTTCAGCAAGGAATCTTTTTTTCCTTACCAATATTAATACATGTGAAAAAATTTAAATATTTGGATGACCACATAATCTCATTAAGGGGAATACAAATTGTTGGTCGCTAGCCCTATGAAAATATGAAATACCATTAAAAATATTTTTTTAAAAACTTATTAGTAAGACTATAAAATCATTTAGGTGCCTTGGGACATCATTATCATATCATAATTACAATCACCCCAAAAAATGAAATAACCATATAGTCTATATGCACCACCATAATACCCAATGCAATAGAGAGCTATAATGGGTCTCACCTTTTGTATATTTAGTATCATTATCAGTAAACTTTCATGAGCTATAATGGGGCTCAATCTTTCATATATTCTATTCAGGCTCACTTGTGATCTCTAATGGGTCTCAAATATTTTCATAAGGTATAACGATCTCTCCCATGAGCTAAAATGGGGCTCCACCCGTTGTACAATCTATACTGGGGTCACTAATTAAATTTCCACATAACAAAACATAAAAGAATCTAATTTTCAACATATCACTCATAAAATTCAATTTTCATTCATAAGGTAACCATTCCATTTTAAAAACAAATTTAAAACATTTGAAAAGCGGGTTTTGAATAAATGTATCCCACAACACATTGAGACCAATAACAAATTTGAAGAAATAAATGTTTAAAAAATTTGTGTCTATATAAATAATTCCATGAAATCATTCTCAGAAACATGGAAAAGAACGAAAAAAATATTTATCAAATAAATCCTTAAAACACCTAAAAAAATTTGTTAAATAATCCCATACAACCTTGAACATTTTAATTATATGAAAAATGAAAAAAACAACATAAAAAACATTAAATAACCTAATTATAAATATAATATAGATATTGAAAGTCATAGGAGATGTATATACACTTTATAACTGAATACAGGTGAATATCATCAAGAAATGTCTTGATGAAAAGAGATTAAGAAGAAATATGTTACTTTAATTCTGAATCACCACGTACAATATTTTTCATCATGAATAATAAACATAGGATAAATATTTTCTTTTATAATAACCATTATAAATATTATTATTCCATTAATATTAATATTATCATATGATAACAATTACATATATATTAATGTTCACATCCCTTGTTCTGTCGATATTCGGGAATCAATTCAAAAATAAACATGGTGTGATGTCAGAGGTCATAATTTCATCACTATATAGATTAATATTCACTAAATAACAATAAATTTTATACAAATAATATACTTTTTAAATCAAACCATTATTTTATGGTATAAAAAATGAACAACTTTATAATCATGGAGATTGTAGGGCATATGTACACACAAGTAACATTTCCATTTTTCATTTATAATTATATAAATAAGGTAATTATTATTTTATATTCCCAGAATGATCTTAATAATATTATCATCATAATAATCATTTAATTATTCTTATTTAGATCATAAAAGTGATGTGATGAATAAAAATGATTCACTTTATTTCGTGGAGGTCATAGTTCACACGTATGCATGAATGACGTCATCATTTGTTAGTGTGTCAAAATTTAGAATATACTTGAAATATTATTATTTTTTAACTGATAAATAAGTAACCAATATCAAATATTAATAATTAATACATTATAATAACTATTCATGATATATGTATATTGAAGATGAATTGGATTGGTCTGGAGAGGTGATAGTTAACACGTACGCATGAATAATTTAATAACATACAATTTAATGGATGTGGAGATGGATTTAGGTGGTGATATTTCCACAATAACATCTTAGTATATTTAAGATACTGTAGCTATTATTTAAACTTGGAATATAATGATCTGAAGTAAGTAGAAGATGAAATAAAATAGAAATACTTAAAGTAAATGATACATCTTCTTTAGTTGATCACCATTGAAGAACACATTAACACCTCTATTAAGGATGTTCCGACTAAAATAAGGCATCCTAAATGTGGGACATGGTTCTAGGAAATTTTTTGGAAAGATCTTGGTCCATCCAAATTGTTCTTTATGTATGAGTATTAAATAAGAGTGTTTACCTCTTTATAAGTGTAACACCCCAGGTAAATAAAGAATATGACATTTTTATATTTATCCATATTTGTGAATAAAATATTAATTTTACTTTAAATGGGATGATATGCTCGATGGCGTACCCAATACGCAACAACGAGTTTCTTGGGAATCTTACGTTGCCCTCTAATAATAAAATAATATTATTTTAAATGGTAGTTAACGCCTAGCCGTTGTAATCGCGGGAATGAATAGAACTAACTACAAAATGATTATATATGTTTGTCAAATATTTTTACTTTTTACAATAAATGTTACAGTATTAAAAATGTGAATGAATTCAATTTTTAAGCGTAAACATTGTAATGTTCTTTAGAAGGTCAATTAACCGCCTCTTGATGGCAAAACTCTTTTAAATCCACTTTTTGACAATTTTATGTGTTATATTTGACAAAATAAAATTCTTCTTTAGAATCAGGACATCAAAATTTAATTTGTGTAAATTTTTAGTATTTTTCCGATAAAGTTCATTTTTTAATGAATAGTGAAAAATGTTGTATTTTAGTTCAAAACTGCTTTTTAATATAATTTATTTATATGATTAGATTATATTTTGAATTGGTTTTAAATTTCAATTAGAATATATTTTTAGCATTTAATCCAATTGTGGTCATTGAAATTAATTTCAGTTTTTAAATCGGACTTAAACTAGTGTCAATCTTTTGATACTTATTGTTTCATAAAAACACACTATTTGCTCTGACAGCGGGAATTAATTATTAAATTAATTAATGCAACTTATATGTTTTGAATTTTTTAAAATAGTATTCATTTTTGAATTTAGAATATCAAATATAGCTTAGGGTGAAGTTTTGATATTTTTCTGAAGAACTTCAATTTTTGATGAATAGTGAACTACTAAGTGGTACTTATAAAAACTGATTTTCCGTTTAAATGAAATTTTACCACCTCTGTGTTTTGAATTTCAAAAATATTACATACATGGTTGTCATTAATAATTAATATGTGTTTCAATGGAATTAAAATAATTTTTTGGTAAATAGTAACTTATATGTTTTTAATCGCGATTAGAGGTAATTAGTGTAGTTTAAGGTAAAAATAATGTTTTAATAATATGAGATGATCTTGACACATGTCCTACCCTTATTGTATGTGTCATGGCCGACTAATACAATCCATGGGTCAACTTGGGGACCCCATGGAGCCACTTTGGTTGGGAAATGACATAAATAACTTTTTATTTAATGTAAAAGTAAAAATGACACAAACATGAGTTGTTTTACTAAAAAAATTATACATGGGGTTATAAAAGTCATATTTTTGACTATAAATAGTAACTGAAAAGCTAAATATATTTCTTACATCATGATATTTTTTAATATAATTTTTAGACATTAAATAAATAAAATTAGTTATGACATCATAATGATGCAGCGATTACCTCATTAATAGAGGATTTAAATAAAATGAAAAGATAATGTAAAATATATGAACTACACATGTCCAAAACCTATTGGATTGGGGTATTTCGAAACCTTATCACCTTATCCTCAAATTATATCAATGTGGGACCTTTTAAATCTGAAACTCATTTTCAAATAAAGTAACATTTCTTTACTTTCCAAGAGTGCCCCTCCTCTCCTCTTATAAAATTCCCCACCTCTACCTCCTTACCCACACTTCCAAAGCCTTTGGCTCGGCCAAAACCTGCAAATTTTGTCTCTCCACATCCCTCTCTTACTCTAGAAGGCTCACTTTGGGCAGAAGTCTTCCCAAGGAAGCCTTTGATCTCAAATCAAAAAGATTTACCCGATTTTAAGGTAATGTCTTCACTTGTGTTCTATTGTTTTATTTTTCTTCTCCAACCCCCTAAACACTTTTTATTCATTTCTTTTGTAACAAATACAGTATATTCAATATACTAGGATGTTCGTATAAGTAGAATTCGAGCTACACTTACACACACCAACATCAAATGGTTAAAGAACATACTGTTTCTGTGGATGGCGAATTTATGCCTCACGAAACGATGATCGTTCAACACTCATATAACACCATAAAATGTGGCCATTAAGATGTAACTATATTTATATATGATATATAATATTTTTATGTTTTACTTAGGATTCTTTATTTTTCTTTTGTGGCATACCTTTATGGTTTCCATTGTGGGTAAACACGATAATTTCATTTTAGAAAGTGCGGACTACCACCCCCTCAAAGTGATTTGATTCGTTAATGCCATATGTGGGATGTATAAAGGATGGATTTAAAGTTATTATATATGATGTATGTTACATATAAATGATGTATATAGTTATTTAATTTAAATATACAGACCTCTAATTTAGTTTTAAGTCCATTAATATGACATAGAAATGAAAGTAGCGTTCATGCGTACGTACGGCTTACCGTCTCCATGAACGGTGCATTTCATTTATTACCTCTAAATGATTATGTAATATTATAAATACATGTATATTCTGGATATATATGATATATATGATATCCAAATCCTGAATATCATTCTGTATATAATGAACCTTTGACCACACGAATAACATGTAATTGTAAGAAGTCCACTTTCGACTTAAGAACCAAATATCGACAAAACCAACATTATTAACTTAAATGATTACATAATGTTTATAACATGGAAATAAGTGATATAAAAGGAATAATGAAACTGAAAAAGGTACTTAAAAAAGTATAAATTCAATCAATTTTATTATTCAGGATGTTAAAGAACGATCGAGTCAAGTCGAACCCGAGATAAGGGGTCCTACCCCTCTCCTTCTTTTTAAGTACACTCTTTTATGTCATTCCTTTTAAGCTCATCTTTCTTATGATTGGGATGTTCTTTTATATTAATCTTAATTTAAATTTTATGTTTATATAATGAGAGACACTACTTTCTCTCATCAATTAATTTTGGAACTTTTGAGTGGTGCCGTTTGGCTGCCGAATTTTCGTAAGAGATCTAACCTCTCTCTTTCTTTTTAAGTACTCTCCTTTATGTAACTTCTTTTAATCTCCACTTTGTTATGTTGGGGGATGTTATTTTATATTCCTCTTTCTTTAAATTTTATGTTAATATGATGAGAGACCCTATTTGATCTCATCAATCATTTTTTGGATGTTTTAAGTGGCGTTGTGAGGCTGTCGAGTTTTTGTAAGGGATTTTTCAACTTACTTTTAGTCCTGTGAGATTTATGCTACATTTTACACCATTTCCTTTGAGTGGTGTATGTACTTACCATTATTATACTCTTTGTGTAATATAATTTCATTAAAGGGTATTTACATATTCATGGTATGACCCTTCTTCAATGGGGTGTACGTTTCGAAAGTTACCCAAGTCGGTAAGGGAACCATTCACCCTTATCTTTTTAAAAGACATCTTTTGTTATGTCTTTTAATTCACATACTATTATGTTGGGATATTTTCTTCTATATCCTTATTTCCATAAATAATAGGTCCAAGTGATGAGATACCCTTTTTATCTATCATCAACTATTTTTTTCTGAATTTTGATGTGATGCCGTTAGGCTATCAAATTTTTGCAAGGGATATTCTTAACCCAATTTTGATTCATTGGGATAAACTTGTACTCCTTGAATATGTCATTATATGAATATGTGTGAATGTACTCTGATTGTTTTACACTTAATATCCACTTATATTTGGTGTATTCGTTTGTCACACATAATTATGTAATTGATTTATCCTTAATCCAAGGATACCGTCTTTGTAAGGGACTTCGTCTCAATCTCGATTCATTGAGACATATTTTGTTTTATACACAACTTTCTTTTATATGGTGTATAAACCCCTTTTACTTTTACGTTTATCCAAAAGTAATCTTTTTTATACGAATCGTTTTACTAAATGACAAGAGGGAATGTTTTTGTCGTACGTATGCAGCGACAACGACTTCTCTGCCGCTGTGACCATTATTTGAGTTTTGGCTTCCTCTACAAGCCATACCTTCTTTTTAAAAGAAAAATAAATTCCATGTTTTACATTTATTTTATTTTGGTATTGAAAATGGTTTTCATAATGTTTTTATATCAATTTTTTGTGTTGATATCTTGTGATTGAAAGGTGGAAATGTTATGTTTCCATTATGGATGTTTTATGTGATATAATTATGTTGTTGTTCTTGGGCATTATTATGAAGACGGGTGGTTCCGTGATAAACTAAGGGAGGGTGAGCCCGATATAGCTCTCCAATGCATTGGTTAACGCAAAGGGGTTAAACGTTAAGGTTTCTCCGAAGAGATTTAGGGAATATACTGTGATGGGTATTCCAAACGTAACCAAGAGGGTTACTCCCTACGTAAGAATGTTATGAATGCCTCAAGTTACCTTTATGTCTTATGATTTCTATGATTTATCCATGATTTTATGAGGTATGTTAAAGTACTTATGTTTTATGGGTAAAGTATGATTTCATTCTTATGTATACATGTACTCATGTTTCCTTTCCATATTTTTATATCCCTTACTGAGCTTTTTATGCTCATACCATGTTTTTGAAATGTTTTTCACAGGTCAAAGGAAGGGTACATGATATGATGATAGTGTAAAGGAAGTGTCAATAAAGAATCCATGATTTATTTTAAATATGTTTCCGTTGATGGAAAAAATGAATACTATCTTTTATGTAACCATGTTGTTTAAATGTGGAATGTAATGCAAGTATTATGATCTAATTCTCTAAAAATCTAAACCTGAAAAGATGCTCAATGTGAAATCTTGTAATAACTCAAGATTAAGTAAGGTTTAAGGCTGGGCCCTTATAGTTGGTATCAAAGGTCGGTTTAGATAACTTTAGTGGTTAGGGTATTCTCTAAGCACAAGTGACATTACTATAATGGTTAGGATTTCAAAAGAGTCCTAGTTTTAGATATAGTGAATGAGTAAGTATATCTTAGTGTTTACCTTCCTCATTAGTACATGATGGTTTTGTTGATATACGCACACTGACATTTCTGTTTTTAGTGAATGGATGGATCTTGTAGGCACCAAAGAGACAACAGGTTTGAAGGAAACCGTGGTGGTTCTCTGATTAAGATAATAGATAAAATGGGGTATTCAATGCGGAAACTCGTGGTTGTTCTAAACCAACTATCAAGGAGTCATGATCAACCACTTGAACCTTGGTATGATCTGTAATGCATCATGTACGAGATGACCAATCGATGTGGAAGTTCAGGTAATAATTATAAAGGTAACCATTAGAGTTTATATGATCCTTACTTTTGAGGTAATTATGGGTTATTAAATGTTATGATGGAAAATGAAAGGCATGAGAGAAACATGAGGTTAAAATATGTTATGATCATCTTTGAAGATTTTATCTCATTTTGGGGAATTTTTTAAGAATTATATAGTTTTGGAAAAAGGGAAACATGCAGACCATGTGACAACCCGTCGCATCGGACAAAGCTGCGAGAATCACCCCCACAACCAAAGTGTGACTGGTATTTATCGCCTACCACTGGACTATGTGAAGTCTCTGGTTAGTTTGAGTAATTATTTTTAGTTAGATGATTTTAGGAATCAAGAGTAAGTTTATTTTGGGTTATCTATGGAAATGATTAACCTATCATCAAGGATATGTGATTAGCTTAATTACTTTTCAATATGAGAATTTAAGAGCAAATGATGTTATTTTGAGATAAAATTTAATTTGTACCTTGGAAGACTATGTGACTAAATCTTTCAAATATTTGGGTTTCAATCTTATTTTGGTTTACTTTGAAGATTTTTATGGACAAATTGTTTATCAAATGGTCCTCGTTGAACTTTGGGTTTTGTTGGACAAATTTTGGAGATTAAGAATAGATTTTCTTTTTATAAAGGGTTATCCATTTTTGGATTATCTGATCTTGTACTAACCATTTTGGTTTTGGTTTTGGTTAAAGTCTAAATACATGAGAAGTATATAGTTCTCTTTTGTGGATTAGGTGATTCTCTAAAAGTTGATTATAGTGAACAAGTCCTCCTAAATACTCGTCTTTTGGAGAAAATATGAGTTTGTGTAAGAAATATAATAAGAGTTGAATGTAAACATGATAAGTAATTATGTTTCCTTATGAATAAATTCCTCAATAAAAATTAACTTAAAACAAAAATATTGTCTATTAACTTTTCCTACTGGGGAATCGAATACCGTTTTACCCATCACAAGTTTGTGATTTTCTTGTTGTTAACTTTCTCCTAAACATGTTTTCTATCACTCTCCATCAGAACATGACCCTATGTTTTCTCCTCCATGTCCATATATTCATACATGGAATCCTAGTATGGGTTAACTCAGGTGACCTCTTTACTTCTCATTCTTTATTTTAAAGTGATGGTTTTACCGACTCTTGTTCCGATGTGGGACATTCAAGGATCTTTCCGAGCCCAATTTTAAAATTGCGAGGACGCAATTCCCAAAAGTGGGGAAGGTTGTAACACCCTAGGTAAATAAAGAATATGAAATTTTTATATTTATCCATATTTGTGAATAAAATAATAATATTACTTTAAAGGGGACTCTATGCTCGATGGCGTACCCAATACGCAACAACGAGTTTCTTGGGAATCTTATGTTGCACTCTAATAATAAAATAATATTATTTTAAATGGTAGTTAACGCCTAACCGTTGTAATGGCAGGAATGGAAAGAACTAACTACAAAATGATTATATATGTTTCTCAAATATTTTTACTTTTTACAATAAATGTTAGAGGATTAAAAATGTGAATGAATTCAATTTTAAAGCGTAAACATTCTAATGTTCTTTAGAAGGTCGATTAACTACCTTTTGATGGAGAACCTCTTTTAAATCCACTTTTTGACAATTTTATGTGTTATATTTGACAAAAAAAATTATTCTTTAGAATCGGGACATCAAAATTTACTGTGTGTAAATTTTTGGTATTTTTACGATAAAGTTCATTTTTTAATGAATTGTGAAAAATGTTTTATTTTAGTTCAAAACCACTTTTTAATATAATTTATTTATATGATTAGATTTTATTTTGAATTGGTTTTAAAGTTAAATTAGAATATATTATTACCATTTAATCCAATTGTGTTCATTGAAATTAATTTCACTTTAAAATCGGACTTAAACTAGTGTCAATGTTTTGATACTTATTGTTTCATAAAAACACGCTATTTGCTCTGACAGTGGGAATTAATTATTAAATTAATTAATGAAACTTATATGTTTTGAATTTTTTAAAATAGACTTCATTTTTGAATTTGCATTATCAAATATAGCTTAGGGTGAAGTTTTGGTATTTTTCTGAAGAACTTCAATTTTTGATGAATAGTGAAACCACTAAGTGGTACTTATAAAAACTGATTTTCTGTTTAAATGAAATTTTACCACCTCTGTGTTTTGAATTTCAAAAATCCGACATACATGGTTGTCATTAAGAAGTAAAATGTGGTTCAATGGAATTAAAATAATTTTTTTGGTGAATAGTAACTTTTAAGTTTTTAATCGCGATTAGAGGTAATTAGTGCTGTTTAGGGTAAAAATAATGTTTTAATAATATGAGATGAGATTGATACATGTCCTACCATTATTTTATGTATCATGGACGACCAATAAAATCCATGGGTCAACTTTGGGACCCCATGGAGCCACTTTGTTTGGGAAATTACATAAATAACTTTTTATTTAATGTAAAAGTAAAAATGACACAAACATGAGTTGTTTTACTAAAACAATTTTTACATGGGGTAATACAAGTAATATTTTGGACTATAAATAGTAATTGGAAAGATAAAAATATTTCTTACATCATGAGATTTTTTTTATAATTTTTAGACATTAAATATATAAAATTATTTATGACATCATAATGATGCAGCGATTACCTCATTAATAAAGGATTTAAATAAAATGACAAGATAATGTAAAATATATGACCTACACATGTCCAAAACCTATTGGATTGGTGGATTTAGAAGCCGTATCACCTTATCCTTGAATTATATCAATGTGGTACCTTTTAAATCCGAAAATCATTTTCAAATAATGTAACATTTCCATACTTTCCAAGAGTACCCCTCCTCCCCTCTTATAAAAGGCCCCCACCTCTACCTCCTTACCCACACTTCCAAAGCCTTTGGCTCGGCCAACCCCTGCCCATTTTGTCTCTCTACATCCCTCTAGTACTCCTAGAAACCTCATTTTGGGAATAAGTCTTCCCAAGGAAGCCTTTGATCTCAAATCAAAAATAGTTACACGATTTTAAGGTAATGTCTTCACTTGTGTTATTTTGTTTTATTTTTCTTATCCAACCCCCTAAACTCTTTTTATTAATTTCTTATGTAACAAATCCGGTATCTTAAATATTCTAGGATGTTGTTATAAGAAGAATTCGAGCTACACTTACATACACCTACATCAAATGGTTAAAGAACATACTGTTTCTGTGGATGGCGAATTTCTGCCTCACGAAACGATGATTGTTCAACACTCATATAACACCTTAAAAGGTGGCCATTAAGATGTCACTATATTTATATATGATATATAATATGTTTATGTTTTACTTATGCTTCTTTATTTTTCTTTTGTGGCATACCATTATGGTTTCCATTGTGGGTAAACACGATAATTTCATTTTAGGAAGTGCGGACTACCGCCCCCTCAAAGTGATTTGATTCGTTAATGCCATATGTGGGATGTATAAAGGATGGGTTTAAATTTATTATATATTATTTATGTTAAATATAAATTATTAATATAATTCTGGAATTAAAATATAAATACCTCTCATTTAGTTTTAATTCCATTAATATGACATAGAAATGAAAGTAGCGTTCATGCGTACGTACGGCTTACCGTCTCCATGAACGGTGCATTTCATTTCTTACCTCTAAATGATTATGTAATATTATAAATACATGTATATTATGGATATATATATGATATATATGATATAAAAATTATGAATATAATTCAGGATATAATGAACCTTTGACAACACGAACAACATGTAATTGTAAGAAGTCGAATTTCGACTTAAGAACCAAATATCGACAAAACAAACATTATTAACTTAAATGAATACATAATGTTTATAACATTGAAATAAGTGATATAAAAGGAATAATGAAATTGAAAAAGGTAATTAATCAAGTATAAATTAACTCATGTTTATTATTCAGGACGTTAAATAACGATCGAGTCAAGTCGGACCCGAGGTAAGGGATCCTACCCCTCTCTTTCTTTTTAAGTACACTCTTTTATGTCATTCCTTTTAAGCTCATCTTTCTTATGATTGGTATGTTATTTTATATTAATCTTAATTTAAATTTTATTTTCATATGATGAGAGACCCTAATTTATCTCATCAATCAATTTTGGATGTTTTGAGTGGTGCCGTTAGGCTGTCGAATTTTCGTAAGAGATCTAATCTCTCTCTTTCTTTTTAAGTACACTTCTTTAAGTCACTTCTTTTAATATCATATTTTTTATGTTGGGAGATGTTATTTTATATTCCTCTTGCATTAAATTTTATGTTAATATGATGATAGACCCTATTTTATCTCATCAATAAATTTTTGGAAGTTTTAAGTGGCGTTGTTAGGCTGCCGAGTTTTCGTAAGGGATTTTTCAACTCACTTTTAGTCCCGTGAGATTTATGTTACATTTGACACTATTTCCTTTTAGTGGTGTATGTAAATCCCATTATTATACTATTTTTGTAATATAATTTCATTAATGGGTATTTACATATTCATGTTATGACCCTTTTTCAATGGGGTGTACATTTCGAAAGTTACCCAAGTCGGTAAGGGAACCTTTCACCCTCCTCTTTTTAAAAGACTTATTTTGTTATGTATTTTAATTCACATAATATTATGTTGGGATATGTTCTTCTATATGATTATTTCCGTAAATTCTATGTCCATGTGATGAGATACCCTTTTTATCTCTCACCAATAGTTTTTCTGAATTTTGAAGAGACGCCGTTAGGCTGTCGAATTTTTGAAAGGGATCTTCTTAACCCAATTTTGATTCATTGGGACAAACTTATACTCCTTGAATATGTCGTTCTATGAATATGTGTGAATTTCCTCTGATTTTTTTACACTTAATATCCACTTATATTTGGTGTATTCATTTGTCACACATAATTATGTAATTGATTTATCCTTAATCCAAGGATACCGTCTTTCTAAGGGACTTCGTCTCAATCTCTATTCATTGAGGCATATTTTGTTTTATACACAACCTTCTTTTATATGGTGTGTAAACCCCTTTGACTTTTATGTTTATCCAAAAGGAATCTTTTTTATACGAAGCGTTTTACTAAACAACAAAAGGGAATGTTTTTGTCGTACGCATGCGGCGACAACGACTTCTCCGCCACCGTGACCATTATTTGAGTTTCGGCTTCCTCTACATGACATACCTTCTCTTTAAAAGAAAAATAAATACAATGTTTTACTTTTCTTTTATTTTGGTATTGAAAATGGTTTTCATAATGTTTTTATATCAATGTGTTGTATTGATATCTTGTGATTGAAAGGTGGAAATGTTATGTTTCCTTTATGAATGTTTTATGTGATACGATTATGTTGTGGTTCTTGGGCATTATTATGGAGATGGGTGGTTCCGTGATAAACTAAGGGCGGGTGAGCCCGATATAGCTCTTCAATGCATTGGGTAATGCGAAGGGGTTAAATATTAAGGTTTCTCCGAATAGATTTAGGGAATATACTGTGATGGGTATTCCAAACGTAACAAAGAGGGTTACTCTCTACGCAAGAATGGTATGAATGCCTCATGTTACATTTTTGTCTTATGATTTCTATGATTTATCCATGATTTTATGAGGTATGTTAAAGTGCTTATGTTTTATGGGTAAAGTATGATTTCATTCTTATGTATACATGTACTCATGTTTCCTTTCCATATTCTTGTATCCCTTACTGAGCTTTTTATGCTCATCCCATGTTTTTGAAATGTTTTTCACATATCAAGGGAAGGGTACATGATATGATGATAGTGTCAAGGAAGTGTCAAGAAAGAATCCATGTTTTATTTTAAATATGTTTCCATTGATGGGAAAAATGAATACTATCTTTTATGTAACCACTTTGTTTAAATGTGGAATGTAATGCAAGTTTTATGATCTAATTCTCTAAAAATCTAAACCTGAAAAGATCCTCAATGTGTAATATTGTAATAACTCAAGACTAATTAAGGTTTAAGGATGGAGCCTTATAATAAGAGATAGGACGGTCACACTAGGAAACTCATAAAATATTAAATTATTATAAATTAGCTTATTAAGGAAAATGAATCCCCCATGAGATATTTCTCAGGTATGTTTGTGATAGTTTTAAATCATCGAACCCAATAATTTAGGACATGTATTGAGTATATTTTAAACCTTATCATTTCAATTTACAATTAATTTTTCTCTTTTAATTTTTACTATTCTAACAAAATTTTAAATATTAAGGGGCAAAAAAATTTACTTATATGTGGTAAATTTCCCATAACATGACACCTAATGGACTTTTAGAACTTATCATTGTAACTATGTGATTTGAAAATATTTTTGTTTTATTTTTTAAATAATTTAATAAATTATTTTTTCAATAAAATAACAATTTTGATAATTTTTACACTATTAAGTTAATTGAATTTAAATAAAATAAAAAAAGATAAATTAAAAAAATCCTATTTAATATAATTATAAGATTTTATATTATTCTAAAAAAATTATGGCATAAATTATGTGAAATCGTATTTATTATAATATTTATAATATCATTTATTAGATTGTTAAATTAATAAATATATTATGGCATTATTATTGTGTCATTATTAAATTTAAATATATAATTCCAAAAAATGATTATTAAATTTCCAGGATATAGGTAATATTTTGATCTTTATAAATACTATTTATTTTTGAATAAATCCAATGTATAACTCTATATAATAATATGTTAATGTTTAAAAACAAAAGTTCAAAAAAACCATCCACTGAATATAATATTATAAATAAATTAAAGTCACCCAATTGGCTCCATGTGGCCTTAAAATAGTCTCACAGACACAAATTTTTGGTATACACTCATTCAATTAATTTATGACAACTATTAGGGAAGTTTTATATAATTATTATAATATTTTTTACATTAATTACCTGATATACCTTTAAGTGAGGTAATAAAATTTATAACTAATGTTACTATTCATAATGTCTAAAAATATATGGAACCTATTTAAATAATTTGGAAATTATGATTCAAATTGTGGAATATATTATCCAAATTCAAAACAATGAATTGGAACGATTTAATTAAAAATTAATCTCATTGATGGAATAACCTAACTCAGGGTTTTAAGTAAAACTTTCAATAGATCACGTATTTTTAATACCTAATTTTAATGTGAAATTTATTTCATCAAAAAGAATTGTAGAAAATGATAAAAATATAATTTATATACAATCTACAGTTGTTTAACATCATTTTAGAACTATATAAACTACTTAGGAGAGAAGGCAGTTTTTTTTCTAAAATGTAGTATTACTTACAAGTGATTAAAAATTAATTTTATCAGAAAAAGAAAAAACATTTGTAAAAAGTAAAATTTAATTCCCTTATTCCATATAGGATGTTTTTTATTTCAAATATAACTTATAAATTTTTCAAAAACTATATTTAAAATGGGTTCTCCATCAATAGGCTATAAAATTGTATTCTTTTTAAAATACTTCATCAATCCAAAAAGATACATTAGTTCCTATATAATGTCTAGAAAAATTATAAGATGAATTTTAAAGAACACATTTAATATATTAAACTAATATTGGCTTAATAAAGTCAATCAGAAGTGATTATATATTTTTATAACCTCAATTTTTTTCATTTAAAAGAATTTTCTGAAAAAATAAATCTTTTTATTTGAAAATGGTTTTTTTTTCATTTAAAAATAATTATTCACCAAAGAATAAATTATATAAAATTTTCAAATGATATTTTGTAAATAAATTTTTTATTTTCATTCACTACATTTATGTATCTTGGTTATAAGGTAACATAATAATATTTAGTTATTCGATTATGTTTGATGTGGTGTATTAAGTATCATATTGAAAAAAGTATCACTTTTTTTAAAATATGGAATATAACATTCTCCACCATATTGTAAATTGCATACTCAAAATATGAATTTTATTTATGCTAAATGGGGTATTAATTCTCAAATTACATTTATTTCAAGACAACATCATAAAAAGGATTAATAAAAATACCATTTTAAAAATAATGAAATGATAGTATGAAGGTCACCTGAGATAAGACATAAAAGGATTCCATATAAGAAATCATGGATATGGAAGAAAAAGTAACAATTATTATTTTATGAAGATTTATATAAAAAATTACTAAGCGAATTTTAACAATCAAGAAACCAAAAAAAAATTATTTGTTAAAAGGTATTTTATTTCATAGTTGGAAAATCAAACAAAAAAAAGTTTTTGTTTTAAGATCCTTTTTATAATGATGAGTATTTTTTTTAACTTCATTGACTAATAATATAAGTAAACATAATTAATTGAGATGTATATTTTCATCATTTAATCAATTTTCACAACAAAATCATCTTTATCTCCAAATGTTGACTATTCAAGATGAATCAACTTCAATAGAATCAAAGAATCCATATAATTTTAACTATTTATTTATCTTGTATTGAAAACTTAACAAAACCAAGATATTTAGGATCTGATTAATTATAAACCATTGGTTGATGAAAAAACTACTTTTAATCTCCAAAATTCAACTGTAATACAAAATGTTCAACATAGACCATTCAAAAATAAAATATCCTTAAAATTATTCAAAAATATTATAAATAATATTAAATCATAAAAATTAAAAGGATTTATAAATTAATATTCCAAGATAAGTTATAATATATATGTATAATAACATCATCCACTCTTATGATCTCATACCAAAAATTTATTAACCTACTAATATATTATCCATGATAAGATAATCATTTATATAAATATCCTAATTCCCCATATGTAAAAAATAGGAAATAATAGATTCTTACAAAATATAACTTGACCACTACCCCTCAATTAAAATCACATATTATTATCATTAAATTAATTATACAAATTTCTCATAATTTTATACATCATCCAAAATAAAATTTATCAATTAATCACCAAATTATTTTACATTACCAATGACAGCCATATGGTAAAACAGAAGATCCTGAAATTAACATATTCTTATTTCATAATCTCATTTATATAAAAATAAAAATAAAAACTTACTAGGGACTTCACATAGGACAATGGTTGGTTATAAATCTCTATCACACATTTGTTTTTGGTTTTATTCTTGTATCCTTGTTCGAAGTTACGGTTTGTCAAATGGTCTCCATGTTGTCCGTTTTCAAAAACTATATCATTTTATAAGATTCCAAAAAGTAAAATAAAATCCAAAAAAATTACTATAACATATTTTAAGTTTAATTTTTATCTCATGCCTTTCAATTTTCATCCCAAAAAGTAATAGCCAATAATTATCTCAAAATTAAAATATATCAAAAAATATCGTTAATTACGTTAAATTTTTGAGTCATAAATCCTAAAAAGGAATTGTTATGACATTTAAATTATGATCGACCTGATAATTATAAACTCATGTTATATCCCTATCTCTTAAGAAGACATTGTAATTTCTAAAGTTGTTTTAACATCCCTCAGATACCAACTATAATGATGCATTCTTAAATGAAATATAATCTACTATTTTAATCGAGAATTCACATTAGAGGATCTGTTTAGTTTATATATTTAGAAAATTTGGACAAAAAATTCTTACATGGTAAAACAAAACATTACAAGAGGAAATTTATACATGGTATCAAATTATTCCTCCAAATGAAACACTTTCAAAATAAAAAATTATTTCTTTTCATGAAATTTCATCAATACGTTTTTCCAGGAATCATATTTTTCCTATCCAATATTAAAACATATGAAATATATTATAATACATGGGATCAGAAAAAAATATTACTATGGGACATAACAAAAGTTAATCATCAGTCATGTGAAAACATGAAACCCATTTAAAAAAATTTCTTATAAACTCGTTATCATGAATTGAAAACCATGAAAGTGCCTGTGGACATCATTTTTATATCAATATTATAAATCTCAGTTACAAATGGAATAACCATACAGTCCAATTCCACCTCTAGAATAAACAATTCATTAGAAATCTATAGTGGGTCTCACACTTTATATAATATATATTAGGATCACTCGTCTATCATGAGAGTTAATGGGGCTCAACCCTTCATATAAGATATATTGAGAACACCCATTAAACATCGATGTACCAAAAAATATACAAATAAAATTTTCAACAACTCACTAAAAAATATCATTTTCATTCATAAGTTTTCAATTCCATTGTCCAAAACAATTATAAAACATTTATAAAAGATATTTTTCAATCGAAGGGTCTCATACCACATTGATAATTTTAAATGAATATTCACAAAATAAAATTTTAAAATTTTTAAGTCCTTATAAATAAATCCAAAAAATTGTTTTGGAAACATGGACATGAATGAAAAATATTTATATATTTAAATCTTTAGAACAATTAAAATAATGTTTCAGTTAAAGAGTATCATACCACATTGAACATATAAATTATAAGCCCCATAAAAGATGAAAATTTGATAAAGTATTAGATGAAATGACCATAGATAAAATATTTATATTAAATGTTAATGGGGGTGTAAATATTCTTTATAAAAGAGTAAAGATGCATATTAGGAAGAAATGTCTCAATGGAATGAGATTGAGATGAATTCTGTTACCTTATGTCTGACTCATCATATAAAATCATTATCATACTGAATAATAAATATAGGATAATTATTTAATTTCATCATAACCTTTATAATTTTTAATATTCCTTGTATATTACTATTATCAAGTCATATCAATTACTTAGTTACTTAAGTTCACATTGGGAGTTTTGTCGATATTCAGTACTCGAGTTGAAAATGAACTTGGTGGGATGTCGATAGTCCATGAGTTCATAAGTATGTCATCTTCATATAGATATTAATTACATAATAGTCAATTTTATAGAGAAATTATAATTTTTTAAATCATACATCTAATTTATGGTATGAAAAACGGAAATCTTTATAATCAGGTAGATGGTAGGATGTAATTACGTGTGTGCAATGTTTCCACTTTTCATTGATATTGTTGAAAATTAGGTAATTATTATTTTATTGTTTTATAATAGTCATATTAACATACAAATAATAATAATAATTTACATATAACTATATATATCATACATTTTATTTAGTGAATAACAACGATTCACATCACTTTGTAGAGGTGATAGTCCACACGTACGCACAAACAACGTTATAATTTTTCTATGTATGTAAAGTATTAAAATAATTGAAATATTATTATTATTTAATGATTAATATTTCATGAATATCACAGATGAAATTTAATCCAATTATTATAACCATACATGAGAGATTAATATGGAAAAGGATTTATATTTTTGTGTTCTTGTGATAGTTCACACGTACACATGAACGATTAACTCTTTTCTTTTTTAATGGAAGTACATATAGATTTAGGTGACGATTTAACATAATTACATATTATTATATTTAGGATAAATTAGTTATTATTTCACCAATGAATAACAAAGTTTTAAGTATGTTGAAGAAGGAATAAAATAGAAATACTTAATGAGAATGCTACCCATTCTTCGGTTGATCTCTTTGAAAAACACCTTAACACCTCTAAAAGGGTGTTCTACAAAAACTCAATCCCCAAGAATGTGGGAATGTATTATAGTAATAAATATTGTAAGATATTGGATGAACCGAATGTTTCTTGAAGTGTGTGTATTAGTGATAAGTTGGTACCTTTTTATTGGTGAGGTTAGGGTCTCCCTTAGAAACAATAAAAATATAAAATTTATGTAAATTTATGTAAATTTATTTTTTATTCCCAAGGATACAATGTTTAGATATGTTGAATATAATAATTTTAGTAGACTAAATCCTCTCATGAAATAATTTTTACAGATATATTTATTTTATTTTAATCTTTATCATTTCAGTTTACCCTTCATTTTTCTCTTTTAATTTTAATTGTGGTAACAACATTTTAAATATTAAGATACCATAAATTATAAATTTCACCTACATGGAAATTTAATTAAACCTAATTCATTATCATTGTAATTTTTTTTGTTTAAAAGTTTTTATTTGGATTTTTAAAAAATTTAAAAAATTGTTAATTTCTTAAAATACCAATTATGACAATTTTTACACTATTCATTTCATTGAATTTACATAAAATTCAAAGAGAGAGATAACTTATAGAAAAACAACTTAATAGATTTATATAATGTAATTGTCACATATAAAATTCGTCTATGACATAAATTATGTAAGATAAAATTTATTTTAATATTTATAATGTAATTTATTTGTTTCTTTAATTAATAAATTTATTATTGCATCATTATTGGATCACAATTAAATTTAATTATTTAATTATTAATAATAATTACTAATTTACGATGACTAAGTTAATATTTTATATTTATAAGTACTATTTATTGTCTAAGAGTACCCCTTTATAACTCAATATTAAAATACTTTACTTTTACAAAACAAAAATCTAACCAAAATGATTGTTCATTAAATATAATATTATAAATGAATTAAAGTCTTAAAAGTGGATCCATGTTTTCATAAAATATACCCATTGATGACCATTGTTGGTATACACACATATAATAAAATCAGGTCAATTTTTACTGTAATTTTATATTATTATAATTTTATTTTTAACTTTAGCTACTTGTTTTTCCTTTAAATGAGGTAATAGTATTTATTACTATAGTTACAAATCATAATCTCCAAAAATAAAAGGGAACTATTTATATAATATATAACATGTGATTCTAAATATGGAATTCATTTTTACAAATTTAAAACACACAATTGGACGAAATTATTTAAAAATTAATTTTGTTAACAGAATAAGGGAACAATTTTTTAAGTAAAACATACAAAAGTTTACATAGTTTTATATACAATTTCAGTGTGAAATTGTTTCATATGACTAAAACTATATTAATTGATAAAAATATAATGTAAATATAATTTAATACTAATTGATAAGAAAATATAACTATATAAATAACATAGACGAAAAAGAAGTTTTAAATTAAAATTATGTATTTTTCACTATTCCTTATAAATGAATAATATCAGGAAAATAAAAAAATATCCAAAGTAAAATTTAAATTCATTATTCCAAAAAAGAAGTTTATTTTTTAAAATAATACTAAAAATTATTTCAAAAACAATATTTAAAATGGGATCTCCATTAAAAGGAGGTAAAACTATAATTTTTTTTTAAAAAAATATTTCTTTTCATTGAAAAAATGAATTTATTCATATATCATTTCTATAAACATATAATATGAATTTTAAAAATTACATTAAATATATTATATATAAATTTTATTAATAAAATCAGTCAATTTTTATTTTATTATTTTATAAAATCAAATATTTTCATTGAACATGTTTTTCAGAAAAACATTTCCTTTTATTTGAAAAGGGTTCATTAAATGGATAAATAATTTTTCACAAAATAATTAATTATATATATGTTTAATCAATATATTTATAAATAAATTAATACTCTTCATTCCATCCATTTTGACAGCTAGTTGTTAAGGTAATATGATAATATTTAGTAGCTCTATTTAGTTCGATGTGGTGTATTATGAACGTTATCGAACATATGGTCTCTTTTTAAAAAAAATAGTTATGTACATTATTCACAAAAATTTTATGATTTTTTCTTATACATATAGAAATATAAAATTTAATTTATTCCTAATTTCTTAAAAAAGAAAAACCCTAATTTGATACTAACTAGGTTATCATAGACCCACACTCTTTGGTCATGTGCTAAGAACAAATAATTTATATACCACCCCTAATACAAAGTGATATGTTCCAAGATAAATGTAAATATATTTCACATAATATTCATAATTTAAATAGTAAATGTATCAAATACTCTCCAAGTCCTATAACTCATCGGTTATGTGTCTTTAGAGTTAAATTATATAGAAATGTTATTTTAATAAAATTGTTTACATTTTCCCAACAATGTCCCCAACACAAGACCATTAACTAGACATATTATATTTAATACTAATATTAATTACCAATGTAATGTAAAAAAATAATAGAGTGATAAGGTCAAATGTAACTTAGTATTAATTGATACATGAAATAATTTCTCAAATTTTCTATTATGTAAATATTAATAAAAATTTAAATTGTTTTGATTATGAAAATTTATTATCTAGTTTTATTTAAAATTTATATTTATTGAGTTTATAATTTTAAATTTTAAATATAAATTTCAAAATATAAAAAAAAAATTGGGAGATATTTTTTTATTTTTCAAAAAATATTGATTTTTAATCACTAGAAGAAATACAAATTTTTTAATTAGTATTTTAATTTTAAATAATTAAGTGATTTAAGAGTCCCAATATGTTTTGAAAATGATTTAATGTAAACATAGTATTATTTATATTTATCTAATACACTTAATTATATTTTTATAACATATTATGGTTTTCAATATTTTTTTCTCTTGGGTTTAAAAATGATATTTTTTTTAAAAACAGATTTAAAAAGAAAAATGTTTCTCTCTTATAATTTAATAAAATAATCCTTAATAATGAATGTTTTAAATAATTGGAATATATTATATATGATTAATTATTAAATTATTTTCCAGAATTTATTATTATTATTCTTAAAAACCATATATCTCAATGCATCTGGAAGTATAATATTATGTTAAATATTTTCACTTTAGTGAATTGAATTTGAAAAAAAAATAGGATTAATAAATGGAATAAAAATAATTTATAATAAGCCAATAATAATTTTTTAAAAAGGTTATAGTTGAATTTAATTAAAATTAATTACAATGATTAAGGTAAAAACATGTTTACTTAGTGGTAAAAAATTAATCATAATGGAAAGATTGAACTAGAAACATATCTAACAACCATTTTATTGAAACATATACACCCTATTAATAATATTATATAAACGGGAGGATTATTGGGTCCTATTAACATTAAACTATACCAAAGAGGATCCACCATGGATTGGGATCCATGACAACGAAATTTAATAAATAAAAAGTAGTGAAACAAGGTAGAAATGTTCAAGAGGTGGAAACACAACAACAAAAGGAGTACAGAATGATCAGAAAATAAAGTAATTCGCACCTCTTCCATGGCCGTCCCAGACCCCGATTTCCTCCACGAGTCACTGAGTGACGCCCTATTTGCCATTGAATTGGCAGTAAATATGATGCCTCATCTACTGCCTCTTCCACTTGAGAAGCCACAACATTTGAAGCCAACCAGTAGTCATCCTGAACAACCTATTCATCATGGACCGCCACCTCCTCTTGATGTAGGACAACATCCATATCAGCTGCCTATTGTGGGACAACCTCCATCTGTTGTTGCTCTACATCCTGAATTTTATCCTGAAGAGCCTCATTTATGGTGGGTACATTTTCAGTGGAAACATTATCAACACCATTATCTAGAATCAATATCTCTATTGGATCCTTTCCAATAGTAGAATGCAGCAAATGACCATGTTATCGATTACTAAAACCTGCACTCTCAAGACCCTCAATATTGAGAAAGTCAAATTTAGATGTGTTAATAGAGTATAACATAGAAAAAAAATTAATCCAGCTTTGTCCGGTCCTGGTGGAAGTTTTTCTGAGGTGTCCAGTGAGATGTTCTTTGAATCACCATCAAATATATGCAGTTGGGAGGATGAATCAGTATATATATCAGCTTTCAAGTAATGTTGTGCATTAACCTAGATGGCATTCGGCTCCTCAGCATGGAAAGGAAGAACACCATCCTGAGCAGTAGGATCAGAGGGCATAGTCTAGGAGCAGGTTTTTGAAAATTTTGGAACAGCAGTCTCAGAAAATCTTATATTGGTCCCAATGCTCATAAGTGAAGACACAACATCCTTCACCACTGGCACCCCTTCAAACCAATAAACAAAGGGAGTTTGCGATTTTCTAGACATCACCAACTCAAATCCATCAGCATTAACCTGCTTCAACTTGCATTTTCTGCTAGCAGAATACACCACTATTTGACCCATATCAATATCATCTTTTTCTTGAATGAATTCCTCTCGGTCAGAATCATTGTCAGCTAATTCAGCCCAATATTTTCTTGTATTTGTTCCCCCCCTAGTGTAATCATCAGCAACGTGCAGAGAAACACCTCCACAACTAGCCACAATATTAAAATGTTGTGGTGGGAACACAAAATCCCCACCAATATGGGCCTCATTTAATCCTTGCTTGAGTACATCAACAAAAGAGGAAGTATCCTTCTTCTTGAATACCTTATTCCCAGTCTATCCAATACCTCTTTGATCCCTCTTACACTTATCAGCAGAATGCCTAAGATATTTATACAGAACTCATCTAATATATCTTTTGTATTGATAACTGGAGTGACCAATGCAGAGATAAGATTCACAAAAATCAGGTATCCAATCAGACTGGATTGAGAGTTCAATCTTAAAGGCACCAGCCATAAGAAATTCAGTACTAATCATCTTATGAGCTAGATCAACCTCAACAATAACACAAGAAAAGTGAGATAACCTAGAGAGTTCAGTTTCTTTTTCAACCTTAATAGGAGAACCTACAATAGAAGAGACTTTCCACAGAATTTCTAGATGCCAGAAGAACTAACTAGGGCCCCTAATTCTAATCCATGATTGGTTTGAAGAACTCTAAATTGCATAGGGGTCTGATAAAGGGTCCCATTACTGAGGAACAATGAACCCAGGCTTCAAGGGAATTGGACCAAATACCCAAGAAAGACATAGAAGTTATTTGTAGGGAAAACCAATATGCTACATACCTTTCCCAAGTGAAATCAAGCCCCAATCATTGAATTCCCAACTCTGAAGCAACCGATCCTTGATATTAGTACTATAAAATAATGATATAATATATTAATAATCTCCAATATAATTAATTTTATTTTATTTTAAGGGTTATACCTACAATAAGACATACCAATGTCCAATGGGTTACAAAATCCACATTCATTTGTAAGACATACTACCACCTCTTGAAATCATGTCATTCCTTTATTCCATTAGTACATATCACAATTCTGTATAATGATCAACATGTTGTTCATATATGATATATATAACATAAATATACCTATTAATTTGTTATATCATATATATCTATTTCATATTACAAAAAAAATTGGATATAATAACATCATTTGTTTGTCTGGTAGACTACCGCATCATGAAGCGATGTGACACGTTTTCACTAACATGTTACATGGGAGGTAATAATGGTAATAATAAGGAATAGATTTTATATAAATGACATATAAATGATATTAAATAAATAATTATAATTCTATAATTATAATCTATTATTTTTCTCAGATTTTCACTCACATTAAAATATATGAGGACGTTCATGGACAAGTGGACTACCACCTACTCGGGGAGATGTGATTCCTTTTTCCCCACCAAATCACAATAATGTTATATATATATATATATATAATTATAAATAATTAAATATTATTTTATTTATGATATAATTATCATTCTATACATATAAATGTTACATACCTTCTTTCCATAATGATCAATGAAAATGGAAACATTACTCATGTTTACATACAACCTACTATCTCGTTGATTGTTATATTTGTTAGTTTTTTATAACAATTTTCCAAGATTGGTTTTAAAATTAAAATTTATTCATAAATATGAAAATTATGTCTTTTTTATTATATTTTATAATTTAAAATTATAAACACCTTGACCATAGTCTACCGATAAAAGTTTTTTTGACACATACATTGGATATGGTCAAAAGATCCAACCAAAAAATAATTTATTAAGTAATTGTATTTTATTCATTAATATGTTAATTAAATGAAATAAAAATCTTGAAAAATATCAAAAAATTAACTTATTAAAATAAAATTATTATTCTTGTATGATAAAGGCACATGTGACAATTCAAACTCAAGGTAGGGGGCTTCATCTCAATTTCCTTTCATTGGGGAGTTTTTTGATGTTATGTATCAGTATTATATTTATAAAGTGTATATAAAGACTTCATGGTAATACATATGATGATTTGTTATTATCATTATTATTAATGTTTTAAATGGTATTCTATAAAGGGGGATAATTATTATAGTGTTTCCCATGTGATAGGGGACTTTTAATTAATAAAAAATAAATCTTTATGATTCCATTCCTAATCATCCTTTTCCATGTTCAGTTTTTAAAATTATTTTACGAATGTTTGTATATGGATGTAAAAAAAATTTAATGTGAATATTATGTCACTTTTACATTATTTCTAGGATTTTAAAAAGGGAATATTTTCCATGTTTACATGGAGAATTTTAGAAAATGATTAAATAGATGAACTATTTTTAACATACAAAGGGGAATTAACTTTTCCATCACCATGACCATTTTTTTTCTAGATTCCCTCTCATGAATTAATGTTTTATTCAATGAAAACACTTTTCCATAATTTTCTGTTTTGGTATTGAATTTGTTTTATAGTAGAAAAGGCTAATTTGGTAATAAAAATAGTTTTCTAATGATAACCTGAATTTTCTTATTGAAAATTGTTTTTTAAAATAAAATTGTATTTTGATATCAAAAATTGATTTGTCTGTAATTTTAAATGGGATTTAAAAATAACATGAAAAAATGTTTTATAAATGAAAGTTACATGGGCGTTTAATGTAAGAAATGGGTGTTCCCATATAAAGTTAGGTGATCCCATTATATTTTATAAGATTGGGTGTCCCGTATAGCGTTGGGTGACACCATTACATATTATATGATGGGAAATCCGAGAGAGTTTTGAGTGATCCGATTATTGGTTATAAGATGGGGCAGCCTAGATGGAACCTGATGGGCTCGTTATATGGTAAAGGATAGATGTTCCTTGAAAGAGCTCTAATAAATTGGGAAATTATTATATTAAATGTTGTCAATATAGTTATTCCAGTTAATATTTTAATAGATTTTATGATTGTAATTCATTATGTCACAAAAATAAGTATTAATATCTTTATAGGGGTTCAAATTATTTTCATTGGGAAAAAGGTTTGTGTTTTTTTCAAGTGAAAATATTTTTACATCATATGCTCAACGAAAATTATAGATAATTCTAATGCTTATATGAGTTTTCTTGTTTTCAATGGAATAATTTTTTCCATTCATTATATCTCTTCCTAATATATTTCTGCTCATCCCATTTTTTAGAAAACAATTCACATGAAGTGTTAGAGATAATATGAATAATTTTTGAATTCATTAATTTATTTCTTGAAATAAACTATGTTTTAATTGTAAGAGTTTTCTATAGTGAAAAAATAGATAGTGGTCAGAATATTCCTCATTTTATTATATGGTTTCGTAATGTATGATTTATGGCCAAATTATCTAAAAATATAATACTAAAAATATTATCAAATATAAGGAAAGTAAATTCTTCGATAGAAATCAATATTATTTAATGTTTATGGTTAAGTCCTCATAGATATAATCATAGGACAATTTCGATAAATTTAATTCTCATTATAATGTTTATAGCATGCACTTGAAATATTTTATCATATGGTTATGTTAAAATGATATAAAATTTAATTATTACCTTGCACTTAATCTAAAAAAATTCTTTCTATAATGTTTATCCTCAAGGTATGTATAAAATATCAAGTGGGTTGGAACTAAGTTGAAAACAACCACCCAAATCGATATCTATACTTCGTTACAATTAGAACAGAACCGTTTTTTGTTGTGATGGATTTGTTGACATAAGATATAAATAGTGGGGGTATCCATCTTAGAGTGGAACTCAATCAACAAAAAAAACATGTATTTTTTGATGAATTTTATAAGTCAACATCCTACATCTTTTTTTGGATCATATTGACCTATATTAGGTGGTGGATGGATCAATGCTCTATTAAAAATACTTCATGTTGGGTTATGTTCAGAACATCAAAAGGTAACTATTTTTGTTTATCTTTTTCAAGGTAAAGTTGATCAATGGTGATATTTAGTAAAATTTACCATACAAATAGATTATTAGGATTCCATCAAATAGGGAATATTAAAGGTTATTTTCCTTTGTAAATATTTCACTTAGGTATTTTGACACAAGATGTAAAAAATTACTCAAATTGAGAAAAAAGATATATATCTTGAAGCCGTATATAATGAAAACCCCATGATATTATCTAGGTATGTGTTGGGTTTTATTTAGTATTCTGATAATAAAATTAATATATTTTAATCTTGGATGAAAACATGTCTATGAAGTTCATTTTATGAAATTGAATTTAAACATTACAATAATTTATTACCTTATATAGAGAAAGATGAGAAGGAGTTCGATGACATGTATGTTCCTTCAGATTACAATAGTAAGAGATGTTTTGTGTGGAAGGAAACATAGAAAAATCCATCTATGATGTCCAAAGGTAATCCCTAAAAATGTTCTATGTGTAGAAAATGACATTTAAAGGAATTTTGAAAGAGATCTAGGAATTATTTCTAATGTGGTATGTTTTGACACATGGATCATTTCAGTATATAGAATTTTAACATCCTGGACCGGATGGCACTAAAATAGTTCTCTGATGTAGTTAATGATGAGGCCTTAAGGGCACCACTCTACACTTCAGATGCTACTGACTTGCATCAGTGGAATAGGGTGTGTCTATAGGGAGACTATGAAAACATATTAGAGAAAAAATAGAAAAAATAACTAGATATCATGCAATATGTAGATTATGAGATTTTCAAAGAAATAAATAAAAATTAATATAAAATGATGAAATAATAAATTAAATTCTATAAAATTCAGGAATTCTCATGTTATACATACAACACTTTTCTCCCACAAGGCCCCAACAATACAGAAAAGAATATATAAAATAAACTGAAATAGATCTATAGAGATCTACACTTAACTTCAAACTAGACCAAATACACTGTCTTTAGAAACAATTGAGCTACTCTATACCTTTCCTAAAGAATTCACATGAGCAGCTCTAGTCAATCATGCTTCACTAGCCTCAACCCTATACACCATGCATCTATGATCAACATATAAATAAGTTATAATGTTTAAACAGACACTGAGGATCATTTATAAGAGATATAATTTTCTCTATAGGCCACCCCTATTATAAACCTATAATTATACTTTAATAAGTACATGCTCATGAAATATGATTAACCAAGCCGAAATAGAACAGGACAGATAAATCATATAATGTTAAACCACGATTGATCCATGGGTCCATTATCCCAATAAACTGGGAAAAGTGCTAACATAGATATCCATTTTTATATGTGTATATATAAATATTCTCAAACATATATATGTACATAATGATATATATCCATGATTATTATGAAATAAATACCATAAAAATAGTATTTAGTCCTTGGTTATATACCCCAGATCACCTAGACATCCTTTTTAAAGGGAAATATGCTATATTTAATACTACTGATGTTGTGTATCCTAATGTAAATATATATGCCTGTAGTTTCTATAGACAATATAAATATATCATCCAGGACCCTAAATGTCTCTATTAAATTTACAACACCATCAGGGTATACACATTTTAACCATGGGTTCAACCATAATCAAAATTAATCACAATAATAATCAGTTCTAGGGAATAAAATATGTCTATCCTATAAATGGACTACATCTAGATTCCATGATTCTCATTCTATGTAAATACATCCTAATTACTAGGCCCATGGTCTCATTTTATAGGCAGTCATGACATTGTTCCATTGATAAAACAAAAGTGTCTGACCCTTAGGTGTACTCTATAGAGAAATCATCAGTGAGATATTATTTCCAACCCTTGTAGTCTCTAATCCGAGATAGAATAATCATCCCTATCATATAGGAGTGGGTAATCGGTCAAGAGTATCCAATGATGTTAACCACCATTTCAAACACAATGGTTTATTAATCAGTCATGCGAAGAAAAATCAGCTATATTGTAGGGGAGATTTTAATCATCCAGGAGTATTATAATATTTAATATAGTATAATATTACTCATTACATGTCAATCATATGAGAGAGGAATCATCATCATCATCATCATTAAATTTGAGGATAGTATAATAATCCTCATCACTCAGGAGAGAATAATCATCCTTGATTAGATGTAATAGGGATTACATTCTCATATATCATGATAATATGATCTAACTTTGGATCCCTAGATGCACCAATGGATATCCCAATAAAATAATAATCCAATATAAATGCTCAACAACCTAATCCTAGGTAGTACAAATCAGTATACTAATAACAAAATAATAACTTTGATTAGAATACATATCTTAATAAATAGGTCTAGGTATTCCAATAAGTGACCATGAATGATCCTTGGAAGTATGTTTGGGAATCACAAGGAGAATTACATATGCATCATGTTAGGTTAATTATCCCAAAATGAGGATGAACATATAGTTCTTGACAACACATCAGAAATAAGCATGTTCAAATATAAGTAATGTGTAAGGGTTTCTGAATGACTAACACGCCACTACTATCATAGCCTCATATGATTTTATGTTAATCTTTGGTTCTAAGGTCATACATTCTTCCAACTCTACCCAAATTTGATATACTATCTTCGGGTCGGTCAAACAATGGGGCACACACTATGAATATGAACTCAAATAGAAATGAGGCATCTTAATTTGTATCCTTATAGTTTACATGTGATTGAAAGAATCCTACTAGTGATCCTTAACTCTAATGGAAAATGGGTGGAATCTTATGTGACATCTTTAAAATGGTACAATGAAATAAGAAACTTATCTGGGACCCTCAATGCAGTGTAAGAAGGAAGATGCATACTATATGGGATCCTCAAAATTGTATATAACTAAGGGATCCTACGTGGTACTCCCTAAGCCATAATGTATGAAGTATTATCCTATAGGGGACCCTGTTTAATAAAAAGAATATAGATCCATCCTATATGTGATCCTCTGTGTAAAAACATAACTCGAGGCATCCTATAGTGGATCCTCAGAGAAATAATGTCAAATCTGCATAGGACAATATGGAATATCTCGTTGGAGAGAAATCCTCAAGGAATGCTAAAAAATAATTTTTTAGGGAGATAGACCATGGAAAAATCATAAATCACAGACTCAATCATAGGAGAAAACTGGATTCTGTTATAGGAGGAAAAACATCTCTATTTTGGAAAAAATGAAAACATTATATAAGATTCCTTGAATCACATCAAGGGTTTTACCATTCTGATCTATGTGGGAAGACACACTTAAATGACTACTCATGGGTTTAATCCAAACTCTTTAACCTAATATATATTGAAAATATGTAAAAACATAAAAATTGTAGGGAAGGATGAGTACACTGTGTTTCATCCCTAGAACACAACCAATACCTTCAAATACACACTTATGTAAGAAATTTATCTTGTCATGGCATGTAAGCCCATCTAAACTGAGCTTAAAATTTGAACATAACATGTTAAATACCATAGGGTACATTCCCATGTACCTCAGATGGCCTTCTCAAAATCATTTTTTGGTCGTGTAACTCTACATGATGTGCGACCCATAAGGGGTGTGGCTATGTACTCTACACGACCATATTCCCAAACATGGGATTTCTGGCTGGGTACATATCCACTTGTCTATGTCCTAATACAAGTCCTATATATCCCATAAACGGTGTTTACATCTAAAATATCATCTTCCTCAAAAATAAATTACACATGGTGTGTGTTATAGAACATCACATTGTGTGGTCATGATTTATGAATGGAAAACCAATGAAAATGACCAAACACAACTATAAAAGGGTTTTAAAACTAGAAAATGAAACATATATTGGGAAATATATAAAAAAAATCAACATTTGGGTGGAATCAGTTAGTGCTTCACCTATTTCCATGCTCCATGGTTACTGCATGACGATCTCGTGCATCCTAAGCCCCACAATGATACATCTCATTCCATCACCCTATTTCTATAGCTAAATATCCATATCTTATCTTAATCATATGGAAATGAATCCCCCAAACTCATAAAATAATTCCCTAAAATCTCTTAGGGAATAAAAAAAATAAAAAAATAAAAATAAAAAATCAAATGGGGGCCTAGGCCAGCCCATCACCCGACATGAGTTTTTTCCCTTCTAAAGTAAAACAACCTTTTCTGAACTCAATAGTTCTAGCATAATCTCAATCCAACAATAATATATATATATATATATATATATATTTTAATGAACATACATCAATAAATTAATATTTAATTTTTTAAAAAGTAAATATTTATTATCTTCTAAGATCAAAATGGCTTGAATTTCAATAAAACTCTTTTGTATGGTAAACAAAATATTCCTGGACCAACAGAGTTGCTAATTTTTTTGAAGTTATATTCTATTTGAAAATGAACATTTTACATTGTAAAATAATCTGATAAAAATATCCAAATTCCATCTCAAAATTTCATTTGGGTACACATAGGTCCTCACTATCACCCCACTATAAACCTTTTCATCCCTTACATTCCACGGTGGATAAACTGACATTCATGATCTCAAACAGATCATTTCTGAAACAGAACCATCGATATTATCCAAAGACTCATCTTGAAATTTCAACTACAATCTCATATATGAGATACATTCATCTATGATTGATCAAGTACTCCCCACCACTGTAATACCATTATCACAATCTCACAAACTATAACCTCAAAGGTTCATGGAAAGTGATGAATTTAAATTGAAACAATGTTCACCAGCATCAATAACTAAAGGTACACTCCCCACCATATGGATTATCATATACCTCCCCCAAATCACAACCTCTATGGGTTCCTATATCAAACCTTTAATGATATTATAGAATAATAACGATCGATGTAAATATGATTCACACTCATCATACTCAGGACAATATCAAGATAAAGTATGATCATATATAACTAGGTGTGAACTATTATTTCACCAAGGAAATTTCTTGCTCTCTAAAATCCATACTCAAATCAAACAAGGCTACACTTATATTTAATCAACTCATTACAATATGTCTCTGAACAATTCATGTACACTACTATCCATGAGTAAACCACTTCATGGCCCCCAATTCAATCTTCATGTCTCCTCTACCGTGGAATGATATTTGTTATCTATTCAAAACTCCTAGAAAACCATACTAATGAAAATTCTTCATAATATTTGTCATGGAGACAGACATGGAAACTCAAAAATATATGATCTTAATCATGACCATGCCCAAGTATAATATACCTTTATCACCTGACTCACAGTCCCATGAGTCATCCAACTAATGGTTAAGGTGGTTGAGAGACATGACACATTAGTGTCATTAAACCCGAATCTCCCATGGAACATCTCTTCAAAATTAAGAACCTTACTTGTTCCATGATTTATTTCCATGATCTCCCTTCACTAGAAATCATTTGAGTCATGAGTTTTCACCCACACACTAACAACATTAACAATAATAGAAAATCACTGGTCAACTAGGATAGGAACACAAATATTCCATCTTATTGAAGCCAATCATGATTCCAAAGAAAACATAGTGATTATCCAAAGTTAGAGGTATCAACATTTTAATATATAAGAACTTGATCACAAACCATGAATAAGCCTTAAAATTCCATATAACTAATCTCACAAACTAAAATGAAATTCATAATCCTAGAAAAATCCTAATCACATATTTCCATTAATGAAAAAATATCAACCAATAAGGATTTTATCAAAACTAAATGCCTCTATATCTCCCACCAAGCCCGACTAATCATGTTTTACCACTATTCCATAATGTTTATCCACCTATCCAAAAGATAAATCACCTATAAGGAAGTTAAATATTATAAATTCCTAAAATCTTCAAAACTTCTAACATGGCCTAATAGGGAGATAATCATAATCGAAAATCCCCGTAAAAAGATACCCACTATAGTTTATTTTACCAGTGTATAAGAGATACTAAACTAAGACTCCCTATAAATCTTTATATTGTAATACCCCCTTGAAGTTCAATTCACATGAAACATCAAGGTACCCACTGAAATTGTACTCAAAGATCTAACTAGATAGAAATAAACACGGTCAGATAAGATTAATGTTATTCTAATCTACCCTAAAATATGTTATAAATATTTTTACTGATAAATTATGTTCTTATACCTGATAAAAAAACCTTGAAAAGGGGTTTTACACATGACTAGCATGTGCCCTATAGATCTATCAGGTTCGTTGTACCTCTCATGTAGTAGGACTACGCCATCCACCTCAACATCTAATTTCTTAGTGTATATCCACATTACCTCCATTGTAGGAATTATATATTAATTCAGGATCATTTGATTATAATTCCTCAAAACCCTATACAGGAACACACCATTTATGTTATTGCTGACACATCAATCAATTTTCCTTTGTTTTCAGTAAAATAACAAACTATATGGCCTATAACATGTGAGTTATATGTTCCATGTATGATGTAAGATCCACCTATTACCATTTCTGTCCAAGAATCAAAATAATTCAATGACATCTTGTTAATGGAAAAAAACATAAATCCAAAATAAAATACAACATCCACATAAAATGATCATCACCCAATGTGAAAATCATATTCAAATGTAACATAACAACATAGAAAAATAATCACACAACCCTATAAACTATAAATTATTACCAAAACAATTATTCTCAATTCACTAATACACCATATCCCAAAAAGTGATTCAGTATGAAAATAAACACCTCTGATATGACATCGTATCATCCCAAACCAGATTCCACTAAAATGGTGATCTAATCTAGTTCGTTATGAGGAATCAAGCATGACCCTCCCCACTCTAGATGTCATTGACTAGTAGTGAGATCCTAGGGTATGTTCATGGAGTGAATATTTCCTCATATTAGAGAGGAAAACAACAAATATTAGTATAAATATTACAATTGATAAATAAATATAGATTTGAATAATAAAATAAAATGAAATAAAACAATATGTAATGAAAATTGAATTTCTATCAAAATTATAGAGCATCCATGTCATACATAAAACACTTGTCACCCACAAGGTTGACAATAATTACTAGAGTACATTATAGTAACTGAAATAAAATTACTAGACTCTGTAACTAACTCCATGATAAACCAAAATACCGATCATTATTCATTGTCATTTCGCTCCATCCGAGTCAAAAATAATCAAAATGAGAATCTCTATATAATCATTTAACCCTAGACCTCATACATATCAACTCAGCATTTGTGATCAACCTGAAAAGAAGACATAAGGTATTCACACACATTTATATTAATGTATAGGTTTGATAAATAATAACAATAGGCCATCCCAATGATGAAAATATAAATATATCCTCATAAGATAATTCAAATGAAATATGATCATTCTAGCTAAGACATATTTATAAAAATATGTCAAATAATTTGAAATCGTAGGTGTTCCCTATAACCAAGACCTTGGCCCGTTGGGCGAAGTGTTTTTAGGGACATCTATATTTATATGTGCGTGTATATCTATATTCCAATATACATACATATATAAATATATATTCAGAAATATGTATATCTATTTGTAGTGATAATGAAATAACAGAAACAATATCACTTGATCCTTGGGTTTGTAATCCAGATCCCCTACACATCTTTTGCAGTGGGCATTGAGCTATATGTTGTACCACTCAATTGTTGTATAATTAAGATAATGTTTATGACCATAATAAAAATAAACAATACCTTCTTTATCCAGTGCCAATAATGTATCTATTTAAGATACATTACCATAATTGGATACATATCCTAACCCTTGGATCACCCATACTTGCCTCCAACCAGAATAATAAGGAATTATAGGGAAGGTCATACAGACATCTTGTAAATGGCCTACATCTAAACTAAATTCCACGTATTCCATGTAAATCCAATCCATTGTCTAATACCTAGGTAAAAATCCATATAAATTCATGGAATTGTGAGTCAGATATGTAATAAGGGTATACCCTTAGGTAAACTATAAAGAGCTCTCATTGGTGAGACATTATGCCCACCCCTCAGGGTATATAATTAGAGAAGCTGGTATCGTCCCTATGAATCACCCATGATTATCCAATGATGTGGAATTAAATGTCCAATAATATGGTCTAATAATCATTTAGGGAGATATTAATCTCCCCTACTATATAGGATAGTTTATCAATACATTTGTATAATTTGATAAAGGATATCATAATCATACTCATCACATGTCAATCTGAGGAGAGTTAAATCATCACCAACGTATAATAATTCAAATATAACGGAATAATCAACATCAATTGGGAGAGTGTAATAATCCATGGAAGTATTTACTAGGTAAATAATTATCATATATCGTAATCATAATCTAAAAAGCTAGATCATAGGGATCATCTCCAGAAATCACAATAAAATAATAATCCAACATACAAGCTCAATATCTTGATCCCTGTGATACCTCTGAGTATAATAAAAATAGAATAATAAACTATCTAAGAAGATGTTTCATATAAAATAAATTCAGGTTTCAAATAAGTAAATAAGATGAATCACATGATGTAAATTTGGGAATCTCATAGGAAATTAATTATACATCATGCTAGGATCATCATCTGGAAACTAGGATGTACCATTGGATTTCATCACTACATCAAAAATAAAAAATTAAAACTATGAATAAATAGTGAATGTTGTTAAATTCCTAACCCGTAACTACTACTACATCCTTATAGGATTACAATTTTGAAATGGTTTCTCAGTTGACACACACAACTACCTCTACCAAGACCCAACATACTAGATCAGGATCCATCAAAAATTGAGGAACCCACTAGGTCCCTCAAGTCAAAACATAAGCGAGGAGTCCTAAATGGGTTCCTTTACCAATTAAGATAAGAAAAGGAACCCTATTTGGGTTCTGTAGTTGTTAATGGATGAGGTTTAAATCATACATGGTATCTTTGAAGCTTTACAGAGAAATAGGCATCCTATATATGACCCCAAAATAGTTTTCTAAATGAAGGGACATCCTCTGTGGGATCTTAAAAATAGCATATAAGTAAGAAGTAATATGTGGGATTCCCTAAATAAAAATGCAATAAAAGGTATCTTATAGGTGCGGGAAATAATAGGAATAATGTTGAAGAATTATACATGGGATACTCTAGATTGAAACATGTGTAAAGGCATCCCTTAGGGAATCCTTGGAGACATATAATCTCAGAGCCTCACAGTCCAAAATGAAACATCTCAAAAGGTACATGTCCATAAGGAAATCTAAAAATGAATTGGTCCAAGACATGGATCCTAGCCCATATCATTTTAATGTCTCACTCTAATGAGACAACTGCATTCAATTACTCGAGGAAAAAAATACCCAATAATTAAAAAAGAAAAAAATAACATAAGTGTCTTTGAATAACCTTAAGGGTTTTACCACCACGACTTACACAGGAAGATAATCATAAGAAACTAATCATAGTTTAAATTATGACTCAGGGAATTAAATATATAATATACTAGAAAACCAATATAATGGGTGGAAATGGATCTTTATATAGTGTGTTAACCTATCCACATGGAATGTACTATTATGACCCTACGTGGGAATATACTTCAAACAATTATAGAATTTAATCCCATAAAAATGGAATGAAAGATATATACATGGTGTGAATCCAAAACAATGTACATACCCTTATATCTCACTATCCATATCCATGAACATGGCCCAAATGTGTCAATCTCTATGGATTGTGCTTCATATGGTTTTTGGCCATTTAATCAGCATAGAAATCTTCCGTTACGAAAGCTTCCCCTTTTGGTACTCAACTATGAAGTATAGTCCTATTAAATGACTTTTATAGCCGCTAATCAATTTGTTCTTATAAAAGAACATCTTATTTAAATACATATAATACATGGATTGTGTTCCTAAACATCACATAGTGTATTTAGGATTATCAAATTAACAGCCCCTCAAAATGTAAGAAACCCCTATTTCCGCCCAAAAGAAGTACATTGATCTCAATGTGGTTCATAAGAAATAATAAAATATTTTCAAAACTAGAAAATGTATAACATATAGGGATCTATGAGAAAACATCAAAAGAGACTACCTTTTTTAGAAGCTGATGAATATTCCTTTCTTCCTATTCTCTATGGCTACCACATGATGATCATGTTTGTACGGATCTCTGATATACTACCTATCATTATGTATCCCTATTTATATTTCTCCCTCAACCTCTCCTATCTTTTTGACTTAGATAAGGAATACCCAAAATGTATTACGTGAGAATCTAGGGGAGAAGATGAAAATAATAAAGGAAAACACTTTTTGGAAAAGAAAAACGGGGGCTTGGGCTAGCCAAAGTGCCTGAACTATGTTTATACGCTACCCAATAAAAGCTCACTATTCCTAATAAAATGGTGAATAAGGAATCTCAATAAAATGTTCCATTTATAATATGTGGTCTAAGAAACCTTCATGAATAAAATAATATTAACTTTAATAAATATTAAATATTAGTTATTCAACAAAAATTTGAATGGCTGGAAATTCTACCAATCTAATTTCATTTTGTATACACATTATTCTCACACAAAAAGTGTACCTAGAAAATTATTTGAACTCATAAGATTTGGGAAATGGCCATTTTCTTCTATAAATGTATTTGATAGCTAAAAATTGAAATTCAAGCACAAATTTCAGTTTTAGATAACACTGGTCCTTATAAAGAGCCATGAATAACCGATAAACGGGGTAGACAATCACAGTCCATGTTAAAGTGTTTTAGATGTGATGAGTTAGGTTTTTATTTTAATGTGTGTTTGATATTAATTTCATAATATAGAAATCATCGAGATTATAAACAAAAATGTGTAGTAAATTCATTTTCTCCTATTACAATCGATTTTGTTTAATTAAATGCAGTCGTGATATGTATGTTACCTGGGTTTTCTTGTTTTCATAATAACCTATTTGACTCCAGATATTCACATTCATTCCTTTATGAGAAATATTCATGTTAATTGGTAATATTATCTTATATGATTAATATATTTTTTTAAGTTTTAGGAGTTAGTATTAAAGAAAAAATGATTTATATGAATCTCCATTTTGTTATCAGTGGGATGGTCTTTCCTAAAAAATTTATGATGTGTCTGTATTAATTATTTTAAACATTATCGGAATGTATTTTCATTCACTTTATGATGCTATTATTGATTTCAATTCCATGAATTTTCTACTCAATGATTTAATTCTGTTTATAACATACCAAGAATCTGATAAATTATATATAGATGGAATTGAAATTTACCAAGTTAATATTGTTGAAAATAAAGAAACTATTCAAATTAGTGATGTTCCGATAGTAAATGAATATTTGGATGATATATTGGGGATTTTCATGTTGTTATTATGAATGGGGAGGTTGAGTTTACTATTGAATTATAAGTTTATTTTAAGCCTATTTTCAAACCTCCGTATCAAATGGATTATGATTAACTTTTAGAATAGAAAAAATCAGCTTTAGAAGTTATCAGATAATGGTTTATTTTGACCTATAATTTGATTATTGGGAGATGTTATTATTTTCTAGTTAAAATAAATAAGTTTCAATTATACTTTTTTTTGATTGTAAATCCTTGAATAACATCACTATTAAGAACAAGTATACATTTATTTATATCAATGATTTTTTTGACCAGATTCATGGATCATGGTATATTTTAAAGGTAGACTTATATTTGGGGTACTATCAGTTGATTATGAAGGAAGAATACATTATAAAGACTATGTTTCCAAATAAATATGGGAATTATTGTTTTTTAGTTGGTTATTGGGGTCATATAATAAACATGTTGTATTTATGGAATATAAATATAATATTTAATTAGTCATTGGAAAATATTTTGACTCTATTTATTGATGAAATTTTGGTATATTCAAAATGTCATGAAAAAAATAAATATCCCAAAGGGTTTTTTACCCATAAAAAAAGAAATTGTATGGGAAATTTTGAATGCATGAATTTTGTTTTCAAAAAAATTATTTCCTTCGTAATATTGTTCCTAAATATGGAATAACATGCGACCATTCTAAAAGAAGTTGTTTTAGACTGGAGAAAACATAGAAATGTCACATAGAATTTTAGTTTTATATGATTTTTTTGTTACAATTAATAGTTTATTGAAATATTTTCTCAAATTTCTAGAATGTTGACTCTGTTAACAAAAAAATGATAACATAATCTTCAAAAAACAATTTAATTACCGCAATTAGGAACTAAACGAAATGTTGGTGAATGAATCGGTTTTGGACCTACCATATTCGAAGGGTTAATTTTTCATCTATAGTGATGCTTCATTGAAAGGACGTTGTTATTTCCAAATGTTGAATGATATTGAAATTTTATGAACTTAAAATCTTTTGAAAACTCATGAGTTAAATTAATCTAAAATTAATTTGGAATTTGAATATTTATATTGTTAATTTATAATTTAAAGGCATTATGTTTCTTGAGTAATGTGTAAAATATATACAAATCACAAATGTTTGATGTAAATATTCACTCTAAAAGAATTACACATGAGATAGAGATGATGTCTAGAACAATTCCAGGAGTAGGATTTTATGATTCATTACCATCTTCCAAATTACAAAGTGTTCTATGAATTGATTCAAAAAATTAATTCTATATTAACCATTTTATGCTTGTAACATGACCATTTAGTTAATGGTTTCATAAATTTTGGAATATGAGAGGTGGATGTAAGGACATATTCTATTTCTTTATGTTTTAGTAAACTCAAATTTTGTAGAAAAATAATAATAAATCATTTAAGGTGGATTAATATTTTTAAAAAAATTTATACTATATTAATAAGGGTATGTTTCTTGATTTTTATATTGATAAAATGGTGTTTTTTTATTTGGATTAAGGCTATGTGGTTATTTTAATTCCCACCTTTAGAGATAATTGTTTTGTGAATCTCGTAATTATCTATTTTCTATTCATCTGGGTAGTGCCAAGATATACACAGAGCATAAGGTGTATTACTATAATGACGGTATGAAAATATGCATTGCTAACCTCACAGTGACGTGTTTTACTTGTGAACCGGTTAAAGAATAACAACTGTTACTAAATATGATTTTTAAACCTTATCCATTTTTATAGTTAAAATAGGAAACTATATCCATGCATATCATGGTCGGATCAGCAAGGTCATCAGGAAGTAATAATGTGATTTGTGATATTATTGACCGATTAACTATGTCGACACATTTCATTTCCATTCGAGATACAACATCTATTGATCTTATTTAATAACTGTAAATAAAAGGGATTTTTGGGTTATAGGGAGTTACTCTCTCCATCGTATAATATTTTAGTCCCATTTTCACATAATATTTAGGGAATGGACTTCAACCGTTGTTGGGTTCTGAATTAAATATTAGTATATATTTTCATCCTCAATATGATGAATGGTATGAGTAGTTGATTAAGACCATTGATAAAATTATTAATTCATGTTCAATTGATTATATCGGATGTTGGGATCAACAACATTCTTGGATTGAGTTTTATTATAATAATTGTTGTTAATATTATATACAGATGGAACCAATGGAATGATTATATTGAAAATAGTGTGAGACTCTAGAATTTTGGAATTAGTTGGGTGAAAGGTAGTAAATTGTACTAAATTTTATTTAGTAAATGGATGATATGGTTAAGATTATTAATCATCATATGAGGACTACTCAGAGTATTGATAAATTATATACAAATAATGAGAAGAAATAACATTCATTGAGTTAGGTGATCATGCCTTTCTCAAAAATCCCCCATGGAAACGTGTTCTTCATTTTGGTAAAAATGGAAATATATTTATGTGGTTGATTAGACTATATAAAATTTTAGTGATATATTGATATTTTTGTTATTGAGAAGCTATTCGACCGAGATTATCACACATATTAATCCTATTTCGTGATTCAATATTAAGGAAATATGATCCCAATTAATCTTCTATTTTGATCCCAAATGTAGTTATTTTGTAAGATAATATTTCTTATGAAAAACATCTAGTTCATACTATAGACCATATAGAGAAACTATTTTAGAATGAGGGGACTCACAAAGGTATGGTTTTATGGAAAAACCATATGGATGAAGAGGAAACATGGAAATATGAAAATTATATGGGGGAATTATATACACACATGATTTTCAAGTAAATAAAATTTCATATCCGAATATCCATTCGAAGATGGAGAGATGACATAATGATATATAAGCTAGGGAGGAGCAGTTCCATGTATTTATAGTCTGGATATTTCCCCTAAGAAAAATGGGTCGTGTAATCTCTAAGCCAACAGGCCTTGTAATGTTTCCTCCTTAACCATTGAAAGGGGATGATAAAAATAAATAAAAAGAAGGAATTCAGGCCATTCAGATAATTAAATTCAATTGTCAAAATTATAAAAGGGGTAATGATGTAACATCTAAGGTAATGATAGAGTAAATAATTTTCTATATATAATATTAAGTAAATTTTAATAAAAAAAATTAATTGTTTTAATTAAAACAAATATTATAAGGTTTTATTTAAAATATTAATTTCTAAATTTTATAATTTTAAATATTAAATAAAAATACACTTTCTAAAAATATCATGAAAATTTTATTTTAGGTGAAATTGTTGGATTTTCTTGACAAATATAGATTTTTCAATGAATTGTGAAAAATACCAATCTTTATAATTAAAAATATTTTCAATAAATTAACTGATTTAAGAGTCCTAATATGTTTTCAATATATTTTAATGTAAAATTTATATTATAATTAATATTTAATCCACTTATTTAATTATTAATCAACAATATTTTTTTATTTTAGAATAAGTTTGTTTTTTTGGGTTTTAAAAAGAGGTTTTAGAAAAACTATTTTTAAATGAATTATAATTATCATTTTTAGTTAATTTAAATGTTCTCTAGTGGGGATATTTTTAAAGGGAATTTAAAGATTATATATCATTAAATATTAATCTAGTTTCATTCACTGATTATTATTATTCTTTGAGTTAATACAGTATCCACTTTTGTAAAAAAATAGCATTCAAAAAAATTAAATGTCTCACTGTCTAACTGAGATTAATATTAATTTAATTTTTTTACTTATGTGAATTTAATTTAGAATAATTGAATAGAGATTTTTAATCATAATAATTTTTAATTTCTAATAGTTCCAACATAATTTTGAAAATGTTTTATTAGGGAATGCAATTAAAATTACAAACAATGATTGACGTAAAAGGGTGATTACATATTGGTTAAACGTTAAAATAAAGCATCCAAATGACCTGGAAAAATATAAAAAAATTTAATGGACATATTTATAAATTATTCATTATAGTATCTATAATTTTACCTCATGGGGTCTTTGGTAAATGAAAAAACATCAGTGGAATTCACTCTTTTGAAAAATTAATAGTGTGCCACTCACCCCAATAATAAAAGGTCACCCCCTCTCTTCCACACTTCACACATTAAAAAACAAATGATTCAGACATGACTTAAAAAAATAAATTCTCAAATTCATTCCTCTCCTCCAATAATCCTTACTTTTTTAATAATTCCATGCAAGGATTCACATTGGTTCAAATCGAATAGAAATATTCAAAGAAGGTGTAATGATCATCATTGAGCATTGGTGTTTTATTTATTTCTCCATACCCTTTCATTTTATTATAACACAATGGTATAATAATATCAGTATCATCTATATAATTATATGTTTTAATATTTATTATTATACCTAAAACGATGCACACTTCCTTCAAATTATTTACGAAATAATCCTTTATTTTTATGGACTACCACCTCACAAAATTATTTCATTTGTTTTCTATTAACACCTCTCAATGAAGTGTATAATGATGGATATAAACGTTATATATTTTATTTATAACATAATTATACCACTTTATTCTTTATATAATATATATATATATATATCATTTTTATATTTAATTTGAAAGATATTTGACAACATTGATAATGTGTGTAGAGGACTACTGCTTAAAACAACTATGTGATTTTTTTTCACTAACGTGTTACATAGAAGGTAGTATGTGTAAATATAATGAATATATGTGACATACATGATATATTTATGATATTTTATTAAATAATTATCATTATTTATTTATTATATATCATGTTATTTCTAACCTTTTCACTCATTAAAAAATTGATAATGTCATTTGTGGGCATGTGAACTACCACCTCTTCAAAGCAATGTGATTACTTTTTCTTCACCACATCATAATAAATACACATATTGGTATGTATAATTAAATATAATGGTAAATATGATATAATTATCATTATTTAATGTTAAATGTTACTTACCTTCATTCCATATTGATCATTGATAAATGGAATCATTGCTAATGTGTATATAAGGCCTACCATCTCAATGGTCACTACATTAGTTATTTATCATAAACATGTTACTTTTATTGTTTTTATAGTATATTTTAGTTATAAATATTATAATTATTTCAGTATTATTGTTATCTATTTGTTTAAATAATGAACATTTAACCATATTTATCCTACCAGTGTTGTTTTTAAGACATAAACTAAATATATTCAAAGAATCCGTCTTAAGAAAAAATCATTATTTAATTTTATATAATGTGTTAATAAGAAAAATAAACATAATATTATACTATAAAATGGTTATAAATCATGTAAATAATTAACATACATTTATTTATCTTCAATATGAAGTGATATGTGATGAATCAAACACAATGTAAGGGACTTCAACTCAATTTCCTTTCATCGACGAATATTTTTATGTTATGAAGCTATATTATGTTTTAAGATGTATATATAGACCCCATTAGCTAACATTTAAATAATTTATCTATTCACATGATATTTAATTTTTTTAATGGTGTTATTTAATTTGTTTTATTATTCTAATGTTTCTCAAGTGATAATTGACTTTTTTTGGAAAAAATAAAATTTTATTACATTCCTTTTAATTCATCCTTTTCAATTTCAATTTTATAAAATTATTTTATTGATTTCTTATATGGATGTGAAATATTTATAATTTTCATATTATGTGTCTTTTATATTATTACAATAAATTTCAAAATAGAATCATTTTATGTATTTTATAATTAACATTTTGATAAATGAAAAATGTATTATTTAATTCTTAATGAATATAGATACAATGACATTTACTCCCCCATAACAGTTAATTAAACTCTACATTACTTTAAAATTATTAATGTTTTAGTCATATACAATCATTTCCCCTTTTTGGTAATTTGGTATTGAAATTGGTTTTTCAAAATAGAAGATTTTTTGGTATTGAAAATAGGTTTTCAAAAGAAAATGGTGTTTTCAAAACAAAAAATTATTTGATTTTATGATTAAATGAGTTATTCAAAATTGAATTAATAATAATTCATTATTCATTAAATGGTACATAATAATTTTACATGATTAATGGATGCTCCCAGATATCATCAGGTGAGCCTATTACAGATTATACAGTGAGGCAACCCAGATAGCACTGGGTGATCCCGTTAAATATTATATGATGAGGATTCCGAGATAGCATCAGGTGAGACCATTATATATTATACAATTGGTTGTCCCAAATATCTCATGTTTATCTTGTTATATATTAAATTAAGGTTTCACCCAGATATAAATTCAATGTATTGGGAAATTATTATATTGGATGTTGGTTTTATGGTCATTCTAATTAAAATGGTTTTTAATATGATTATATAAATCCCAAAAAATGGGATTTAATTAATTTATACCATTTTGAATGAATTTCAATAAGAAAACATATTTATCTTTATCATGATAAATTTTTTAATTTTATATTATATGATAACATTGATTTTAATGGTAAATATAATATGATTTTTCAGGTTATCACTCGACTAAAAACATCATTTCATTTATATATTTTCCTACACTTTTTATTTCAATTTTTTATATTATTTTCATAGAATGGGTTTGGGAATGGAAGAAATCTTATTTAATTTCATGATGATTATTCTTGAAAGGAATAATTTTTTGTTTCAATAAGTATTGTATGGTGTAAAAAATTGATACTGATCGAAAGTGTCAAATTGTTATTAAATGGTTTTGAAATGTATGATTTGTTCCAGGTTTTAATAATAATATTGACCTGATGTATACTCAAAATAAAATAAAGTCAATTATTGAATAAAACTCTTGATTATGTAGTATTTTTGGTTGGTTAAATATAAAAAATTCTCATTAAGTTAAAGAATATCAATCAGTCCTGAAGATTATATATCATAAGAATGTTACCCAACATGAGAAGGGGATATATATCATATTAAAAAATTAGAATCTTAAAAATTATCCAAATATAATGATATAAATAAATATGACCTAAAATCATCAAACATATATACTTAGGAATGCATATTGAAACAACCGAAAGTAATCATGTGGTGTGGGTCCAAACATAAGCATGTAACATTATAATGTTACATATAATGGAAGTGTAATATAACCTGAAAACATATATTTTTAATAAAATATGGAACAAATATAAGAGAATTAATACATAAAATTGTGGAGAAGGTGTTATTACTTCTTCCCTTAATAAATTTTAGAATTTTTTACTACTTGTTTCCCATAATATTGTTTATAATAAATCGTGGATTGATTCTTATAATATAGTATAGTGAAAATCACAACATGATTCCAATAACATAATTAATTAAGTTTCACTACATATTTCCTATAGAAAATAGAGCATGAACACTCATTTCCCATAATTATATAATGATATATAGAACCTCGAGAAATGGATTGTATGGAGGTATAAAACCCCATACACATGATAATATCTATCAAAAAGTGTTCTACAATAAATAAAAAATTAAAAAATGTAAACCCATTAAATGAATATATGTTTTATATTATTTATACATGGTATAACATAAAATGAAATCCATAATTAGATACAATGATCTAAAAAATATAATCTTCAATAATAATTATTTCTTAAAGGAATTTATAGGTTGATTCATAAAACATAACTTCGTTAAAGATAGATCCCTCCGGTATATGGAGGAAAAAGAAAGTGGAATGAAAAAAATATTTCATAAAACATTTATAACCATATCATCCAAATATGGATTTAAAAGTCATAATCATAGTTTTTTCAAGAAAATTACATGAAAAATTATTCAAAATAATTTTATAACGAAACCAAAAAAATGTAACATTATTATAAATAAATTACAAGTTAACTATTTTTAAGTTTGAAATAAAATATATTATATTGAAAGAAAAAAATATTTTAATATACCTTTATTAAAACTCACATCATAAAAAGGATAATAAGAAAACATTTTAAAAATGGGTAAGAAGTAAAATTAAAATTTCTTGAGATAATACATAATGGGGTATCAATATTATAAATTAAATCACTTATAGAGATAATGAAGATGGAAATCAAATAAAATAGAGATATTTATAGTGGGTCGGAATTTATTATTCATAATGTCATATTTTTATGAAGAATGAAATCCATACAAAAAGAAGAAATTTGGTGAGGATTTAAATTACTCAAAATATTAGATGTAAATAATATAATATCATCATAGTATAGAATAAAAATATCACATAATAAAATAATAAAATAGGAAATAATATGACTCTAGTAAAAGATATTAGTCAAGAAAAGCCCATACATATTATCTATACATCCATGAAAACACATTATCCTCTTATATAATTAAAAAAAATATAAATAAATTATTTTATAACCATATTGAAATATATTATCTTTTATACTCTTTTATTTTATGATAATTGATTATATATTTATTAGTTAGTTATTCATTATTTTTGTCCTCATATGTTACTGAATTTGATTATTTTTCACATTTCGATGTCAATCCTCATTCATAGGTTATGAGTTTATTAATACTATATTATTAAGGTATTAGAATATATGTTAAGTGGTTATTTACAATTTTTTATCTCTCTTTTCATTAAATTTATGTTCTGATTCATGATAATGAAACTATTATCTAGCTCGTTTTGATAATATCTAATGAATAAAAGGTGGTATATTAGTAAAGGATTAGATACAAAAAAATGAAAAAAAATATTTATGTAATATTGAAAATTTAAAAGAAAAAATATTCATTCATCAAATCTATTTTTTTAACCATCAATGAAGGGTATTGATAAATAATTAAATAACTCATTAAAGTAGGTTGGATTCTGTACATAACCAGAGAAATATTTCCAGTTTTTCTAAAAGATTGGATGATCGTGGAGAATTGTGATTAAATTAATTTTGTAAAAAAATTTATAGTGATGACACTAAATTAATTAAATTATTATGGTAACAATAGTTATTCAAGATAAACATTGAGAATATAATTATATGGACTCTATAATACAATCACTAGTGACTTGAATAGTCTTTTGAAGGATATCTTGTTAATGGAGAATTTTTGTCACATTAGTCTAATGATGGTCTAAATGAAAATGGAAACTCATTATATTAGAGGTGAAATATGTAATGGTTCAATATATATTAAATTAGTAATTGTTTATTGTAGTGGTTTATTTTAGCACCTTTGATTGGTAAATAAGAGGTATTTTTCCATGGAAACAGCGTTCAATGATGGGTAAAGAAGGATTCACATGGGAGTTTGGTGAGTTAGGAATGGAAAGGTTGGTGAGAAATTTATGTATTAATTTTAATAATAAAAAGGGTCTTCAATAGGTTCTATGTTTTATTTTAATATATCAATATTTTATCCACATTATGTAATCTTATTTTATACTTATTAATCTGGATTGCCTTATTCATGTGAATTAAATATTTACCATGGTAACTATTCTTCTATAAAAGAAAAAATATGACACCTCTTAGAAACATTATATATAATTAATCCCAATTTGTTATCAATTTACTCTAATATAATTATAAATTATAAAAAACCAATATTTTAATTAACATATAAGATATATAGATGAAATGTTCTTATGGAAGACATTCATTTATAATATTAATTACTAATTAAACTAGTCTTAATATTTTCTATATATACACAATATATTTTATGAAAAAAATAATTTATACATTACATTTATTGTTTTATTAAAATATGTGTTGAGAATAGAAAATAAAGAATAAAATGGTTTTATATACTATTTAACATAATTATTGTTGAAAATAACCATTATTTTTATTTAAAATTATAAATTTGAAATGTATAAATCTAAATAAGGTAAATGAATAATTTTCTTATAATTAATTTTTTATATCATTCTATCTTATACTTTCAAATGCCTCAACATATCTATGTAGCACTTAAAGATAAGATAACTAGTAACATTAGTTGTGGGATAAAATTCATCTAGCATAGACATCATAATTATTTCCATGAGATTTAACATTTAAAGTAACAAAATTTTGTCTATCCACAGTTGATTTATTTTATTGTGGGATTTATTAAGGGAATTTTTTATTTAATATACCTATTTTATAAGAAAAAACAATGAGCCTCATAAAGAAGAAATATACTAATTTATTCCCTTTATTCTATTTTCTATATATATTTTAAATTTTATTTAACTAAATTTTTACAAAAAATGAAATTTAAATGTTAAATTTGTAATATTTAAATTATATAGTAGTTCATTTAATTTAGTTTTAGGTGTAAATAATATATCATATAATTAATGTATTATAATTTTCAATTTTTAAATAACCACTGTAGATGTAAATCTTCCATTAAAATCACATTGAGATCAATATAAATAATGATTGTGTATAAAATTTTTAGAAATTATCATATAAATATTTTCACATTCCTTTTAATAATAAAACATCACAGAATTCCATTACATTATCCTCTATTAACAATCAACATACTCCCTCATCCGATAAACTTAAATGATATAATGTATTGTCTTCCCACTAGGTCATTTAGTTGAATCCGATGTCCATAGAACATAAATTGAATCCAAATCATCTATCATATCTGACTCTAACATATTTGGGTCTTTTCTACTTATAGCCACTTTGGGGAATTCTAATTCTCTATCATCCAAGAGAAGAAAATAGTTTAAATCAATTTTGATTATTTCCACTTGGAGTGAAATTTTGGTAACCCTCAATAATGGATCCTATGTATATGCTACTTTATGTTACACATATAACAACACATTATAGATATATTCCATTAGCTACCATAATCCCTATGATTTCGATTAATTTTGGACTTGAAAAGATCATCATAATATGAACTCCTTATTATACTTCTTCTACATATTATACTACTTTTGATAGAATATTTGACCATAAATTATATGTAAGATATGAAAAAATATGAAAATCATTTATCCATACCACATATTGTGGTGGTAATTTTATCAAATAAATAATATCTACTTTGTTGTCATTTTTCCACATAATCTCTTCTTTAAATATCACGTACCAAACTATGAAAAACAATTGAGAGTGGTTATCAATGATATCGATAGCCATTCCAGATATACCACAAAGGTAATTTAATTCATTATGAAATATATAAAAATGGGTAGTTTATACACCACCCAAAAGATGTTTGTGGTGAACATGAATTTTATCTCATAGATGTAAAAAGTGAGATGAGAAACCCTTACCTTGAATTTCCTTTTGGGTTAATATCCTTTAACTTCCTATATAATAAATCTATGTTAATATTATACATTATTGAGAACAATTTTAATGTTTATAAATGCCTTTTTTATTTTTAAAATGTTTTATACTACTACTTGAAGAATTAATGTTACATTAGGTTTCTTCGCCAAATTTAGTTTATGTGTCAAAAACGACATTGGTAGGTCAACTATGCTAAAAAAGTTTATTACATGAAATTTAAAAATTAATAATCTTGAAATAATTATCATATTTATAAATCAATTATACTTTAAATATCAATCAATAAATATGGTTCAGAAAAATGAATTGAAGTTGTAATCATTGAAATTGTAGGTTATATGTTTAGATGAGTGACATTCTCAATTTTCAATGATCATTGGGGAAATAAAGTATGTAACAAAATATGTTTATAGAATGAAAATTATATCCCAAATACCATGTTATTTAATCATATATTATTCTATATATTTCTTTTTATTTAAAATGAATCACTTCATGTTGAATGACGTTATCACTTTTTATGTGTGCGAAAGGGTAATAATGTTAATGATATATATATATATATATATATTATTTAAATAATTTTAATTATTTAATAAATATCATATATTGTTTCTTTATTTCACATAATTTTAGTTAAATTCATGTTTTATATGTTCCATGTTTAGTGTGAACGAATAGAATCTCTTCAAGGGGGCGGTAGTCCTAACTTCGTGAACTGATGTTATCGTGTTAACATAAAATGGAACAAACTAAATGTAAGTGTAATAAGAAAATTTAACAAGTATACATACTTAATAAATATAATTTATATCACATATAAACATATTTTCCTTCTTAATGTATTCCATGAGAAGTGGTGAATGAAAAATGAACAATCATTGTCTATTGAGGCAATAGTTCGTCATACACAGAAACAATATGTTCGTTAACCATTAGATAGAAGTTTATATATGTTTAGTTAGAAAAATTTACATAAAAACATTCTATTATATTTAAAATAATTGGTTTTTTATATAATATTTGAAAAATTATATAGGGGTTGGATAACAAAATTAAATGTAAAAACATAATAGAAGACATTAGCTCTTAATCGAGTAACTACTGTTGGATTGAACAAAAAGGCTTCCATGGATATATTTATTCCTAAATTGGGATTCAAGTCAATTATAAGGATTTTGGGAATATATATAAAAAAATATTTTCCAAAAATAAGTGTTTTGAGATGTGTGAGGAATGTGGAGTGTTGGTGGGGTTTTATTGGTAAGGAAAAGGACATACGTGGAATTTTTGAAAAAAAGTTTGGTTTACACGTTTTCTTACATAAAAAAAGTCATAACAAGAAAAAAAAATAAATCATGGAAGTTTAATGGATGAATTATGACCATAAAATAGTTGATGTAAAAGTTTATATTTCATATGGACCCCTATATTAATGGTTTAGTCCTTTATTAAGCTTAATTTTTCTTTAACAATTATAATTAATTCTAATTACATTTATTAATATTTAAAAAAACAAATAAAGCCTAATTATAAATTATAAATTATGATTATTCCAAATATGGGATACATTTTCTTAAATTCCAATTATATAATGGGTTGAGATTAATTTTAAATTCATCGTGTAGGCTGGTCGATAATACATGGTTTTATGGAAAAAAACATCCAGATGTTTGGTATGATTTTATAATCATTTTAAAGTAAAAATGTGACCAATGAAATAAATTATATTAATTTATAAAATTATTATATCATTAATCATTAAACCAAATTAAATTATTTTTGTATCCTCATAAATAAATTAGATGAAATAAAATTTTTGAACAAAAATTCTGAATTTTTAACTATTCATTAAATATGAAATGTTTCTGAAAAATATATAAAATTTACACCAAACTAATTATTATGTTTATAATTAAACAATGATGTTTATTTTGACATATTAAATAAATTAAATTGTCAAAATTATGATTTAAAATGTGTTCTCCATTAACAGGAAGTAAAATCGCGTTTAAAAATATAGGTTTTTATACATATAATATAGTTTGTTATTATCTTATATCTATCATATGAATGGATGAATATAAAAATATTTATTTGATGTATATTTTATATATTACATTAAATCACACAATTATTGTAATTAATTTAACATTTTAGTATAAAATAATTTTTTTATCTCAAAAACAGTTTTCTATAAAAATATTCACTTTATATTAAATTTATCATTATATTCATTTCAAATTAATGTTTAAATGATTAAATCATTATATATACATATAAAAAAAATGTTCCTATTTTATTTATTACAATTTATAAATACTAATTTTACAGCTAGCTTATTTCCCATTATATTTTAAAACTTTATTATTGTTCGATAAAACTCGATCTTTCATGTCATAAATGTCATTGAATACAATGTTCGTACATTATATTTCTGAGGCATCACACATTTGATATGTATAAATTCATGAAAAAATAAAATAAAATTTATATTTTCACTAATATATTACTTCCACATAATACCATAAATGTCCAATTTAATAACCTCTTATATATGATATGTTTGAATCTAAATATTCATCTATAGTGAATTAAAAATATTTTTGTTTTGGTGTGTAAAGAACATATAGTTTCTATCTATCTATTTTTCAAAGGAACATCTAGGAAATTCTATCCTAAGATAAGATTTATAATATTTTTTTCCAAGAAAACAAATACATCAATGTTAAAAATTATTTTCCTCATTTATCATTTGATAACATGAATTTTTAGTATCACAAATATTAAATAAGATGACTTGTATTAAAATTCATCAATTTTTAAACAAAAATAATTCAATCTCTTCCCAAAGATCCCATATTTATAAAATATTTCTTACATTGTTTCATCATAGAGATGTGAAACAATTTAAAAATTTTGTTTCATACTTTCAATATATAAAGTGTTATTTGATTTTATTTTACCATCTCCAATCAAAACTGATATAACTCCTTTGATTTTAACTGAACAACAATTTCCAAGGTCGACCTAGCCTTCCATGAAATTTTAAACATTTTATAATATATTTTAATCTCTATTAACGTGTAATGAACAACCACTATTGATAAGGAATAAAAATTCCTATTTTGATTCTTCATTTAAACATCAGCAACAAAATATTTCTCTTTTCCTTTATCTTTATTTTTTTTAGTTTTTTGAGAATTACATTAAATAATAAAGTGGAAATGAATAATTTTGGTACATTCCTTAAAATATTAACTTAGCTATTAAAATTTTTTGAAGACCACATCCAATGGTTCAATCTTATTTTCAAACTCTAATATAAAATTTTCTTATTTATTCTAAAATGTTCATCATTGAGGGGGTTGAGCTCCCATTAATTTTTTTTCATAAATATTTTAGGCTCATAAAATTACTGGTTATTTAAAAAATTACAATTTATATTACTAATTCCTCTACAGTTCCAACTATATCCATAAAATAGATATTTTTCTTGAAAAATATTTTTTTCTCCAAATGTTGATGCATCCTCTAATTTAATTTTGAACATATATCATGGATACATTTTTTTAAAATTTTTTTGTAAAAACAGGACACATTATTCTTCAATATTTTTTTATATAAAATTTTCAAGAAAATATTTATTGAATTTTTGTATTCAAATAAGTTTCCCAAAATATTCATGCTATATAGAGTCGATTTTCATTACTATAAATTAATCTTTGTAAACATGTTACAAAAAATTAAACTTTTCACCAAAAATTTTAAGACCATTTTTAACCAGTGAATTTTATTTTCATTTGACCAAAAAAAATATCATAATTATTTAAAACATTTACACTTCTAGATTTCTTCTCCTTTAAGGTTTCCCTATATTCCTGAATAATGTTTTTAGAATAGTATTTATACTTGTACAATTCTAATTCATGATTGATAAAATTAATATAGAAAATATAAATTTAAGTCTCTTTCAGTATGACTATATATTCCCTTTTAACATTTAATTTATTCTATTAATCCTGCAACTTCTCTAAGTCATCAATCTATTTATTCAGTGTTTACTCATTTTTTATGATTAGAAATATTTTTTATAAAATATTGATTGTCTTTCATCAAATTTTTTATCACTTTATCTAATAATTAGTTATTATATAATAAATATATCAGTTATTACCTAAAAATAAACTCCCTTTTAGTTTATTAATAACTTCCATCATTGTTTCCTTCGTTACTAATGAATTCTTCCTCATTTAAAATTTTATTCATTAAATTTTCATCAACATTAACTGAATAAATAAATTATTATTCAATATTATTATAATAATCGTTCAGAATCATTCATATTAAATATACCTTTTGGGGGTTATATAAATTTCTTACCATTTACATTTGAATAATACACTAAATTTTTAAAATCAATATATTTCTTCATTGATTAACCTCTTATATTTTCCTCTTCATTTTCGAATACATTTTCTTCATTATATTTTAGATATTTTTTTAAAAATTTATATTTTTTGACCCCCAAAAAACAATCAGTGCTACATTCCCTAAAATGTAGTTTTTCTACTTCACACTCTCCTAGAAAATATGGACAAGTGTTTCTAGGAAAAAATTGTTATATATTCTTCATAATCATCCTATTCCAAAACATATTACTTATTACTATTATATTATTCCAAATAGTTAATAGAAATTACCTTTTCAATATTCATGTTAATATTAAATATAATTAACTTCGAAATTTGATATGAAATTGGAATACTATAAAAATTATCCAATGATAATGTACCCAAATATCAGTCACCAAGTGTCAAACCATTAGCATCCAAACTATCTAGTTTAATGCCGAGTATTTTCTTAAAAATCATAAAATATTACATCATTAAAAATAAAACCTATAATGGTTCTAAAAATTCCATTAAAACCAGTGATGAATTCATCCCCTATGTATCCATTATTCATCATAGGGTTTTCATAATTCAAACTCAAAACATGTATCCCATTATCCATTACGTTCACCTTTCCTTTATAAATATTTTCTATGTTTTCCCTAATACAATATTATTGATTGATTCCTTTAACCTTGATAAATTATTTCATTAGAAGTGATGATAAGATGGAATTACAATAAGGACCATCATTTAACATTTTATTTTTAATAGTTTTTTAATAATAGAAACATTATCATATGGAATAAAACCATAAGTTAAAACCTCTAAAATATTCAAACCAATTCAAATATTTATAGAATCATCAAATTTTTCTATATATAATAATTTCTACCATCAATAGTGGTAATCCCCTTGATATTAATTGAATTATTATTTTCTATCTTCATAATAAAAATTCAATGATAAAATTTCTAAACATAAAGACACTATATCTCTTAAACTCCAAAAAGTGGATCATACATGAATGAAACCTAAATTCGGGGATAATTGTGGAAACTAACTCATATGATTTGTGAGAATTAACTCATAGGGAGGGAATATTAGTTAAATCATATTCTTTTTATGTTTCCATTAGAAAAACATTGATTACATGTTACGTTTAATATGTCATTTTTTTATACACACCAAATAATAATATAATTTCCACAATATATTTTATATAAGGTTAAAGACTTCTTATGAGAATTTAATATTTCTCATGATTTAGAATCACTCCCTTCCATATAGTCCACTCGTATCATGATTGTAGATTGTAACAAGTAGGTATTATCCTTTTACTTATGCTACAAAAAAAAATCTCCCATGTATGAAATATTCTCCAACACTAGTAAAGATATATTATTTTTATTTGAAAAATAAGATTCATCAACATAATAATGTTATGGTAGTCCATCATAGTTTTACTCAAATTCATCATCCACTAATACTAAATTAGTATCACGTACAATTATATTAAACATTGATTTATATATTATAATGTATAATTTTCTTCTATCAATGATATCACTTTCTTTTTATTATATTATTTTTACAATGTCCATTAATTTTAATTTTATGTTAAAATTGAAACAAATAAATTATTAAAGATACATTCAATTTCTATTCAAAGCATAACCCACTTATAAGTAATTAAACATTTGAAATATAAAATTAATCATGACATCTTTTTATTTCACAAAGTCTAACAAATCAATTATAAAAATATCTCCTCAATTTCTATGTCATTTTATAGAATGAAATATATTTCCATAGTTCAATTAAACTCTTTATTTTTCTATGTCATCAAGTTATAACAACACCCTGAATCATTATGTGATATATTTAACAAACAAACAATTCCTAGTTAATAATTCATATATCATCAAATCGTGGCGTGTCTCCATCAAACAAAACACACTTCAATTTATTATGTTTTTTGGAATTTTCAACACCTTCCAATAACATAATAATACTGATACATTTGAAATATTTGATTTAAAATAGATTGTGCATAAATTTTATTTCCATAATTATGTAAACATTTTTCTCTAGTAGATTTTATTTTGAAATCTCATTTTCATATAATGTCTATAAAATATCATTATACGAATTATTATACTCTCATTTCCAAATTCTAATTAACTTATGGAAAAACATTCTTATGGAAAAAAATGAAAATTTGAAAAAATTCTTGTGAACCTTATGAAAATATCCTTTTTAACTTTTAAATCATCCCATTTTCTAAATTTTGTATGATTTCAATATTCTGTACATGTCTCTCATATATTCTATAATAACCATTATGTATTTCATTACCTTTGGTGTATAATTACACACCATGATATCAAAGGTTATATGTTGGAATCATAAACATATCAATTCATTTTTACACATAGTGGACAGTATATTTTAGAAGTGTAAACATGAATAAATGCTGTTACACACCGAGTAGGTATTGATATTTACACTTTTTGTTAATTTAATGTCTTACATGCTAATAAGGATACACTTTTACATTCCAAAAATTTCCAATTTTTTATTGCTTAGTACAAATTAAAAATACTTATTGAAAAAATTGAACATTATATATATAGAGTTTCTTGGAAGAAGTATCTAAATTTTCACAATCTATATGGATTTGAGATCACATACCAAGAGAGTTTCTTTTAAATATATAGGGAATTTTCTAGATTTTCCCCAAAATTTTATCAACTCTAAAACATTTTCATCTAACTCCATACTTCTCCAACCCATATTTTAATCAGTTAAAAACACATTATAACATCAAAAAATAATTCAACTAATATATTTAACTTTATTTAATTTGATTTTGAATATAATTTATTTTTAAAAGATTAAAATTCCACACATATACACATATATTCCAATAAATGTCAAAATATTATATGGTAGAGAACATCAACATTTTTTAGGATAATTCATCAACTATTAATTTTATAAAATAATCCGTCATTTTAGAATCCATCCCAAGGAGATGAGAATATAACCATATTACATACTTCTTCATGGGATCAAAAATATCATAAAAAATCCCTTATTCTCAACACCTTAAGTGTTTCTATTATTATTATATTTTTCATTTACATTGATTATAATGATTATTACATTTCTATGAAGTAGTGGGTTTTTTTATGGGTGTTTCAAAGGTAATTGATATCTTCACTATTATATTCAATCATGACTTTTTAATTAAATATGCAAGATGTACAGACTTCTGGATGATCTTATTATCATTCTTCTATGTATTCGAATATGAAACACCTTTATATTCATATATTTATTTATGAATTTGGGGTGAAAAATATTCCACATTTTCCATGGATCTGTCCATTACTACATGTAAATAAGATATATTATTGTTAGGGTTCTTAAAATGAATGACTCTTAGATCATATACCCCCAACGTTTGATGAAAATAGAAATAATTCAAGTCTTCACACATCACTTCTTCATCTAATTTCTCAAATTATTGAAATATTAGCATGTTATTTTTAGGGAAAAGATAATGCACCCAAGAATGTAATTATTCTATAAGGATTAAATTTTATTACTTTTTTTTTGAAAGTCATGATGCCTCGGTTTTGAATCTACATTTGGTTATAAACCCAACTTAAGAGTAATAATTTTTAGTCATACATCTATTGACATCCATATATGTTATTATGATTTAAGTACATGTTATTTATTTTTTCATTTATTTGAATAGTTTGTAAATTATGATACTATAGAAAAAACATATTCATTTGGTGATGTATTTTAATAATATTTCCAAAATTTTAAATTCATTATATATTTTCTCTACAAAAATATCCAACGTATACTTTTAAAAAATTTGTTTATTTATAGAATATTTTAAAACCATGAATTTAAAAATAAAAAATATGAATCACTCATGATAATGGTATTTATAGTTTGATAGGCCATTAATGGTAGATATCCTCATGGTGGAGCTGAATTTGGAGGGAAATTGATTGTAATTATTTTACCAACTTTATAATTACCCACTGGTGAGGTTGTTGAACCAAAAAAATTAAAAAATGTAAGGACCCGATCCTAGAAGCCCGAAAACGGTGCCTAAAAAAGTGTGAGTAATTTTTTTTATACAATTTTCTGACAATATATTAAAGTCACATATTATAATAGCGGAGATTCTCTATCTAGGTTCTAAAAAACCAGATACAAGTGATACATTTCCTCAAAACAGAATGAGATAAGATTTATAAAGAAGACACCACACAGAACAACTCAAAGATATCTAATCTAATAACCCTATATAAATAAAATAAAAGAATAGGGTGAGAACCATATTTTCCAGTTAGTGGTTTTAAAAATAATCAATAAAATCATTCTTACAAACATCCTTTTAAAATAATTAAAAACACTTTATTAAAAGTAAACAACCTTTCATGAAGAACATCATCATTATTTTTTAAAGGATATTTGAAATAATTTTTATGGAAATCACTTACGAAATAATTGTAATATATATTTTAATTATACAGATAAGACACATATCAGAGTACCTATACTAGTACAAAAATTCATGGATTGCTACATATAAGCCAAAAATTGAACAAAATAATTATGGGTGACATAAGTGGATATAGGTAAAAACATTTACATGAAATAATACTTAATTATAATTTATATAAGTAAAAATATGGTGATTCAATTAACACTTAAAATTCATTTCATTGAACGACAGATCGAATATTAACTTCTGTATCAATGTTATGAAAATAGATTCTACACTTTCTTTATATATGAATTGCAAAGTACAGTCATCATTATACAATGTGTATTTATTACCACTATTATAAATAAAAATTATTAACCAAGTATATTCTACTAGTAGAATAATCACATGGTTTGTTAAATATTATGTATATATTGAGGAAAATCACAATGTTGTACAATCATAAACATTATGTCGAGGCCTCAAGTCGAGAACATTCATAATATTTCTGTCAAGGTATCATTCCATGATCTAGAATTTCTCACAAGACATGCTAATACATTGAAAGGATATAATGGGCCTCACCCATCACAAAATAAGTCTAATGCATTCCTCATAATTCTAAACAAGTCTTTAAATCAAATTGTTACATACCACTTTAATTTATTAAATTATGTATTTGATTCATAGATTCCTATATTACCTTGAATTGTTAAATTATGTCTCTTATTAAATGTGTCTTATACCACCATGAATAATTAAATTATGTATTTTATTTATAGTTTCCCATAACTCCTTTTATAATTATTTTTTTATTCTATAATTTATCATAAGAGATAAATTTCAGTATTAAATTTTTTCAATATTCATAAATAAAAAGAATCATGCATTAACTATAAACAATTATCTAAAGACTTAATGTATTTTCAGTTATGGTAATATCATTTTATGAATGGACACAGGAACACACATATATACATGAATTGATAACTGGTGCATATAAAATAATATATTTCTTAGTTTTTCACATATGATAATAACTCTTATATTCGAAAACCTTTTTACATGGAAATGAATATTTTATATACATAAAAACATGGTTTTCAATTTAAGATAGTTTTCATTCATATTTACCATACGTTGATAAATATAAGTTCCAAACATAACGATATTAATTAATAGTATTCTTGGTGAAAGATTAATCATGAGTTAAATATAATATTTTTAATAGTATAACATACATTTCATGTGAGATATTAATGAATAAATAATTAAATACACTTGAGTAGTTATGCATGTATATGTTTATGTATTAAACAAAAGATACTTCAAACTATTTATCTGAAATATATAAATTGAGATCCATGTTATGTTAATTTAAATAACAAGGTGATGAATTCTTTTAAAATTTTGAGCCACACAATTATAGAACAATCATTATTTTATTATTTTCCAATATCAAAATTTTACTCCTGATAATTATATGAAAACTTCTAGGTCTAAAATTAAAATTAAATTAATAAGTATAAAGACATGAATCATCTTCAAAAATAAATTTTTATCTAAGAAGGTATAAGCTTAATCTGGGTCGATTAAAATGATATTCATACATATATATATATATAACCATATATATATATGGTTATATATGTTTAACATCCCAATATAAAACACTATTATTAAACCATGTTTCCATGTAATAAATTAATTAAAATATTTCTGATAATTATCACTTGAAACACCCAAAATAGATTTGGTTTTGATGATTATAGAAAATTGTGTATAAAAAAAGTGTACACATGGGATTTCCATAACCAAAACATGTTTTGATAAAAAAAAGTATTTTGTCACTAAAAAGTGTACACATAAAAAAAAGTATTTTGTCACTAAAATAAGTTTTATGTAAACAAAAATCATTTTATAATTAAATTCAATATATATATATATACATATAACCATATATAAAAAAGTGTATATATAGGTTGCAGATATCAAATCCAAAGATAAAATAACCATTTCTTGTTTTAAATGTGTAAATAACATAATACCAATATTCATCATTCGAAAAATATGAAACAAAATAGGTTATATATAAATATATATATAATCATATATACACATATATGTATATAAGGGTTAATCAAACACCAAAAAATATTAAACCTTTACCTATCTTCAAGTGAGGCCTAGTTGAGATGTGGTTGGAGGAAGATTGAGGATGGGAAAACACGTAGGGTTAACCTGAAAAATGAGGCTTTTATAAATAGGTTATATAATCTATATATATATATATATTACATTTACTATGGTTCGTACAAATATACCTACATCAATTTGAATCAAAATATTTAAACAAAAAAACTATAATTAGTGAAAATATATAATGGATCGATTGTTTGATAATATATATATATATATATATATTATAAAAAATGCATGGTTGTCTAAAGGGTTTGACACAAAATTATTGTGCTTGAAAGTAGGCTTCTGGAAAAAAGAAAATAAGCAACTGAACTTGTCCAAGGAGAGTGATAGGAGAACTCAGGGGAGGAGTAAATAATTGTTTATAGGATGGGATGGATACTGGTGTGGCCTATGGAAGATGAAGAAGAATTAGGGAAGTGGAAAAAATGGATGGCCACAATCGACTAATCCGGATTGGGCGGCTGAGGTGAGATCCATGGTTTAAAAAAAGATGAATAGTTGAGATTAAATCATGTCAACATCAAACGGTTGTCAGGAAACTGTGAGTTTTAAAAGAAATGGGTGGATGAGATCAACCAAGCCCTGATCTAACAGCTTAGATCGCATTACCTAAAAAAACGGTCGCACATCGAAATAGGAATAGATTTCATAATGCCATATAAAACTCAGTTTACATGCCATATGCCAATGAATCAAGCACACACCAAAGGGTCCTTACACATGGGACCCCAAAAGTTGGCCATGAACCACGCACACTCGCACTGTTGCACGACCTACCTCACCCCCTACACGCGCCTCACAAGGCCCTATACACAGGTCTTTGTTCGTGTTTAAGCCTCACCATGCATGGTCTGTGAACGACTCAGCATGCACCTTGCATGTTCTTCTCGAGGATTCTTGTACCTCGTGGATGTATTTGAGATTCCCACCAATCCTTGATGGGTTTACCATCAAGGATTTCCTCAGTTGGGTGGGTAATTGCCCAAATTTTTATCGAATCAATATATCATTTTTGTCTCATTAAACACAATAAATTATATAATATATATAATATTTTTAAAAAAACAGAATATATATTCATTATTATGGTTAAAAAACTATAAATACTATTACTTTCATAAGTTTTTATACATTTTGGTTTTAAAACATTTTATGTTCAAAATCTAAATATGACCACAACTAAAAAACATGTCATTAAATTAATAACATTATATTTATTTTAAAGGAAACCTTATGGTATTAAATTTCAAATATATATTTAATTAAAACTATGTAATTATTTAACCGATGATATAATGTTTAAACATTTGAAATTATTAATATACATTAACACTTAGTATAGTTAAAATAATCAAAATACATAAAATCCATAATAGTTACATTTTTTTATGACTATTACAAATAAAAATAGTCATCTTAGGACCCCAACAGCTATCAACAGTCATATTTACCTTTAAGGCCTTATAAATTCATTTTTAGGGTGTTCCAAATTCAAAAAATATTTTTGTGAATAGGGTTCTCTACATCCCCTTGATGATTAGTACACTTTCCATTTGTCTTTATATAATGTTTTTCATTGTTACAGAACCGAAGGATATTCACAACATTATTGGTTTGATTTTTGTGTTTGGTGGTCTCTCGGTGATTCTGATTGGTCTCATAGTAGGTATTCTAAATTAGTGAGGGTCTTTTGGTTTAATGGAAAATGTAATGTTTCATAATTTTTATTAATTAAAAAATGCCTTATTTTTATTCTGCAAGAATTTTTTTTGGTCACACTGAAATTAAACTTAACAAATAATATTAATAGTAATAATTAATAAAATATTATTATTACATATATAAATATGTTCATGGGCTCACATTATCCCCCAATTATTGTAATTTCACATTGGTAATTACATTATACTCCAAGATATCCACAACAACAACGTCTATCATTAACCTTGATGTCCCTATATGATATCTTTTATTTATTATTAAATAAAAAAAATTATGAACAAAAATATAGTTATTAAATTCATGAGGTCCACCACTATGGATAATCAACTAATGACCTCATGTGGATACCAACGGTAGTTTTTAGTTACTCAATTTCCCAATCCCAGATACAACTAGAGAATTTAGGGTAAAACCTATGCATGAAACACTAAGGTTTCCTGAGGGATGCATGAGAGGTCTGGATCTCAGAGATACTTGCATGGACTCATTCCTTATAGATCTAGCGAACTGTGTCTTGCTTGAGAGTTTGGATGTTGTCGAGTCTCACATACATACTAAAACTCAGAACCTGCAACAGACAAGATTATTGAATGTCACCCCCCAATATAGCTTCCTAGTACATCCCTAAGACTAAGGAATTTTTGGGCAGAGAAAAAGGGAGGAAAATACCTTCATGATACTTCCCTCAATGCATATCTTCAGAAAATTTTCATTTTCCATACAGTGATAGACATAGCTATCTCTCTGACAGGATAGAAAGATATTTGGGCTGATGGAAACTTGATAGATGTGTTTGCAGGTTAGACACAGGTTCGTGAAAAGCTGGTATGATTCTAAACATGACATTAAAATTTAGTTCCAATGTAATTCGGAAGGGATAGATAAGATGTTTGTTGGTGAACCATCACCTTCCATCTAAATATTTTTAGAAATAGTTTTACATATCAAAGAATTGGTATTTTTTGTTTTTTTCTATTTTTTCAGAACATTCTAAACCATTTTTCTGATACCAATTGTGATGTCCCAACCCCAGAAGCATGGATCTAGTGCCTGAAACAAGGTGTCTAATTTTTATTATTATAAAAGATGATGTTAAAACTAACACATCACATATCATTATAGATGATCTTCTCATTCTAGGTTATAAAAAACTAGATACAACTGATACATTTCATTATAACATAATGAGATAATATTTCTAAAGAAGCCTCCACATAGAACAACTCATGGCTGACGAATATTAGAACCCTATTATATTAAATTAAAAACATAGAGTGAGCACAAGAATGCCTAGTATGGGGTTCTTAAAATATTAAATAAAATCCATCTTATAAATATCTATTAAAATTATTATGAAACACTTTTTTAAAAAGTAAACAACATTTCATGTCGTACATCTTAATTATTTCTCAAAGGATTATTGAAATAATTTTTAGGTAAATCTCTTACACAATAATTTATATATTTAAATAAAAGCAACAAATAAAACATATATCAGAGTATGTATAATTGTACAAAAACGCATGGTATGCTTTATATATGCAAGAAATTGATCAAAATAATATAAGGGTTACATGAAATGATGGAGGTACAAATTTTTACATGAAATAATAGTTTCTTAGAATTTCATAATTTACAATTTCAGGATTCACAATACACTTAATTTTCATGTCATGATGTTATATATGTAATATTAACTTATGTATTAATGTTCTAAAAATAGATTCTACACATTCTTTATATATGACTTTCTATTTACATTCATCATTATTCCACATGTAATTGTTACCATAATGTTATGTAAAATATTATTATTTGACGAAATTATACTAGTCAAATAATCCAAAGGTTCGTTAAATATTAAATCCATATTGAGGAAATACATAATTCTAGACAATCAAAAACATTCTTTTGAGGATCGTTCTAAGACCATACGTAATCATTCAATCACAGCCTCATTCCATGACCCAGTTTGTCTCATGAGACCAACCAATGCAACGAAAAATTATAGACGGCCTCTCCCATCATATAATAAGTCCAATGCATTCCTCATATGTCTAAATAAGTTTTTAAATTAAAGTGTCCCATAAAACTATTATTTACTAAATTATGAATTTATTTCAAATTGTCCCTTACCACCATGAATAATTAAATTATTAATCCATAAGTTAACATATGATTTTTATTTTACATTATAATCATGTCCATATTCTTAATTAGGATGAATGATTCATTAATTGTAAACATTAATCTAAAGTTTGTATGGTTTGTCAGTTATGGATATATCAATTTAATCATGGACACATAGTCATACATCTATATATGAATTTATAACCAATGAACATAAAATAATATATTGATTGGTTAGTCACATTAGATAATAACTCTTAAATTCAAAGCCCTTATTTCATGGAAATGAATATTTTATTTACTTAAATAAATTTTTTTGAATATAAGATAGTTATCATTCATATTTATAATACATTGATATATTGAAGCTTCAATCTTGACATTTGTAATGAATAGTATTCATTGTGGAAGATTCATCATGAGTTAATCATTATATTTGTAAATGTATAACATTTGTTTCATGTGAGATATTGATGCATAAATAATCAAACACACTTCACTAGCTATGAATTGATATGTGTTTGTATTCAAAAAAAGATTCTTCCAACTATTAATCCTAAAATAATAACCATATATGCATGTAATGTCAATTCCAATAACAAGGTGGCGAATTCTTTTAAAATTTTGAGGCACACAACAAAAAAACAAAGTTATTTTTATTTTTTTCTAAAATAAAATTTTTACTTGGGATAATTATATGATTTCATGTAGGTTTAAAAACAAAAATTAAATGAATTATTATAAGGATTGGGATCACTGTTAAAAATAATTTTTTATCTTAAGATTATAAAAGCATAATCGGGTATGGATTCAAACTATATTCATAAATATATATATAACTGCATATACATATATATATATATATGGTTATATATGTTTAAAACCACAATAAAAAACACTCTTATTAAACCCTTTTAGCAGGTAATACATTTATAAAAATATTTATGATAATTATCAATTGAATGACCCAAAATAAATTAGGTTTTGAAGATAATATAAACCAAGTATACACAAAGTGTACACATGGGATTTTCATAACCAAAAAAGGTTTGATAAATCCTTATATGTTTAGTAAGTTTCAAAAATAATTATTTAATCATGAAAATAAGTTTTATGAAAACTTAAATTAGTTTACAATTAAAATCTATATATATATATATAATTGAATATACACAATGTATATATATGGGTTTTACATATCAAATTTGAATATAAAAAACCCCAACATGTATTACATGTGTAAAGAACATCATAAAATATTACTCATTTGAAAAATATGATATTTAATAGGGTTATATATATATAAACAAATATAAATATATATTTATGTAAGGGTTAATAAGACACCAATCTAAAAATAGAACCCTTTCCTATATTCATGTGAGGTAGAGTTGAGCAGTCGTTGGAGGAAGTTTGAGGAGGGGAAAACAAAGAGGGTTTATGTGAAAAAGGGGGTTTATATAAACAAGGTATATAAACGGTACATATATATATATATATATTATATACTACTGCTCATAAAAAACAAAGAGACCCAAATAAATTCGAACCCAACTATTATTTGAATACCTAAACCATAATTAGTAATAATCATAAAGTGATCAATCATTTGATAATATAAATATTTTATGGAAAACATTCATGGAGTCTAAAGGGGTTAGAACTAATTTATTTCTCTCAATTGTAGACTCGTGGAAAAAATAAAAGAAGCGGTTGGACTGTTTTGTAGAGAGTGATAGGAGAACTCACAAGGGGACAAATGAACAATATAGAGGATGGAGATTGCTACTTACGTGGGGTAAGGATAAAGAAGAAGAAATGGATATATGAAAAAATAATTGACTTCCCTGATCGAATGAGCCTAATCCAATGGATGATGTTAGTTCTGCGGTTTTAAAAAATGAACAGTTGATACTATATCACAGCTTGATCAGACAGTTTCATGGAAACCATGATTTTTAAAATGGATGACTGGCATAGATCAACCACAGTCCTTATCCCACACACATTTTCCCTGGTGCATGACCCTCCTCACCCCATGCACCCACCTGACCAGGCCCTATACATGGGTTCATGCAAGCTCTTTGGGATAACCATGAACAACCTATTTATGACTCATCATGGCACCAAACATGCACTGCTGAAGGGTTATTTGACATCGGGATTCGATGTGAGATTCCCACAAGACCATGAGAGATTGGCCTTCCAGGATTCCCATGGTTGGGTGGGTACTCACCCAAATTTAAGTCAAAACAAAATATCAGTCTTCATTCATTAATCATAAGAACATATATAATATATATAATAAGTTTTTTAATATATAATATATATTCTTTATTTTGTTTAAACAAAACACAAAATGCCATTGTTCTTATAATTCTGTATACATTTTGAGTTTTTAAAAATTTTATGTTTAGAATCATAATACGAACTCAATTAAAAACCATGTCATTTATTTTATAAATTTATTTTTATTTTAAAAGAAAACTAATGGTTTTAAAATCCAAATATATCTTTAATTAAAACTATGTTATTATTTATCCAACAATATAACATTAAAAAATTTATAATTTTAATATACATAAGCACATAGAATACATGAAATAATAAAATACTTAAAAATACCTAATGATTAGAATTTTTTTGATAGTTACAAAAACCAACGATCATCTAAATATCTCAATTGCTACCAATGGTCATATTTATTTTCAAGGCCTTATAAATAAATGTTTAGGGAGTTCCATCTTCAAAAATAATTTCAGGTAAAATGGTTCTCTACATCCTCGTTATTCATAGTATGGTCACCATTGTACTTTGCAAAATGTTTTTCATTGTGACATACCTGAAGGATATTCACTGATTTCATCATTTTTTGCGGTTTTTTTTCACACGGTGATTTTGAAAGGGCACCAATTTGGTATTCTATGTTACTGGGTTTTTTTCGTTATAAAAAAGGTAGGGTTTCAGCATTCATATTGAATAGAACATGTATTCTTTTTATTCCACATGCATTTATTTTGGGTGGCATTGAAATTAAGAAATACTAAATACTAATAGTAGTAATAATTAAAAAAAATATTATTTTTACAAATATAAATATTTGAGGTGCGTCACAAGGGACATTTAGATTCTATATATATTAATTTTTATGTGACTATAATTATTTTATTATTCCCAATTTTTGGCTTCACCAGGAAAAAAAATGAGTTATATGTTGTTTGAATTTTCAAATTTTCATATAGATACGGAATTTGGAATTCTAGATATTTTGTAAATGAGGATTAATGTTAACTCACTATATATATTTATTTCCCTATATTTTTACCAATATTAGTTTTCCTCCAATATAATCCAACCAATTAGTGATAAAATCTGATATCTTCAACAATGATACCATATTATGAGTTTGAATTCATTCTAGGTTACATGCTTGAGAATGTTCCTAAATTAATTCTTAACATGTTCTTGATATTTTGACAATGAATGAAATTATAGGTATCAAATTTTTATCATTAATATATATATATATATATATGATAATTTCATTTATTATTATCTAATTTTTATGATTTTTCTCTAAAATGTTGATAAAACACTTATTATTTAGTCAGATTAGCTAAATGATGTGAAATATTATCAAAGAATCCAAGATCAATGGGTATATTCCTTTTGAACATCTCAAGATTTATTTTTTAAGAATCTATATCATGATCTTTCATTAAGAAATCCAATTATGTTCAGATAAGATATCAGTATTCTCATATAGTAGATTGGGTATCAATCTAGCCACACCATTACCTTTATCTATCAAAGTAGATCATAGAGTTATTGGTACTGTAATTTTTGGATGGATCTCAAATCCTAGGATTATTATTGGGTTCATTTATGAAATCCTCCTTTATATACCTCATTTTGAATGATATTATCCATAGATACTTCAAACATTAAAAATATATCCTTATCATCATGTTTAAAAACATCAATGGGGTTTGTATTGATTAAATTTATTAACATGAATACAATAGAGGGAACCAAATACACATATTCATCAGAGATTTATGGGTATTCAATAACCTTAGAACATGCATCAAATATTGGATAATAATAAACCATTTTTTGAATTGTGAAAAAAAAATTGATTTATTAAATGTGTAAGTAGTTCATCCAAATAATGTACAGGGTTTCTCAAAATAAATGATTATGAGGGAATTTTTTTTAACAACTATTGTGTGAGATCACAATAGAATAATTTTATCAAGAATCACCTGTGGTGTTTTCCCTATTATTTAAATATGTTTTTTTATTTAAGTAGGTGTGCCAAAAAGTTTTGTATATCATTAATTAATTAATGTAGCCAAGAGTGTTTATGATGATAAATATTCTTAATATTTATCGAATTGTGTTTCCCAAAGAATATCAATTGTGGTTTCAACACTCCTTGATTATCTAAATAATTTACTGATGGATTCTTGATATGGATCATAATTTTTTTGTTAAATGTCATTTTTTTCACCGTAAAATATAATATTTTATTTTCAAGTTTATAATTCCTAAAATATAATTTTTAATAATTATTATGTTGAAAATCATGTGAAAGGCACTTATAGTAGTGGGTTTTCCCATTCAAAAAGGAGCACATTGTTATTATAATCACAAAAATTTATCCTATTTATATTATTGTATTATTACTATAGTTTAAATTTGTTTAAATTATGTAAACATAAATAATTGAAGATTTATAAAGGGTATTATTGTAGTACTAAAATAATGGAGTTATTCATAAGTTCCTATGATTAGTCACCCCTAACATGATCCCTTCTATATGGTTGAATCTATATAATCCATCCCAGTGAATATATAGTGACATACTGGGGAATTATGGTCATTTAAAGGGGGTAAATTACAAAATTAGCTGGATACATTCTTGATGAATTTAGGGTAACAATTTAGAAACTTGATATTTCTTCTAAAGTGAATTCTATGTAGTGGAGGTAAACATTGGAATGCACTAGTAAAGGACTCCTAAAGTGGTTAATTATTAATATGGGGCCACATTTCCATACATAATTGTTGATATTGTATCGAACTCTATGGTATCATCCTATTAATAAATTTATGAACTATTTCAGGGGAAGGTATTATCTATCTAATGAGGTACCTATGTAGTTTTACATTCATTATCTAGTGTCTCATGTGTTAGGAAGGTAACGATTTCCAATAATTCCACGGATCTTGGGTAATTATAGAGATAACAGTGGTATAATAACTATTTACTGTTTTTTAGTAATGGTTATTGTAATCTCTATAAACCATCTAATTTTAAATAGTATGTTAAAGGATCCTTGTTCCACGGGGTCTAATTTTAAAGGGTTATATTTCAATTTTAGTGGTAAGGTCCAAAACAATAACCAATCAATACAATATCAAAAATAATATTTTTAATTATTATTCCTTATATGTAAGTCACATCGTGTTCACTTTTTTTAAAAAATGTTTCATACTCATAAAACAATATAACTATTTTTCCATGGAAACATATATATTATAATTAATAGTATGGGAGTTCAACTCCTTAGATAAGTGATATTACTATATATTTTGTAAATCACTTATCTATTTATGAATACACATGAAAACCATCCTAGTAATGATAGTTGTAACCATTCAGTAAAAGAAATTTATTGACACTGAGGTATTTAAAGGTAAGCTACATAATTGAATTCTATTTTCTTGAATTTTATCGAATTTTATTAATCTCAATATATTTTCTTATCTTATATAATGGAACACTAGATTTTATCAATATATATGGAGTAGAATGTTATTTTGATGGAGGCAATGGTCCCATAAAAGCGGATTCTAATATATCCTTATGAATTTAATGAAATTCCACATATTTATGTTTTTATAATAAATAGTGATGTTCATTTAAGTTTACGTCACATAGACAAATGGGTTTTTGTATGTTCATGCATACATGACAATTTTATTTTTTAGTTTAAAGTCATAATAATAGGATCTTGAGTAATTCATTCATAACTGTGGTTTGGTTTAGTACATACATATAATATACCATTTCAATTTTAATATATTAGATGAGCTAGTTGAGGGTATTTAGACATACACTAGATGGGAGGACCATAGTTAATAATTATCAAACAAATTTGTGGTGTAGAAAACCATGTATGTGGGTTAGTAAAAATCACTCCCTTGGGGTCAAGAACTTGATGGAACTGGTTTATCAGTGTAAGGGAATCCACTTGGGTGATATTACTATTTTGTCTTTGATATGATACCTAAGGATGGTTTGAGAAATAGGTAAGACATGGTGGCTTTGAGAAACACACATTTGGTGTAGAAACAGGGTGAGTTGGTGATATAGGTGTTTTGGAAGCCAATATATTAAAATATGTGGAATTCATCCAACTGGGTTACATGGGTGAGTGGAGTTCCATAATGGGCAGTTAATATATGGAATATCCTTTAAATAGATGAGTCCTTATTTAATTTAGTACCTTATTATTCCCTTAGAGGATTTTCATGGATCCACATATTTTTAACTTAAGTTTCAACATCATTATTAATTCTGGATTTGAGACACTCCTCAAATTGGGTCCTCTAGCTGATCCTATATATCCATATAGTAAAATTTTCTCCCACAAATTGTCATAATTTTTATTTGAAAATCACATGGTTAAAAGTTTTGAAAATATAGGGTGTACATACCAAGGATTCATTCACTTGGGTTATTGGGTTTACATTTATTTAACTCATGGTATGTTCCTGGTGTATATTTTTTCGAAAATGGAATCTATAGGGTCCATTATATATAAACATTTTAAGGGTGACTTGAATTGGGTGGTAATAATATTCAATCTTCTGAGGCACTCATGTGTGACTTAGGGTTCATGGGAAACATGGTAGGCTATTTGTGGCATCATGTATTGGAAACTATATGGTGTGTTCTAGGCTTTGGAAGGGTTATTATATGGGATTTATCCAAGATTAATGCACACTCATACAACTAAGTGATCATGGGGTATCAATATGCTTAACAACCATTATTGGTGTGCTACACACATGGATTTATATTGGTGTGTATAGGAATTCAATAGGATACACATGTGAAAATTCAATCGGATATGTGATTGGCTGCACAATAGAACTCATACAACATTCTTTTGGGTAGATATTGACGATAATTTTATAATAAAACGTCATTATAAATATAACTTTGAATAACTATAATATTTTATATGTGTTTATATTTTTCCTCTATAAGATATCAAACCAAATTAAATATAAATATTTAAGCACTATATTGGGAAATATTTTTGAGGATCCATTATCCATAGATGTTTAATAAATCTAGAAACTTTTATATATCACATTATCATATTATCGAATTAATGAGATATATTATTTAAAATGAATTATGTAATAAAAATTAATATCAGATCATCATTTTCATGTAAATATATTTTTCACAAATTTTATGGGGGCCAAAAGAAACTAATGACAATATTCAATTAATATAGGTTACATTGTTTTTTATTTACATAACCCCCATAATTAAATAATACATGCTCTAATAACAACTAAGATTACCCAAACCTAAAAACATATTTTTTTACATCATTTCACAAAATAAGTCATTAAATATCATAAATAAATCACACTTCCAAAAATCAAAATATTTTTTCATTGAGAGGTATCTACATAATAAAATTATTTCATGACATAGTGTACATTTGTTATAAAATACTATTCAAAATTTATTCCCTTATTGATATATCATTTATAGTTTTTTTATAACCTAGAAAAAATGGAAACATAAGAAAATGGGTGAGATTGAATGTTCAAAAAGGGAAAATTTATAGGAATAAATTAATTGATAGATTAACTTTAGATAAAAATATATAATATGAATATAAATTTGGGAGAAATGGCCTAATTAATGGAATGTGATCATAGGACTATAAAGTGTGTTGTCGATGTATGTTAGAATAATCAAATATCATCACATGGAAATATTAAACTATAAAAGGATGATCCAAAAAAATAATATATAAAATTTCATAGTAATGTGAAATAATAAGAAAATAATCATAAAACAATGTGATAATACATAGGAATGTTTCATAAACACAACATAAATATTCATAACATATGTCAAGGATCGTTAGAATTTCTATAATAAATTTATAGACTATTATTAATTCATAATATCTACACATAATATAGTATACCACTTTGAAATCCATCAATATAATGTAAATTATTTATTGAGTATTTGTCAGATCTAATAATGAATTCATAGCAGAGGAAATTAGTATAAAAATTTAGGGATATTTTACATACATAGTTTTTGAATTCAATCGTTATGGAACTAAGTGTGAGAAACATGTTAAGTTTTTCTACAGGATCTCTCTTTAAAATAACTAGTCCAATATCCATATTTATTATGTGCCACAAGTGTTTGAAGGTAGTCTGTTTCACTAATATTATCTAATTCATTAAATGTTTTTAAAATAAAAAAAATACATATTCTATAATATGAAAACTTAACCATTAATGAAAAACAAATTCCCATCATCTCAATATTTTTATATGTTTTATTCCAATAACTTAGTAATGTAATATACAATCGCATCTATATTAATAGTGGGTTTATATTGGAAAAAAGGAAGAAAATAAAATAATAACAAACCCCTTTTTTCAAAAAAAAATCCACCATTTTATATGATCCCATTTGGGAAGGCTCTACCAATATTCCTTTTATAACTGTTGGATAATTACTTCTTGTATACTCAAATTCAAAGACCCATAATTATTTTGGTTGAATCCAACTAAAATTGAATTCGATTACCTTTTAATGAAGGATAAAATAACCTATAGATCCCCAAAATAAACTCTTTTGAAAAAATACTATTTTTGGATAATTAGGTTGTTAGGATAACACTAGGTCACATCATGTTTGACAAAATTGTGCAATTCCAATAAGCTCCAAGAATCCACCACTATGATTAAGTTTTGTATCCTCACAAAAGTGGATGAGACCAAAAATTACACAAGCATTACACTAGATAATAGAAAAATTATTGATTACTGATAGAGATATCCATCTTATAACCAATGAAATGCTATATTATTTTATCCCATGAGCCTACGAAAAAGTAATGTGCCACATTTTCCTCTTTTGAAAAATTTAATTTCAAGAAATTGGAGGAAAATTTTATTCCATTTAATTATATAACCACACATTTCCATTAATTTATTGTACTATTATTAAATATCATGTCCATTAATATTACATTTCATGTGATATAATCATTATTAAATTCAATTAAAGTCTATATAATTGCGAGATCACCTATCCAGTAAAAATAAATCATAAATATCTTCCCCATGTTATATCAGTCATACATCATATATTGATTAACCCATGAATGTAAAATGGGTTAAAGTATATTTTAAAAATTAATAATAAATATTCATTTAAAAATATTATTAGATGATTCAAAAAATGTTATTTTCTAAAAGAAGTATATTAAAATTCCAAACTATGAGTAATCCACCCCAAAGAGGTGGGGGGAATCAATTGTTTTAAGAAAACTACTCCTTAAATCATTTGAACTTCACTAGATAATGTGATTGGATTTTAAATGTTATGATGTGGGGATGGTATATGGAGTTATAAAAAACACATCTTACATAAGAATTTTTATAATGTTCTATCACCCATATTATCAAGTGGATAATCTTATAAGAAAAAAATATGTGATCCTACAATATATGTTCTTATTTTATTATAGAAAATAAAAAAACTAATATAGTAGGAATATTTTTTTTAATAGTTATTAAAATAAATAAATTTTATATTAAAAGTTTTGGTAAATCTTTTCTTCCTAATATAATGTTCCTCAAGATTTTTGATAACATTTTCACCCTTGTTACTCTCCTCTATCCCTATCAAAATAACCTTAGAATGTTCCCAGGGATGGGTTTCCATTTGTCTTATATTTTATCTCTTTTTTATCACATAATGGAATTTGAAACTCAATATATTTTTATAATAGGGTATCTGAGATCTTGTGTTTTAGAAGTTGGAACTTTAAATAAATAATTAACTTTTATTTGTTTACAGTGTTTACATTTTTTTGTGGCTCAGTGTATGAGTTTTTGAGAAAGGCATTCTAGGATGCATGGTTGATGCACCTTCTATGCTAACCAGGAACCCTAATAGTGAACCCATAATACATAGGATAATGGGTTGGGAAACTCTTTAGTTTCTTTAGAGAAATAATATGAGTGTCTATATTTAATTTCATGCAGATTGTAATGTTGGTTCAAGGTCTGTTAGACTGTATAACATAGCCATGTGAGGTTTTTTGCATTGGAAAATGGCGGCACACAGTTGGAGAATGATTCCTCTATCCATGTGAAAAACTACGAGAATCATTAATAAAAGAAAAATTATCATTTTCCATCATAATATTTTAAAATGTTTTCCCTATGTGAATTCTTGTTTCCTCCCTCATATGATCCACCTCCCATCCCCATTTATCACATTCTTTAATCTCATTCTAGACGATGTTTTTATATGAATCCCTCAACAGTTCAATGTATGAATATCCCATTTTTGGTATCTACTAATATCATCCTCTATATTTATTTAATTTTTAAATCCCCATATTGATATTTTTATTCTTATTCCCCTAGACCATGGTGGGATCATTTACCAGATTTAGGGAATTTACTCAACCTATATAGAGCGTGACCCTGAAGGTTATCTATATTTTTACACATACTCTTCTATTGAGCTAAATAATCTTAAATAGTTTTGAGGGATTAAAAACATAAGTAATTAAATTTATTAAATTTTTGGGATTTTTTTTCTTTGGATTTTTTTTATTTTAAATTTTGGGTATCTCGTGGGTAGTTTGCGATTTATTGGTCATGGTTCTTGCACGAATAGATTTATCATTGTGTTTTATATCATTATTCCACATTTATATTTAAATAATTAATTATAAATACACTTTTCTTGATTAATTATTAATATATGTCTTGATTTTGGTACTTAAGTCATGATAAGAGCTCAAATGATCAAGTACAAGTCTAGATGGCGTTGGATGCACCTAGGAAACTAATTTTAGATATCAAAAAACGTTGGAAATGATTATTATGAGGTATGTGGTCATGATTATATTCTAATTAAGTATTTTTCTAATGTGTGTGAGTTACTAGATATTCTTGATTCCCACCACTGGTGGTGAGGGACCTATAATCAAAGGTATAATCAAATTAAATTAGTTCAAAAACTTCGGTAACTAAATTAAATTATTTAAAGTAAATTATGTTCCAAGGGACACTCAAGTCCCTTGAGATTCAAGTATATTATTTGGACATTATAGGTCATGTAATTACAATAAACTATTCCATTAGTTTATTAATGTCTTTGTCAGGGATACCTTAATTGGGAATGGTAAATAGTTACATACAATATCTATAGTTAGGTGACTTCACAACATTCATTAGAAATGTATTTATTTAAATGTAATATTATCTTCCTTGGGTATTGTTCAAGTCCTGAAGACCAACATATTATTTTCCATAAGTCCATAATGTTCCGTTTGTTCTAGTGCTAAATCATAGGGGTGTTATTACATTTAAAGAATAGCTTGTTCCTGATACAAGACTCATATGGGTCCTCAAATTAGGTTACACAAACATGTTTTGAATATGGTAAGGTAGCATTGGGGATGGTTACTAATGACCAATTGTATTCCCCTAAATAATGAATTAACTAGAAAAACCACTAAGACCAGCAACATATTAGGAAGGGAATGATAATTTATCTGATCCTCTAGATTCATGTTATGTAATAATTAATATTTTGATTAAATATTAATTGTTATATAGAGATAATAATTAATTGATGGGTAGTTCTCAGGGGATGTTAATCCCTAAATTACTTGTACTGTGAGGTTCCAAGGTCACCTAGCACCCAAACCTACTTATCTATTAAAATAGATGGTTGATTCATCCAAATTTTTAACATAAAAGACCAATATTTTTGGTATTATTATACTCATAAATTTATTTTTAATTGTATATATAGAAATATGATGTAAATCATATATATTAAGTTGGATTCCCTATGTGTTGGGATCTATCTAATAATTAATTAAGATGGTAATTTACCTCTAATTTATGGTTTTGAAAAAATGAATTAAATTATTTTAATTACATCGATTCAAACTAATATCAGGATCCAATTATGTATGTTACCATTACCAAAATTACAATAATTTATAGGATTCATCACATTATTATGAAACAAAGGTGGGTGATAAGTTAATATCAGAATACCCTATGAGTTAGCATACAACCCAGGATGCACATCACTCAAGGATCCAAGTGATGTAATAAGTTTTTAGGTTGTTTCCTTTTCCATGGGAACTGGATTTTAATGGAATCATTGATTCTACTGATGATTTACTCAATTTATCCCCATGATACTCTTGAGGTTCAGATGGATGCACCGTGATTTTATTTCCCAGTACTATTCAGTAAAATGATGTTGAGTAAATGATAAATGTATGATGAAATTTTATCCATCATTAGGATATTATTCCATTTTATATTTCTTAAGGGAACACCCATTATGAATTAAATCTGATTCCCAAAGTCTCAATTACATACATACTCAGATCATTGAATCTGACATTGCATTGAAATTGGGAACACTAATATTTTTTTTGGGTTTTTCTAATTTGTCACAGATTGAGTGGTATGCCTAGGATATGGAGGATTCTACTTGATGTTTTACTTATAGATTTTAATGTTGGTTACTTCATTTATTTCATAAATTTATCATGTGTGAATTCATGTGAACTCATGTCTATAGCTTTTATCCCTTGGTGGTGGAACAACTTTCATAGACATATTATGGAATTGGATGAAGTTGGTATCGACTGAACTGGATATCCCTCAATCCCTTGGTAAATAATTAGTTATTTGAATTACATTTATTACTAAAATTTATATTTTTCAATAGGGTAACTAACACACACACCCTACATTTATAATTGATTTATGGGACTTAATAGTTGGTTCATTACTAATTTTTGTACTCAAACCCTACACCATACACCATTACACCTATGTACCCAAGAATAATTTCTCTCAGTTGTAAGAAGAGGTTAGGTTGAGGAATGGGACTAATCAAGAGGGATATATCAAATTTGTACATAGTGATTAGGACATAGTCAATCATGGTATGTTGTAGAGATATTTTTATTCTTATTTTTCTAGTCTCTATATGTAACTGATCTACTGACAAGTTATTCTATGTATGTCAGGTTTTTTTAGTCACATACATAATTTCACTCATTTTGGACTATTTATTTTATTTACCTTCCCCCTATAGTTCTTTATGAATCATTTTTAGTTATTTTCTATTGTTTTTCTTTCTCTAGCATGAAGGTCATGTCTCCCCATAAAAACATTATAGGACTGTGTTTCTAGTCAAAAGCTTCTCAAATAAGGGGACACACACTTTTCACTATGTGTAAAACCATCCCAATTATTATTCATTATTTATTAGGTAATCCATGAATAAGTAGTATCAAAGCCATATATTCCTATTGTCTTACAATTTACGACATGGTAGATGTGACTATTAGGAATGTGTTAGATCCTATGATAGATATTAGACTGGTGGGTTGAGAACACTTATTCAGGTTTGACGTCACACATTATAGTTTTATGCAATTGATGTTTTTAGTTTTAGATATTATGGATTTTTAATGACTTTTTCATTGAGTGGAACATCAGTTGTTTGGATTCTAAAATTATTTTCATTTATTTCTATTGGCGTATTATAAAGAGTCTACTGATTAGATTTTGATATTTGGAGGTAATATAAATAGGCATCTCATATATCCGTATGGTATATTATATGATGTGACTTGGTTATGGTGACACTGATATAGTACCATATGTACATCAGGTAGAACAATCCATAGTATGTCAAAATATGTTCTTAGTGCAATATCGGTAACCCTGGTAGGTCTATTGGGTAATTTGATTCTTTAGAGGACTACTAAGAGAATAATTTATTATATCAATTATGTTTTCAAAAACCTATTAGAAAATACATTTAACATAAAGACTCTTTGTTGAAACTTGTAGGTCGACATCAATAGTTGATTCTTTTTTATTTGATGCTTCATAGGTGTATACTTTTTAGTTGTGGTTAACTAAAAATTGACAACAGCCTATAATATATTTCTCCATCTTGATTTTTATAACATTTTACACATCCAACCATCATTATTGTTGTCTAGTCATATTTTCTAGTGTGGTTCTGATAGGTACAAATATTCTCTATGTTAAACTAGAACCTGAAGTGGTATTACAATAAAAAATACATAGTGAGGTTTATTTCATCATGTTTTGTACATTGATAACATTAACCTATGGGGAGAAGTACCATTATGATAAGTATAACAGTGGAGAAATTCCTAATATGATTATTCATGTTAGATGATGAATTATTATTAATTATTTATAACCTTCGAATAAATATATTGTTGATCGGTTTTACATAAATGGGACTACCATTACATATTATGGGGTGTTTTCCTCTATAACATGGAATTGAAAACCCATATAATTTAACACTTTTTAGAATTTTTTGACACTCATAGGTCAATATTATCATTATATTTGATCAAAATAACATTCTATAGTGAGGGATTTTAGGTGCATCATATTTCATGTAATAGTCAAGTGGGAAACAAAGATGTTTCCCATGTGTTATAAAATAAAATAGGATGAGAAATAAATAAATGGAATACTTTTAGAATAGGTGGATATAAATTTTTTTCTTGATATGATACCTAATTAGTAGGGCTTTTTTCATCTTAAATACCCTTAGATCAGTATGGACACTTACTGGTCAACATTTCATTTAACTAGGGGGAACCTATGGGAGGGGATATCCCGGGTTGGTTACCTTTGAGTCAAATCACAGGTACATGATCTGGTGTATGATAAAAATATGTTATAGTTGATGAGGTTTTTTATAATAGTTAGTGTAATGCCTTTTATTTCTAATGATGAACCATGGGTTCCAGGGTAAAGAGACTAGCTTCGACTATAAGGACTGTATAGGTTTTTGGACCAGTTAAACAGTGGGTGTGTTGTTAGGAATGTGGTCAGATCGTGATGTAATTACATGAATGTATTGTTTTGAGGAAGTGGTTATGAATATTTAAGAGGTATAAATTCCATAAGAAATGTATGAGAACAAATGGTTTTATAAAAATTTCTTTTTGATGGTAGTTATTGATGAATCACGATATAAGTAAGATACCATTTTTTTAAGAGTTCCCATGGATCTCCTACCATGTTGAGACCGATGTGTATTGACATATGGTTTTCTTGGCCATGGGGTTGTATGAATCACAAGAGCATGATTTTGGTGATGCATCAGGTACTATGATATTGTACACCCACTATGTAGGGATAGTTCGGTGAATGTTGGGCGAATTATATAAGAATTAAATTGAAAATTAGTGAGGTCTGAGTGTTGCATGGGGATCGATGGTTTTGAATGTGATTCTTATGGTCCTTTTGACCAAGATATTTATGTGAAATAACAAAATAACCTAATTATTAGGGATATATGGAAAATGGAATGGGTATCATGGAATAGTTATCACAAGGGTGGACCATGAAATGCATTGTCAGGTGACATGGTATCTTTTTTTCGCTAAAGTAAATATTTCAACATTTCATGTAAGTGTGGCTCTTGAGAAATGGTATGCATCTACTGAGAAAGTAATTCATGGAATGACATGGGATTCATCTCCCTAATTATGGGATAATGTTATGTTAATAATGTGGAGGTCATCCCCATGATATGGAAATGGGTTATAAGTGATGTTTGGGCAGATGATATAGAATGAAAGGTTTCTTCCATTCTACTGGTTATGTCTAGTAATTGATAAATCATGGATTTTTGGGATTGGAAACATATTTTTTTCAAGAGAAGATAATTATGATCCTAATGTGGGTAGTGGTATGTTAGTCAAAACTATTAAATTAATATGATAAATGTTATGGGATAGAGATACGTTATTGGTTGTTCATTTGGTAATTTTGAGCACAGTGGATAAATGTACCTAAAGGTACATATTTCCTCAGCGCATTCTAGGAAAAAATAATGGAAAGCCATCATGATGTGTATGAACATGAGAATTTGAAATTCGTCCTTGGTTAGATCATAATGATCAAGAGGTAATGTATTTAGAATGTGCTATTCTTCAAGGGACATCACAATGAAAAAAATTGATAGTGGAATTATTAATAGGTAAACTTCACAAGAAGTTTAATATGATCAATGATGAGTGTTCTTAGGATAATCATGATATTCCATGGTATAAAGGCATCAGGATCAGGTTTTGGTGACGTATTGATGAAAAAAGAAGTATATTTAATATAATATACACCTAGAGGTTATTCAACATGTATATTCACATATAATAAAACAATGGTAGTTTAAAACCACATTAGGCATTCTGTTATAATGCGATGGGTTTAGTAAAATGGTTAGTTGAATATTTACAATGAAAATCCATCCTAACAAGGTTGAACATTGTGGAATTGATTTTATATTTCTCTTAACAAAACTGAGTAATGGGAGAAATATTCTTATGTATGATCTGGGGTAGCATGTCGAGGACAATTATGGGAGATATATTATGACACTAGGGGTATGTTTTGGAAATAAATACCAATGGTAGAGGCATTGTGACACTATATTAGTTGTAAAAATTAAAGAACCTTTTATTGGGAGAACCAGGGTATGTGTAGTGAATATGAAAATGAAATGGGATGGACTCTGAGTAGACATTATTATGTATTTTTTCGACATGATGTGTTGACAATGGAAACAGCACTGGCTGAAATTTGGTGGTTCATGCATTGTATATTCAATGTTATTATTTCAAAGCATGTCGGTCATTCTGAGATAGAACATTATTATTTTATTATGAACTCATATACAATTTTGGTAAAAATATTCTTATGTATTCCCAACAATACTTATCATGTATGAGAAGTTTTACGTTGTGTAGGTTTTAATATATCGTGCATGTACGAATTGAAAATTTCATAAGGAATGTGATTTTTCCTTTCCTGTATGGACCAAATGTTTTTCATACAGTTATTATAGAGTCCCTCAAAAGGCTTGATTTAAACTAATAATCATGTTTTTTATAGGATTACTATGTTTTAGTAATATTATGAGATATCTGGCCTTAGAGTATGAGATGTTTGGAAAATAATTCTGGGAACACAATTGGTTCATGGTTATTGTTAATAGTGCAGCCTATTATACATATGTGCATGTGCTGAGAAACCATAATTATAGTCTAGAGAAACCATATATGTGTCGACATGGAACTGCAAACATGTCTCATGGTTTGAAAACAGATTGTTAAAACATTCTTATAGCCACATAAGCTGTTGTGTCATTGGTTATGGGGGTGAAAAGTTGGTTCATGGGTTGGATGAACATAAAGCATATCCATGTGACTCATTAGTGAATGTAGATTAACATTTTCACAGAAGATGTTTTGCGAGGGAATTACCCTATATATCTGATTTTCCTCCCCCACACAATTAGGCTCCCCTCCCCCTTCATTTATATATTCTCTTCTAAGTGGATGTTTTTTGTGGCCACCATGGGTGATTATTTTGATTTGATACCCTCCATTAGTTTCTGATCAAATCTTTTAATATTTTTAATAATTTATAAATACTTTGTTATGGATTTTAATTCTTATTCCAATGTATCATTGTGGAATTAGTTATTGATGATGGGGATTTTACTCTTCCAAGGATTATGGTGACTCAGGAGGACATTTACACTTGACCGCATATTTTATCATTGTGTTAAATTACCATAGTAATTTTTTAAATTTTTAAAGATTACAATTAATAAATTTATTAATCTTTTTTTCGCATCGTTCCAAGTTAATATTTTCATATTCACGAAAGGGGATATGACCTAGTTTTCTAGAGGGTTTTTGGTCATTGTACTAGTTTGATGGGATTTTTCTGTGATATTCCCATATTTCTATTGTGTATAATATTAAGAAATTAATTTAATATAATTCTTGTTTTTGAATAATTTTGAATTTATTTCATTATTTATGGGATCGAGTAATGGAGTTGAGCTAGTTCAATCAAGGAAAAATTCTATATGTTGTTAGATGGACCATTGTAGTTTATTCCAGCATTCAAAAAATGCTATAGGATATTTGTATGATGTAAGTGTTCTATTTAATTCACTTCATGTATTACTAGATTTTATCTGTGTTATATGATGTGATAAATTCCATCCACTAAAAGATATAGAATCAAAATTTAAGTAATAAACCATCTAAAATAATTAAATTTCATGTGTAACTAAATTAAATGATTTAAAATAAATTTTTTCCCAAGGGATAGTTAGGACTCCTTGGAATTGGTTAAATTCTTTATCCACTATAGGTCACGTGTTTAAAATAAAATATTTTCTTATATTGAAAATGATAGTAAATGGGATTCCTAAATTGGGAATGGGTGAGTGAGACCTACATGACCTATAACTAGCTGACTTCTTGACTTTCCTTAAAAAGGTACTGATCTTGAACTAGTATAGATGGAATTATGGGTCCTTTATGACCGAATACCAAAAACCTTTTTTCACTAAGGCCATAAAGGTTATGATGTGCTAGAGGGTAAATATTTGGGGATTTATTACTTTTATATATGGATTAAAAATTAATACATGAATCTGAGGGGACCCCAAGTAGGGCACCTCATTGATCAAACTATGATTCACTATTTTATTTCCCCATTACACTAATATTTCAAATATATTTTCAATCTAAAATTCCATATTTATAAACTAATTTAAAATAATTTTTTTATTACCATATTTTGTTTTAATAATTGTTGAAGAGTGTAATTTCACTTCTTTGTATGTTTTCATTGTATTTGGAAGTGATTTTGGGGGCTGAGATGAAGTTGAATAAAAAATGGGCCAAAATGTTCAGGATTCCAAGAATAAAATTTGACTCAAATGGAAGATACATAAGATATGTGTAGTAAATTATTCTAAAATTTGGAGATATAATCAAAAATTAATTTATATAAAACTATTATACATACATAAAATCACTATTTTTTAAATTAATCACCCAACCAAACTGATATGTCCAAGAAACTGAATCTGCACGAAGTCAAAAGTGGTGTGTTCTGTTTCGTCCATCTATCAAGCTATCAACCTCATTATGATTCTAAATTTTCATTATAGACAACAGTGGGGTAGGGAATTATGTATTTAGTATTTTTAAAATTATAATAAAAATTTATGGTTGCTAAAAACCATGTGGAATGCGGTTTTAAGAAATAATTGTTTCAAAAACCACCTTCCACTATTCCTATAAAATTACAGCATTTGAACAAAATTTTTAACATAAAACCAGAGGAAAATATATTCAATTTTGGACTCCCAATGGATTCATTTCCTTGTAAAAAAATTATATGAGACCCTATCCTCATAGGTGGATCAAGGATGAAGGCGAAGTTCCACACGAGCCTCCTCCTCTTCTTGATGGTGAGCTAAACAGTGGGTAATCATTTTGAGAGAGAAATAATCACTTAGAATGGAGTTATAGAAATCATTCCTCTAACAGTTTTGTGTAATTTTTACTCTAGATATTTCACTAATATTCTAGGTTATCTCCCTTATCCTCTTCATGCACTACATTTGGTAAACAAATTGAAGCACCCGTCATTTCAAAAATGATTTGGTTGAAAATTCATGTGGAAATCATAGGATATTTCGATTGAAAAAAACATATTTTTCTCTAACACATACATGATAATTTAGTATTATTTATAATCCATTTTTGTATTCTTTATTTACAATCCCTGACAACACGATTGTTTATTCAATGGATTCTTCTTTGTTTATTATTTTAAGAGGAAAGAGGGGAATCAAAATCATAAGAACCTATAACCAAGGAATTCAATTAAAAAATATAAAAAAATTTATAACAATATAAAATAAAATATGAGTAGTGAAATATAAATGGTCTTTTTCTCTCATAAATCAAAAAAACCCCAATATCGTTTTTCAACAAATAAACATTTTAATGATATTATTTTCCTAAAATTGTTTTTAAAAACACCCTATTTTTAATAAATTTTATTAAAAATACATACTCTAAAACTATCAACACTCCATAAGAGTCAACCTAGTGTCTTAATAGACTATAAATCATCTTAAATTCCTAATCAATTTGATATTTTATGACAACATGTTCAAATTGTTGAACCATTTCTAGGGATCGCTTTGGTTTTAAGGTCATTTTTTTAATATTTTTGTGTATTTTGTGAGTGTTTATTTTTTAAAAAATCTAACATACATATATTTCGTTATTATGATTGTTTTTATTATGTAGGTTATATTAATTAGGAGATCTAATTAGGGATATTTCCCACATTTTTAACCCCAACTCGAGTGGATCATATGTCAAAGAGGACAAGACACACATGAAACCCCTATAAAGGTGGACACACCACATCTTGCTCGTTTCATAAACCCATATTCATATGGAACCAAATTAGAAATCGATAATAACTAGTATAACATGGATGAAAATAATATAACACTAAAATAACTAAACTCACATGATGTAGATATCTTTTCAACTTATATTCAATTACACGATGAAGAACCAAACATTGAACTAAAATATAGTATAAGTCACTTGTTTCTATAATTTCAAAGACATTCTACGAAGACCCACATATGAATTTAAATTTATTTTTTATTGTTTATTCTATTTTAAAATCTTCTAATACTAATTAAAAACATTTAATGATTAAGGAATTTATTATTTCATTAGAAGATACTGTAAAAGTTTTTCTATATAATATTAATTCCCCTATTAGATTTTTGGAGAACAAGAAATGAATTTTTATAGAAAATTATATAAAATCATTTCGAACTGCGAAAATAACGAATTAAATTTGTGTGATAATATATTTTCAAGGGGAAACACTTCAGGAATTCAATGATGTTTTTAAAAGGCTTTGTCCAAGTATTTTAAACCATTAAACAAGTGATCAACATTTAAGATAATATTTTTATGAAGTTTTAATTTCCTTTGATCAAATTATGATTGACGTTATTCTAGGTAGTGTTATTTTTTATAAGATGACAATTTCTTAAAGATACCTAATTGGGAATACGGTAAAGAACACACAACAATTTGGTTCAAGGTCTAGTGTAGGCATTCGAGTCTTCTATGATGTGAAATGTAAAAAATTCGAGAAGATGTTGGTCATGAATATTGAAGTGGTAAATACCATTTTTCAACAATATTCTCCCAACCAAGGGAAATCCAAATAAACTCCTCCCATCATTTGTGGTATATATTCTTCCAACACCCATTATTCTGGCCAATTCCCTCAATTAAGAGAAACATACGTGAGATGTGAGGAAATCATTCCAGGATTCCCCTGTAACCAACCCTTTAAGAAAGAACTATATTATATATACAACCCTGGGTGGAATAATAACCAATTCTATAGGCTATGGGGTATTGAAACTAATATCCACAGTACCAACTAAGGAATATTATTCATCTATCACCACCACCCATAAATTCTCAACCACCACAATGGCCATTCCTATACCCCCTCCGAAACCCTAGATTATTGTAGAATATTTGATGAAATGAATGGATGTAAATAATATTTCATTTTAAAAAACCACTAAATTATCCATACATGAAAAAAAATCCCAATTAGACCATCTCCCCAACATTTTAATGTAAATACAAATTTATGGGTTGGTTAAACTATACACTCAACCACTAGTCAACCCTAGGAGTAATGTAAAGGCCAATTTCATCACCCTTAGGAGTGGAACATAACTTGAAATCCAAATGAAATATCTATTATATTCATCCATAAAATGTTAACCACCATCCCAACCATATAAAATTGTTTAAATGATGAAAAACTTTGTCCTAACAGAATCCATGGAAAAGAAAAGAGAGTTTCATTTGTTGAACCAGTAAGAAAATCCAATCCAACTCCATTTCCAAAAATGGAAAACCCATCCAAGGAAACAAAACTAATCTTAACATGATAATTAATCATTGGAGACTTTCAAAAAAGTTCATGTTAATATCCCATTTATTTATGTTATAAATAAAATTCTATGATACACAAAGTTTTAAATTGAGGTGAGTAAAACAAAAGGTGAATTTGTGGTGATGAAAATGTGTTCTTGTGGATGAAAATGTTAGCATTGATAGATCTATCACATCCTACTAAATTAAGTAACATTGGAACATTCTCAATTCCATACACCATAGTGTAGTATTTCTCTTCTAATGTTATGATTGATTTTATTGCTTTTATAAATTTGATTATTAATTCCATTTTTTCAATATAGGATAGGGAACTGAATCCCACTGTAATTACTGTTCAACAGGATATCCAGAGTACATCACACCCCACTAGTGTGTTAGAAGATGTTTTTATGTGGGTGATAATATTATTTTTCACTACCGACTTTTATGCACATAAAATTGATCATGATTTGATAAATGGACATTACCCAAATATATTAGGAGGACTATTCATGAAAACCATCAAAACCATAATTTATGTATAAAATTATACATTATCTATGTAGTTTTGGGGTGATATTTTCCACTTCAACATCCTGGATTCAATGAGGCACCCCTTAGAAGAAAATTTCTCACTTTTAGTTAATTATATTAATGAACTCCCTTCCCTTGAAAACAAATCTTTTAATTCCCCAAATCCCCTTTATGAGTTTTCATCATAGATGGACATGATCAGAAAGGAATAATTCATTAAATGTTCTAGTTATCAAAAAAATATTATGTCTGTTTGTAAATTGATAATTTTATGATCAATATGGATCCAATGATCATCTCTGATACTGATAAGATTGTAAAAGCTCAGTCATCATATGAGGATATTACCATTGATACGTAATATGATATTAGTTACCAACCACATTCACATTAAATCCAAAAAATCAAAATTTTCCATGAACTCAAATTGAAGGAACATCTTCAAAATTTAAAATCATCATATCTTGATAATTAAAACAAGACTCCTATCATAATTTCCTGTTAACTCCCTCTAGAGCATGAATTCTAACTGCTTGAATATTTAAATTAGTATAAAAATGCTTTGGGATGGGCACATGATGACATTCTAAGTATTATCCCATCAATTTTTAAGTATCATATATTGTTAAATTATGATGCTAAACCAATGAAGCTGGAATAACATTGACAAAACCAAAATCTCCTAGATTTTGTTATAAATGAAGAAATATAATAATTTTCTGATTGAATCATTTAACCCATCTCGGATAGCCAATGGGTCAATCTAGGGAAGGTATTTTCCAACAAAATTGGTCTTATGGTAATTAAAATGGAAAACAACAAATTAGTTACAACTCATGTGTATAATAGTTGGTATGTCAGTATAGACTATCATTAGCAACACCAAAACAATAAGAAATACCATTTCCCATTTTCATTCATTGGCCATATACTAGAAAAGATAATAGAGAATAAAAAGTTCTTTTTCTATGATGGGTATTATTGAAAATTTCAGATCCATATTACCCCTGAGGACAAGGAAAATGATGACCATTCCATACCCCATTACCACTTTTTTGGTGCAGTGGGATTCAATTTAGTCATTTCAATTCTCATAGTACTTTACAATGATTGATGGTTACTATTTTTTGGGTTTACTTTAGGATTGAATAGATGATTTAAGGGACGATTTCGTTGTAGATGGTTCATGCTTTGATCAATGATTGACTAGTCATGGTTTAGTCCTACATAACTATATTGAAAATAATCTGTTATAAAATTATGATAAATTCGATTTAATGGTGTGATAACGTATAGTAATTGGGAATGTAATTTTTTTGGATGGTGTCCAAGTAGATAAAAAAATAGTGGATTTCATTTCCTCTTATCCATTATAAAATAAATTGTGATGTGTGGAATTCTTTTAGATAAAACTGTATTTTACCATTTTTTTCATTCATGGAATTAGTATGATTTTACTCCACCTATCATTTTTACTCCATAATGAAAAATAATTTTTTCTTATAAATAAAGTGAGGATTATTTTAATAAATATAAATTTAGTCTCACATCACCCCTTACAATTCAACCACCTTATAGGGGTTTACCATTTGAGCTCATGTGTGATAACTCTAACAACGCATGTTGGGGCGGTCTTATCATAGGGGGTTGATCAAGTTCTACATGGTATATCCTATAACTCAAGCACAGTAGACCCTAACCAAGAAAACCCCAAATTTTTTTGAAACAATTTAATGTCATTGTGTTTTACAGGGATAAATTTAGTTCATACCATTTAGGTTCCAATGTAATTGTGTTCTAAGACCATGCTTCCCTCTGGTATCATCTTAAGAAACTCGAATCCAAATTCGCTCTCATTCATTGGATTCTCCTCCTTCAATAATTTAATTATGGAATTAATAATAAAATATGAGAAAATAATGTGGTGGCTAACCATATCTGTAGGATCATCCTATTCTAAAACTCTAACCCATTCACCTATTTTTCCCATAAAGGAAATGGGTTATGATGAGGAATTGTACTGTATGCAATATAATATTCTTTGGTATGCCAAAATATTAAATTATTTTCTATCATCTTTCGTTGTAGTTGATTTAAAAAAAGAAACTATCAATTTATCTAAAACATGAGTCATGTTGGTATATATGGGATGACCACGACCTTTTATGAATTTACTAATCAAGTCATCCAAGATTATTTTCAGGGTAGTGAGTTTCATTATATCCTTAGGTTCTATGACACTTTTTCTCTTAGGGGGAACTTTTTTTCACAACGGACTTCTCATTAGGTCCTTGATTCTACACCCTTTTGGTCTACACTTTTTTAAAATTCCCATTGTTTTTGTAAATATTTTCATCACTGTTAGATAATGGGGAATGTTTCTAAAAAAATATAAATTCCCCAATACCTTTTCTCTTACATGACATATAGGTTTTTTTGGGGGAATTGATATTTTTGGTCTGTTTCACAATTCCTTTTGAAACATGTACATTATTCCGGTAGTTTGTCTTTTTTCAATATGATTAGAGAAATGGTCCATGAGGAATCATGATTCAAATGAAATTAAAGAATTTTCAAGAACCCAAACATTTAATAGGTTTATATTACATAGGATAATCATCGGTTAACCGGGTTCTCATTTCTATAACTAAACAATGAAATTGCTATTGTGTGCATATGGGCTTGGGCATTGAGTGTCTACTACTAATCTCCCCCAACTCAATGGTTAATATGGGGTTTCAACTATGGAGTTAGATAAATTCATAAAAATGGTACATTCTAATAGAAAATATTTGTGTCGTATAATTAATGATTCATTATGGGCTTATCGTACTACCTTTAATACTACCACTAGAATGTCCCTCATTTCGTCATGTGTTTGGAATGAGTTATCACATCACTGTTGAGATAGATCAACAATCCTACTAGTGCATTAAACAAATAATTTCTATTCATTCTTGTGATGGTTCTCAAAGGATGTTTTGGATTCACGAGTTAGGGGAAATGCATAGAGATTCAAATGTGAACTCCCAGATTCATAAGGAGAAAACCAAGGCTACCCATGACCAGCTCATCCTTCCTCATCAAATCCACTTTGGGCAGATGTTCCTCCTTTATAATTCAATGGTGAAGCTGCATCTATGTATTCTTCATTCCCATTGGAATGGTCTATTAAATTTCCATAATTTTTATCCATTTGGTGTTGTTCAGGTTACATATTAAGAATCAAAACAAACCTTCAATGTCAAATGGAAGCAGTTGAAACAAATTCTTAAATCCTTTCGGAGTCCCAAATGGAAGAAATCCATGTTAAAAAAAACAAAGAATGAATCCAACCAAAATTTACCCTTCCTTCTCACATTCACTTTTTTTATAGTGATGACACTTTATAATCTAGGGGTGGGGGTGAGTACATTCATGTGTTAGTTTCATCATTTTTCATCATTTCCCACTTTTTATCTCAATGAATTGTATATTTACATTACCTACCATCATTTTTTCCCTCAATTTGGGGGCAAAGTTTTAACATTGTATGCCCAAAATTATCATGGAAAATGATTCCCACATAATAATGAAATTTATTGAAAATACATGATTAATTCTCTTATTTCTTGAGGATTTAACCTTTTAGAAAAAATTCAATGAAAATTTGTTTTTCTCCCATGATGTTAACCTTGAGTTGTGCCTTTTTCTAGAAAATTTGTTTCTTATTGATGATATAAATTTAGGTATCATTTTGAAAATATTTCAATGAATGGTACCATTTATGTCACAAATTTATATGGAAAAGTTCCTTAATAAATATCTCTGTATATATATTCATTCATCCATGATTTATGAATTTTTCATTCTCTATAGATGGTAAATATAACATAGGTTAATATTTATCATCTTACGAAATTATTTTTCCATATACTCATTCCTTATCCGAAATTTATGTTGATATAATAGATTTACCTATTCATGTATACCAATTATCTTCCTTATCAACACCATAAAAAACTAAAAATAAACAGAAAATCAAAAATTAAGAAAAATAAAGTGAAAAATTAAAAAAAACATTGGGTATTTATTTGGAATTTCAAAAACCACTCATCCTTGACCTTTGATCTTATTATAAATATTAAATTTAGAGTAATAAGAATATCAAATAGGGGTTCAGTGGAGAGTTTTATATTTTTATCCAGGTTAAAATTTTAAAAATAATAATAATAAATGATATGACTAATTAAATGTAAAAATGTTGATATATAAATTTTAGGGGATTATGGTTTGACATTCGAGAATTCATTAGTGAGTGGGTCTTCACATTTGATTGCAAAGGGTGTAGGGAAGGATCGGTATATAGAAACATTTACGGAGAAAAAATATAAAATAACATTTATTTGTTGGATAGAACATAGAAAGAATAGAAATAAATGGTTGTCACACACACATATGAATAATTAGTAACAAAGTTAACTTGTGTATTACATACTCATATTTTTATCATGAAACTGTAAGAAATCATTCTAATACAATTTTTTAACATTTTTTTCCTTGACCATTGAGAATAACTCTATGGTGTGATTTGTTTATCACATTACATTCATGGATTAAATTATCATTGAATTTTAAATATTAATGATGTTTAGAATTTCTCAATTAATTTTTTTTAAAAGTGTCTTTTCCCAAGAGTGAAAATTTTTAGTTGTGGGTATGTGTTCTCACCCTGATTCATTGTTATATTTGACCCTTACACTACTATATTAAGAAATTTTTTTATCATAATTTGAAAATTTAATAAAAAAATTTAATTCATGGTTGATTCCATTATATTGAGTTAATAATTGTAAAAAGGATAATTTCACTTTTTTGGATGTTTTCATTTTATTTTACGGTGATTAGGTGGTCCCATATGAAGTTAAAGAAAAATGGGCCAAAGAAAGAAAGATTCCAAGAACACCACTGAACTCAAACTCACACATTCAATTATATGTACCTTTAATTTTACTATAATTTGGTTATTAGATTAAAAATTTATTTTTTTACACCTCTTCTGAAAAAAAAAACCCATTATTCCATTAAAATTCCCAATCGAACTGATCTGTCAAATCCACCGAATATACTTGAAGTCAAATGTGGTGTGATGTGTTTCACCCATATAATGATCTATTATCCTGAAAATGATTGCAAATTTTTTGTTGAGATAGAAAAGATGTGGGTAAATATGTTTTTAAATTTTCCAAATAAAGATAAATTTTTTTGAATTCCTAAAACCATGGTCTAAGTGATTTTATGAAATATGTGTTCCCAAACCACCATCTATATTTCTTATAAAAAGTATCCTTAGGCACCCCATTTTTGTGTTATAACCCTAAGAAAATTTCTAACATTTTTTGAGTCCAAAATATTTCCTCTCCTCATCCAAGAAGATCTAGAGTCTCATATCCTCATTGGGGTATCATGGTTGAAGGAGAAGTTCCACCCAAGACTCCTCCTCTAAATGGAGATCTAAACAGTGTATGAACATTTCGACGGAGCTACACACACTTGTGAAGGTGTTTTGACATTTGTTATTATACTAGTTTTGTGTAATTTGTCTGTTAAATGATTCAATTATATTCAATATTATCACCTGTATCATTTCAATTAACTATATTAGGACAACTTAGTGAAACTATTGTCATTTCAACACTGATTTGGTTGTGAATTCAAGAGATAATATTGAGTTGTTCCAATTGGAAAACATAAGAATCCATTTTCTCTCACACATACATGAGATTTCATTATGCTCTAGTTGAAAATTTTCTATTCTTGAGTTCTAATCCATGACAAAATGATTGTTGTTTCAAGTCATTATTCTTGTGCATTGTATTAATAGGCAATAGGGGAATCAATATCATGACACCCCTTAACCAAATAATTCCATTAAACCATATGAAATTTTCTTTAAAATGAAATATCCAAGATGTGCAATGTACTTTAAATATCATATTTCTTCATTATTCAAAAACCCCGCATTTTCTTTTTAGACTATTAATGTAGAGACCCAAAGCATGAAGTACATAGACATTACATTACTTTTACAGAATGATTAATATATAACAAAAATAGACACCAAAGGACCGTAATAGTTTAGTGTCTTTTGAAACATGGAACATAATCTTCTAATCATGGTGAAAGATCATCAACATCTCCCATAAAGATCTTTCCCATTTGTTTTCTTACCTAAAACCTTTTGTTATATCCTGGGGAAAAGAAAACATAAAAAGGGTGAGATAAAATGCTCTGTAAGGGTAAACATAGAGAACATGAAACCATCCATAAACATTTGAATGCATAAACATGAACATAAAATCAAAACATCAAAATCTTGAGCAAAGACATAAATCGTGGAATTACATAAGGCATATATCATAATGAAAAATCAATCATGATAAAATAGAATGGGAAAAAACATGTAATTTTGAAAACCATTAAGCACAACATATGATTTCCATAGTAGCCAAGGTATTGCTTCAAGACCATCTTAGTGGACAATGTCCCTTTCTGAATCGAGTTCACTCCTCATTCTTGTCTTGTATCACTGAACCAGATTAACTTACCATTCAATCCATGTCTATCTCATGAGATATAAATATTTACCCAATTCATTGGAGGTAGATATTTGTACCACCCATCTCATAATGAAACCATTCTTTTGTGTGCCACAAAATCATAAATCAAACATCCTAGCATAACCCATGTAATAAAATTTGGATTCTTAAACATCATGCCATCCTAACATAATTCATATAAGATAAAAAAAATCACAAAAATAATTCCATCATAAAATAATCAAATGAATGTAAAAAATAGGGGTTTAAATATAACCCTATATTATCTTAGATGGGAAATAATTTTGATAAAACGCTTGAACTTCATTCTTGAGGAAAATATCCTTTCTACATCAAATACATTTTTCCTTTCTTAACATGTCATAAAATTTTAAACAAAAAGATGTTAATTAAAATTAAACGTGAAAACATGTAAAGGGAGATTCATGGAAATAATGTTCTATGAAATCATAAAAATCTATTCATGTCGTATATGTTTAAAAAAACATTCTTCTCGTACTTTGGCTGGAAAAGTCAAAAAGTACCTTGTACTAAAAACGACAAAAGATTCCTTTCATTTCTTTTACGAAAAACTCACCAATGGGTAAAACTAGATTTAAAAAATTGTTAGAGGATAGAAATAATATTACATATTTATGAAACATGGATGTGGATGATAAATATTCCCCAGTAAATTTTGAAGTATAAACAATCTCAGATAAAAATGAGATTGCAAAATTTTCCCTTACCTTATGTCTGATATGCTTTGTATGTATCTGAACCTCCTGTATAATTATTTTGATAATTTCATTTTCTTATTACAAAATCATATTTAATGTTATGATATCATATATGGTTCACTTATAACTTTATATTACCCGTTCGTTTGTAAATTCCATGTTAAAGTAGTGTTTTGGGTAAAATCGTTTCATTTATCGTACATGTTTCGATTTGTTGTTCTTGATATAATTATTACTTATATCATGATTTACAAACTTCCACAATTTAAAAAATTATTTATATATCATATATATTCATTATATATATATATATATAAAATATAGATAGATAAATTAAATTAAACACACCATTCATGGAGACGGTAGGTCGTACGTATGCATGAACGTTGTTTTCCTTTCCTTATTGACTTGAATGGAAGTAAGTAGACGAAATATATATATATACATAAATCCAGTAGAATTATTATGTCATATATATCATTATTATTCATTATATATACTTTATAATCATTCTTGAATGGTTAATATGGAGAATAAATCTCATCGTGTCGTGGAGACGATAGTTCGTACGTACGCACGAGCGATGATATCATTCCCATAATTATATGAATGGAATTGGAGTTGATCATATAATATCTCAGAATAATTATAATGTTATTATAATTATATATAGTTATTATTTACACCATTATACCCATCCACATAAGGTGGTGGTGGAAAACAGATTACACCATGGCGTGGAGATGGTATTCCATACGTATGCACGCACAATGATTTCGTTTTCCATAGGATGGACAAAAGGTGAAATAGGGTTGTATCATATTTATAATAACATATCATTATTTGATTTATAATGATTTTATTACTTCATAATGAAACAAATAATGAATATTAAGTAGAAGAAGAAAGAAACTTGAAAGTATAGGTAGAAGAGATTACCTCTTCTTTGACGTGTCTCCTGTATACTTCCTCTAAAGCACTAGAGTTGGTCTTCTGAGAAGACCAGAACATATATGATATAACTATAGATAGTGAGAAGAGAAACGGGCTAGGGTTGGATGAGCCAAATGGCTTGGGAGGAATGAGGTTTTGAGAATAGGGAGTTCCCTTTGATAAGAGGGGTGAGGGGCACCTTAAGAAAAATTTAAAATATTATTTTATAATAAAGTCATATTCGGTTTATAATGGCTCGAAAGTGACATATTTAGAAGATAATGTGGGGATGGTTGGAAATCCTCTCAACCAATAGGTTTTAGGCATGTTTAGGATTCTATTTTAACCTTATCGTATAGATTTAACTCTATGTTAAATAATTTAACTTTTACCGTGTCTTCTTGTTTTCTTACACTATATGGTTAATAAACTTACTATAACTAGACAAAAGAACCCCAAGTGGTTAATTATTAATATATATAACCTTATATATGACATTTTTCCAAAACATAGTTTTTTAGGAACAAAATAACAATTAATAATATAATATTTGTTTTAAAAACTATTTTATGTCAATTTTGACACAATTTGGTAATTGATTTTTGTAAAAATCATTAAAGCATGATTAGTTCTAAAATGGCTAATTTAATTCTTAATAAAATGTAATATTAACCTAAAAAATTAGTGTAATTTATAAAAAGTATTAAATTACATTTATTTGGATATTTATAACATCAATTATGTTAACATTTCATTATTAAGGTAATTACTGCATCATCATTGTGTCATAAATAAATTTTATTATTTAATATCTAAAAATGATAAATAAAATACAATTATGTAGGAAATATTTTTAGGTTTTTATGTAATATTTATATTATAATTTAGCTTATGTATAACCCTATATTAAAAATATTTTAGTAATTAAACATTGATTTTAACTCTTTTAACACTTCTTTAAATAAAATAATAATAAGTGTCCTAATCTAATCAAAGTGGACCTAAAGGGTAATAGTTTATTCCTAAGGTTGTTTTTGGTCGAATTAAACTTATCCAATAGAATTAGGACAAGTGTTAGGGTAATAATAATATCATTTTTACCCTGAATTACCCTATTTACTTTTAACTGTGGTAAATAAAAGTAAAAAGTTACTACTCACCAAAAATTATTATTATCTTACTGAACCACATTTTACTCCTTGATATTAACCGTGTCTCTTAGATTTTAGAAATTTAACTCATAGAAGTGGTAAAATTAAGTATTATGTACAATTGAAAATGCTCCTATGAGGTGGGTAAAAGACGGTGAAAAGTTCAATAAAATTTTTATATATCTAAAATTATTATAAAATTACATTAATGAATTACATAGAACATATATAGGTATTATGTATCAATTTTGACTAAAACCAAATTTAAATAAAATAAATTATTATTTAAATTAAAATGTCAATTTTTAAATAGTAACCCATTGTTTTCACTATTCATCAAAAATTGAATGTTTTCAGAAAAATACCAAAAATTCATCCTAGGATAATTTCGATATTATGAATCCAAAAATAAAGTCCATTTTGAATATTAAAATTTATAAAATTTCAAAAATTGGGTATTAGTATTCATAACTGTAAGTTAATAATAATATTATAATAATATATCATTTAGTGAAACTCGGTATTGCGTACTACACACGCTATCGAAGAAGGTCTTGATTGCATGTAATGTAAGCCAAGTCAGTGTTGAGTTTAGTGAAATCTCATTTTGGTGTTGCATATAACATAATCAAAACTTATTTCATTTATACATTAAACAAAATCTATACTTACTGTTGTGTAGAATAATTTCCACAAAACGAACATGAAATTGTGTGTAACACGAACCAAGAATAGTGTTGCATATACTGCAAGATAATACGGTGTTGCATATAGTACAATCTAATCTTGGTGTAGTGTATAATAGAAGACATCAAAAAAAATAAAAAAAATATATCTCATAAAATCTCGGGGCATTACATTCTACCCCCCTTAAAATGAATTTCTCCCTCGAAATTCGTCGGGGTTATAAATTGTTTACTACATGATAGTTTCTTTCATATAAATCCACATCGTAAAAATGAATAATCAAATTTAATTTTAAAATGTGAAGTAAGAAACATAATGGCTACCCAAATTAACTAATCACTGGGTTTCCACAAAAGAGAACATAGGTGAAATATGTATATGGAATAGAAACCTAACCGTCATGTTCTGATGTATAGTGGTAGAGAACATGGCTATGAAAAAGCCAACAATCACAAAGCCAAAAATTTGTGATGATCTAAGGTACCATCTGACTCATCAGATATGAGGGTATTAGGACTACATTTATGGATTTCAAGATGATTTCCCTAAATTTGAAGAATTTGAATTAGAAGAAAAACTTACTTTATTTCAGAATAATCTCACTATTGTTTGTGTCTTGAAAAATTTCCACTTCAACTATTAAAGAAATGAATTTGAATTTATCATACATGAAGTGTTAGTAGATAATGTGATAGAATGATGGGTCATTCCATATGTCTCAAACAAAAGGGTAGAAAAAGTTATCAAATATATATAAGACCATCTATGGTGAGGTTTATCATATATGATTCCAAAAATGGACTTATACTTCATCTATCATACCACTTAATAAAATAAAACTAGTTTATACTAACCATGTACTTCTTGTAAGCCAGTGGTTGGTGATAAAGGCATGTCACACTTTAGTTGTGGGTTCGATTACCACAGCCTAGTCTGATGCGACGGTTTGTCACCCGTACTGCATGTTGTCCTTTTTATGAAACTTCATTATTATAATATCCCATAAATAATATCGAAAAAATTTCTATCCACAAACAATACTAACTTACATCGAACTTAATCCATTCCAATCTTTAGGATTATCTAAAATATTTCTGTCCAAGCTCATAGTATAATGAAAACAGTTACTAGAAATTTCATCTACCAAGCATGTGAATACCATCATTTATCCCCCATATATCATATGATATATCTTGTTGTTATCATTCCAAACATGTGAGTACCTTAATCATGTATTCTTTTGAAACATTAATTACCATATAACTTTAGTGAAAATTTGAATTCTATCAAAAGTTAATGCTTTCCATATACCAAAGTCCCAAAATTTATGTATACTCAAACCATGATATCACTTTATCCATATATCAGTCATGAGCTCGTGAATACTATCATACAAATTATTTTCCCCTTATCCCTTTATTATGAATATTTCAACTTCTTTCAAAAAATATTTCAACCACTTTTCATGGTTACTGGTACCAAAAAATTATTAAAAACCATAATAATCCAATACATTGATATTCTAATATTCCATGATACATTTAATGAGATTCCACAACATTATCTCAAAATCACATTACATAAAATCTTATTCATTCTACCACATTATTGTCATACTCAACAACAAAAATAGTTATCGCATGTGACTTCCCTTTATCCTTTGCCTTAAGAGGTTTCTCATATCGATCATCATTAACCCTTGGATTACGGAATTGATTAGCATAATGCCCATTTTACTAGCACTTGAAGAATTGAAGTTTTGGTGGTGAGTTCTCTGTAGTCTTTTATTTATTTACATTATTAGCAACCATTTTTCTATTACTTCGACACTTAGCTGCTCGATGAACTTATTTTCCACGCATAAAACATTTTCTAGTACCTTTTTTGCAAACTCTACCATGATTCTTTCCACATTTTGAGCATAAAGAAACATTCATCTTCGTTTCACCATTGTTTTGATATTTCTCCTTGAACTCCATCTTTTGTTTCTTGGAAAACCCATGAGATGGATATGTTACACTAACATCCAGTTCTACCTTGATAGCACAACAAGCAATTTCTTCCTAGCTACTGAAGTCTCTTATCTCTAATGCCCTTCTAGGACTTGGTTTTAAGCCACTGAATAATCGATCAACTTTACATTTAGGTTGGATGATAAGTCCATATGCATACCTTGCAAGCCTTGTAAAATTTGCTTCGTATATACCAATAGACTCATCATCCTTTTTCTTAAGCTCAAGGAACTCCTTCTCCATTATTTTTCTAAGAATACGAGGGATGTACTTATTGAAAGACAAGTTCTTGAACTCGTCCCATTCCATGGATTCAATTTCATCTTGGGGCCATGTATTCTTAATAAGAGTCTACCACTGGTCTGTTTCACCTCTTAAATGGTAAACATCCAAAATGAATTTTTCATGCCTTGAACAGTGAAGAATGGGAAATATATTTTCAATGGCACTGATCCAGTGTTCAGTAACATGTGGATCAGAAGGCCCACTAAAAGACGGTGGACGTTGCCTCATGAAGGACTCAATAGAATATTGATCCCTTCTCTGATCATTTGGAAATACAGAATGATTCATAGCTTTTTTAAATATATCAAAAAAAAATTTCACCCCATATCCAATCGCATTTGGTTACTCGAGAGTACAATCATTGAATTGTCCACTTCATTTATCAACACAGTTCCTTTGTGTTCCAGCCATCGTCTAAAACCCAAAAAGAAAAGTTTGAGAGGGAAAAAATCATGCTAGGAAAACAAAATAATACTGGGGGAGTACCTTCAATATCTAACATCTTATGTTTAATTCTAATATTGTTACCATAGTTCTAGACTATAAACAATACTTATACTTAACCTTAGAAACATCCCTAGACATACCTTAGAAATATCTCTAGGGATTTCAATAATTTTTTCGCATCCTAGTTTCCAATAGTTAACTAATCCATTCACTTGATACCAACTGTAGAGACCCAAATCTTGACGTACATAGGCATTACATTACTTTTTCAGAATACTTAATATATAACAAAAAAAGACACCAAAGAACTATAATAGTTTAGTGTCTTTGGAAACTTCAAACATAATCTTCTAATCATGGTTAAAGATATTCAACATCTCCCATAAATATCTTCCCCATTTGTTTTGTTACCGAAAACCTTTCTTTATATCTTGGGGAAAAGAAAACATAAAAAGGGTGAGCTCAAATTCCCAGTAATGGTAAACATAGAGAACATAAAACAACCATAAAAATTTGAATGCAAAAACTTGAACATAAAATCTAAACATCAAAATCTTGGGTAAAGTAATAAATCATGGATGTACGAACTACTAGATATGGGGACTTTCCCAATGGTTCAGAACCGTTGGGAAAGGCCGCATAACCATTGGTATAACATATACCAATGGTTCTACAAACCGTGGGGAAGTAAGCCGTTGGGAAAACCTATTCCAACAGTTTACAAAGAAACGTTGGTATAGGTTAGTAAAAATAACCTATGCCAATGGTTTAACCAAACCATTGGCATAAGTTTTAACAACATTTTACACTAAACTGTTGGTAAAAGTGGTGAAAATAAACTCTTTTCCAATGGTTTAGAACTGTTGGGAATAGTTTTTTCCAACGGTTTTCTTTGAACCATAGTCAAAAAATTCCATAGTAATCTTTCCCAACGATTTGTAAACCATTGTGAAAGGCTTATTACAAGCCTATTCCAATGGTTTCAAACCATTGGCATAGACTTGCAATGCATATAGCACATCAGCATGCAATTTGCACAGCAGACTCCAATTTTGCACTCCAAGCTCTAATTTTGCACACCAACCTCCATTCTGCTCCTTTTCAATTACTATACCTACAATAACAGACTAATATATACATATAGAGAAAAAATTAATACATATTTAACATATAATGAATTCTTGAACTATACAAATCCAAAATTAAATCAAAATTCCTAACATAATTATATACATACATAATTGATTTAGAATTCAATTTCAAATTTAGATGACTATTATATTTGGAATACAGAATTCAATTCATAATTGAATACATAAATAATTTAATTATCAATTATCAATAAAATACATAAAAAATGAATAACTATCAATAGAATCCAAATACGTTTGTTCGTATTTTCATATACCAGTTGTTTTTACTAAAAATGATGTCCATTTTATACAAAAATACATACACTTGGAGTAATACCAGCCACACTATGGCTCGAATTGAGGCGGGGTTGACTCGTACACATTATATATGACCAATGTATCGTTGTCCTAAAGTATCAACATATTCTGAAAGCATTTGGTTGGTTTTACATATGCCAATTATTGTTTTCACTTAAAATGTTGTTCATTTCAAAAAAAAAATGAGACACTTTGAGTGGTGCCGCCCACACCAGGCCTCACATTGAGGCGGGGTTGACTTGTCCACGTCACATATGACCCATGGATCATTTTCTTAAAGTTTCAATGGAATCTGAATGCTTTTGGTCAGTTTTCCATATGTCATTTATTATTTTCACTTAAGATGAATTCTATTTTAAATGAAAGATAGACAATTTGAGTGGTTCTGGCCACACCGTGCCACTTATTGAGGCGGAGTTGACTCATAAACGTCACAAACGACCCATGGATTTTTTTACTAAAGGTTCAATAGAATCCGAATGAGTTTTGTCGGTTTTCCATATGTCACTTGTTGTTTTCACTTAAAATGAAGTCCATTTTAAACTAAAGAGAGAAAATTTGAGTGGTGCTGGCCACATCGCGCCTCGGATTGAGGTGGGGTTGACTCTTGAACGTCATATATTACCCATGGATCGTTTTTATAAAGTATCAATACAATCAGAATCCATTTGGTTGGTTTTCTGTATGTACTTAAAATATTGTCCATTTTAATCAAAAGAGAGACACATAGAGTGATCCCGGCCACACTGTGACTCGGATTTAGGCGATATTGACTCGTATACATTACATATTACCCATGGATTGTTGTCCTAATGTTTCAACAGAATCCGAATGTGTTTGGTCGGTTTACCGTACGTCAGTGGTTGTTTTCAATTAAAATGAAGTCTATTTTAAACTATAGAGAGACACTTCGAGTGGTTCTGACCACTACGCGCCTTATATTGAGGCGGGGTTGACACGTACATGTCACATATTAACCATGGATCGTTTTCCAAACGTTTCAACTAAATCTGATGCATTTAGTCAGTTTTCCGTATGTCAGTTGTTGTTTGTATTTAAAATGTTTTCTATTTCAAATAAACCTGAGACACTTTCTATATATATATGTTAGTTGGTTTTAGTGTGTTATTTCAATCCCCTCTCATTTTCAATCCAATTATTTTACCTGAAATAAACTAACACATAAATATACAATTATTGTACCAACAATAACCAACTAACACATACATATAGAGAAAAAATTCATACACATTTAACATATAATGCATCCTAGAACTATACAGATCCATAATTAAATTAGAATTCATAAACATACATAATTCATTTAGAATTAAATTTAAAATTTAGATGAAAATTATATGTGGAATCTGGAATTCAATTCATAATTTGATCGGTTTTTTGTATACCATATATTTTTACCTGAAATGATGTCCATTTTAAACAAAATACACACACCTTGAGTGATACTGGCCACACCGTGACATGGATGGAGGTGCAGTGAACTCATACATGTCAAAAATGACCCATCGATCGTTTTCCTATAGTATCAACATATTCCGAAAGCGTTTGATCAGTTTTCCGTATGCCATTTCATGTTTTTTACTTAAAATGATGTCCTTTCGAAAGAAAAGACAGACTCTTTGAGTGGTGTTAGCCACACCGCGTCTCAGATTGAGGCAGGGTTGATTCGTACATGTCACATATGACCCATGGACCATTCTCCTAAAGATTCAATGGAAACCGAATGCGTTTGGTCGGTTTTTCGTATGTCCTTAAAATGTTGTCCATTTTTAAAAAAAATAGAGCCACTTAGAGTGATACCGGCCACACCGTGCCTTGGATTAAGGCGGGGTTGACTCGTACATGTCACATATGAGCCATGGATCGTTTTCCTAAAACATCAACACATTTTGAATGCATTTGGTTAGTTTTTCGTATCTCAGTTGTTGTTTTCACTTAAAATGATGTCCATTTTAAAAAAAGAGAGACACTATGAATTGTGTCGGCCACACCGCGTCTCTGATTGAGGTGGGGTTGACTCGTAAAAATCACATAAGACCCATGGATCTTTTTGCTACGGTATCGACACAATCATAATCCGTTTGGTCGGTTTTCTGTATTCTAGTTGTTTTTTCCACTTAAAATGAAGTTAATTTTAAACAAAAGGCAGGCACTTTTAGTGGTGCCGGCCACACCACATCTCGTATTGAGGAGGGGTTGATTTGTACACGTCACATATGACCCACGGATGGTTCTCCTAATGTTTCAACTAAAACCGAATGTATTTGTTCGGTTTTCCATATGTACTTAAAATTTTGTCCATTTTTAACAAAGGGGAGCCACATAGACTGTTCCTGGCCACAATGTGCATCGGATTGAGCCCAGGTTGGCTCTTACACGTCAAATATGACCCATGGATCGTTGTGATAAATTATCAACAGAATCCGAATGTGATTGGTCGGTTTTCCGTATGCCAGTTGTTCTTTTCACATATAATCCTGTCCATTTTAAACAAATGCTACACAGTTAGAGTGGTATGTAAGTTGTTTATTCACAATATTAAAATACACTATTTGACTATGTGTCTTTAAATTAATTTATTTATGAAAAATTTACTTTTAAAATGATAATATCAGAAAATTAATAGAAGATAAAACTTTTACTAAAAATTCGTTGGGAAATATTAAGGTAAACATGATTTATGAGAATCTTCATGTGTCTATTAGTGGAATGGTATTTACTTAATATCATGTGGAAATTCATATAGAATATTTTTATATAATTCTTATTATGGAATATATTTTAGTTTATCATGCTATGAAACATTTCAGAGCTAACAATGTCATGGCCAATGAATACATCCCTTTTATAACATACCAAAAATCTATGATATTGATTAGATGTGTAAATGTGATTTAAATTGATTATCATTATGAAAATAAATAAAATATATATTATATATTTTATAGTTGTAAATAAAATCAAGGGGGGTGTTCCGGCTGTCTGGGGGGGCTGTCCGGGGGGCTGTCCGGTGGGTGTCCGGGGGGCTTTCTTGGGACCAAAGACGGTGGTGGGGGGCTGTGCGGGGGGCTGTCCGGGGGGTGTTCAGAGGGTTGCCCGGGGTCCAAGGAGGAGGGTGGGGGATGCCTGGGGGCTGTCTGGGGGCTTTCCGGGGTCCAGGGAGGAGGGTGGAGAGCTGTCCAGGGGGCTGTTCAGGGGGTTGTCCGGGGGCTGTCCTGGGGGCTGTTCGGGGATCAAGGAGGATGGTGGGGGGGTTGTCCAGGGGGCTGTCCGGAGGGCTGTCCGGGGTCCAAGGAGGATGGTGGGGGGTTGTCCAGGGTCCAGGAAGGAGGGGTGTTCCCAAACACACAACCACTAAAACAAAACTACATCCATAAAGACATATAATATATAAAAATAACTCAACTCCAATAATATACTACGAGTCTAGATAAAACCAATAACTACAATAGATTAAATGTCAAATCTCATTAATATTATTAAAAATTGTAATGGATCAATTTTTCCCACATCACCATCACCATCATCACCATCAAAATCACTCTCTCCTCATCCCCATCATCCTCCTCGCCCTCCTCAGTGCCCTCCTCCTCGCCCTCGCCCTCCTCCTCGCCCTCGCCACCCGCCTCGCCCTCCTCCTCTCCCTCCTCTTCCGCATGAGACTCCTCACCGTCATCATCGTCATGCTGGACATCATCCTGACCACCACTAGAACTACCACTAGTTACAAAATATATATAACGTATTGATGACATATATTCATCAAAAGTTGGGCTGGCCTCTGATAGAAGTATTGGATGTAGAACTTTAATAAATTTAATAAATGCACTATTTTCCCTAGAAGAATATTCTTCCATCTATGTGGCCCTTTTCTCAGCATTTTCTGCCTATGCCCTAACTTGCTGCAGCTCGGTGGCACTACAGCTCATACCTGAGGAGGGCCAATACCTCATCAGGGAAATCCTAGGTCGGCAGCGTACTCTGTCAGGATGCTCCTCTCCCAACACCAGATGTAAGTGATCTGTTGGCCCATAATTTTCTAGTTTTTTGTCATTGAGGGCCTCAAAAGAATCCTGTTACAAATATAAATATATCATTAAGTTACAAAATAGACATTAAAATATAAATTCAACTAATTAAAACTTTCAATCTACTGCTGAGTTTCTTTGTTAACGGCACTTCCATACTTTTTCCGTCTACTCGAGCAAAACTGTTTTGCTCGAGGCACATGTCCTTCAATATTTTGTATTTTCCTCTACAATGACATTGAAAACTAAAATTATATGAAAAATTTCGAAAACTATTAAATAATTTTGGAAACAAATTAAAGTGTAAGTCATAAAGAAAACTTATAAATAATTGTCATACCTACTTCCTCTTAGGATTAGGCATCGTAGTGCATCCCAGTGTGTGGAGGTTTTTTTGCATCTATGATCTTTTTATTTTTTTCAGATGATTCCTAAATAAAATTAGAAAATGAAACAGATATTATTAATGAAAAACATTAAAGTTATTATTTAAATACCTCAAATGTAATTAATATATTAAACTGGTTACTCATCCAATGAGTAATCATTTGACGATACTGTTCTATAGAACAATCATATACCACTGGTGTCGCCTCTAACATAGTGCCAACTCTAGAAACCCAGCCAATATACAACTCATGCTTGTAGGCTCTCCAAAGCTCGCCTAAATCCTTTAGACGTTCCGGTCGTGCACCCTCACCATCGGGAAAATTAAATCGAATCTGACATCAAAATATTAATTCATATAAATAAAAAAATAATTCATGGCATTAAATATAATAGATTTTTTTACCCATATTTCTGCCCAAGCTCTATCCTTCACCTCATGTGGAAAATTTCTCCATGATAGCGGGCTGACGGGAATGATTTCGGGGTATTTGGCTAGCGTCGCCAAAAAACTCCGACATTGCTGCCCTGTTTTCTCAACCATTTGGAGGTCTTCATTATAATCCACCATTACCTGTGTGTGGCGGTTCCAAACTGAACGCATGCGTTTATGCCCCCGCCCACACCTATAGTCAATAGATGTATCAGTCATGAATGAAAAACAAATATTTTATCAAAACATGTTATAATGAAAATAGATATTGCTATAAAAATTTGTTAGGGTTATATAAATATACATGTGCCAGTATGATCGTTGAGTACCGCTGGATCCACAGAAATTGATGGAATACCCTGTGGTGGAACAGGAGTCGAAGACAATGGAATATAGAAGCTCGGAAGGATAGAAGTAGAAGGAAAAGAAGATGGGATAGCTGTCTGACCGGATTCTGAATGGGGAGTGGGACTCATCATGAGATGTGAAAATGATGGGGCAGAAGATGCAGAAGGTAGTGAAAACATGGGGGCCTAAATATCCCATGTGTCCCTAATGACACACTGGGATCAGAATGTAGGAAGGATGACATGTCAGTGGGAGGGGATGGGTCTCGTCGGGTACGTGCAGCTACTCATCCACCTCTGGTACGAACCCTCCTCGTACCACCGGCCTGAGTACTATGACCAGTACTAGGCTCCTCTTCAAATAACTATCGAGGTATAGGTGGATCCTACAAAAATGTTTACAAAAAAAATTAATCAAATGAAATTATATATTCTGTAAATATATCAATTTGAAATAAAGTACTCACTACATGCACTAATGATGGAATTCCCAACTCTGTCATTCGACGATTGTTCTCCATCATTTTTTCCCTTCATCTCTCTTCAAATGGCTTCATTTCCTGCTTTTTAAAACAAATATGTAATTAATTAGAAAAATTAAACTAATGTGTAACCCAAAAACTAAATATATGAAGGAATAGGGGGATTCATTGGTAATTTAGCTATTAATTGTTTTAAAAGAGCTTGAATTGATTTAATAAATAATACAAGTTGTAATGTTCACAAAGTTAGAAATATTTTTTGACTAGGTCTGAATACAGTTCAATTCCATATTAGAAAATGCAATTCAAATAAAACTACAACCAATAAACATTGAAAATTCACATAAAGGTCAAGTCAACTAAAACATATTTGTGATCAATACTAAATAAATTTGAATATTACCAACCTTAACAACCCAACTCGAGGTAAACCAAAAGAATTGAGAACATGGATGAATGATTATATATAATTTCAACCTCAACATCAGGTTTACAATCAACTCTGACAATTGATCTATTGGACTCATCAAAAGCAATAAATGGATTGGTTCCAATGGCACTAGGGATAGTGTCAATTCCATCATCACCATCATCGAAAATATGCCTTGTAATTACTTCATCTATGACACCAAATTCAGGTCGAAGTTGGTCTTTGACAAAAAAACTTGTTTAGCCATTGATGCCAACACATATGGTTCTTCGGTAGCAAGATTGCGAGTCATATTAATTACTTGAAATCCAAAATCATCATTAAATGTGCCATGTCTCGTCATCGAATCAAACCAATGGCATTTCATCATTATGACTCTTCCATGAGAGTAATAATCCAATATTATTATTTTCTCAACAACTCCATAATAAACCAAATTTTCAAATCGTGGTCTACTATCTAATGCACTAGAATAACAATCTGTTTTAGCAGTAACCATAACACCAACATGTTGTGTTCTCATGTTCTTTGCTCGTTCAGTGAAAATAAATTTTTACCCATTGATAACAATTGATTTACAGTCACGAACCACGGTATTAGGACCAAAAGACAAATCTCTTATTTCCTCATAGATAGAGTCAGCAGACAAACTCAATACCTACAATATAAATGTCTATTAAACGTAATTAAATATTGATATAATTATTTTAAACATTAATTTTTTTACCTTCAATATTAACCAATCAGAAAACTCTTTGCTATGAAAAGTATCTCTCCTTCTCAAATATAAAGAATGTTGCTTCTTATTTATCATTGTTTTATGTTCCATGTAGATAGAAAATATGAATAGTTTAACAGATATATATGTATGATATACATAATCAATTTAGTTACCTGATATAGTCATTGAACAAATCACAGTTGAAAAAAACTTTGCGATGTGCCATCTCCCTCTCTTCATGGATTAATGTCTTCAATGTATATGATCCAGGAATTCCTCCTGTTTGAGGATGTGATGGAAAACTGGGTTCAATTTTCTCATACTGTTCTTCTTCATTTCTAATTGTTCAGTTCAATCTTGTAGTAAGATCAGACAAATACATCGAGCAGAAATCCATACATTCTTGAGCCAAGTAACCATTCACGATATAACCTTCGAGATGATTTCTGTTTCAGACATAAGAATTTAATGTGAAGATGTTTCTTTCAGTTAGATACATCCAACGAAAAGAAACAGGTCCTCCGAGAAGTATTTTAGTGGGAATATGGACAGTCAGATGCAGTATGCATGTGAAAAATGATGGAGGAAATATTTTCTCCTACTCACACAAAATTAATGGGGCATCTATCAACATTTTTTTCAAGAAAGACTTAGACAACTTCTTAGCACAAAGATCTCCAAACAAATGTCACAATCGAATAATATCCACCCTTACATTATTGGAAAAAAGATGACGGATTTCAATTGGAAGCAACTCATGTAGTAGAACGTGATAATCATGAGTCTTGAAAGATTTTAACTTCAACTCTCTTCTGTTGACCCGTTTAGATATGTTGCTTGAATAGCCATCAAGAGATCTAATAGTCTCTAATACTTCCAGAAAATGTTTTTTTCATAGGTTTAATCACATAATAAGTACATGGACGTTTTCATTTGTTTTCACAGATACACACAGGATGTAATTCTGGTTTGATTCCCCAATCCTCCAAGTCACGCCGAGATCGTAAATCATCTTTTGTCTTCCTCATGACATATAGACAAACTGAAAGAAAAATTTCACATATATTCTTTTCAATATGAATTACGTCTAAGAAATGAAATAACAAATTGGTTGACCAATAAGGAAAATCAAAAAAGATACTCCTCTTCCTCCAATTGTAACAGGTTTCAGTGGAAACGTTCATTCTCTTTCCAGATTTCATTAGACCCTTCCCGAATGAAAAACTGAAATCTTTCAATTCATTAAGCACGTTAGTTCCAGACATATGCTGAGGTGGATCATCGGACTCTATGGTATTATCAAATCTTTTCCAATTCATTCTATATGGATGATCCTTTTGGAAAGAATCGTCGATGTCCCATAAAACCGAAACTACAGTGATATTTCAGTCTTCTGGATCGTGTATTCTTCATAAAAACTGGTCATGACAGTTTTCCCTTCGTGCTCCATCCATATATCATAGCATAAGCCATAAAATCATTGATCATCCACATAAGGGAAGCACACATATGAAATATTTCTTTCGAACATGCATTGTATGTGTGCAAACCCACATCGCAAAGAATATTCAACTCTTATATTAAAGGTTGAATGTATACATCAATATCAATGTCGGGATCAAAAGGACCAGATAAGAGTACACTCATGAAAGTGAAAGGTTTTTTCACACACAACCATGGGGGAATATTATAAATGTTTATAAAACCTAGACATGTGTTGTGAGAAGTAAGCATATGCCCAAACAGATTAAAACCATCGCATGAAATACCCAACCTCACATTACGCACGTCAGCTACAAAATCAGGAAGTCAAGCATCAAATCACTTCCATGCAAATCCATATACAGGATAAACCAACTCATCATTAGTCTTCTTTATCTCGGTATCTTGCCATCTCATTTTTATTGGTATGTCATCAGACATAAAAATATTCTGGAGTCTGGGGATCAATGGAAAGTGCTACATTACTTTCAGTTGAATGCAGGATGGTGTTCCATCAGATTTTGAATTCCAGCGGGATGTGCCACATTTTATGCAATCATTTAGTTTAGCGGTTTCCTCCTAGAATAAACTCCAATCTTTCGGGAAATCATGAATTTTGTTTCTTGAAAATACAAGTTCTTCAACTAACTTCCATGCCATATAGTGGTTTGAAGGAATATCTGCATCATCTGGAAGTAAATCCTTCAAGAGGGTAAGAATGTAATCGATTGTTGTATTAGAAATCCCATACATAGTTTCCCCATGAAAAAATCGGATTAAAAAATCCATCTTTTTCATTTTATTGCATTGTCGATATACTGGAGTCGTGGTAGCATCATTCAATTTTTTCACCCTATTAATATCATCATTTTCACTAAAATCATCAGTTGTCCTCTTATCGAAGTATTCTTGAGTCGAAATCCTTACTTTTTTATGATGACGAATAAACAGAAACTAATCATCTAACAAATTCTCCATTCCGGTCCATTCATTTCGATCATTACCAATTTGAGATTTTATTTTCTCCTTATTGTGATACCACACAAAGTAGTTTTCTTGAAAACCTATTTTGGTTATGTGGTATCTAACTTCTTCACGGCTCAACCAAGGTCTACCAACATAATTGGAACATGGGAAGTGTATGCGACCACTATCTGAAGCATTGTGAAATGAAAAATCTATAAATCTCTCCAAATTGTTTTGAAAATTGCTTGAGATCTGCTCGGTTTCATACATCCAACTTCTTTCCATTCTGTAAAAAGAATTTATATAAGTCATTTTTTCATAAACAATTCAATAGGATTGAACTGTAATAGAAAATACATTTAAGTAAATTATAAAAGAAGAAATTTCTAGTCGATGTAGTGAACTATTAAAAAAATGTAAAGAACAATTACTCATAAATTAAATTAAAATTTATTTATATTCATTTTCATTAGGTCTATAAGAGGCACATTCCTCAGGTCCCATTATGTGTTATAGGCATTCCAAATCATTCACTCATGTTCAATAACTCATTAATGGAACCTCTATAGCCATACATTTCATTACCCAATTACTTCCCCAAGTCAAGTGCACCCCATGGGTGAATAAATTTTAGTCTTCTACACTAATAGTTAGTTCATGTCTTGTAAAAATAATTAATTTCATTACGTATAGACAAAAAAATTTATTTTTAAATTTGATATTAATAATAAAGTATGTCAATGATAACAACATTACTAAATTAAACTTTTGACCTATCTAACATTTTTATGGATGTCTACACATGCCAGAATTGGTAGTGAAAAGCACCCCACCCTCATAAAAGTGAGTATTGGCCAAGAAGGACACATAATATACATCGTACAATGAGAACCATATTTATTTGACCCTAAAGTTATATTAGTACAGTCATCTTGGGGGAAATGGAATATATGATCCTGGTTAACTGATGAATTCAAAAGCTTGTATTTCATATGTTGGACACTATCTAAGGTTTGAAATCATGTGAGGATGGGTTTACATCATTCAATTTCTTACATGCTTGTGAGAATTAAGGCTTGAATTAATGACTTGAGTTCACTGATTAAATGAGGGTATAGGTTTCATACGCTGTGTAAACAGAATGATTAAATAGGGTTAGAGGTTGCATACACTATTCATGGTGGGGGAGTCTCAGCTGATTTAGAAAATATAATAAATTCCCTTCATAGGTAATAGTAAGAAACATCCCCATCAAAAGAAAAGCCAAATAAAAAAGGACTAAAAACATCAAAAATTTCAAGAATTCGCTACTCTGAAAGGTTTATCCACATGTTTAGCACTAATTATATGTCTTAATCATGAACCACCTCTACAGCTCCCAGTTTTCACCAATAAACATAAGGTAAATATCTCAAAATATCGTTAAAACAACTCATTAATAGACTCAAAATGTAAATATAATCTTTAACCAACCATTGAATCTCTCTCACAACAGATTCTCACACACCGGTTATCTCATGTGTTACTAAATACTAAACATAGTCACATAGTGTACTATAACAAATTACATTACAGAAGCCTTATTAAAAAAAATTGTTTTAATAAAACACTTTTCTTAAAGAATTTTATTGAAAAAAATCATAAAAACATTGATAAAAATTATTAAACACATATAAATAAATTTCCAAGTAACAATTAATTACAAGATGGAAAAAAATCATAAAAACACATAATTAGAAAATCTAGAATCCAATGGAAATGAATTTGAGATGCTTCTTATTTGATGGAGGGTTAAGGATTTAATTAATTAAATGGATTGGAATGGATAATGTCTAGATTAAATCAAAACACAAAAAAATGATATACACGCCAAAAATCAAAACATAAAACTAAAATATGAGATGAATAACAATAATAACAAGGTAGCACTTAAATATTTTATGTGTATGAAAAATAGATTAACTGATTTGAGATGATTTGGATGTAGTTTCACAGGTTCAGATGGGGGAAGTCGTGAGAGCAGAAGAGCCATGGACAGGATTAGGGTTCTGTCGCGAATGGGGGAGAGAGCGGCCGATTGTGTATTTGGGGGAAAGATTTCCCAATGGTTTTTAAAAACTGTTGGGGAAGGGGTGTCCAAGATACCCTTTAACAATGGTTTAAACAAACCGTTGGTAAAGGATAATAACTTCCCAACGGTTTATGTAAAACCATTGGGAAATGGTTTCTTGGACCCCCATTTCCCAATGGTTTACTAAAACAGTGGGGAAAGGGCTTCATTACCAACGGTTTGTTTAAACCATTGGTAAAGAACCATTGGGGAAACATGAGTTTCCAGTAGTGACGTAAGGAATATATCATAATGGAACATCAATCATGATAAAATAGCAGGGGAAGAAAACATGTAATTGGGGAAAACCATTGAGCACATGATATGATTTCCATAGTAGCCAAGGCATTGCTGCCAAGACCGTCTTAGTGGACAAATTCCCTTTCTGAATCGACCTCACTCCTCGTTCCAGTCCTGTATCACTGAACCCGATTAACATATTGGTCCAACCATGTCTATCTAATGATATATAAATCTTAACCCAATTCATTGGAGGGAGATATAGGTTTCACCCATCTCGTAATGAAACCATTCTTATGTGTTCCACAAAATCATAAATCCTACATCATAGCATAACCCATGTAATAAAAATGGGATTTTTAAACATCAAACCATCATAACATAATCCATATAAGATAAAAGGACTTTATAAAAATAATTCCATCATAACATAATCAAATCAATGTAAAAATTGCGATAGAAATAAAACCCTATATTATCTTATATGGAAAATAATTTTGATAAAACACTTGAACTTCATTCTTGAGGAAAATATCCTTTCTACTTCAAAAGTGTTTTTTTTCTTAACATCTCATAAAATTTTAAACTAAAAGAAGTTAATTAAAAATGATCTTGAAAAATTATAAAGGAAGATTCATGGAATTAATTTTCTATGAAATCATAAAAATCCATTCATTCCATATATGTTTAAAAAACATTCTTCTTGCACTTTGTCCAGAAAAGTCAAAAAGTACCTCGTACTAAAAATGGCAAAAGATTACTTTCATATCTTTTACAAAAAACTCATCAATGGGTAAAACTGGATTTAACACTTTTAGGTGGATATAAATAATATTACATATTGAGGAAACATGGATGTGGATTATAAATATTTCCAATTAATTCTGAAGTATAAAAAATCTCTGATAAAAATGAGATTGCGATATTTTCCCTTACATTATGTTTGATTTGCTTCGTATGTATCCAAGCCTCATGTATAATGATTTAAATAATGTCATTGAATTATTAAAGAATCATATTCATTGTTATGATATCATATATGGTTCACTTATTACTTTATATTACTCGATCTATTGTAAATTCCATGTTAAAGCAGCATTTTGGGTAAAATCGTTTCATTTATCGTACGTGTTTCGATTTGTTGTTTATGATATTATTATTACTTATATCATGATTTACTTACTTCCAGAATGTAAAACATGATTTATATATCATATATATTCATAATATATTAATAATAGATAGATAAATTAAATGAAACACGCCGTTCATGGAGACGGTAGGACGTACGTACGCATGAACACTGTTTTCCTATCCTTATTAACTTGAATGGAAGTAAGTAGATGACATATATATATATATATAAATAATTTCAGTCACATTATTATGTCATATATATAATTATTATTCATTACATATACTTTATAATCATTCATGAATGGTTAATATCGATAATGAATCCTATCGCGTCTTGGAGACGGTAGTCCATACGTACGCATGAGCGATGATATCATTCCCATAATTATATGAATGGAATTGGAGTTCATGATATAATATCTCAGAATCAGTATAATGTTATTATAATCATATATAGTTAATCTTTACACAATTATACCCATCCAAGTAAGGTGGTGGTGGAAAATAGATTACTCTACGGCGTGGAGACGGTATTCCGTACGTACGCACGCGCGGTGATTTCATTTTCTGTAGGATGGATAGAAGGTGAAATAGGGTTGTTTCATATTTATAATTACATATTAGTATATGATTGATAATGATGTTATTAATTCATAATGAAACAAATACAGAAGAAGATGTAGAAGAAGAAAGAAACTTGAAATTATCAGTAGAATAGATTACCTCTTCTTTGACGTGTGTCCTTTATACATCAACTTAGGGCACTAGAGTTGGTCTTTTGAGAAGAAATAAACCTCTATGATATAACAGGAGATTTTGAGAATTGAAATTGGAAGGGTTTGGCCAATCCAAATGGCTTGGTAGGAGTGAAGTTGAGAGAAGAGGAAGTTCCCTTTTATAAGAGGGGTGAGGGGAACCTTAGGAAAAACTTAAAATATTATTTTATAATAAAGTCATATTCGGTTTATAATGGCTCCAATGTTAATTATTTCGAAGATAAAGTGGGTATTGGACGAAATAATCTCAACCAATAGGTTTTAGACAAGTCTAGGATATTATTTTAACCTCAACGTTAAGATTTAACTCTAAGTTAAATAATCTAACTTTTGTCACGTCTTCTTGTTTTCTTACACTATATGGCTAATAAACACACTATAACAAGCCAAAAGAACCCCAAGTGGTTCATTATTAATATATATAAACATATATAAGTCATTAGGCCGACCCATAGATTTGTAGGAATAAAATAACAATTAACAATATAATATTTATTTTAAAAACTATTTTATATCAATTTTGAAACAATTTGGTAATTGATATTTGTGAAAATCATAAAAGAATGATTAGTTTGACAAAAGTGAATTGAATCCTTAAAAACATGACATATTAACCTAAAAATTAGTTTATTTTATAAAAATCTTTAAATTACATTTATTTGGTTATTTATAACATCAATTATGTTAACATTTCATTAATAATTTAATTACTGCATCATCATTGTGTCATAAATAAATTATATTATTTATTGTCTAAAAATTAAAAAAATACCATTATGTACGAAATATTTTTTTCTTTCTAATGAATATTTATAGTCTAATTTATCTTATGTATAACCCTATATTAAAAATATTTAACTTATTAAAATTTGATTTGAACTCTTTTAACTCTTCTTTAAATAAAATAATAATAAGTATCCTAATCTAATCCAAGTGGACCTAAAGGGTAGTATTTTATTCCTAAGGTTGTTTTTGGTCGAATTATAATTATCCAATAGAATTAGGACATGTTTTTGGGTAATAATAATATCATTTTTACCCTTAATTACCCTATTTTCTTTTAACCGTGGAAAATAAAAGTAAAAAAGTTATTATTCACTAAAAATTAATTTTATCTTATTGAACCACATTTTACTCCATTATATTAACCGTGTCTTTTTTATTTTCTAAATTCAACTCACATAAGCTGTAAAATTATGTTTTATGTACAATTGGAAATGCTCCTAGGATGTGGGTAAAGGATGATGAAAAGTTCAATAAAATTTTTATATATCTACAATTATTATAAAATTACTACAATGAATTACATTGAACTTATATAGGTATTATGTATCAATTTTGACTAAAACTAAATTTAAATAAAATAAATGATTATTTAAATACAAAGTTGGTTTTTAAATAGTAACCCAGTGTTTTCACTATTCATCAAAAATTGAAAGTTTTCAGAAAAATACCAAATATTCACCCCAGTCTAATTTAGATATTCCGAATCCAAAAATGAAGTCCATTTTGAAATATTAAATTTATAAAATTTCAAAAAGTGTGTATTAATATTCATAACGGCTAGTTAATAATAATATTATAATAATATCTTGTTTAGTGAAACTCAGTATTGCGTACTACACACGCTATCAAAGAAGGTTTTGATTTCCTGTAATGCAAGATAAGTCAGGGTTGCGTGAATTGAAATCTCTATTTGGTATTGCGTATAGCATAATAAAAACGTATTTCATTAATACATTAAACAAAATCTATACTCAATGTTGCGTAGAATAATTTTCACAAAACGAATGTAAAATTGTGTGTAACATGAGCCATGAATAGTGTTGCATATACATCAAGATAATATTATGTTGCATATAGTACAAGCTAATCTTGGTGCAGTGTATAATAAAATACATCAAAGAAATTAAAAATAATATATCTCATAAATTCTCGGGGTGTTACAATTAATAATTCTAAATTATGATATTTTCTTAAAATTCTTTTCAAACCCACCCCCACATTTAGAAATTTTTACTAAAAAGTCAGATTGTTAACTAGTCAATGCACCATTATAGATGACCTAGGTCATGCCATAAACAAAAAAATTATTCTAAAAATCCTAATCAATATGATTTGTAATTACAAAATGTTCACATTTCCATTTTGAGTCCATGGTAAGGGAGGATTGGGAATGGGTAGTGATGAATGATCATGTTACGTTGAATAATTAATTAGCTATAATGAACAATTAGTCAAGAGATATATTTGAATTTGTTTGAGTGCTCTAAGAAACCTTCTTCATTATGTTAATAATTAATTACTTTATCAGTTAAATTTTATTTCTATACTTAGATAATAATAAATGAATTGGTATTTCTAAAGATATGTTCTACCATCAAATAAATGTTTTTCTAAGTTCTAATGTCACCAAAGACATAGAAATAAAAATCTATCTCATTGGATTTCATTTAAACCTGAATCTAAAACGTGAAAAACAAGTATTTTATATATTATTAAATCGATACATGTGTTTTTATTTATGTATTGTCACGACTCGTCCCCTGGGGCCCAATCCGTGACTACCCCAAGCTGGAGATTAATAGGCCATGGGTTGGTGACTAGCACCAAAAGCTGTATCCCTATAATGAGAAGGCATTTACCTTAATCATTTATAGACATACAAGAAATGAAGGAAAAAAGAACCAACCATGAAGTAAAATGTTGTAGTAAAAAGTGTACTAAAAGTAAAGGGGCTGGAATAAAAGACCAACTAAAAAGTAAAAGTACAACTGAAAAGAGAAAACAGATGATGGATCATCTACTAAGGATCCTACCAGAAGGGTAGGTACATATCATATCCACAGCACTCTACATGATCATGTCTCCTCCGTGTACCACTAGGTCATGGCTCCCTCAAGTCTCAGCCCAACCACACATCGTCTATATAATACACACAAGGTGTGAGTAGAGCCCATGCAAGGGTGAGTAAAACAGTATTTAGTAGGGACCCCGAGTCCCCCGAAGGTCACCTAGAGTTCCAAAAAATAAATACCACAAATAAATACCTCAATAAAAAAATCATGATGTAGTCATCAACTCTATATAGGTATATTCCCATACATATACCTAAGTTATCAAAATATACTCATCTCTTACATGAGGAAACACTGGGCCGCAACCACTAAGCTATTTTTATATTTGATCCATGAGGGAATTATACCAAAAATGTAACCCCACATAGGTAAGGCCACAAAGGTGAATGTACCACAAAGGTAACACCATGATGGTAAAAGAACGATAGGGGTAATACCACGAAGGAAAATTACCACAATGGTAACACCATGAGGGTAACTGCATAAAGGTAAATGTACACAAAGGTAACACCATGAAGGTAACACCACAAAGGTAAAGTGAAACAAAGGTGACACAATGATGGTAACACCGCGAATGTAAAAGTACGACAAAGGTAAGGACTCAGGTCATAGTAGGTATATATCTTAAATATAGAAGTATAGATGATTAGATATAAATTTAGATCATCTTATTCTGTCGAGAGGCTCTGTCGCTGACCCGCACAGGATCAGTATGCGCTGACCCACATAGGATCACTGAGTGATGAACCACATAGGATCTGGTCCACATAGGATTGGTATGCACTGGCCCACATAGGATCACAGAGCGTCGACCCACACAGGATCGATATGTAGTGACCAACACTAGATTTCTATCCATTAATCACATCTAAACCTGCCAAGAGATTCCCATACTAAGCACATTTGATTTGGGGAGGATCTGGTCCTCCAGATATCAGTCATATCTTAACCTCCATGAAGATCCAGGCATAAGTATCCCAAAATACCGCCATGTCGTAAGGGTTCCAACGTGACTGAACGAATTTCAATCGAACGCTCGGTCTGGGAGATATGGGAACTTTTGTTAAAAGGGACCGGTTGAATTCAAGTATGATCCAAAGCAGGTCACTGTCAAACTCGGAAAAAACTCAAAGAGAGTTTTTCCAAAGGGTCACCTTGTCACTATTGACCTTAGGCCATAGATGATGTAACAAACGGATGCCCCAGTCTATTAGTTACATCCCTTTCCGTGAAACAGGGGTGATCACACATCGATTTGGCCTGGCTTGGGTTGGTCCTGTCAGAATAAGCTAAAGAGACTACTTCCCAAAAGGGTTCTCAATACCACTAATGATGTGTCTACCAAATACCTGGTTCGTTGGTAATGGTTGTTTCTTTATTCGAGTACCGGTTGGCCCTAGACCCAGTCCAACTGGGCCAGACCGGCCCGATGCAATGGGTCATGGGGTCTACCTAACCCCGCTCAGGTCCGATCTACTAATGATCGGCCAGATTCCATAGGTCCATCCCTTCGGGGTCGGTCCAGTTTGGTTTGTGGGCCTGGGCCATGGTACGCCTAGTCCTCCGGGTGGGGGTCGGCCCACCAGCAATGGCCCGCGGGTCCGGGCCGTGCTAGCTCAGTCTACTAAAAGGCGGACCACCTCCATTGGTAACCCTGTTATTGAAAGGTCGTTTCTCCAATCCAGTGGGCGTGCTATCCCACTGCATTAATGGGATGGTCGTTCGACTGACCAAATTCTTCCAATGCAGTGTGGCGTGGGCCGCACCACCCCCTACTGCCACAGCCTTCTGGCCGCAGCTGCTTCCTCCAGTGGCACCTACAGACACCGCCCTTGTCCCATGTAGACTGGTCGGTCCAGCTGCCTTTGTCGATTGTTCATTGGCTTCCACCACCCGCGATCAGTTTCTGCAAGTCTCGTCTAGCCACCGTCAGCCTCCTCCAACATGGTTCCCAGACGGTTCTTTTATAGGTCACTTGAAATGCTCCAATGTTTATTCATGGTTTGGTCTACAACTTCGGCTCTTCCACACCACAACCAACTTAGCATTACTCGCTATTTCATGTTGCCATCAAATTGGAAATTTTTTCCCAGAAGTTCACATCAAGAACAAAGGAGTGGTGGGTCTGGGCCTTGTTTGTTTGGCCAACACCCACTGTGTTAAGGTGATAGCCAATTAGAGAGGATTTAATTCATAAAGACAACTTCAAAATAATCCCCCTACCTAAAGATCGTAGGAGAACGTCAGTGTTTGAGGAAGAGTCGGTGTTCGTCGTTCGTTGGCGCTCGTCACCACCCACTAAAACGGGTTCCGTCCTCCAAGGGGTTTGTGCCACGGTACATTTAATGAGATTCATCTCTTGCAGAATTTTTGACAATACTCCTCCACATGTTTTATATAAATAAGGGAGGGGAGGGTGAGTAAAGCGCATGGAATTAATGGGTTTTAATTAATTAAGGAACCATCCTAATTCCAACATTGATGATACAATGAATTGGGGAGTCAATCCATTTAATGTCTTGACACATCGTTGGACCTGCCACCACCGCTTGTCCGTTAGTGGAAAATAATGAATGGAAATAAAATAACATTGTTATTTTATTATTCTTTTAAATGTCCAAAATCTAAATTTTTCTCTCGAACATCTATGGTCGAAGTGATTCCTCCATTATGTGAATCCCGGTGATGCGGATTTAACGATTCCCTAAAATATCCAATCCAATCACTGGTTCAATAGTTATAAAAATCTGCTCTCGCATTTACTAAATGTACCTTAAAAATTTCAATAAATTATTAACATTCAGCCTCGACTCAGACCCGTCAAGGTTAGGTGATGCCTAAGAGGTTCATGCCCCAATGAAATCAATGGTATTCTCATTTTTTGCATCTGTGTTACCTTTTAGATGTAATGGATGTTAACAATTAAAAAAAATTTACATAATTATTTCATTTACTGCCAAAAACTATCATCCACAGTTTTCCCATACCGGAAAATGTTAGTATATATCTAAAAAAATAATAGCCTCACGAGCTCAGTGGTGGTCTCATCTTTTTAAACAGAGTCACCGTTCATGAGTTATAAGAATTTGAAAAATAAAATAACTTTATTTAATTATTTTATTTATAGTTATGCCATTTTTGGGTTTTCTCTCTCATAGGATTGTTCCAACTAAACATATGTTGCACACAAGGTAAACATGCTATCTTGAATTCAACGATATCCTCCAATTTCTGATCTGGGAACCCGTTTAAGATTTATTACAATTTTTTAGGAAAACAGCTCACATGCGCTAATTAAAGCTTAACAAAAATTTGACGGGTCATCCTGAGAACAATGTGCCACATAATCGCATTCCATCAGACATTGTGAACTCGAAATAATCCAAATAATTTTAAAAAAAATTATGTGGAATTTTTGGGTCATTACATTCTCCCCTCCACAGGGTCTTTCATCCTCGAAAGTCAAAATAAAGGAAAATCAAACAAATGGGGGTACAAGGAACGATTATGGGGCTCCTACTGCCATTTTCTCTCATAGTGGATCCCATGATGCACTAAACTCGCACAAGAGGGATCGTCTATCCACAAAAGACTCGCTCTTATTGATCCTATCTCTCCACCAGAATCTCTGTAAAAGTCACCCCCATCATCGATACATATCTCTCCCCAGTCGATAATGAGTGATTGACCATGAATGTACCTATTTATCTATGGATCATGGAAAACATTATGCACCTGGTTCATCTGGGGGTAGAGCTAGACTTTATGGACCTTTTCCTACTCTTTTGAGGATCTGGAACGAATTTATGACCGTCGGAGACAGCATTCCACCCCGGCTGAATCTCTACAACCCTCATCGAGATGAGACCCATATGAAGACATGTCCTCCCTCCTCAAACAACAAGGGTCTCTATCTTTTGTATATATAAGACTTATGACTACTCTCCTAAATCTACACATTCTAACAAGTGAGGCATCATGATACAAAATCTGTTACTACCTTCTTCATCCCTGGCCACCAGTATTAACACCAGAGGTCCTTGTACATCTTCACCACTTCAGGATGTATCGTTAAAAGAGATGACTGGAACTCCCTAAACACCTCCTCTCGTAGTGTCACATGTACCATGGTGCATCCTCTGAATATAATTATGTGCTCCCCACCATCATAAAATCCTTCAGGAGACTATCCTGAGGATATATGACTACATCGGGCTGCATAATTAGCATCCCCAAGCTATGCCTCCCGAACTCAATGATGAATTTGGGGAGTGATAGTAAATTATTGGAGGTAAAATACTCTATTTTTATCCATGAAGTATTTCCACATCGCGATTAGCTGCTTCAAAGCCTCACAATGCAGTTGTAGACCAGACCACTTGGTGATTAATTCTTCTACCACGTTCCACATCCCAGGGGTATAGACTATCTATAGGTCATAGTCCGAGAGGAACTCTGGAGATCATTGTTGTCTCAATATTTGGTCCATTTAGGGGAAGATATACCTGAGACTCTTGTGATTAGATTAAATAGTAAACTATTCAACAATCAAGTACTAGTGCTACATTTTTAGTGCAAAAACCCTACTGTTAACTCCTTGCCATGGGTAGTGTAGTTCTGCTCTTGCTATCTCAACTGTCATGAGTCGTAGGTGATTAATACCCACTCCAACATTAGGAAATAACCTATTATGTTACCTAATGTGTCTTAGTAGACAACACACCCAATGCCCTCTTCTAGTAGCCAAAATATGGGGCACTTGTCAGTCTCTGTCTCAACTCCTTAATGTTATGATAACATTTCCCTATCTATAGGAAAGGATCCCCCTTCTTCATCACAGCTGAAAAGGGTTCCACTTCCCTAGAGAATTCAGGAACAAATCATTGGTAGTACTAAGCCAATGATGAAGTCCCACTCCCATACAAGGCGTAGTCCTATAAACATATTTTGTAAAGATTTCCCCACACTCTGCCACTATAGTTGGGAACTGAAAACTGAAAACTCTTGAAAACATTATGGTAAAGCTAGATGACTCAATATTGACAAGCTACACCCTCTTATACATTATTTTATCATGTGCTACCTTGGTTTCCTTGTTTTCTCTGACCAAGGAAAACCCCATTTTAATGCTATAGATATACTTCATCAATTTTGCCTAAAATAGTCAATCTGAGTATGAATTGTGGATGTCCAGTCCATCCCCAATCTAATGTCATAAGGCCTAGATGCTACCACCAAGAGGTTTCAACTGATATGTTCTACTCAAGGGTCAGATCCCACCATCAGAATAAGCATGATTATCATGTATCCTCGAAAAGCTATCTCCAAACAAAATGGTCAAGTTATCGGTTTAATAGGAAACTCTATATCTTGATAAAAATTCATGTAATGAAGGAATGATTAGTACCTATGTCTATTAATACGGTAGCTAGTAGTAGACACATACCGTACCTCGAATAATTTCTGGATCACTTGGGTCACACTCCTAGACCGCATGCAGCTACTCCCTTCTCCTGTCCTCCAACTCCCAGAGCCTCGAGGGGACCACATAAGGTTGTGGGTTGTATCATGTTGAAATGTATACCACCTCATGTTGCACTCATATCTTCCCTTCCACATCTTCTTCCCCACAGATTCATCATTCAATATCTCTTTCTCTTTGAAAAACATTTTACATGACCAAGTCTCTAAGACTACTGTCAGTTTCCTACTTTCCCTCAACTAATAATCATTGGATGTATCCGTTCAGCCCAAGAAAATTCAACTAAAAAGGTTCTATATTGCACCCTAATATAAGTATGAATGCATAGATGAATAGAACTAGCTCCGATGTACCTAAAAGCAGCTCGCTCGGTTGTCCAAGCCCTGAAGGATAGACCGTACTATATATAATGAGTAACTAGGACGGTCAGTACACCTCAATTAATACTCTGCTACCAAAATGTTGTCCTAACAAAATTTTATAAGCTCTTGGGAACACTCTCCCCTTATATTTTTATGGTATGATAACCCCTTTACTAAATAAGGTTCTCAAGAATGTCCACAAAAAAGTCACATCTTCGCATGATATGGTGTAATCTAAACTGTGTCATCGTCCTGCGGAGCCACACAGAATGATCTCTGTCATGACCGTTATTTGGTCGAATGGTGTCCTGGCTAGATGGAAAATTGACCAAATACTCAAACCAGTCAATAGTCACATGTGATTCATGCTCGCTTCGGAACCAGAGGGGTATCTGATGTTGAAACACGTGTAGGGAACTAAGGCAACATGTGTCCTCTACCGATACTATCAGTTGTAATTGTTGACCAACAACATTGATATAACTGATACACTACCTGAAAGTACTATCTCAGGAAATGGTCCATGTAATGAAGTATCATCACCATGCAGACCATCCTCATAGTCATGCACTAATAAAGACTAGAATCTAGGATCGCCATCCAATATTTTGGTGTTCCATCTAGGCGAAAAACACTAGCCTCGACCTCCAATAAGTCATCAGCTTCCTGGGGATCTGTATTTCCTCGAAATATTAGAGGCCTCTATCACTAGAACATGTAAAATTCACTTAGTCAGCATGCATGGTCCACTGGTAGCATATGTTGCTCATCCACATAGGATTTCTACAATACTGATCCACACAAGATCGCTCGGTGGGCCGTCATCATGTATTATCTCAGGAATCCTAGATGGTTATCTACGTAGTGACATAATGATAAAGAACAAGTGTTCCATGGTCATTAAGTTATAACTGGTGAGCTGACTACAGAGAAAAGAAGAAAAAACATTTACAAAACACACACAATTAGTGTTTTCAAGCACCGAGTCTGAAATCAGAATTCATGGTCCGTGTGCATGGTTACATTGACCATCGTTCCAATACTGAATTTCAAAAACATAAAACCACACTCATAACACTTAACAATTTCACCACATTAAAAATATCAGACTCCTAGTTCTTCGATAGAACCAACTCCTCTGATACTATTTTCCATAACCTGTCCCTCGTGCCTCGTTCCATGAATACCCCAATCCCGCCTTCCAAAGGACAAGGGATGTCAACTATCACCACAAAGGTGTATCCCTATAAAGGGAAGGCATTGAATTTAACCCTGTACAAACACACAATCCAGGAAAAAAACAAGATGCAACCACGAAGTAAACTACTGTAGTAAAAAAGTGTACTGAATGTAAATGAGTCAGAATACAAACCCAACTGAAATGTACAATTACAACTAAGAAGAGAAAACAACTCATGGATCGTCTACTAAGGATCCTACCTAATGGTTAGGTACATGTAGTCTCCACAACACTCCATGTTAGCCAGTCTCATTCATGTACCACGTGGTCTTGGCTCCCTCAAGTCTTAGCCCAACTACTCTTCATTTGCACAAGACATAACATGGTGTGGGAGAAGCCCGTGCAGAGGTGCGTATAATAATACTCAGTTGGGACCCCAAGAACCCCAATGATCTCCTAGAGTTCCACCAATGAAATACCACAAATCAAGGCCTCAATCACAAATCCTGATGTAGTCATCAAATTCACTTAAGGTATATTCCCATACATATACATATGTTTTCAAAATATACTCTTCTCTTACACGAGGAAACACCGGGCCCCATACTTTATGACTTGTTCACACTTGATCCACGAGGGAAGTATACCACAAAGGTAACACGACGAATGTAACACCAAAAAGGTAAAATTAGCACGAAGGTAACACCACAAAGTTAATACCATGAAGGTAGAAGTACCACAAGGGTAACACCGTGAAGGTAAATCACCACGAAGTTAACACCATGAAGGGAGAAGTACCACAAAGGTAACACCATGAAGGTAAATTACCACAAAGGAAACCCCACTAAGGTAACACCATGACGATAAAAGTACCACAAAGTTAAGGAATCAAATCACAAAAGGTATATAACATATGTGTAGATGTTTAGATGATTTATCGTAGACCTAGATCATCTTATTCTGTCGAGAGGCTCTACTGCTGACCCACACAAGATCAGTACATTCTGAAACACACAAAATGGCTGAGCTATGATGCACACAGGATCAGTATGCGCTGACCCACAGAGGATCAGTGAGCACTGACCCACACATAATCGATATGTACTAAACCACACAAGATCTCTATTCATTATTCATTTCACATCTAGCCACAAGATTCCAACACTAAGCAAGCTTGATTCTGAGAGGATCCTCTTCTAAAGCTATCTTCCAAAACCCAACAACCACGAAGTTCGAAGAAGAAGTATCCCAAACAACCACCATGTCATAAGGGTTCCAATACAATAAGAGGTGGGTCGATCGGATGCCCGATATATGAGATATGGGCACTTTTGTAATAAGGGACCGGTTGGATTCAAGTTTGATCCAACCCGGGTTCCATGTCAATTTCTGAAAAAACTAACTTAGAGTATCTCAAAAGGACCACCTAGTCTGTAGATTCCTTATGAAAAATTCAACACGTAAAATGGATGCTCAGTTTATTAGTTATATCCCTTTCAGTGAAATGGGTGGTGAACACACCTCTATTCAGCCCAGCTCAGTCGGGCTCGCCAGAATATGCCAAAGGGACCAATTCCAAAACGGGTGTCAACGCCACTGATGCCATGTCAACTGAACACCAAGTTTATGTGTTATTGGTGTTTCATTATTCAGGTACTAGTAGGGTCTGGGACTGATCTGTCTCGGTCAGACTAACCTGACATAACGGGTCCCAGGGTCTTCCTTACCCCGCATGGGACTGGCACACTAAGGGTCAGCTTGGTTAACTGGGTCCGACCAGTCGTGGTCATCCTAGTATGGTTTGCGAGCATGGTATGCAGTTGTCCTGGCCCGCCAGGAGGGGCTCCGCCCACCAGCACTGGGCCACTGAGCTACTGGTCAAGCTAGTGTCAGCTCTGTCTTCTAGAAGGAGGACCACCTCTTTTGTGAGCCCCATGGTTTTGGGGTCATTTTTCCAACTGGTTGGGCGTTTCCCCGCCAAATTAATCAGTCGGTCGTTTGGGAAACTAGGTTCCTCCAAGGTGGCATGGCACGGTCCGCAGTACACCCTCCCACCACGGCCTGTAGGCTGTGACTACTTCCTCCAATTGGTGCCACACTTATCCCACACGGCTAGCTCGGTCCATCCGTTCATGGCTGTCATGGCGTGTTTTCCTGCGCCGCCTTCCACCACTTGTAGTAAGTTTTCAAAGGTCTCCTCCAGCTATTGTTGGCCACCGCCAACATGGGACTCTATTGGATTCTACAATGGTTCAGCTAACGAGCTCTAATGTCCGTTCTTGGTGTCGTCTGCGCCTATAGCTCTTCTGCGCACCCGCCAACATAGTGTGACCCACTATTTTGTGTTGTCGTCTATTTGGAAATTATTTCTCCAAATTTCACATTATGAACAAAGTGGCAGAGGGTCTGGGCCGTGTTCGTTTTTCCCACTCCCTCTGCTTTAAGGTGATAATAAGTGGGATAGGATTTAATTCATCAAAGACCACATCAAAATAAACCCCCCACATCCAAAACGTTGGAAATGTATGTGTTTCAGGAAGAGTCAGTGTTAATCATTTGGTGGTGCTCATCAACGCCTGCTAAAACCGAGTCTATCTTCCAAGTGGTTGGCGTCGCGGTACATTTCCAGAGCTTTGTGGCTTGGTGAATCCATACCAATACTCCTTTCCAAGATCCATATAAATAAGAGTGGTCTAGCATAAGTAACGTGAGTAGAATTAATGTGTAAAATTAATTAAGGAACCTTCCTAATCCAATGGTGTTGTTTCAAATAATTGAGGAGTCAATCCATTTAATGTCTTGACATGTCGTTTGTCTCTCCACCACCACTTTTCCATTGGAGGAAAATAAAGAAACATAATTAAATAACTTTGATATTTTATTATTCTTTTCAATGAATAAAAACAATCATTTTTCCCAACATTCTTTGGTTGAAGTGAAACCTCCCTTAAGTGAATCCCACCATTGTGGATTCAATGGTTCCCAACAATTTTTAATCCATGCAATGGTTCAAATGTTAGAAAATATCAGTCATGCATTTAATGAACGTACCCTTAAAAAAGTTCACTACATTATTAACATTAACCATCGACCCATGCCGGTCGATGTTAGGATATGCCTAAAGGTAACACCCACAATGAACTCAATGGCACTCTGAGAATTTCAATCTGAGTTATAGTATATTTGTTATGGATTTTAACAATAAAATAATTGTCACTTAATTAATTTATTTACATAAAAAAAACTTCTATTATTGGCCACTGACGACCAATGTTAGTATCTGCCTAAAAATCATACCCTCCTGATCTCAATAGTGGTTTCAGATTTTTAATCCAAGTCACCATTAGTGAGTTTTAAGCATTTGGAAATAAAATAACTTTATTTAATTATTTTATATATACAGTTATGTCATTTTTGGGTTTTCTCACTAGAGGTATATGCCGACTGAACATAAGTCGCTCCAATGGTATACTTTATATACCGAACACAACAGTGCCCTCAAATTGTTATCAGAGCTCCCAGTTAAGAGTTTTTCCACTTTTTCAGTAAAACGGCTCACCTATGCTAATTAAAGTTTAAAAAAAATCGAGGGATCGTCCGAGGAACTATAGGCTTCATAATCATGTTCCATCAGACTTAGCGAACATCAAATAATCCTAAATAATTAAAAATATATATGGAATTCTTGGTTCATTACGTGTATCTATAAATATGATATAAATTATATATATTAGGTTGGATTCCCAATGGATTTATATCTACATATCAATTAGTGATGAAGGTTATTTAACAATAATTTAATGTGCACATAAAAATTATTTAATTATTCCTGATCCATGGATTCTTGGTGAGCCTGAGATCAAATATTAGATGTTACCAAAATATGAATTCATAAAATTTTATATATGCCTCCTTATAATAAGATAAATAGTAGGATTCAATGTTAATGTTAGAAACCCATCATATTAAGTGTATCTCTCAGGATGTATTGCCTGCTAGGATCCGGTGAATTCTAGAGGTTTATTGGATATCCAAATTTACCCCATGAATTAGATTTAAGTGACATCCCTATAACTGATGATGATCACCTTGATTGATTCCAAGGATACTCCATAGGCTCAAGTGGATAACCCATCATTCCATTTCCCATAGCTATCTAGGAAATGGATTTTTGGCCATTCGTTTATGGATTCCTAGTTATCATCTATGATCCAGAGATTATTCCATTTACATTGTCTATGGTTCATCTCCTTTAAAATTCATTCAAAATTTTTAATGTATAGTTATCTTATATATCATGACTTTGGAATTAAATATCCAATTTAAATAGGGAATGTTGAGATGTTTTTTGGGTTCCACTGATTACTCATATATTGAGTGGTTTTCCAAGGATTCCAAGGATTATACATGATGTCTTACTTGTACAATGTACATCTACAACATTTTATTCTCCCTTAAATTTAGTGAGGGTGAATACAAATGATCTCTAGGAGACAACATTTATCCCATTGTGGTGTTTTGGCTTATTCAAGAATATTTGATGCTTTCCCAAGCCTGTACAATTAGACTAAGGTATCCATCATGACCAAGGTTTATCATTAGTCATTTAAATTATTTTATATGTTAAATGTTCATTATATATTTTAGTAGTTCTGGTACAGATTCACTAATTTTACTACCAATTTTTGAGATATCATAGGTGGTTCCCTATAGTGTTTTTTAGTCACAACCTGTTCAGTTGGAACTTCTCTTTGGTACCTGAGAAGGCTTTCATCTAGTTGTAGGCACAATTTAGGTTGATGCTCTGGGATTATCTAGTATGATGGCCTGAATGTGTATATTGACCATAGTATTTCTTTCATATTAGCACCTTGGGGATTTGTTTTTTTCCCATTATTCAGTTCTTAATATATAGCTGGATCAGTGATCATTTAGTATGTGTATGACATGGATATTAAGGCCCTTAGTGTATTTCATTCATTTTCAACTATTCCTTTTATTCAACATCTACTTATAAATTATTTCTTGATGTATCATATTTATTTTTTCCACTATTTTTATTTACTCTGATATGGGGGAATAGTCTCCCCACTGATAGACCCTAAGGCCTAATTTCTAGTCAGAAGCCTCTAATATAAGGGGAGGTGTATATGATTCTAGGTAAAGAATTGAAATTTTCATTATTCATTGTAACTTAGTTCAGGAATTATAATAAAACTACCAAAGAATATGTTAATTCAAATCTTTAAATTTTGATACTAATAATAGTGAGATCAAAAAATCACATATATCTCTTCTACACATATCCCCTTTTTTCAGTTTATTAAAATTTCATATGTAACATAAGACATAAATTCCCTAATATTGACCTGATGCTCATTTTATATATGGCCAATATAATCCTTCTAAGATTCATATTATATCTTGCATATAGGTCATTACTATCTAGTAGCTCTCCCAAAAAACTAGATTCACTATGCCTTTTTCATGAATTGCTCATGAAATAGTAGGTCTTACTATTATCCTATAATCCCCACAACTATATATATTATTCTCAAAATCATTTAATACAATGAGTATTTCAGCATAAATAGTAATGGAAAATGCATATTTTCAGAACAATTCCCTATCATCGAAACATAGTTCATCCCTCGACTCTTAAAAAATAAAACTCATGTTCCATGAAAAGTAATATTTATCCATTTTAACTTCTTCCCATAACATATGGTAACTTTTCAAATTCCAATATTTTCCTCCACATGGTGTTCCACTAGATATCTATGAGATAAAATATTATTCTATTGGTTTATCACTATAACCAAGTAATGGTGAATAATATTTAAAATGGAAATGGTATAAAAAATAAATATTTCATCTTAAATATTTCCAAATCTATTTTTTGAATCATACAAAACATGTCCTAAATGTGATGAATAAATATTCAATGATCCCTCGAATATTTATTTATTCTATTGGAATTAATTTATCATCAAATTTACTTTAAATCATCCAAGATCATATTATCAATAAGTTAATCAAAAATAATCCTTTATAATCCTAGAATACATTTCCTCTAGAAAAAAGTCTCAATATGCCTCTACTTTTGAGGTTATCTAAACACCGCACCATAAGTTGGATAGTTTATTTTTAAGTTATCTGACCTATCAATGAAAATAAAAATGTTATATTATATATGTTTAAATTGATAATATATGTTTCCTCCACCCTTATCTATTCACTTCCAAATGATTCTTCAGGATCATCAAATATCCAAAACTAAAAATATTTTCAATATCAGCAAAAGGGATCTTCAATCTCCTCTATTTTATTTCATGTAAAAATGGAAATAAATAAATGACATCCTCTCCTACATTCTACAAAAAAATCTCAATTTCCCATATAATAATTCATACAATAGAAAATGGAGTGTCACCCAATTTTAAAGAAGATATATTATGTGGTATTCCATTTTTTCAACAAAAAAATGAGTTATATAGAAAAAATCCACCAGAAAACATAATAGAATTTTCAGGAACATTTCCCTATTAATGACACTCTCAGGGGATTGAAGTCATTATTTATTAAGGAAATCATTATAATATATGTGAAATTATCCTTAGTAAGAACAAATTATAATTAATGTTCTAAAAATTGTACCTCCTCCTTGATAAAGTGGTATTTATTTCATTATGGTTCAACATAAAATATTGAAAACTTTTCTTTAAATTTTTTATTTCACCCTAATTTCCATCCAAATTATCAGAGGTTATGATACTCCACCCTCATATCTTTAAGATATCACATCTCCATATAAATGATATTTTTTATTATGATTCCTCCAAATACAAAAAATTAATTATTCATTAACTAAAAATATTGTTCTTCTTGGAGTGAAATGGAAAACATCTTACTCTAATAAGGTATTCACCTAAAGAAGTAAACTTTAAATCACTAACAACACCTTCCCAGTCTATATCTGAGTATCCAAAAAGCTGAAAATATGTTTCTTTACCATAAATAAATCCATAATCAAGATTACCTTTTAAATTTTTTAAGAATAATATACCTAGAATATGATATGTAAATATTAGATTTTTTCTAATTATTTAAAAATAGAAATAAAAAAATATATATTTGGTCAAGATGATTCTAAGCCAATTGGACTGACAAGAAGCCTCTAAAATTCTTTTTGATCCATAATTACTCCTTCTGCATCCAATTACAACATACTCCCATGTCATATAGGAGTATCTACCTCTCTTGATTCTTCTATTCCATACATATTCAATAACTAAAAATCATATTTCTCGTATAAGATATAGATAAAACCTACTATGTTCATAACTTAAACATAAAAAAATAATTCCATCTAACCAATAATAGACATATATAATTTGTTTCAAAATATTAGGGGAAAATAACTCCAATGATTCTTCCATATTTTCAGAAGAAGAAAAAATCAATGACATATACAACCATAATCAGTGAGTTTGAGTCATCTCCCATGAAATAAATATTTCAATCCATCATTCCATTCATGAAGTCCGTTCTATTTATGATACATTGTATATGTTTATAAAATTATTATGGATTTTCATTAAGAACATATAGATCCTTATTCTTCTTATAAAGCCAAAAAATAATCGTCATCAAGTAGAAAGCGATTTGGTTGTTTAATATGGACATCTTCCCCAACTTTACAATTAAGAAACACTTATTTTACATCTATATGGAAAACATGATAATTTAATCAATCATATAATACTATAACTATTCCAATTATATCAATCCTTATGACTAGGAAAAAATACTCACCAAAATCTATACCCTCAATTATTGAATATATTTTATATACAATGGATACTTTCTTCTAGTCCACTAATCTCTTCTCATTGGTAAGGTTTCTAAAACCCACTTTTTTCTAATAATATTATTTTGATCCGGATTTTGATCCAAATTCACATGTATAATTCATCTAAATATGAGTATACTATTCTTTAATCATTAATATCCATTCCTCATGGTGTATTTTCTATTATAAAATGTTTTCTTGACATGGAAAATTAAGATAGTAATATAAATGTTTTTTATCCTTATCAAAATTATTACAAAGTTATGGGTTTATCTAAGTATTTTTATAGGATAAACATGATTTTTAATCATTTTCCTATATATAATATTCACACTAATCCATTATTATCAATATAAATTTCTAAATCAACCTAATAACTCTAAAATTAATTTACACCATTCAATTATTTCCCATGGAATTCAATAATTTATCCTACTGAATATATAATCTCTTCATCTTTACAAAATGATTTTTTAATATAATTTTAACTTTCCAAAAAAATACATCATATTTATCAATTATAATTATTATATTTTTTTTATAAAAATAGTAACTTGTTCAAATACTTTTATATTAAGTAATTTTTTTTCATCGTCTCTCTCATATAAAAAATATACCTTCATGTAATCTTGGTGTAATAAGGGATATTAAATAACATTAGCCACCTCACATTTGAATTCATTTCAAAACACATCTCATAAGTTCTGTTGATAAAATTTTATCAGGTTAAACAATAATTTAGATTATTGATAACATCAGTTATGGATTGTCTCTAGATGTACGTTCGGGTTCCATTACTTGATAACGTGGTTCTCAATATGTTCACCAAACTAAGAATCATTCACTCATATATGAGATTTTGTTGGTTCATGTACAGAGAACATCAATCATTCCTTATTCTATACATTAAATAATTTGAAATGATGTCGACATTCTTATATTCAAAAATATTATCAAACTATAAAAAATTTAAAGTACATTTTGTTTTATTTTTTGCACACATTTGAAAAATATTCAATATATTTTGATCTTGTTTACTAATGATAAAATTTACATATTTCATAAAATTTATACTCTTAACGAATATAAATTAAATAATTATCATTGATTGATGAATCTATGCTTATTTAACCACTTACATCCCATTTTATCAATTAATTTTTTTTTTGATATCCTTATCCTTTTGACTATTGTTCATCATATTTCATTTTTGAAATATATCACAATTATTGAGGCTTTAATAAGTATTGATTATTCAAGTAGATTCATCACAACATAATATTTGGTTGTCTTAACCTAGTTATATTATACTAAATGGAAGATTTTTATATTCCATAGATCATTCCCCTATTTCAATATTAATTAAAATGATCATTCATCATTGGAAACCCAAAATAATTTTTTATTTGTTTTTTTATTGATGATAATGCAATATTTTTTCTCCTTTTGAAATATCTATTCTGGAAAATATGACTTTATTCCCAATGTTACACAACTGAGAAATACCCAAGAGGTTGTGACTATATGAATATATAAAGAGAATATTTATAAATTCAAATTTATTATAATAAATTTTGGTTCTTCCCACTCCTTAGAATTTGATAAATCCATCATTTCTATGTTTGAATTCACATCCACTGCCCCATTTTATTTCCATAACATGTTTCTTATTTATTTCATGTCTGTACAAAATACACTATCATGTTTCTGAGGATTCCCGCATTCTACTGCATTGCAAGATACCTAAAAAACAAATTATATCATGATAACTTCTCTTAATATTCTATAATGCCTTTTTAATTAATATAGTATTATTGGGAGGAAATTTTTGGTTGTTTTTCTCATTTGATCACAACTATTAAAATCATCATTAATAGTATAAATTTTTTCTAGTTTTACCATATATTTTAGATATTATTTTGGTTAGATTATAAAAACATCATATTGAATCCAAATCAATTCATACACTCTCTTTGATTAAGGGAATGGTAAATTTTACTGGACTACATGGTCTTTATGTACAAAGATTATACACCATAAAATTATTCCATAAAAGTGAATCTTCTCAGGTGATAATGGATTCTTCAAATTATCTATGTTGATTTTTATTTCAAGTTAAATTTAACTATTTCCATTTAATCATTTCATTGATTTTATTATATTCCATTACCTTTAATTTACCAATAGACATATCCTCAAGACTCTTCATCTTCCATAAATTATTTTTTTCAAAATATTTAGTGAATCATTATCATTATTAATAGGTGGTTCTCATTTTGTAGGAGATGATATCAGCGTATTACATATAATATTGATGATTACACAATTATTGTTTCATTATATTGTTTATATGATAATGGATTATTGTAAAATATTTTAATATCTATCATTATTAAGGATATCATAAACATTAATGAATGGTATTGACTTTCTCTAAATTCTTTAATTGAATTTAAAAAGTAAATGTATGTATTATTCAATGAATTTGTAGCATTAACTAATTAAAAATCAAGTGATTTTACTTATTTTATTTATGTGGTGATATTTTCTATGATATTATCAATAATATTATCTTTGGAATGAAGGGTTTTATTAATATCTTCTATTCTTCATGTGAACTCTATTTACGTTTTAAAAATCATCTTGGTTTTTTATTTATCATGTGGTTTCATTAAGAAAATCATTAGTGTTCCCCAATATTGTTTTTTATCTTTTCATTTTCCAATTTTCTAATAAGAACACTTAAATTTCTATTGTAAATTGAGATTCATTGTGGAATACTTATAATTATATTCATCATTAGTATTTATTTATACAATACTCCCATATCCTTCTTTACAATATGGAAGTTGTGGCTTGATCTGTTTAGGGAGAAAAATAATTTTCCCATTAACCTATGAGTCTTCATTCTCTCTTTCAGATCCCTCATCATAATATATTGAATCATGTTTTGATAAAAGTATTTTTTTTCTTGATATGATGGAATTACCCTTTCCTTTGATAAATTCCTCATACTGAATCAACTTGAAACTTTATCTCTTCTTGATTATCATTGATAAATATCATCATCTTCATCTTCAATATTAGTATCATAGAAACTATCTTAAAGGGTGAAATCATTCTATAATTGAAACACAAAATAAAGAGTGTTTAACTTTAAATTTAGGATTTCCTTATTGTATTTATTCAAGCAATATTGAAATGTGTTAATTAAAATCCAGGATATCTTATTTGATATTGGTTTATTCCCAATGAAAGATCATAGGATTAGTAGCTATAAAACTATTTGAACCCTTGAAATCCATATCTTTATTAGATTTTTCTTTTTCATTGTGGATAATCATTTCCACATCTCATAGGATAACACAAATTTATTGAACATATCCATGGTCTTCTCATTTATGTCTAGTAATAGTGGTTAGTGATATGTGCATTATGATTACCTAAGAGAATTATAATCATGTTCATTACCATAGTAGAATATTTAACAATTTAATAGAATCACTAATCCCTGTTAGAAATTTTTTCATTTAAATAAATAATTCATCCACTAATTCATCACATCCTATTGTAATATCATCAAATTTACACCATATTTATTATTACTAACACTCAACTTCCCCCAAATGGATTTTATTGTTCTTCCTCCAAATTTTATTCAACGTGTGATATCCTATCAACTTTTATATTCATTTCCTTACGAAAATTATATGATTTTACAACTATATGAGGGTAAAATAAATTCTTAGTAATCAAAAGTATTCAATACAAGATATAAAAGATACAAAACCATATTATGAATCAATAAATAAATAAATTTCAATGAAAAATGAAACACAGTTATTGTTGATGTCATTCATATCCCCCATATATCTCACCAATAAAATATATTATAAAATAATATAAAATTCAGATCCAAGGATGGATACATACAATAGGATTAATGTTATTTTAACACCAAATGAACGGACTGGGTGACATTAGACCACCATTGAGAGGGGGTGAATTAGTGGTTATTGAAACTCCAAAACTCAACCCATTTTACCTTTACTATGTTATATAATTGGATGTTGAATAAAATTATGTGATTATGAGAGAAAAAATGAAAAAAAAACACATGATACATGGGATTTTACAAGATTTACTTACCCATATTATCATGTGGCTAATACTTATTGAACAATGACTATGATCCAACTAGAAATGTTCTATTTATTATTAACATGAAAAAAGAAAGGAGTAGGAAAATGGTCCAAAACACTTATTAAAATAAATAAATATGTGTGTAATCATGTTATTCAATCATCAATTCTTACCTTTAGTACCTCTTGAATTTTAATCACATGTTCACCCTTATTATTCTCCTTGGTAATAAAAAATATCTTTAGAATGATCCCCACATTGAATGATAGGTAATCTAAATGATTCATCCACATTTTTTCAAATAATGAAATGTGAAACTGAAAATATTTTTATTGGAAAGTAAATTATATTATATTTGGGAATTAAAAAATATAGTTCTTATGATTACATCAGTGATATCTAAAACTATGTCTTATATCTTCTTAAAACCCCCTACTTTCCCAATGAATTTTAAATCAAAGACTTATATTGAGATAGATTAAATAAAAAAATTCTTATCTTTACACACTTCTAATGACCTAAAAATCCTTCTTAAACACTTCTTTTAACTTTTTCCAATGATTCTATTTTCAGGGGATAGTATTTTATTTTGAAACTCACCGAAGTCCACCTCTATGGTCCTTTTCCATCCACGGTGGAAACGAGAACCTATGAAATAGGTTGTGAGGTTTTGGGGAGTTTATATATGGTGCATGAAAGGGATGTCAAACATATCCATATAAATATAATTTGAACCAACATAGTTTTGTTTCATTCAAAGAGAGATGTCATACCTTTTAAGGTTAATGTGAAAATTTCCATGGTGTTTCCTATTATGTTAGAGAATACATTATGGATTTAATAATTTTTAAAATCCAATAGAGTGGAATATATGGTCAAAGGTTCCTAGAAATTTCTTGATGGGGGAATTACACAAAATGCACCCTTTCTTCTTTATGTTATCATGTTAAGTGGGTGAATGTTTGTTATCAAACATATATAAGAATCCTAACTTATGGAATTTGATAAAATCATGAGGATAATAAAAAATCGATGAATTTGATGAAACCAAGAGGACTATATCAGCACAATTCAAATAATAAATCTAATAAGAGTATCTCAAATCTTGTAGTTGGAGTAAAATAATATTATAATATCAAATAAATGTATTATAAGGAATCTAAGAGGATGATTTTATCTAAATGAATTTTTGTGAAGGTTTTATGTAAGATAAACATATTAGAAATATTTCCTAAAAGGGGTTACCCTACACCTAATATTACATGATCGTGGTCTTTATAAAAGTGGATAATAGACAACAATTTTTAAGCATCTTATGAATGATTTATTCATTCTGAAATTATGTTGTTTACATAATGAGGATTTCACAATAATAGAATCAATCGTTGATGAAATGGGGTATCCAAGGATAAATTTTATGTTGAGATAAACCATTGATAATTAGGTATCATGCACATTAATAAAAACCAATTTCAAATAAGAGTTTTTATTTTATCGGAATGAGTGTGTACCAAAAAAAGAATAAATTTTTAAGGTTGGAAACAATGTAAGATTAACAAAGTGAGAATCCCACTGTGAATTTGTTAGGGGAGAAAATTGGAAATGTGTTTTATATGGAAATAACCTGAACAATTATGTGTAAGAGTCACGGTTATGATGTTTTTAAATAGGATCCCTACACCCTATTTAGAAATGGATTTTGATTTCACATATAATAGAACATTATATAATGATATCTGTTGAAGGATTGGTAAAAATTGAGTTTTATTTAATTTTATTCCTTTTAAAATGTTGATGATTACTAAAATGAATACTAGAAGAAAAATTTATAATTAAATTTAAAAACATCTCACTTCATTATGTGCTGAACTGTTTCTTCCTAAAAAATTTATTGGCCGCATAATAAATTTTCCTTGATTCCATAAATGATAGAATAGCCACTTTAGAGTCTACATATTGAATATGAATTTTGCATCTACAACACAAACAACACTCCACCATATAAAATCAAATAAATTACTTACCATCCATATCTGATAAATAATTTATTCAATATATAAAATTTCCATATCCTGATATGATGCCATCTTTTTTACAAAAAATGGATTCTTATGTACTTATTTCATTAATGATAACATACTTTTTTGAGGTACCACTATCATCATTTATGTGTAAAATAATTCCTAAATAAAATGGTTATAACATTTGATATTGGTGTTTTTTGGCTCCATAAGCTACAAAGTTTAATAATAAAAATAAAATTGTGCCCCCAAATAACTCTTTTACCCAAAAATATTTTTTTAGGGAAAAAATGTGCAAAATCCATATAATTGGTTTTCAAATTTTTTAAAACCATTTATAAAATATTTAATGAAATTACTGATAAAACATTAGTGGGGGAATCTAACCACCATGTCACTTGTCTGTGAATTTTTTTAAGGAATCTCTATTTTGTAGGGACAGAGAAATCATGTATTTCATATAGATCCATGTTGAATATTCCTAATAGATATAAATAAATTTATTCCTAAACATGCCTTGTGTTATGAGATTCAGGATCACATCATGAAATTCATAGTATACTCTATGGAAATAAAGTATTTGGGGAAAATAAATAGTTTATTTTAAAATTAGATTCATTTATAATCAATAGAAAATAATGTTTTAGTATTTCATATTAATTTTCCACATTCCTTATAAATCAAGAATGTTCTTGGAGTTAGCCCATCAAGGTGATGTTCTCCTTGTTTCATCTCTAAACTCAAAGATATATGGATTATCATGTATGGAATCTAAAATAAATTATTTTGGTTCATCATGTGAATAATATAAACTCAAGGATTTGAGGATATTTATTACGACAATATCAACCCATGTTTTAGGTATTTTCATTAGGATAACCTGATATCATTGATATTGCGATTTTTAATAGGAGAAGCTAAAATCCATGATAATATAATCCTTGAACATGTTTATTAGAAGAAAAAATTAAATGAATCAAATTTACTATACATAAGGATATTTGGGGGATGGAGTGAATATGTAAATTGTTGATATACATAGAATATGTGACCCTTACATAACACCACATCTTATTATAAAGAGAATCATTTCATAAGTAGATCTTAATAAAGATATTTTCATTCTTGTATAGGATTAGACTGATATGGATATCAAATATTGTATCAAGTATAAGGGATCTTATTTAAAATTTGCAGTGTTCTAATATATGTATAGTTTTGAGAAATTAACATGAGTGATGAGACCATACACTATTATATTTTAGGTTTATGTTATGTTTTATGGTGGACATCACGAAATTGTATAATACCCCAAACTTTTTAGAAATAAATTTAATTACATGAATCACTATTTATATACTTAATGAAACATTTTTTAAGTTTATATTTATAAAATAGCCATAAAACATAATTTTTTAACTTCTGTGATTTGAATTTCTAACAATTGATGTGTACAGTAGTGACCAGTAGGATATTTGGAGTCTAAAAGAACAATCTTGTTTTCATAGTGTATAGTAATATTACATTATAAACTGAAATATGACCATTATAAATTTTAAATCATTTTATTATTTTACTATATTAATTTTATAAAATAATGAGATGTGGATTAATTTTTAAAGGTGATATAAAAACATTTATAGTTCTAAAATTGTTATTTTGTAATAAATAAAGATTTTAATTAGAAATTAATGTAATAATATTTAGAAAATTATATTAAAAAATGTAGTTTGTTTTTAGATTTTATACATTGAAAATTTGTTAGTGTTAATTTTTTGGATTTTTATGCAATACTCGAATTTTTGATGAATAGTGAAAGAGGGTAAATTTCCATATATAGACATCATATGTTAAATAAAATATTCCTAGAACCAATTATGATGTAAAAAACATTTTTCAAACTCACATAACTTATTTTCTATTTTGAGTCACATGAATCAATAATATTCATAGTCTTGTGAAACAAATATTGAACTACTCTTTAAAATAATGGGAAATCCCACCTCTCCTCCACTATAAATACCACCCTAATGCCCCACTTCCTCTCACACCTCTCAATATTTAAAAACAATATATATTATTCCAAAACCACTTCCCAAGAATCATCCCCAAGTCCAATACCTAATGGTCTTACAAAAAGGCTAGAAAAAAAGGTCTTAAGGGGGATCTCATGAAGAAGAGTTCAAGAGGTAAAATAACTGTCTAATTATCAAGTGTTATCTTTTAAATTATTCTATTTTCTTATACTCTCTTCACCTACATTTAATTCAGAGGAATTAAACATAAAGTATTATATATATTATTTATTTTTATCATTCTTATTGAAAAACTCCTAAATATTCTTCCTCTTCCCTTCCTCTTATTTTAAAAAATAAAAACACCATCTGTAACGTGTCTATTTACCAACATTATGGACGGTGTGTCTACAATTTCTTTTACATCCTTCAAACCTGGTTGTAAAAAAATTAATGGTTTAAACTGATTTTAATGTGTATGATATGACCTATATTATATTATTTAATTAACCTATATTCATAAATTTAATGTTATATGATGAAATAAGTTCATTATTATGGGAGAACTGCCAAAATGATCTAAATAAATATCAGTAATGATTTATCAAATGAATCATCCTTATATAATATTAAAAAAATTATGGAGTAATTTATTAATCTAGAAACATGCTATAAGAATTTCATTCAACTTCTGAAGTTTTTAATCCATTCTATGAGCAATTACATTACGAAACTATCATAGATATTATGTAAAGCACACACTAGAAAAAATCAAAATAACAAAATATATTTTATTAATGTGTTGAATTATGTTAAAAAATGATCATATAAGGTGTTATAAAAATTATTTATCTTTTGAAAAATATTAATAACATACTTTTAACCATTATACATGAGTTTAAAACTATTTTCATGTTAGAAAAACCAAATTTAATGGAATTCTTAACAGAATTACAATTGTTTGGGAAAACCGGGTACTTCTTAATTATGTGGTACTACGATTATTTTTTTGATTAATTTTGTTTATATAATTTATAATTATATTTATTTAGAATTTATAAACATATTCCATAAATTTTATTAATTTCCACTTCTATTATATTATATTTTTTAGTGACATTTCTTCAAAATCATTTTTAAAATTATATTTTCAAAAATTTAAAAGCAATGTTTTCTTAACAATTATTAATGTTTTATGATTATGTTCCTATCCTTGGGAATTTTTTATGTTGATGGTTTGGACCTATATATCATTTTAATTCAATTTTTAGGTTTATTTTAGATGTTGGTCGTGTGGTTACCCCAAGTGTAACAATTATTTTTACACCATAAGGTACCTGTGAGGGTTATATTGTATGATATCCGTGTGGGTACAAAATCTTAAGGTTGACAAGAGGGATAAAATATCAGAATATATTTCCCAATTATGTCTTTATGGTTTACTATATGTTCTATAGTGTTTTATGGAAATATCATGTTTCACTAAGTAATTATATATGGGTTATATGTATATCTTTTTGAAAATGATTTCAAATGAATATAATTATTCTTGGACAAAATTTTTCTTTCATTATTTTTATATCCCATTGTTAGATTTTTATGCTCATACGTTGTTTTTAAATGTGCTTATCAGGTTATAAGGATGTGTAATATAAATAAGGATGTCAAGTAACATGTTTTGATGATTTTAAATAGAATTAATGTTATGTTCTTTTTTAGAAGGAGTACATTGTTTTAGTTGTACATACTTTTTTTTGTTGTGGGTTGATATGTCTGAGTTATATCCAAACATTCTAAAACTCTAAACTAAAAATATATTTTCGAATGTAAATAATTTAAATCTTGTTGAATTAGAAAGTTTATTTAATGTTTAATGTTGAGTCATTATTATTGGTATCGTAGCACGATTTAGATAGCTTTAGGGGGTATAAATATGTTAATAGAATATCATGAATGACTTTTACTATAAGGCCCCAACCTTAAACCTTACTTAATCTTGAGTTATTACAAGATTACACATGGATGATCTTTTCAGGTTTAGAGTTTTAGAGAATTAGATCATGAAACTTGCATTACATTCCACATTTAAACAAAGTGGTTACATAAAAGACAGTATTCATTCTTCCCATCAACGGAAACATATTGAAAATAAAACATGGATTCTTTCTTGACACATCCTTGACACTATCATCACATCAGGTACCTTTCCCTTGACCTGTGAAAAACATTTCAAAAACTTGGGATGAGCATAAAAACCTCAGTAAGGGATATAAAAATATGGAAAGGAATCATGAGTACATGTATACATAAGAATGAAATCATACTTTACCCATAAAACATAAGAACTTTAACATACCTCATAAAATCATAGAAATCATATGACATAAAGGTAACTTGAGGCATTCATAACATTCTTACGTAGGGAGTAACCCTCTTGGTTACGTTTGGAATACCCATCACAGTATATTCTCTAAATCTCTTCGGAGAAACCTTAACGTTTCACTCCTTCGCGTTACCCAATGCATTGGATAGCTATATCGGGCTCACCCGCCCTTAGTTTATCACGAAACCACCCGTTTTCATAACAATGCCCAAGAACTATAACATAAACGTATCACATAAAACATGCATAAAGGAAACATAACATTTCCACATTTCAATCACAATATAACATTTTAGTATATTGAAATAATGAATCTGTTCAAAAAGAAACCATTTCCAAAACCATTTAAAACATTTAATAAAGAGATTTTGGAATCAAAGTGTCCCATACCACCTTGAAGCTTTTAACATTTTAAACCATTAATATCCATATAAATAAATCCTTAAAACCATTTTGAAAACATGGATATTAATAAGAAAAAATCATTAAAACATTTAAAGTGATATTTTTGGTTAAAGGGTTTTTACCAAAATTAGAGACACTTGAATACAATAATTGAGGAATAACATTTAATCAGAACTTTATAATATCATGAGAATAAATGGATTCATGATATAATATTCCAAAGGACAGTATATACACCATATAAGAGTGAATTGGTGCATAAAAACAATGAAGTCTCAATAGATATGTAAAATGTGATGAAATCCCTTATAAAGAAGGTATCCTTAAATTAAGGATAAATCAATCTCAAAATTATGTGTGACAAATATAAATACACCCAATATAATTGGATATGAAGTGTAAAACAATAAAAGGTCATTCACACATATTCAAGGGATGACATATTCAATAACTACATGTTGAACCCAAAGAAATCGAAATTGGGTTAAAAAGTTCCCTTGGTAAAATTTGACAGCCTAACAGCGTCACTTCAAAAATTCAGAAAATGAGTTGATGAGAGATAAAAAGGGAATCTCATCACATGGAAATAAAATTTACATCAACCGGGATATAGAAGAACATATCCCAATATAATATTATGAGAATTAAAAGACATAACAAACAAAGTCTTTTAAAAGGAGGAGGGTGAAAGGTTCCCTTGCCGACTTGGGTAACTTTCGAAAATTTCACCCCATTGAAGAAGTGTCATACAATGAATATGTAAATACCCATAAATGGAATTATATTAAAAAAGGAGTGTAATAATGGGCATTACATAAACCACTCAAATGAAATTGTGGAAAATGTAGCATAAATCTCACAGGAATAAAAGTGAGATGAAAATTCCCTTAAGAAAACTCGGCAGCCTAACGGCGCCACTTAAAACTTCCAAAAAGGATTGATGAGATCAAATAGGGTATCTAATCTCATTACAATAAAATTTACAGCAAGAAGAATATAAAATAACACCCCCCATCATAAAAAAAGAGGAGCTTAAAATAAGTGACATAAAGGAGAGTACTTAAAGAGAAAGATAGAGGTTAGATCTCTTACGAAAATTCGGCAGCCTAACGGCGCCACTCAAAACATCCAAAATGGATTGATGAGAGGAAATAGGGTCTCTCATCACAACAACGTAGAGTTTAAATAATTAGGAATATAAAAGAACATCCCCCAACATAACAAATATGAGCTTAAAAGAAGTGACATAAAAGAGAGTACTTAAAAAGAAATAGAGAGGTTAGATCTCTTACGAAAATTCGGCAGCCTAATGGAACCACTCAAAACATCCAAAATAGATTGATGAGAGAGAATAGGGTCTCTCATCATATGAACATAAAAATTACAGTAAGATTAATATAAAATAACATTCCAATAACAAGAAATATGAGCTTAGAAGGAATGACATAAAAGAGTGTACTTAAAAAGAAAGAGAGGAGTAGGATCCCTTACCTCGGGTCCGACTTGACTCGATCGTTCTTTAACGTCCAGAATAATAAAATTGACTTAATTTACACTTTATTAAGAACCTTTTTCTAGTTCATTATTCCTTTTAGATCACTTATTTAAATGTTATAATCATTATTTAATCATTTAACTTAATAATGTTTGTTTTGTCGATATTTGGTTCTTAAGTCGAAAGTGGACTTCTTACAATTACATGTTGTTCGTGTGGTCAAAGGTTCTTTATATCAAGAATGAAATTCCTAATTTGGATATCATATATATCATATATATCCAGAATATACATGTATTTATAATATCACATAATCATTTATAGGAACGAAATGAAATGCACCGTTCATGGAGATGGTAAGCTGTACGTACGCATGAACGCTACTTTCATTTCTATGTCGTATTAATGGAATTAAAAATATATGAGAGGTATGTATATTTTAATTCCAGAATTATATTAATCATTTAGATGTATCATACATCACATATATCCATTATATATATGTACTTATAATAGTACATAATATTTTGAGAGAAGAAATGAAATGTACCATTCATGGAGACGGTAAGCCGTACGTACGCATGAACGCTACTTCCATTTCTATTTAATATTTAATGGAATTAAAACATAATGATACATAATAGTATTTTAATTCCAGTATGGTATCATATATAATATCATTAAATATACCCTTTATACGTACCACATATGGTAATAACGAATCAAATCACTTTGTGGGGGCGGTAGTCCGCACTTCCTTAAATGAAGATATCGCGTTTACCCATAATGGAAGCCATAAAGTTATACCCAAAATGTAAAATACAGAAGCTTAAGGAAATCATAAACATATTATATATCATATATAAATATAGTTTCATCTTAATGGCCACCTTTGAATGTGTTATAATAATTTTGAACAATCATCGTTTCGGGAGGCAGAAATTCGCCATCCACAGAAACAGTATGTTCTTTAACCATTAGATGTAGGTGTGTGAAAGTGTAGCTCAAATCATTCTTATAACAACATCCTAGTATATTTATGATACTGGAGTTGTTACAAAAGAAATGAATAAAAAGAAATTATGGGGTTAGAGAAGCAAAATAAAACAAAAGGATTCAAGTGAAGACATTACCTTAAAATTTGGTAACTCCCTTGGGTTTGAGATCAAAGGATTCCTTGGGAAGACTTCTTCCCAAAGTGAGACTTCAAGGAGTAATATAGAGAAGTGTAGAGACAAAATGGGCAGAGGTTGGCCGAGACAAAGGCTTTGGGAGTGTGGGTAAGGAGGTAGAGGTGGGGGCCTTTTATAAGAGAAGAGGAGGGGCACTCTTGGAAAGTAAAGATAAGTTACATTATTTTAAAAAGATTTTCGGATTCAAAAGGTCCCACATTGATATAATTCGATTATAAGGTGATAATGTTTCGAAATCCACTCATCCAATTGGTTTTGGACATGTGTAGGGCTTATATTTTACATTATCTTTCCATTTTATTTAAATCGTAAAATAATGAGGTCATCGCTGCATCATCATGATGTCATAAATAATTTAATTTATTTAATGTCTAAAAATTATAAAAAAAACACTATGATGTAGGAAATATTTTTATCTTTCTAATTAATATTTATAGTCAAATATCTGACTTCTATAACACCATGTAAAAATTGTTTTAGTAAAATAACTCATGTTTGTGTCATTTTTACTTTAACATTAAATAAAAAGATATTTATGTCATTTTCTAACCAATGTGGCTCCATGTGGTCCCCAAGTTGACCCATGGATTTTCTTGGTCGTCCATGACACATAAAATGAGGGTAGGACATGTGTCAAGTTCATTTCATATTATTAAAACATTATTTTTACCTTAAACTACACTAATTACCTTTAATCGCGATTAAAAACTTAATAAGTTACTATTCACCAAAAAATATTTTTATCCCATTGAACCACATTTTACTTCTTAATGACAACCATGTATGTTGGATTTTTGAAATTCAAAACACAAAGATGGAAAAATTTCATTTAAACGGAAAAATCAGTTTTTATAAGTACCACTTAGTGGTTTCACTATTAATCAAAAATTGAACTTTTTCAGAAAAATCCCAAAAATTCACCCTAAGCTATATTTGATTTTCCGAATTCAAAAATGAAGTCTATTTTACAAAATTCAAGACATATAAGTCACATTAATTAATTTAATAATTAATTCCCGCTGTCAGATCAAATAGCGTGTTTTTATGAAACAATAAGTATCAAAAGATTGACACTAGTTTAAGTCTGATTTCAAAGTGAAATTAATTCCAACGACCACTATTGGATTTAATGGTAAAAATATATTCTAATTTCACTTTACAACCAATTAAAATGATAATATAATCATATAAATAAATTAGATTAAAAAGTGGTTTTGAATTAAATTACAACATTTTACACTATTCATTAAAAAATGAATTTTATCGGAAAGATACCAAAAATTTACAAAAAGTAAATTTTGAAGTCCCAATTCTTAATAAGAGTTTTATTTTGGTCCAATAGAATGTATAAGAGTGAACAAAACTATATTTAATGACGGTTCGCCATCAAAAGGCGATAAGTGAACCTTTAGTGAAAATTTGGGCATATATGCCTAAAATTGAATTCTTTCCGTATTTTAAGCCTTTATATTTTATTGGATAAATGTAAAAACATTTAAAAACATATATAATCATATTTTAGTTATTTCTATCCATTCTTGCCAATACAATGGTTACATGTTAACTACAATTTAAAATAATATTATTTTATTATTAGAGTGCAACGTAAGATTCCCAAGAAACTCGTTGTTGCGTGTTGGGCACTCCATCGAGCATAGCGTCCCCTTTAAATTCATATTAATATATTATGCACAAATATGGATAAATAAGAAAATGTCATATTCTTTATTTACCTGGGGTTTCACATCCTTCCCCCCTTTTGGGAATTGCGTCCTCGCAATTTTTAAAATTTGGCTTGGAAACATCCTTTAAAGTCCCACATCGGAACAAGAGTCGGTAAAACAATCACATTAAAATAAAGAAAGATAAGTACATAGGTAACCCGAGTTAACCCATAATATGATTTAAAGTATGAAAATATGGACATGGATGAAAAAACAAAGGGTCATGTTCTGATGGAGAGTGATAGAAAACATGTTTAGGAGAAAGTTAACCACGAGAAAATCACAAACTTGTGATGGGTTAAACGGTATTCGATTCCCCAATAGGAAAAGTTAATAGACAACATTTTTTTTAAGTTACTTTTTTATTGAGGAATTTTTTTTGAGCTTAAATAAAACATAAGGAAACATACTTACTTGTCATGTTGACTTCCAACTTTTACTAGATTCCTTAATCAAACTAATATTTTTTCCAAAAGACGAGTATTTAGGGAGACTTGTTCGCATTAAGAGTACTATAATCAACATCTGGAGAATCACCTAATCCACCAAAGAGAACTATATACATCCAATGTCTTTAGGCTTTAACCAAAACCAAAACAAAAAAGGTTAGTACAAGGTCAGATAATCCAGAAAAGGATAACACATTAAAATGAAAATCTATGCTTAATCTGCAAAATTTGTCCAACAAAACCCAAAGTTCTACGAGGACCATCTGATAAACAATTTGTCCATAATATTCTTCAAATTAAACCAATGTAAGATTGAAACCCAAATATTTGAACGATTTAGTCACATAGTCTTCCAAGTTAAATCGTAACATTTATCTCCAAACAATATCAGTTGATCCTAAAGTCTCGTATTGAATAGTAATTAACCTAAGCACATATCCTCCATGATAGGTAAATCATTTTCATAAATAACCCAAAATAAACTTACTCTTAATTAATAAAATCATCTAACTAAAAAGAATCGGTCAAACTAACCAGGGACTTCACGTTGTCCAGTGGTAGGCGATAAATACCAGTCGCACTTTGGTTGTGGGTTCGATTCCCGCAGCTTTGTCCGACGTGACGGGTTGTCACATGTTCTGCGTGTTGTCCTTTTTCCAAAACTATATAATTCTTAATTCATTCCCCAAAAGGAGATAAAATCATCAAAAATGATCATAACATATTTTAACCTCAAGTTTATCTCATGCCTTTCATTTTCTAGCATATCATATAATAACCCATAATTACCTCAAAAGTAAGGATTATATAAACTCTAATGGTTACCTTTATAATTATTACCTGAACTTCCACATGGATTGGTCATCTCATACATGATGCATTAAAGATCATACCAAGGTTCAAGTGGTTGATCATGACTCCTTGATAGTTGGTTTAGAACAACCACGAGTTTCCTCATTGAATCCCCCATTTTATCTAGTATCTTAATCATAGAACCACCACAGTTTCCTTCAAACCTGTTGTCTCTTTGGTGCCTGCTAGATCCATCCATTGACTAAAAACAGAAATGTTAGTGTGAGTGTATGAACAAAACCATCATGTACTAATGAGGAAGGTGAACAGTAAGATACACTTACTCATTCACTTTATCTAAGACTAGGACTCTTTCTGAAATCCTAACCATTATGGTAATGTCACTTATTCTTAAAGAATACCCTAACCTCTAAAGTTATCTAAACCGACCTTTGATACCAACTATAAGGCCCCGGCCTTAAACCTTACTTAATATTGAGTTATTACAAGATTACACATCGAGGATCTTTTCAGGTTTAGAGTTTTAGAGAATTAGATCATGAAACTTGCATTACATTCCACATTTAAACAAAGTGGTTACATAAAAGACAGTATTCATTCTTCCCATCAACGGAAACATATTGAAAATAAAACATGGATTCTTTCTTGAAACAACCTTGACACTATCATCACATCAGGTACCTTTCCCTTGACCTGTGAAAAACATTTCAAAAACATGGGATGAGCATAAAAAGCTCAGTAAGGGATATAAAAATATGGAAAGGAATCATGAGTACATGTATACATAAGAATGAAATCATACTTTACCCATAAAACATAAGCACTTTAACATACCTCATAAAATCATAGAAATCATATGACATAAAGGTAACTTGAGGCATTAATAACATTCTTACGTAGGGAGTAACCCTCTTGGTTACGTTTGGAATACCCATCACAGTATATTCCCTAAATCTCTTCGGAGAAACCTTAACGTTTCACTCCTTCGCATTACCCAATGCATTGGAGAGCTATATTGGGCTCACCCGCCCTTAGTTTATCACGGAACCACCCATTTTCATAACAATGCCCAAGAACCATAACATAAACGTATCACATAAAACATGCATAAAGGAAACATAACATTTACACATTTCAATCACAATATAACATTTTAGTATATTGAAATAATGAATCCGTTCAAAAAGAAACCATTTCCAAAACCATTTAAAACATTTAATAAGGAGATTTTTGAATAAAAGTGTCCCATACCACCTTGAAGCTTTTAACATTTTAAACCATTAATATCCATATAAATAAATACTTAAAACCATTTTGAAAAAATGGATATTAATAAGAACAAATCATTAAAACATTTAAAGTGATATTTTTGGTTAAAGGGTTTTTACCAAAATTAGAGACACTTGAATACAATAATTGAGGAATAACATTTAATCAGAACATTATAATATCATGATAATAAATGGATTCATGATATAATATTCCAAAGGACAGTATATACACCATATAAGAGTGAATTGGTGCATAACAACAATGAAGTCTCAATAGAGATGTAAAATGTGATGAAATCCCTTATAAAGAAGGTATCCTTAAATTAAGGATAAATCAATCTCAAAATTATGTGTGAAAAATATAAATACACCCAATATAATTGGTTATTAAGTGTCAAACAATAAAAGGTCATTCACACATATTCAAAGGATGAAATATTCAATAACTACATGTTGAACCCAAAGAAATCGAAATTAGGTTAAAAAGTTCCCTTGGTAAAATTTGACAGCCTAACGGCGTCACTTCAAAAATTCAGAAAATGAGTTGATGAGAGATAAAAAGGGAATCTCATCACATGGACATAAAATTTACATCAATCAGGATATAGGAGAACATATCCCAAAATAATAGTATGTGAATTAAAAGACATAACAAAAGAAGTCTTCTAAAAAGAGGAGGGAGAAAGGATCCCTTACCGACTTGGGTAACTTTCGAAAAGTACACCCCATTGAAGAAGTGTCATACAATGAATATGTAAATACCCATAAATGGAATTATATTACAAAAGGAGTGTAATAATGGGCAGTACATAAACCACTCAAATGAAATTGTGGAAAATGTAGCATAAATCTCACAGGAATAAAAGTGAGATGAAAAATCCCTTAAGAAAACTCGGCAGCCTAACGGCGCCACTTAAAACTTCCAAAAATGGATTGATGAGATCAAATAGGGTATCTCATCTCATTAAAATAAAATTTACAGCAAGAGGAATATAAAATAACATCACCCCTCATAAAAAAAATTGGAGCTTAAAATAAGTGACATAAAGGAGAGTACTTAAAGAGAAAGATCGAGGTTAGATTTCTTACGAAAATTCGGCAGCCTAACGGCGCCACTCAAAACTTCCAAAATGGATTGATGAGAGGAAATAGGGTCTCTCATCACAACAATATAATGTTTACAGAATGAGGATTATAAAATAACATCCCCAAAAATAACAATAATGAGCTTAAAATAAGTGACATAAAAGAGAGTACTTAAAAAGAAAGAGAGAGGTTAGATCTCTTACGAAAATTTGGTAGTCTAACGGCGCCACTCAAAACTTCCAAAATGGATTGATGAGAGAGACTAGGGTCTCTCATCATATGAACATAAAAATTACAGTAAGAGTAATATAAAATAACATCCCAATAACAAGAAAGATGAGATTATAAGGAATGACATAAAAGAGTGTACTTAAAAAGAAAGAGAGAAGTAGGATCCCTTACCTCAGGTCCGACTTGACACGATCGTTCTTTAACGTCCTGAATAATAAACATGAGTTAATTTCCAGTTTATTAAGAACCTTTTTCTAGTTCATTATTTCTTTTATATCACTTATTTCAATGTTATAAACATTATTTAATCATTTAAGTTAATAATGCTTATTTTGTCGATATTTGGTTCTTAAGTCGAAAGTGGATTTCTTACAATTACATGTTGTTCATGTGGTCAAAGGTTCTTTATATCCAGAATGAAATTCCTGATTTGGATATCATATATATCATATATATCCAGAATATACATGTATTTATAATATCACATAATCATTTAGAGGAAAGAAATGAAATGCACCGTTCATGGAGACGGTAAGCCGTACGTACGCATGAACGCTACTTTCATTTCTATGTCATATTAATGGAATTAAAACTATATGAGAGGTATGTATATTTTAATTCCAGAATTATATTAATCATTTAGATGTATCATACATCACATATATCCATTATATATATATACTTATAATATTACATAATATTTTGAGATAAGAAATGAAATGTACCATTCATGGAGACGGTAAGCTGTACGTACGCATGAACGCTACTTCCATTTCTCTTTAATATTTAATGGAATTAAAACATAATGATACATAATAGTATTTTAATTCCAGTATGTTATCATATATAATATCATTAAATATACCCTTTATACGTACCAGATATGGTAATAACGGATCAAATCACTTTGTGGGGGCGATAGTCTGCATTTCCTTAAATGAAGATATCGCGTTTACCCATAATGGAAACCATAAAGGTATGCCCAAAATGTAAAATAAATAAGCTTAAGGAAAACATAAACATATTATATATCATATATAAATATAGTGTCATCTTAATGGCCACCTTTGAATGTGTTAGAATAATATTGAACAATCATCGTTTCGGGAGGCAGAAATTCGCCATCCACAGAAACAGTATGTTCTTTAACCATTAGATGTAGGTGTGTGAAAGTGTAGCTCGAATCCTTCTTATAAAAACATCCTAGTATATTGATGATACTGGAGTAGTTACAAAATAAATGAATAAAAATAGTTTATGGGGTTGGAGAAGAAAAATAAAACAAAAGGACTCAAGTGAAGACATTACCTTAAAATTTTGTAACTCCCTTTGGATTGAGCTCCAAGGCTTCCTTGAGAAGACTTCTGCCCAAAGTGAGGCTTCAAGGAGTAATATAGGGAAGTTTAAGGACAAAATGGGCAGATTTTGGCCGATCCAAAGGCTTTGGGAGTGTGGGTAAAGAGGTAGAGTTGGGTTCCTTTTATAAGAGAAGAGGAGGGGCACTCTTGGAAAGTAAAGATTAGTTACATTATTTTAAAAAGATTTTCAGATTCAAAAGGTCCCAAATTGATTTAATTCGATGATAAGGTGATAATTTTTCTAAATCCACTCATCCAATTGGTTTTGGCCATGTGTAGGTCTTATATTTTACATTATCTTTCCATTTTATTTAAATCGTAAAATAATGAGGTCATCGCTGCATCATCATGATGTCATAAATAATTTAATTTATTTAATGTCTAAAAATTATAAAAAAAATACTATGATGTAGGAAATCTTTTTAGATTTTTAATTAATATTTATAGTCAAATATATGACTTGTATAACACCATGTAAAATTGTTTTAGTAAAATAACTCATGTTTGTGTCATTTTTACTTTAACATTAAATAAAAAGATATTTATGTCATTTTCCAACCAAAGTGGCTCCATGGGGTCCCCAAGTTGACCCATTGATTTTCATGGTCGGACATGACATATCCAATGATGGTAGGACATGTTTCAAGTTCATTTAATACTATTAAAACATTATTTTTACCTTAAAGTACACTAATTACCTTTAATCGCGATTAAAAACTTAATAAGTTACTATTCACCAAAAAAATTATTTTTATCCCATTGAACCACATTTTACTTCATAATAAAAACCATATATGTCGGATTTTTGAAATTCAAAACACAAAGATGGAAAAATTTCATTTAAACGGAAAAATCAGTTTTTATAATTACCACTTAGTGGTTTCACTATTCATCAAAATTGATGTTTTTCAGAAAAATCCCAAAAATTCACCCTAAGCTAGATTTGATATTCCAAATTCAAAAATGAAGTCTATTTTACAAAATTCAAAACATATAAGTCACATTAATTAATTTAATAATTAATTTCCACTGTCAGATCAAATAGCGTGTTTTTATGAAACAATAAGTATCAAAAGATTGACACTAGTTTAAGTCTGATTTCATGGTGAAATTAATTCCAACGACCACTATTGGATTTAATGGTAAAAATATATTCTAATTTCACTTTAAAACCAATTCAAAAGATAATATAATCATATAAATAAATTAGATTAAAAAGTGGTTTTGAATTAAAATACAACATTTTACACTATTCATTAAAAAATGAACTTTATCAGAAAGATACCAAAAATTTACACAAAGTAAATTTTGATGTCCTAATTATTAAGAAGAGTTTTATTTTGGTCCAATAGAATGTATAAGAGTGAACAAAACTATATTTAATGACGGTTCGCCATCAAAAGGCGATAAGTGAACCTTTAGTGAAAACTAGGGCATATATGCCTAAAATTGAATTCTTTCCGTATTTGAAGCCTCTATATCTTATTGGATAAATGTAAAAACATTTAAAAACATATATAATCATATTTTAGTTATTTCTATCCATTCCTGCCAATACAACGGCTACATGTTAACTACCATTTAAAATAATATTATTTTACTATTAGAGTGCAACGTAAGATTCCCAAGAAACTCATTGTTGCGTGTTGGGTACGCCATCGAGCATAGCGTCCCCTTTAAAGTCATATTAATATTTTATTCCCAAATATGGATAAATAATAAAATGTCATATTCTTTATTTACCTGGGGTGTTACATTTACCTTATTTATATGATATAAAATTTAATTAATACCATGTTTCTTCATCTAAGATATATCAATTCATAATTTTTTTTCATTTAATAAATATAGAAACTGAATATGGATCGAACTGAGAGGCCGATATATTTTTAATCCACAACTGATAATGGATGGAATTTTAAGTGTAATGTTTGTGAAAATAATTGAATAGTTGATGTATGAAATAAATGGGGGTGGAATCTATTCTATAGAACAACAATTGGTACCACAAAAGAGACATGATGATAATGGAAAATTTTATGACAAAACAACATCCACTTTTCAGTTGATGTTTTGACATACTGGAAGTTGAGATATGGTTCAAATCCCTTGAAAAGATATTCGATGTCATGGGGTTTTTATATAATCAAAATGATAGTATCTCCATTTATCGTTTTGATGGTGAATCAAAATTGTGTTGGCCAGTGGTCAGGAATATCATGGATAGAGAAGAGATTTAAGCCTTAGGGTAGGATGAAATTAAATATCTTTTCCTTGCTAAATATTTTCTTATGGTGGTTCAACATTGGATGTAGAAACAATTCCTTGAATTGAACAAAATGGAGGAAGATTCAGTGCCTATGTGTAATGAAAAATTCACCCAATTTGCAATATAAGATTTAAATCTTATTTAGGTTCTTGATATAAAAATCAATCACTTTTACTTGGGATTAAAGACAAGATACAGAAGTTACTTATCCTCTTGATAATTCATAAGTTATGAGAAACATGTCCATTATACTAAGAGGTTATAAATATTGTTTTATAATGATCACTTGTTCTTTGACAACAAATAGAAGAAGTGGTACAGATAGTAAGCGATGGGTAATAATAAATTGAAAAAATATGATGGTAAGAATACCCAGTGTCCAATTTGTGAAATGTGTGGTAAAAACACCCTATATAATATATTACAAAAATTGGGAAGTGTGTTCAATGTGGTTTTTTGTAATTATAGCCCAAAATTTAAATGAAATTGATCTCTAGATCAACTCTGATATCCAAACTGTAAAGGGTTTTAAATGTTGTGAGATGGATTGTTATGAAAATATCTTCCTAAATAATTATCTCATTGATGGAAAGAATCCATACTATAAGTAGAAATGTTTAGTGAGATCCTCTGAGACGATGTCAGCCGATGATGGGCCATCGAATAAAGTGGCATCAGGTACTTTTATTTTTTACTCATATTTTGTTAATGTATTTTTTAATATGGGGTCTATACATTCCTTTATTTTGAGAAATTTTATTTTAAATTAGAAATAACCCATCAAAAAATGAGACCAAATCATTTTGATAAAAGACCAGGGTAAATGTTATAGAAAATTTAATTTTATGAATCTTCATATTGTTATCTGTATAAAGGAGTTACTAGATAACCTTGTTCTATTTTCGTAGTATAGTTTGATGTCATTGTGGGTATGGATTGGATTTATGTTTATTATATTAGGATTGATTTTAGATCTAAAGAAGTTTATTTTAATAATGATATTCTTTTTTATACATGAATGATCCCATAAAATTGATAACATATCAAGAAGTTGAGAAACTGTAAAAATATGGAAATGAAATTTATATTTCTCATATTGTTGAAAACAAGATACCTATTTAGATTAATGATATTCCGGTGTTAAATAAATAACATTTTTTTATAGATGAGTTATCTAATGTTATACCTTATCGAGAAGATAAATTCAAAATTGACATAGCTCTTCAGTCTAAGACAAATTACAAATTCTTCTTATCGAATTGATCAAATTGAACTTCTTAAATTGAAAAATCACGTGTATAATTTTCTGGATAAAGCATTCATTCATCCTAGCACATAACCCTAGTGAGGTCTTATCTTTATTTGTAAAACAAAATATGGTTCCATGATACTTATCATTACTTATAGTTATTTGAATAACATTACTATTAAGAATAAGTATCATTTCTCTAACCTAGATGACTTCTTTGATTTGCTCTAGAGAGCTAACTATTTTCATAAGAATGATTTGAGATAGAGGTTCCATCAACTAATGGTGATGGAGGAAGGCATTCCAATTTTTTTTGAAGTAGATATGATCATTATTTATTTATTTTTAGGTTTTTTTGGGTTATCTAATGCACCTGTTATATTCATGGATCTTAGGAATAGAATATTTCATGAGTTCATGGATATGTTTTTGGCTGTTTTTATTTATTTCATTCTTGTATATTCTATAAGTAAATAGTATCATGAAAAATATCTGAGTTTATTTGAAAACAAGAAAATAAAATAAATTTTATAGAAAATTTAGCATGTGATAATTTCGATAGAAAAAAATTTCATTCCTTAGTCACATTTTTTCTAAAGATAAAATCACTTTTTATCCTAATAAATTGAATGTTCTTAAAGAAAGGACAAGAAAAATAAATGTAACATATATTTGTAGTTTTCTTGGTTTGGTTGGCTATTACCAATGGTTTTTTGAAAACATTGTATAGCTATCTAGTAAACTATCTACGTTAACTCAAAAATTAGTTAAATTCACATGAAAAAATGATAGTGATGATTATTTTTATGAAATAAAAAGAATATTATTTAACTCTCCAGTTATAAACCTACCTTCAAGAAATGGTGAGTTTCTTATCTATAGTTATTCTTTATTAAAGGGACTTAGTTGTGTTCTGATTAAGAATGACCAGGTAATTGATTATGCTTCAATACAACTAAAACTTCCTTATTTAAATTTTCCCACACATGATTTGGAATTATCATCTATGGTTTTTTGCTTTAATAATTTAGAGGGAACATATATAATCCAAATGAAAAATTTATACTGACCACAAAAGTCTGAATATTATTTTCACTCAAAATGGAATAAGTATGAGGCATAGAAGAAGGCTTGAATTGATAAAAGATTATGATAACCAAATTTATTACCATTATGGAAAACAAAATAATGTGTAAGATGGATTGAGTGAATAAAATCATGCATAATTAACTATGTTACAACTATAATAGGAACCTTTTATTTCAATGTTGATAAATTATCCACCAGATTCGTCTCATGTTTTGATCTGAGAAGTAGTTAAACTAGAAGAGAATCGTTCTTATGAAGAGAAACCAATTCAGATTATTGCTCGAAGAGAACATGTATTATAAAACAAGGTTATCCACCTAGGGAAGATTTTGTTGAGAAATCACATGGTTGTAGAAGCAACATGTGAATCTGAAGGTTCTATGAGGGAAAGGTACCATTACTTGATTAATATGTAAATAAAATTGTGATGATTCCCATTCTAGAAGGTGGGAAGAATGTAACAACCAAATTATTTAAAAAATAAATTAAAAAACATGAAACACTGAATCTATACATAATACAACTTTTTTAACAAGGTAATTATAATCTACCTATTAAACATAACATTGTCGCTTCTGTGATTTCTATTTTGAACCACATACACCAACAGTTGAGATAAGCAAGGTATTTGGAAGCTTATATAACCAAATTATTTTCAACGAATAGTAACATACACATAAGAACTGAAATATGAATAGTAATAGGAAACTTAATAATATTAAATGGAATTAATATTCAATTTTCTTATGGTCATAAGATAATGAGATCTTGAATAATTTTTCAAGGTTATATATAATGAGTTATACTTCTAAAATTGATATTTTTGGAATAAATTAATATTTTATTTAAAAAGTAATTATCTCATTTTTATAAACATATTTTTACAAATTGGAATTCATTTTTGAATACTACACATTTAATAATGGTTATTGTTAACTTTTGGGATTTTTATGAGATACTCAAATTTTAGATGAATAGTGAAATGCGGTAAATTAAAATATATATACATTATATGTAAAATATAATTTTAGTATCATCATGGCTGATTCAAGAACACTTGGTTCAAACTCAAATTCTCTCTTTAAAATTTTGGTCAATTGAATTAACACTATTCACAGTCATGAGAAATAATATTAAACTACTTATTAAAATAAATGGAAAACCCCTCCTCTCATTCACAATAAATACCACCCTCACCCAAAATTCCTCTCACACCTCTCATGATTTGAGAATTGCATAAATTATTCATAATCTCTTTACCAAGGATAATTTCCACATCCAAGACTTTATGGTCTCAGAAAACTTCTAAAAAAGGCATTAAAATGGATCCCAAGGAGAATAGATCAAGAGGTAAAAATCCCCTTTTATTTTTTTGTCTTTTTATTTCAATTATTTTCTTTTCATATAATTTTTTCCCACCCCCTTATCTAAGATGCATGAAATAAGTATTATTATAAATATTCTCGGTTTTTATCAAATTTATAGGAATATTAATCATCATTCTTCCTCTACACATCCTAAAATTCTAGAAATAAAAAACAATGTCAGTGATGTGTCAATTTACAAACATCATAGATGATTTGTCTTTAACATAATTCACATATTTAAAATCGGGTTCTATAAAAATTTTAATGGTTGGAAAACATTAAAATTTATATTTGATGAACTCAATTATGTTCAGGAATTAACTTATATGCATAATATTAATGTTATGTGATGAACAAGTTTCTCATTATCGAAGAAACGCCAAAATTATTTAAACAAATACCAGTAATGACTTATCTAATCATTAAACATAAACCCCTATAACAAAAATTATTTATGGAATCAGTTAATATTATTTAATCATATTTAAACAATTTTATTCTACTTGTAGATGTAATCTTCCATTTGACATGAAAATATATTTTGAGATAACCACGGAAATCATTTAAAGCACACACCCAAAATAATCGAAATGAAAAAAATATTATCATTAAGTTGCTCTAATGATGTTATTAAATGATCATATAATGTTTCATAAACATGAATATTCTCCTATAAAATATTAATAACAATACTTTAACCATTATACTGAATTTTTAAACAAATTGGAAGTAAGATGAACCAGAGGTAAGTGAATTCTTAACCCAGTTTCCATTATTTGGGTTAACCTTTTACTTCATTAATTCATGGTACTAAGATTATTTGTGAGATTTATTTTGTTTATATATTTTTTATTATGTGTATTTACATTATATAAAAATATTCCTTCCATAATATTATTTCACACTTCAATTATATTATATATTTATGTGGATTTTTGTTAAAAATCATCTTTTAAAATTCTATATTAAAAAATTCAAAAGCAATGATTTTATGCAATTGTTATTTTTTAATGATTTTTTTAGTCCTTAGTAATTGTTTATGATGAATGTTCATACCTATATATCCCTATAATTCATTGATTATGTTTATATTGGAGGTCGGACATATGGCTACTCCAACTGTAACTGCAATGGTTACAACATAAGGTAACTGTGATGTTTACATTGTAAGGTAGACATGAGGGTTAAAAATCATAAGTTTTTCTGGAGGGTTACAATATAATTAAGTGATTCCCCAAGATACATTTCTGGTTTTATATATGTTCTCTAATGTTTTATAGAAATGTCATGTTTCACAAAGAAAGTATATATCGGTAAGAAGTATGTATTTGTGAAAGTGATTTCATATATTTATATATATTCATGGAATAAAGGTTTCCTTAATTGTTTTTATATCTTTTACTAATAATTTTATTCTCATAGAATGTTTTTAAATATTTTTCAAAGGATATAAGGATGTGTATGTGAATGAAGTAAGACAAGTTTAATGTTATGAATATATTCCAATGAAATCATGTTGCTGTTTTGTTTTAATGAAATGACATTATTTTAGTTGTACCTTCATATTATGTTCTAGGTTTATATGTATGAGTTATGTCCTAACATACTAAAATTAGAAATTAAAATTTCTTTGGGAATGTAAAGAATTGGAATTGAGTTTAATTAGATAGATTTTGTGATTTTTAATCCTATGTCCTTATAAATTGACCAAAACATTGATAAATATAATATAAGAGCATGAATAAATCAATATTTATTTCATGGAAAAGTGGTATCTATGTTTATAAATCATATATGTTGGAGGAAATTAAATAGAGCCATCCAAGTGTTTGGTTATCCATGACGGTCTAGAATGAACTAGTAAACATGTTCAGTTATAATATTAACCAGGATATTCCACTTACATAATGAAATTATGTCATATATAACAAACCATTAGATAATATATATGATCACGTGGGAGAGACCATGTCATAAAGTATATAGTATTTTGAAACCAGTGTGAATTATCCAAGAGGTGAATTTTACTCACGTATTATGGTTTTGTATGATTAAAATCTAAACTCAAGGAATTCTATAGATGAAAAAATAGAATATAAAATTCAATTATATGGATTTCCATGAGGATAATATTAAATCATGGATTTTTTGGGTTTCTAATGGGATAATTTCTACTCAATGGTTTTTTAGGGTGATGAACATAAAATTTTGATTGGTTGAATGGGTTTTATGATATAATATTTCTTTAAAAATTTGTTTAATTACCAAAAATGTAACATTGTGTTTATTTAAATCCACATTAATGATTTTGTTATAGTAATGTTAAACAATAATTAAACACCTGTCATATAGTGATATATGAATATATATATATATATATATATATATTATATATACATCATAGTTATTGATCATTATCCTCTCTCTTTAAAATCTTATATATTTTATCATGAAATACATATAATATATTTATTATAATTTTGATTTTTTTTATTTTATGAAAAAATGTAATGTGGATGTTTTATCAAGGGATGAAAAATAAAAAAGAAACATATAAATATTTAATTATATAAATATAAGTATTTTTAGAAAGAATGGTATTGGTCATATGTTTGGATTCCTAGATTCCATCATTATTCATTGTTTATTGTGTGAGTTCAAATAGATAGTCCATCCCACCATACACAGATTACTACTACTTCCACTGAGTGGGAAATTTATATTTCCAATGATACCATTTTAGATCATCAAAAATAACCTCATATAATATTCAAGAATGATGAAAAAACGTTGATAGAGAATTTAACACCATCCAAAACATGCCTATATAGTATGTCGTTTCATCCATCGAAAAAAATCAAATATACATATGAAATGTACTACATAGATAAAAGAGGTAATGGAGATTTGGATGAGAATAAAAATGAGTTCTTGATTCATTTAAAGGATTGGTTGATAAAATCCTCACCAAACCCCAAAACTCTTCTCTCCCTCACCACAAGTAGAATAAAATCATTAAGAATTTTTGAAAATGAATTTAAGAACATTAGGTAAACATAACATATACCAAACTGAAAATTTCATTTATTATTAATAAAATGAAATATTTTTTCATAATGGTTATTTTATTAATTTTCAAAATGGATATTGATATAAACTATATTACAAAAAGAAAATTACACCTCAAGTTGTGTTATCAGTTACTATGGATAAAACTATTATAGGGATGGAAAAACATGAAAATGAAAACAATGAAATTAAATACTCTGTAGGATTAAACTATTACTATAATATTACACCTTATTAAAAAATACAAAAAGAAAAAGAAACATTAAGAATATAATATACATCATCAATGGAATTGTAAAAACATTTCAGAATAATGTAGTAAATGGTGATGTTTGGTGGTACATATAATATATAATCTGAAATATGATCGTTATTTTTTTCACATGACCAATAGTCAATATGATTTCTCAAAATAACTATTGGGAATTATTAATATTTTTAATTCAGTTTTTATAAACTGATAGTTAGGGTTAGTATATTTAAATTGTAATGATGAACATAAATTTATAAGGAATAAATTATGGCATTAACTAGTAGGATAATGAATTTTAAAGACCATTTATTAGGAAATGGTAGTGTGGTATTTTGACTATATTTTTTCCTTTGTCCAAGCCTAATCAGAGTCACAAAAAATTCTCAAGTATAATTTACGATGAAAGAGGTTCATGTTTGTAGAGATAACCATGTGGTCATTATCAGTTGAGCTACCAATGAAATGACCACCACAACACACCATACCATTAGGGAATGTGATAGTGTACTATAGGGTTATGTATCTAGAAATTAGTCTCACAAAATATTTATTTCCTTAGTATAAATTAAATTGTTCTTAATTACATTCCCTTATTATTATAATTTTATTTATTAAAAGACACATAAATATAAGATGAATTTGGTAAATATTTTTTTTGAATACAAATAATATATTATAATATTTTTATAAAAACCATAAATCATTAAAAATACATGTATTATTAAAAATAATATTCAATATATAGTATAATAAAAATATATATTTCGAATAATATTTATCACATTATTTTATAATATCCTAGAAAAGTTTCATAAGTTTCAAAATGACGACTCATTAGTAAAAACTATAATTGATCAATAAATAAGGATATTTAATTTAAATATTAACATTATAAAATTTAGATAAATTTCTTATAAAAAAATATATTTTAAATAATCATCTGAAAGTAATGTTAGATATAAATTTTAACAATTTACTAAAATAATTTATTTTTCAATGAATAGATAAAAATAATTTCATTTTTTTGATAACTATTATGACTTAATATATATGTAATAATGATGTAACATTTAATTAAATATAATCAAAGACAAAAAATATGTTATTTTGTGAAAAATCAATTATTTTAATGGCTTTAAATAAATTCTTGAACCTATAAATTATGTTCTAAAATATAAAATGAATTTAATGATTATAAAATTTTTATTTTATTTAAAAATAAAATAATTTATCATAAAATAAATATTAAAAAATGGATTTCAGTTATATTATATAAATAATTTTTAAAAAATTACTTAAATTTATATAACTATTAGTGTAATCAACGGGAATAACAATGTAATTTCATTATTCAAAACGTATAATCCCAAGTCCAATTTTTAAAAGAAATTAAACAATTTTTCCTCTTTTACTATAAATTAATTGTCATAAAATCATCCCACTACATTCTAAATAGCTTAATAATGATATTTTCTACATTTCCCCTCTCTATAATCACCCACAAAGACTAATATTTATTATGGGAGAACTCACTATGCATTAAGAATCAAATTCCCATCATAAGGAACTCCCCTCTTCTTCTATTCCATTCATGTACCCTTTTTTGGTATGTCTTTTAAATATTGAATTACATTACAAGATGAAATGTTTATTTTTCCATTTCGTCAAATATAATATTTAATAAATGAGAGACCTTTGACCCCTCCCTTTATAAAAATTATTTAAATCACATTGTATATTAGTCATACTACCAAATTCGTTTATTTAATTATTCTATTTCTCATGAAAAATTCTTTTTATGTGTATAATGAACCCATTTATCTATTCATGTGTATTCACATAGATTAAATCAAGGTTCAATTATTGGGTAATTATATATATGAAACCCAATTTCCTTTCTCATGAGTTATAAATAATGCAATTCTCATGTCTATAAGCATTTTGGAATTTAATGACTTTTATATAAAACATGTTCATCATTTCCCATGGGATATTAAAAAATTATTTTCATACAATCGATATGAAAAATGTGAATAACAAAATATTAAGGGTTCACAAAAAAAAATTCAAATGAATTTTTTAATTAATTAATCTATTTCAATGATATGTTTTTTGATATCATGGTGAATAGAAATCATTATTATATTTTTTGACGCAATGGGGATAAAACTTATTGATATTATAAAAAAATGTCTCCTTTTTATATTGTATCCAAATTTCAATGATATGATTATTGATCATCCTAATACAATATTCTGCATGTTCTAATTATCATGTCCTGATTTTATGGTGTGTGTTCGCAAGCAATGTATTTCCATTGTTTTTTCCTTATAGGTATTTATGCTCACCAATTTTATAATGTATGTCTCCAGGTATGATATATAGTAATAGAAACCAAGTATGAACTTATTAATAATACTATATGGTGGATTAGAATAATTTTTATGTTTTTAATTTATTAAATTCCTAATTCCCAAGAAACTAATCCTTGAAAGATCTTCTTCTATATTAAATGTTTTATCATGTAATGAATGTTTTATATGTTAAAAATGTTGGATTATATATTTTTTATCAACTGTAGGTTTAATTATTTTTTTCGAAATTATGAAAATAAATACAATAGTAAGAATTATAGGGATACGTATAATTATAGGAATCAACTTTAAAATTGGGTGACATATATGGTGATTAGTTTCTGAAAAATGAAATTTTTTTTCAGGATACTACAATGGGATGTGTCTTGGGAACAATTTTACCAATAAATAATAACCCTAAAGATGGTATATTGGGTTTCAAAAAAACATTCATCAATTTTATGACAATGTATACTTCCAACAAACTATATTTGACTCTCTTGGGTGGTATGTTTGGTTAATCACAAGATTTTTATAAACCATTATGAATGATATATGGAAAATGAAGTTATTATTATATGATATTAATGAATAAATTAATTTAATCATGGTGTTTTAGAACATAAAATATATTATAATTAAACTATTCCTAAATGTAACAAAATTCTCAATATGGTTATCTATATTTAGAAATAAATTAAGAAATATAATAACTCATGAAAATAATGAAAGAACTGGATAGGGAAGCAATGGTCTTCCTAATAAGTTGTAATATAGAGTTTAAAACATCATTATGATGATGTAACACTTTTGTAATGTCATGAATTACAACCTAAACCTTGTGGATCTTCTTGGATTACCAAGGAAGAATCAACTCGATGTTGAATCCATCATGTGTCAATGACTATCTATTTTTAGTGAAACAATTGTTCCACTTATTTCAAATAATCAATTAGAAATATTAAAAATATATTTTATATAATCTGTTTTATTAACTAAGAGATAGTTACATTAAAAATATATATCTTAAAGGGAGATTATTATTAGTTGTGTACAATGATCTATAACTCGAATCCAAGGAATGAGGTAGAATCAATCAAAATTAGAAGACAATAGAAAATCACTTTTTTGAAATATTAATTTAACTATAACATTATATAAATGATTTATATCGAACTAATTGATTAGAAAAAAAGAACAAAAATCAGGGGGGTATTATGAGAAGAAATTTACATGGATTTCATAATACGCTTCCAGAATTTTAATTGAATCTGCTAAGAATATCGACTGAAACATTCACAGACTGAGAGAAAATCTATATAAAGCATTGGAATTATGATAATTTTAGATTTATAAAGATATAGTTTTATTCACCCTAAAATTTAATATAGAGTTTATTTATTCTATGTGGAATCAAATAAATATTATTAAGAATAGAAGGATGGGAAAAAATTGAGAAATAATTTAGAGGATAATAATATTAAACAACCCATTTGAAAAAAAAAATGTGATGAATAATTATAGGAGTTATCTTCATTGATGTTGAAATATATAAATGCGTAGAAGATATATCAATATACCAAGAAACTACTATGTATATGTTATGCCTTTATTTCTGAATTATAGTGAAAACAGACGATGGTGCGAGAACAACCATCTGTGAAATGCTTCACAAGTGTGGAACATTGTTATTTCTCTAGTAAAGTCCAAATAACAATTTAATGGATTGAAACCACCACAAACCCTAGCAGAGGAATTGTGATCTAGGTACTTCTTTTTAAATCACAATGGCTAAATTCAAGGCAACAAATGATGTTGTGGATGGTACCCTCATTATAAACTCAAATCTAGAATGTACATTGATTGATTCTATTTAATTGAATTCTTTTATTACATTAAGGATTGAAAAGAAAATGAAGACAATATCTAAAATATTATTGGTATATGTTTTTGTTAAAACCCATTGATAAATAATTCAATAATCCAATATATATAAAAATTACCTTATTAAATTTGGCATATGAAATCTATCTGAAGACTAACTGTTCATTCCAATGGTCGAATTTGATATAATTCATAGGATGGATTTTTTATTAAAGTAAAATGATAATAATAATTATATAAGTAATGATATTTGTATTGTACTAAATGGAATACCAGTGGGTATATTTAATGGAGAGATATGCCTACATGAGTTTTACGAGGAACTGACTCCTATTTCTTTTTTTATGGAGATTATTGGTGAAGAAGTATAATAAAGTAGTTGTATAAATACTAGAGATGTGAAAAATATTTGGGAATACATCTATTCTTTTATTAAATAACTGTCTTAAACTCCCGTATATAAAGAGGTATAATTCTCAACTAAACATATACATGGATATAAGATAATATTGAAGGCCCCAAATAAAATGATTATTATAGAGTTAATGGAATTAATGAAGTAATTATAATACATATAAGAAAATGATTTTTTTGAACATGAAAGTATCCTATAGGTTCTCTTATTCGTTGAGAAAATAAATATGGATCATTAGGGAAATTCAATGAAAATAGAAATATTAATGGGATCATAGTAATGAAATAAAAACCCATTTTTAGGATTGTTAATTTGTTTAACCATTTGTAAGGGGATCTATTCATATTCATGATTTTACTTTGACCATATTATCATCAGTTGAGGGTGGATAAAAAATATATAAAAAATATAGGATTGTAAACAAGATATGGACACTATGATTTTTTTATTTTCCATTTGTATTGACTAATTATACTAATATATTTAGTGATTTGATGAATATAGTGGTTAAATACTATATTGATAAATTTTTGAAGTTATTTATTAGTGATATTATGTTATATTATAACAGTATTATAAAGCATGTGAATCATCTAAGAGTCAAATTTTAATCACAATGTAATGTAATGTTTTTGGTAAATTTATTAAATATGATTTCTATTTACAAATATTTACATTATTGGGGAATATTGTAACAGAGGAATTAATATTAGTTGGTCATTCCAAGATGATGGATATTTAATATTGGATTAGTTCTATAATTGCAATAGAGATTCAATCTTTCCTTTATTTAGAGGGATGATATAGAGGTTTATGATAATATTTTTTAAGATTTCCAATACCCTATTCATTTTAACTCAAAATGTAGTAATCTTTATCTGGATATGATACTGTGTAAAAAGTTTCCAAGAACTAGAGAAGAGGTTCTTCTGTGAACCTATTCTAAATCTACCCAATATCGAATAAGGATTTTTTATCTATATTGATACATATATGAAATGTATTTGATGTGTTTTTATTAAAAATAAAATGTTAATCCCTTACGGATCTGAGCAGTTAAAACCACATGGGTGGAATTATTCTACTCATTAACTAGAGTTAGCTATAGCCATTTTATCTATGATGATAGGAAAAAAATATCATTATGGTAAAAATAGAGTTATATACACAAACCAAAAATGATTGAAGTCTATATTCCAAAAAATGTAAGTGAAAATGAGACCAATGATATAATTGGAGGTTCTTAAATACAATGAATTTTCAATTCATAATCTCCATATAAGTGAAAAAAAATTCAACGATTCATTGGGTAAAAAAGATCATGGTGTTCATGAAATGATAATAATTGAAGGAGAGCCATTTTTCAAAGACATAGTAAAGTTGTACATGGGAATCGTAAGGTAAGGACGTCATCAATAATGTCCCAAATGGTTTCTAAACCTTCTATACAAGAGAAGGTCATGGAACCTTAGAGAGATGGTCCAGCGATGAAAAATAATATAGAGTCTATGAGAATGAAATGATTCACAAAATAAATGTAAATAAATATATCTTATTGAAATATTATATATGTATATGCATTCCATATATTTTATAGATATAAAATGTTATGATAAATGAGTCTTATAACACTTCATTCCCTATACATCCTATAAGAACTAAAATGTATAGGGGACTATATTATAATTGCAGATGGTATAATATATATGTATTTTTTCCATTATATATATGGTTCTTAGTGTGTCTAAAAGAAAAAATTTGATCAAAAACTTCCTAAATAGGTATTACACCGAGTACAAATAACTGAATGGAAGTTGGACAACACATTATGTATTTTTTCACCGACCTTCATACAATATCCATGGAAAAATTTAAATTTGGGACATCATTGATAAAATTAAAAATAATAATAGTTTAATTTTTAAAATATAGTATTTCTCTATGGAGTGCCTTTATCTCCAATTTATTCAAGAAGTAGTGAGTTTTCTTAGAGTACCAATGTCAATAATTTCATTCCAAGTACGAAAGATTAAATTTTATGTTATGTAGGAGCCTTAAAAATGATATGAATACCTAAGAAAACAATAGAAAACCATATAATAAACAAAATGATCGTTATTATGAGAGGAAAATTCAAATAATATAAGATATTCTAAAGGATTTCTAACTATATATTCACGGGATTTGTTACCAAAATCTTACACTTTTTAAATTATCCGATAACATCAGTTTCCCCTCATGTATTCAAATGGAATGTTTTGATGCACTCTATGGATATAGGTATAGAGCTACAACATGTTGGGGGAAATTAAAAAATAAAAACTATTGGTACTGGACATTGTGGAAAAGAGTAAAAAAATACATTTGATAATAAACATAAGAAGAATTATTAGATTCAATTGAAATGGTATGGTGAAAATAGAATGAAGTATATAGAATTTCATGTTGGGTGTTATGTTATTTTTCAAGATATAATTGTGTTATGGATTTAGGATATTTTTAAATATGGGTAAACTGATACAAAAGAACATTTACCCATTTCATATTAATGATTATTTTGGAGTGTTATCTTATCGATTATCACTACATCTAAATAATTCCAAAAATCAACGATGTCTTCCACACATTTCTATGGAGGATGTATATGTCTGAACCAACACTTATACATGATATTAATGGTGTAGAAATAGTTGCTAACATGTCTTATGAAGAGTAACTGAATCCAATTCCTAACGAAAAGGAAATATTATTGAGGAATAAGATAATATGAATTTTCATTGTCCTATAGAGAATTCACATTGAAGAAGTTTCTTGGGAACCTAAAGAAATACTTATATAAAAATACCCACATTAGTTTTGGGGAATGATTTATATTATTAGGATGAAATTTATTAAGTGGGAATGTATTGTCTTAAAATTTATATTTGTGATTAATAAAAAAAGATGTTTTTTCATAATGGTTATTTTAAGTAAATCATGATGGGAGTATTTATGATGGATATTAAAAAAATTACATGTTTAGTAATAATACTAATAGAAACATCTAATATTTATATAGGGATATAAAAATAATAATAACAATGATTTAATGGTATAATCCATAGGATTTATTCATCCATGAATATTGCATAGGAAAGTAAAACAGTTAAAATTCAATGAATCATTAGGAATATAATTAATATTATAATAGTAAATATCGAAACCTATTAGAATGGACGAGTAAATTATGATGTTTTCTGCTACATTAAAATCTATTATTAGAAATTTTACCACTTAATATAAATATTACATTATCATTATGTGATTATTGATAAGAATAAACTTTGATCAGTATGATTATTGGTTTAGATGACTATTGGTATGTATAACCATTCATAATGTAGTTTTTATAAAGTTACCACTTGTATTATATTATATTATAAGAAATGATAATACTTAATTGAATTCAAAAGGAAGAAAAAATTTCATAAACATATAAGATCATTACATTTGAAGAACAGTTATAAAAACAATGTAGGGTGGTATAATAACATGGGTTAACCCTCGACCAAGACCAATTAGATCTTCAACAATTAAGGCTATAGAAAAAGTAACCATCTAATAATATTTTGTTATTGGATATCACTAGTATTTCAATGTTAGTTGATCCACCCAACGAAACAACCACTATCACACACCTTATTCATAAAGAGTATTCTAGTTTAATAAGGTTTTAGAAATACTGATCTTACTGTCAGTAGATAGTAATTACTTTTTTATAAATGAAATGGTTATTTCTTAAATTCAATTATTATTTTTATTTTAATTAATTAAATTTACATGAATATAAGATGAATTTTATAATAGAATTTTTTTTATACAAATAAAACATATTTATCTTTTAATAGAATATATACATTCTTAAAATTCATGTATTCAAAATAAAATATAATTTCATGAAACAGTATGATAAAGGAATATTTATTTTAATATAAAAGATAATGTAATTTTATAATTTCCAATTAAATTTTAATAAGTTTCATAAAGGTGACTATGTCAAAAATCTATTATTTTTCATAAATTAACTTTATAAATTTTAAACATTAAAAATATCATACATAATGATTTATTTTGATATAATAATCAATGTATTTGAAATCAGCATGTCTAAATTAGTTAATAGTGAAACTTGGAAAATGTTCCCAAATATATTGTTTTTAGTGAACATTAGAAATGTTGTTTTCTATTTTCTATATGCTTTACGAATTTATATATATGTAATAATGATGTAATGATTAATTAAACATAATACAGAACAAAAAATATAATATTTTATTTATATTATGAATTTTAATTGAGATAAATAAATTTTAAAACCTATCATTGACTTCACAAATTCTAAAATTAATATTAATATTTTAAAGACTATATTTTTTGGAAAATTCATTTTTCCTTGCCCAAAAATATATTATAAAATGTAATTAGGTTATAATGAATTAAAATATTATAAAAAATTACTTATATTTCTAAAACCATGAACAAAAAAATTATTATTCTAATGGTTTTTTCTTTTTAAGATCCTATAAATATATGATCTATAATTAGAAATTATAAAACAATTCCTCCAGTTTTACTATATATTACCTCTCTTACCATCATTCATCTCTATTTAAAATACTTTATCCAAAAAATTATTCTCAGTTTGCCCCTCTATTTACCATCCATGATTTTTCTATCAAGCTAAGTATTCCTTCTAAATGCATGAGGAAGTTACTTCCCATGAAAAGGAAAACCTCTTCTTTTTCTATTACGGTATTGTACCTCTTTTTTGGTATGCCTTATAATTGTTGAATTACTATATTTTCATTCACTTTTTGTTATCCCACTACATAAAAAATTTCTTTTTTCAAAGGAATGCCTATTTTACCCCCAATTGTTTCTATTATATAATCAACATTGCATACCAATCATGCAATGAAATTCATTTCCTGAATATTTATCTTTTGCAAAAAATATTAATATGTTGTGAATAGGAAACCCATTTATATAATTATTTGTATCATCTTATATTTAAGCATGATTCTTGATTATGGGTTTGAATATGACACCCATATTCATTTTCCATCCATTAAAAATGAATTAATGATTATCACTTTAGGAATTTACCAAATTAATGAATTTTAGAAAAAAAATCATTTTTTACCATGTGTTATGAATAAAATGGTTTTTTTGATCCATACGGAACAAATAAATTAATTCATTTGATGATATCACCATAATATATCTTCAATGAATTTTGTCAATAATGAATTTCTAGATATGGCATGTTTTGTGATACCTTGGAGACTAACCCAAGTAAATGTTTTTTATGAATCCTTAATGATACAACTTTATTATATGCTTATGAACGTAACTTTTTCGTTTTGTAAAAAAATTACATGTTATACTTCATGATCATTCTACTTGTATATGCCACATATTCTTTGGATAATTCCATGTTTTTATGCTTCATGATCACATGCTAAATATTTCATTTATTATTCCCTTGATGGGAATTTTTCTCTCCCATTTCAATTAATCTATGTTCATATGTTATGATATGTAGTAAAATTAACCTAGTATGGACCTATAAAGAATATTTTTATGTGTATTAGTTGAAATATTACATGTTAAATTTATTAAAATCAAAATTTCAAAGATTCTATACCACAAAAGATCATCTGTGTGATTAATTGTTAGACAATTTAATGAACGTTTTATATATTAAAATTTTAGGATTAAATATCCCCCAAATATAAGACTCAGATAATCACTCATCATCATGAGTGTAATTGATCGTGATGAATATAAGGTAACAAATAGAATATGAGATGGAGAAAAAATCTGGATAAAATAAGAACACAAAAAAATAATTTTGAATATGTTGCATGTGAACATAGTGATTGTAAATGATATGTTAATATAGTAAAAAATAATAAAAAATTTCATGATGACCATTCATCCTCTTAATTCATGGAATTACCTCTTTAAAAGTGAATAATAAAATATGGTGTATCGAGGGGAGTTTGTGGTTGTATATTTCTTAAATAATGTAATGTAAAAATCAGTTAAATTAAATCCATATTTTTTTTCCATGTAGTCACCCATCATAAAAATAGACCTTAATATTTTTATATTTGAATGAAACAAATTGTTTTGATTCCTATAACTTTTGTAATAATTCCACCATAATCCCATCATGGATTTATAATTTATCTAATTAAAATTTATGTGATTCACATATTGATGAATCGAATCCATGATTAAAATCAAGGTCTGTGTTCTATATAAAATATATTCATCTAAATTCATGTATAAAATATAAATTTCCCTCCAAACATATTCCAAATTTAATAAAAATTATATAAAAATTCAATATATAAAATATAAATGGATTCAAATAAAATAATTTATTGGGATGAGAAAACTTAAATTAACATGAAATTTCAATGTTCATGAGGAGATTAAAAATTATCACTAAATCATCAATTAGAAAATTGTTCATTTTCATTTAATATAAAAGATAAATAAAAATATTAATGAATAAATTATCATTCCATTTTCTCAATTGAATAAAAATAATTATTTTAATATAAATATATGAAAGTTACAATAAAATTAATAATTTACTAGATGTTAAACCATTAAAATTAAATGTTAGATATATGAAAATATTTTCATTATAATTTCCCCCACACTTAAACATTTCACATTAGGGTAGTCGTTTGAAATTTACTAATACAATAGAATTATCTTGTGTTGGTTCAATCACAAAAACTAAAAAAGAAGACAATCAAGGAATTATTTATTATTAAAAATTTCTTAAATCCTCAATAAGTAATATCAACTTCTTAACTTAAATTCAATAGAAATTCAATGTTCCAACATTTTAATCATAGTATATATTTAGTGTAATTAATATTTTAACAAGTGGTACAATCATAAATACCACTTTCCTTTGTTCCTTGAACCAAACCATCATTTATCACTTCTTTTATACAATAAAAATGACATTATTAAACATCAAATACCCCATATATTATCTACTATTCATTCTTCACTTTTTCCATATGAATTTCTTTTTTATAATTAGGAATTTATTTTTTTTTTCAATTTTTCAATTTTTATATTTTCTTATTTTCACATTTTCTATTTTTTAGTACCAATATATCTTAAAATATATGTGGGATCTCAACTACAGATAAAAATATTGTTTAAATATATTTATATGAATTTATATTTTTGGTTGGATCTGTGAGGTGTTCCTTTTCAATAATTGAAATGTCACTCAAATTAGAGTTCCAAATTCTAGTTTCACATTATTATAATTTTATTATAAATTATTATTTTACATTCAAAATATTTTTCACAGTTTAAGTAAATTTAAAAAAATCCATAGATCAAAATTCTGTTAAATCTTGTCAATTAAACAATATCAAAATTAGTGACATCCTTAAATATCATATAAATTTTTTCACTTGAAAAAAAACATTAAATCGTAAAAACACTGAAAAAATGGAAAAATTGTGTTATAATTATGTGGGATCCCCTCCACCACACATAAACTGTTAATACATTATTTTTTTATACAAAAATAATTTCTTCATCCTCACATGAAAAATTAAATTATGAAATAATAAAAGAAAATTATGCATATAGTCTAACTTATTTCTAGTTTTATATTTGAGTTAATCTCTTAAATTCAACCAACTAAAAAAATGTAAAAATAAAAACAAACAAGATAACTTATTAAAATATATATTAATTAAAAAAATACAAAAGGTAATGAACATTAAGAGGGATATTAGTTTAACCACTATTTGGTACCATTGTTTGAGAACCCCTATCCCTAAAGCTCTAATGTTAATCCAAAATCTACTAGTGGGTGGAATTTCATTGTAATGAACCTCCAAAGGTTTTTTCTGTACAATGTGAATTACATAATTTTTTTGTAGATAAATATATTGATATATAATAATAGATTCATCCACATAACTATATGATATAAATTTCCTTATGATGGTATGAAAATTATTGGATTCTCCACTTCTTCTAACACAATTTGGGTGGAATTTTCTTCATCCTAAAGAAATTTATCACATGTTGTTTCATAAAACAAATTATCAACGTTAATGCAAGAAAAAAATAAATTTTTTATAAAATTGAATTAATATAAATTAATATTATAATAATTCAACACTAATTAGAAGTCTGGAGGCTCGGTTTCGTTAGGAAAATATTTTTGAAAATATTCTATTTACCCCCTCAAGAAGATGTTTAATTTGGTTTAGAGGCTTTATGTTTCCCTCAGTAGTCAAATATTAATCTTCACCTTTATATCCAATGTCTGATGAAATTCATTACATGTATATATCATTAAAATTAAATTATTCTTGGTAATGATCAATTCAATTTCAATAATGATCGATGAAAATGATTTTATGAAATATTTATCTCCTCAAGTAGATTCATATTTATGTGTGTGTTATTCTTTCAAAGACAACAAGAAGATTTCATAATCATAGGACTGATAAGGTTTTTATTTAATTTTTCAAATTTTAGGATGATTTATCTAATCATATGATCGGTATGTTTTTCTGATACATAATTAACTTCTTTATCAAACCTCAATAAGTTATGGGAGATATCAATGAACACCGTATTTAATAATTCTATGAATGGTTATTGGATATTCTAATTTATTTTCTTGATGACTCCTTTGATTACTACCTATCCATTTAGGGATTTTTAGAGTCTCTTCACCATCTTATATAACAAAGAGCTGGTCTCTTACATTGATGAGTTTGAGTAAAACATTTATTTCAAAAAAATATATTATTTTAATAAATTATTGATTTTTTAAAAATGTGTACATAAATATAAATGAAAAAAAATCTTCGTATAAATGAAACAAAATATTTTCACAACTTCCATGTTTTTGTATAAAATACAATATATTTTTTCTGATTTAGTATAGTGGAAGTAAATGGTCATCACTCCTGAGAGTATTTTGCAGACAATCACAGACTACATTTAATTTAATTTTTTAATTTTTATAAATTTTAATTTTTATGAAAATAAAGAAATATTGGAGTTTTAATGTTATATTATGAAAAAAATTAACTTACGAAGAGGAAAGTATGAAAAAATATATAATGTTATTACCAAAGGTATTGGACCTTAGTTTTTATATTTTACATCCATAATTGTTATTTATTTATTTTATGATTTATATATGATAGTACATACAACCATTAATGGATTATTATTCCCAATATAAATTGTGAAATTTATCATTTCATAGAGATGTATTTGTAACCCCATACTCTAACTTCTCCGATAGCCATGAATTTTTTACAAACCTCAACTTAGTGTGGGAACCCTTCTAATAATCATCTTCATAATATGTCGTTTCATCCCTCAAACACTTTCAACACCATTCTATAATGAGAATTATATTAAAAATTATGGTAATGGTGTTTTGGTGGAGAATTAAAATTTTTTTGATTGTCATTCCAAAAGTGATGGAAAAATGTCACACCAAAAATGTAAAATAAACTTTACTTCAATATAATGGGAATTAAAACAGAAAAATTAAAAAAAAAATATTGAACACTATCTAAACATAATCCAATGAAAATAACTATGTCAGTAACTTTTTATCATTATTTTAATAGATCAATGTAAAGATAGTTTATGAAATAGAACTTGGGAGTTGGTGAGAAGTGATGGAGCGGAATGAGAACATAGAAAATTTATCCAATATATATATCCTACAATTATAATGAAGTTGAAAGTGAAAATTATAAAGTTGAAAAAAATATAAATTTCTCTTCCAAACCATTAGTCTCCTAAAGAATGGACCTCCTCCCCACTAAAAGTGAATTATAAAACATTACAGGATTATGGGAGTATGGGGCTAAAAATATTATTAAAAAGTAATGTAAAAATAGATTTTAAATAATTTCTATTTATTTTTCCATGTGTTTTAAAATAAAAAATGGAACTCAGTTTTACTTCATTTGAAGGAAGTCATATATTTTTAGTTCTTTTACTTGCATCTCATTTGAATCTAAATCAGAGGATTGAAAAAATAATCAATCAAAAATTTATGTGATTTCTTGATTAATGAATTTAATCTTGGATTGAACTCCTGGATCAAAATTTCCATGTAAATTGATATCTATAATAATGTATTAAAATGAAATATGTATCCCAATATGTCAATTATATATTCAAAATATATAAAATAAAAAGTCAACTCATATAAATATTTAGGACTAAAATACTAAAGTATACAAAAATGGAATGTTAGAATATTGTTGTAGCATCTAAATTCCTAATAAAATTATAAATTTATACTCAATAAACACATATCAAAATGTGAATTTATCATTTATCTTCATGGATGAAGAATAGAATATATAAATCCATTATTATTCCATTATCACAATTGAATGAAAATTATTCATAGATATAATTTTGTGATTGTTACCATCAAATTAATGATTTTTTTGGATTTTAAACACAAAAATTCAATGTGAAATGAATAAAAAAATTGGATCTAACACTTTGAATTGTAACGAATGTGTTAATAGGAGAGAATTGGATATGTGAATTGGTCAACCATTGCTAATTGTGGAACAAATGACACACAGTTCAGAATTAACACATGATTATTAATGGTACAATATCCTAGGACCAAAAACATTACGTGGTTTTTATTCAAATTATCACAATAAGTTATAAAATTTATATTTATAGTGGTTTGATTCAGATAAGTAAATCACCTTGTTACCATTTTATATGTAAGGGTGGAGAAGAGGAGAATCACGAATCAAGGTTTTGGGTTATCAGAAAGAGAATCATTACTATAGAAAAATGGGGGATGATGACTCATATATCAATCATATATAGTGGGATTATATGTAAAATTATTCTTTTGAATTGTTTAAATAGCATAAATGTTCTGAAACTATGTATTGAATGCAATAGATTAAATATGTGATTTGATAATAAATAGTTTTGGTATATGATAACTTGATTAAGATTGAAAACTCAATGTGAATAGGGTTCATTACATGAACGATTTGGTGCCAAATTTTTTTAAACACACATGTATAGAGAAAGCATAGATCCATTCTAACATTATATGAGCCCTTTGGGTATAGTGAGTATATCATGACTATTTGAAATAGAATTTTCATCCCTAATACGTTTCTCCTTTTATATATTGTTCCATATATTTTACCTAAGTCTTGAACATGAATAGTTTATGGCTAAAGAAATTATTTTTTCATAGGTTTCTTATGGATTTTTATCTTAATGAGACCTTGTGAATTTTTTATGCTATAACATTTTCCATAGAGACATTTTTCAATGAAATAGAAAGTGAATATCTGAATTATTTTCCCATGTGATTTCTTAGGTATTTTGATTTTTGGTTAAGGTAATAATGAAATTCATATTTAGATTTCATGTATATGGGGATTATCCATCTTTATCAGACCTAAAATTATTTTCCTATGGATATAATCCTTATGGAAAACCCATTCTTTTATCCCATTTCCCAAATTTGACTGGTTAGATAATAATATGTATGGTCTTTGATAACATCCTCCTAGGGGTTCATGATTCTCATTGTCTTTAAAATGAATAGATGATGTGCATGGATTCCTTCATAATCAAAAAATAATTATTAGTGTTATGTCTATCATTGAGAGATAGGTGGCCCTATTCTTTTGTACACAATTTTTACTTTACTAAGGTTACTCACATGGATGAACATGTGTTATGGGTGATGTTTACTCTATTATCTCCTTATATAATTGTTTCTAAAGTTAATACTTATGGATGAATCCCTACATTAATTTATACACTAAGAATAAACGGTGTAATAAATTACCAACATAGTGTTATAGATATTCTTCATTGGGAATATTTATTTTTAATAGATCAATAAAATTATTCTACATTTAAAAGGTAAAATACTTAGAAAATTGGACTGATTGGAATGAATATACAATGTTCAATCTTCCCTTATCTAGTTGACAAATGTTTTTCCATGAAACCAATATATTGTGTGATCTATATAAATACATAAAATATATTTGGAATTTGGGTGGTGGTATCTTAATACCAATCAATTTTTTGGTGGATTTTGATGATATTGTTGTTTTAAAAATTAATGGGGATAACTATTGATACGATAAACTCTATCATCTTGTCATTTTAATGGTGATAAATATTAGATTAAATAATTTTAAAAGAACCTATTGAGGGGGGGGGGGGTTATAAAAATTCCCCCTTTACAGTACGATGGGAAATATCACTATATAGAATATTATTTTACAAGGAATTTATAATTTCACTATTGGGAAAACATTCCTAATAACCCTCTCATGATGTGTCTAGTTGAACTTGTTGATCATGTATGGTTATAGTCTATTTTTTGGGGCTTTATCGCAAAAATCATCATGAATGGTAATTTATTCATGGTGTAGATCTATAATTATATTCCACAAATTATCATTTTCTCATTATGACTAGGTGAGCAGTTATTCTTCATATATGGTCTTGGATTCCTTTGGTAGTCAATGGATAAGATACATGTCAATACCCATGCCTTTATTAATGGAATTATTACTTGTTAATGATATAGTTCTTGGTGGTAACCCTAGTGATTGGTTCTACTTTTGACATCAGGCAAACATTTTATCAATATATCTCTATCCTAAATCAATAGGGTTAAATATTATTTCTTTATAGGGTGATGGGGTATCACTAAGATCATATTCATAAATATTATGAGTAAAGGATATTAAATTTGTTTAGACTTAATTGATGGTATAATATTCTTAACATTAATTCAAGAGTTGACTCATCATAAAAAAGATAAAATTATTTAGACCTAGCTAATATAATGATGATGGAAAAAACATCTACCATTTCATGAAACACTACTTTGTCAGTTATATTTTTTTTAAACATAGATTTCATAATGTGATGATAAAAGGTTCTCACCATCATAACATGAACATTTTTGGTGGGATGGTCCCTATTACTACTCATATTTTGAATAATATTTCATTTTGAGGTATAATTCCAAAATGTTATCCTCTTGATACGAGGATCTCGTTTTGTGGTACAATGACCATACATCATCATTTGTGGACATAAATGTTATGAGAATCTGGACTAGGTCGGTAATATTTTATAAATACTTTTTCTATTTATCTCACCTACACTGGCTATATTAGTTATTAGGAGGCTAAAAAATAATAGGTGTTGTAATATTTTTTGTACTGGTGATTTGTGTCAATCGATTTGAATTCATCTATATCGTAATGGTTGTATATACATAATCCACAAATATTTGAATCATCATGTAATGAAACTATTATAAATTATTATTTTGGACCCTTTTGTTAAGATAATTAAGATAAGGATGAATATCATATTTAGGTATTTTATTTTGTTTTCAATGAATATTATAAATAAAAAAATTCACCTAAATTTGTATTTGGTGAAAAAATGGACTGACCATCATATTCAAGAAATTCTACCCCCCAATGGTTAAGAATTTCCATCACATTATGAATATGTTTTCTATATGAAATTGATCTATAGACTCACAAAAAGTATAGGATGGATAAATAGATCCAAATAAAGTTAGAGTTCTGGTTATGTATGACTTCGATATAAATTTTATGATGCTTTTATAATATAGGATTTCACATAAATAATAATTATTTTTTAAAACATGGGACCAATGATAAGTAAAATAATGGGGGAGAAAAAGGTTTTGGAAATAATATTAATTCTAATTGAATTTAAAAAAATATCATATAGGATGAGAAGAAAATAAATATGTTAAAAGGGAAGTCATAGTACATTCAATGGTAAGTTAGACGACAATAATATTAATCTTCAACATATCCAAATCCATAATGGAAGTTGTGATGATTGATAAAATATTGTAGAATAAGAAATTTCTTGAATCCTAAGACTTACAGTCTAAATATCATCATAATGAGTTTAATAGATATAGATATGTTAAAAGGTTGAAGAGGAAGATCGTAATGAAGGTGTTATTTTTAGGTCATAACAAAAGCCAAAAGATTTTAATCCTCAAATATAGGAGTCGATGAGAATCGTATTCAGAAAAGAAATATTCCATTAATATTTATCTATCAAATTTGGTGTGTCATTGTATTCATAAATGGTAGAATTTTTTTGAATAATATTCTTTGGAATCATATTTATAAAATAAAGAAGTTTCCAAATTCAAATATACTTATACCAGTCCATTGGATTGGGTAAGCCTTTGTAATTATTGGAGGAATAATTTTCTAGGGCCAATGAGTGAAAAAATATAAATGAATGTGGTGGTAAATATTATGAATAAATTAAAATCCCTTTAAAAATTGTAGCCAACCATTTAAAATCGGTTGTATTAATTTTCTTATCATTCAATTTGGTCAGGAGTAGAGATGAAAAAAAATATATTTTTTTACATTAGTCATCATCATAATGAGACAGATTATAATGACATATTTAAATGTGAAATAATAATTATACTAATGTTTTTAAAGAAATTATGAATCCTATTAGTTGGTGATATAAGATTCATGAAGGATCTAGAATTTTAGAGAATAATTTACAAAGTCAAGATGACCACTTAATAGATAAGAACATGTAGATTTGGAAAATTTCATTGAGTTTAGAATTTTTCAGGGATCAAACCCTAATAATTTTTTGGGAGACTATAAAAAGTAATGTACATTGTAATTTTGGACACATGTGTTGTTCATGAAAGGAAGATATAAGGAAGATATCTAAATAAATTCTTGAGAAAAATAGGTTTCCGGATTGTATTTCATAAAAATGTCATGTCATAAAGAAGTGAAAGGATAAGAGACAATATTACAACATATTCAGCTAATCATCGTATTCAACTAATCATTGTATTGGGATGGATCATCGTATTGAGATTTTTAAATTAATTCAGAAGTAGTATTGAATTTTCTCAACAATATTCTGATATATCCATATATTTTTCATATTGAGAAATTAGACTTGGAGAATCATACTGAGAAATCGGACCGAGTATTGTAACATTGTATATAAACGTTTTTAGATGAATTTGTCTAATTAAGTGAATAATTGATAAAAATATCATATTCAGGAAAGTTGGTGATAGATCACTATAACAGTTTTGTTAAATCCACATCCTTACATCTATTTGTGCTACTTTAAGAACATGCATTGCTTTATTGATTATAGGGATACACGATTATAAGGGTATATCTGACTTGTTTTATTCTAAACAACTAATTTTTTTCTAGTGGATTGGGAGGTATCATGTCATTTCAAACCCATAACAATGATGTTTTTATTATTTTTTAATAGTTATCCTTGTATTTTTTTCTTCCTTTGGATTGGTGTATGGTTTTTTAGTAGAGAATGTAATCCATAAAATGAGGTGATTGTTGTTTCATTAGAAAGAAAACATAAAATAAAATTGATATCACAAATTCATCCCTCCCCCTATCAGTGATAAAATTATCTTGAATGGGAAATTACAAGTGTATGAGATCAAAAGGTCCATTCATTTATCTTCTCTGATATTTTGAAGAGAAGTTGATGGAGAATCATTATTGTGTCAATGGTAATGGTATTAATGTTTTTGATGGTAAGAAAGATCAGATCTCAAAATATTTAATGTTATCTTATCTTATGTCTATTTGATATGATGTTCTTGAAGCTACAACAAATGGGTTTCTTCCTATTGATGATAATGTTTCGCTTACATATTTTAATAAGAATAATATTGAGAATGATGTAAGGGAAATTAATTCTTTACTATCATCACTTTTTTAAAGTCACATTCTAAGGGTAAATGGTTTTTTATAACCAAATGTATTTGAGACATATTGAAAAACATAAAAAAGTAAATAAAATGTAAAGAAATAAAAATAACATATTTGGAGTCTCAAGTATAAATATTTAGAAATGTGAGAGTATAAGTTTTTTTTGGGGACTTATTTACCATGGTAAATGAAATTTTCAACACTATCACATGTCTTCGTGAAAAGTTACGTGATTATAGAGTTGTTTAAAATATATTTAGAATCCTTCCCAACTTGTATTCTGGCAATGACTCTTCATTGGAAGATAAAGATCATGAAACATTATCTCTTGATGATTTTCATATAACTCTCACCACTTTAGAAAATGAGGGGGTATATATCTATAAAAATAAAAAAAAATGTTGACAGAGAAATGTATTTCAATGATTCAAAGAAAGAGAAGTCAAAAAGATTTTTTGTGAAGAAGAAGATGGTAATTGTGACTATGAAAATGATGCATGTAAATATATTTTTTATATTTTATCATTATTTTATTAAAATTTCAGAAGAGGTACACGCAAAATTAAAGGAAAAATTCTATTTTAATTCATTGAATATGGATCCATTTGGTAATTAGTGGATAATTTTCCTAAATGAAATAAAGAAGTCAATAGTTATAAAAATGAATGAAGGACAAGAAGTTCATGAATAAAAAAAGTGATAAGGGTAAAAATTTTACATGATGTAAAGATAAAAAGTTATTCAAAACCAAAATAATAGGTTTCTTATTAAAATATGAATATTAAGAATACATTGAAGCTGAATCCATAAAATATACTAATTGTGTTGGTGAGAATAATTTTATTTAAAAAAATTGAAATAAATCTTGAGAAATATTGGAATATAAGAAAAAGGCATCAGGATGATGAAAAATGAAATTTCCGCACCCAAAAAAATGAATGCCTTCTAGATGATAAATTCAAGATGATGATAGAGATTTATTATTTTAGAAAATATCATGAAGAAAATATAATTGTAACTATCATATGGAAGTGAAGATGGTGTTAAAATAAAAATAAGTTAAAATAATCAAATAAAAACATTCTAAATATGAAAAAAGGATAGTATGTTTCTAAAACTCTATCTCTAAATTTGTGAAAGATTGTGTAAGGATGAACATTAGAAGGATAAAAAAATTTAACTTCAAAGGATAAAAATAATTTTCCAATTTTTTATGATAATAATATATCTTAGAAAGTTATGTAGGTGTGCATGATTAAAAAAGTGAAGACTTCAAAAGTTTATGAATAACCAGGGTCCAAGAGTGTTTCAAAACTGTTTGAAAATGAAAAAGAGTCTAATACATTTGGATCCGATAAATCTAAAATTAAAAGCATACTAAATAAGAATTATTTAATAGATTACATAAATCTAGGGGGTCATAAATTTTTAGATATGAATTTTGTTGTGAAAAATATTCACACCTCTGTTACGTTTTTAAATTTCATATGAAATTTTTTTTTATATGGTAAATTTTGGTATTTTATTGGTTTTTTCCATACAGAAAATAAGTTTTGGTTCATCTAACAACCATACTACTATTCAAGAAATTATATAAGGCGATGTATGAGGGGGGGGGGGGGTCAATCCTCTCAATAGAAGATGTATCAAAAGAAAGTATTGAATAAGACTCTGATGGTTGGTGTGAAAGATCAGAATGCATTCCAACCACTATAAACAATATGTAAAGGATGTGAAAAACATATACAACTTTATAAGGTCTGTTTGGTGGTGTTAACACAACAATAAAAGATTTTAATCAATTCACAAAAGATTAAGAATAAGGAAAAAAATTTCATATTTTTGAAAATGATCTAAAATCTAAAAAATGAGAATGAACATAGATTATTTATAGTGCTTGTTATTCTCATATAAATGGATATTTAATGTTACATAAATTTTTTTAACAATTTAAATAAGGAAAAATGTAATTTAAATATGATGAATCCCTAAGAATAAACGGTTTTTGGGTTATCTATCATTTTGAATGAAATAATTAAATCAATGAAATATTTTTATATTGATGGTCTATAAAAAATATAACAGTTTCACAAATTTTTTATGAAGGAAATAAATATATTTTTTAAAAAGATGGATTTTTTGTGAAAAGTGAGGAAGATGGAAATATAGTTACAAGAGGCCAATGTACAAAAGGAAATATATTCCATGTTGGTGAAATAAATAAATCATGTTACCTAGGTATAGCAGAAAATAATAAACAGTAGAATAAATTGCTAGGTTATATGTTTTAAAGAAACATGAGAAAGTTTTCAAAGTGAGATATTGTCCACGATATTTTCAATTTCAAATGACAAATATACATGTGTTTCACTAATTTTCAAAAGGGAAAATTACATAAAATAGTGCATAAGAATGTTAATATTTGTTCCAAACTACCACTAGAACTTATTCATTCTATAATTTTAGGGTCAATAAAAAAATCAAAAAATTGAGATAATTACTTCATGATTTTTATTAATTATTTTACTAATATTACCTCGGTCACATATATGAATCATATGCTAGTGGACTTAATTTTTTTTGTAAATTTAAGGAGGAAAGATGAGAAGGAATGTGAGTATTCATTGAAGAAGTTGGAAACTAATAATGGTGGTGAGTATAAGAGTGAATAATATTAATGTTATATTGAGAAGAATCAAATTCACAATGAGTATATTCCCCCATACACTCCTAAATAAAATTTGTTTCATTAATTGGAAAATAAATTTTGGTGGAATTAAAGAGAACTATGTTACTTGAGAATGGCCTTTCATGTAACTATTCGAGACATTCCATGGGTATGGATGTATATATCAAAAACTAATTTCTCTTATTGGATATGTTCAGATATTACTCCATAAGAAATGTTTTATGAAAAAAATTAATTGGGAAACACATAAGAGTTCTTTGGAGTCAATGCACTATAAAGAAGAATTATGGAAATATTGGAATGTTTTATAAATAAGGTGAATATGGAATCATTCATTGATATGGTCTCGAAAGATGAAGTAAAAAATGTTTCAACAAATAAATAGGAATAATTATTGGTTCTTATGATTTGATAGTTATTGAAATGTATGAGGGAGATAAAAATACTTATACAAATAAACAAGTTAGGCCATATATAAACACTTTTCTTAACAATTCTAAAAAGGATACAAAAAATTATAATCATACTGAAGAAGAATCAGACTCCGTTGTTTCTAGGGATGTGAAGGATACATGAAAATCACATCTTATAATGATGAATAAAGTAGAATATATGAATATTTTTGTGTGATAAACATAAAAAAGTTAAAAAAAGATAAATATCAAATTTCATTACACAAACTAATTTATATTCAGAAGTTGAACTATAAGATGTTGAATAAGATTTTGAGTATCCCAAATGGGTTTAGGAGATAAATAAATATATGGATCATATTGAAAATAATTATTTTTATGAACTGGTACCTAATCTAGATAAGAAAATTTTTATTCGTACAAAGAGGGTTTTATAGAAAAAGAACAATGAATAACGTGATATAATAATTTATAAGGAAATACTTTTTTGTGAAGGGTATTAACAAATTAATGGTGATGATTTTGATTAAACCTTTTCACTAATAGAAAAAATTTAAATAGTTAGAATATTTCTTCCAATTTATACACAATGATGTGACTAAAATTTTCAAATTGATGTCAAATCCTCTTTTCTGAATGGGACTCTTGGTGAGGATGTTTACATTGAGAAACATTGTGTCGTTATTCTTGGAAAATTTGAATGTTATGTGTGTAAGATGAATAAATAATTGTATGGGATAAAAAAACTCTGAGTATATGTTTATCAAAATTGGATACATTCCTAAGGAAGGTTTGTTTCAGGAAATGAAGTGTTGATAGAAGGTCGTTCATTAACTAAAGTCATAAGTTTTCCCTTATCATAATTTTTTATTTTGATGAAATTATATTTTCAATGAATGATGGATGGACATATAAAAGATTTTTTTGAAGAGATGAAAAAGGCATTAGAAACGTCCATGCTGGGGGAAATTCTATAATTTTGTTCATTACAATTTTAAAAAACAAAGAATGACATTTTTCAATATCATGAAATGTATGATTGGAAAATTTTAAATAAGTTTTCAATGGAAATAATGAAACCAATTTCCACACCAATTTATTGGGAACAAATTTGTTTCAAGATGGAGAAGGCAAGGAGCATGACCAAAAATAATATCTAAATTTGATGGGAAGTTAGTTATATTTTGTTGTTTTATGTCCCAACAATTTTTATGTTGTTACTATATTTACAGTATTTCAAAGTGATCCTAAACAATCATATTTAATTTCTAGAAAAATAATTCTTAGGTACATTAAATCCATAAAAAATAATAATAAGTAATGAAATCATAGAATGGTTTGAGTTGTTTGGGTATTTAGATATTGATTAGACATGAAATGAAAATTATACAAGACCAAAAAATGTGGGGTTTTCATTCTTATGAAATTATGTGTTAGTTCTAATACAATGAAAAAGAATATAGTAACTCTATATAAAGTTGAATATGATCATGTTTATACTTCTCGTGTTGCTAACCAACTGTTCTAGATGAATACTAAGTCAGAAGACATACATGTTGAAGTGAAGTTGCCCTTTCTCTTAGATTGTGATAATGATTTTGAAATCAACTATACCCATAATCTGGCACACCATTATCATTAAAATCATAATAATATCAAATAAAATTTCATCAATGATCTTTTGGGGAGGAATGATTTGAATTAAGAGTATGTTTCTATTACAAAACTAGATGATGATTTTTTTCATAAAACCTTTACTGAAAGAATCATTATCTACTTTAGCAAGGGAATAAAATATCATTCTCGTCATGTTTGAGGTATTGGTTTTCCCCCCAATAATCTAACATTTGTAATGTGTTTTCAAGGGGGTAATTGTTTGATAAAACCATCCTCTTTTAAGTATGTAAAAATGGGGATTCTAGTAAGCTACGAATTCAAAATTGTGTCTGTGTGAGTTATTCTAACTATTTGTTGGAGTGGTTGTAAGAAATATTTTTTGTATTTCCGGGTATTTGAACATATAAGGAAGAAAATATAATGTTGAAAATAAATGTAATAAATTACACGGAAGAAATTATGTTGGTGTTTCTATAATCACTACATTTCAACTCCAAGGATTTTCAGTCAATAATTTTTATTTCCTATAATTAGTTAACTAATAGAGGCTTAGAATTTTTGAAAAGTAATTAATATCATGACCATAAAATGTTATGTGATTTATGAACCTTGGTGGAAATGAAAATTAAAATGGGGGAAGTTATGAACAAGGATAGAAGGATGATTATTGTATTCAATTATTGTCTTCTTTTCTCCATGATGTTTAAGTAGAAAATAAATCACCCTACATTATATTTGGTGAAAAATGTATTGACCAGAATATTCAAAAAAAATAGCACTCAAAATTTTTAATAAATTCCATCATATTGGGAATATGATTTCTTTATAAAAAGTATCAGTGGACTCAATATGGGTTCATAATGAATGAAATGTTAATAATGGGATTATATTTTGAGGTATGAATGTGTTCAATATAATATAATGATACTTTTTTGATCTTTTAGTTCTAATAAATCATAATTATTTCGTAAATCCTGTTATGAAAGCAGTAAAAGATAAAAAGAGAGAAAAATGTGTTGAAAATTGTATTTAGTATTTTTGAATTTAGGACAAAACTATTAAATCTAATGATGAATGAAAGATATGGATAATGAAGACGCAATACGCTGCTCAGTAGTTCAGATGATGAAAAAACTGATCTTCAATGTATTCAATGTCATGAAGTAAGTCATGATACTTGATGAATTATTGTAGAAGATAAAATTTCACAATGTATATTATTTATAGTATCAAGATCATTATAATTATTTTACAAGATACATATTTGTTTAAAAGAAGAAGAGGATGATTGTAACTAAGGTGTTGTTTTTTTCCCAGAAAAAAATCTAAATGATTTTAATCCTCAGAGACAGAAGATGACGATCATCGTATTTAGAAAATAATGAATTCACTAATACTAATATATTGATTTTAGTGTGTCATCATATTCATAAATGTTTTAATTTTTTGTCAATAAAATTCATTGGTATAATATTTAGAAATGAATGAACTTTTTGAAGAAGAAGCTTCATATACCAATCTATCGTAATTGGTATACCTTCATAATCATTGGAGGATGAATGTTTTCGGACCACTGACAGCAAAGAAAAAGAAAGTTATGTGGTGGCCGATATGAAGAATAAATTTAGATCTTTTTAAAAAGTGAAATCATCCATTTTAAATGGGTTGAATTAAATTTCTTATCATTCATTTGGGTAAAGAGAATATATGTATAGGAATCTATTGTTTTAAATTTTTCATCCCCTTAATGAGAAATATAATAATGAAAAATTATATTTGGAAATCAGAAGAAGGATGATATTTTTAATGAAATTATAAGGCATAGAAGATGTTAAGAGATATTTGGGAAGGATTGAGAATTTTTCATTAGAGTCTATGAAGCCATGATAAACCATAAATTAAAAATAATATCTCAATTTATAAAATTTTATTGAGCATAAAATTTTTCATAAATCCCACAAAAACCATTTTTAGGTGAGTATAATAGAAAATGCACTTTATATATTTTGAAAGATTTGTTTTCCATGAAATACTCATAAAAGGAGAATAATTTATGATATTCTATAGGGAAGAACTTGATCCCATATTAAATTTCTTGAACAATTCATGCTAGAAAGAAGTGAAAGGACAAGAGATAGGATTACAATGTATTCAGCTGATCAATGTATTTAGCTAATCATTTTATTCAACTGATCGTCATATTGTGTAGGATCATTAGATTGAGATTTTTAGATTGAAGAATAAGTGGTTTAGAATTATCTCAACCATATTATGATATATCCAGATATTTTTTATATTGATCAATCAGGTTGGGATAATCGGAGTGGGAAATTGGACTGAGTTTTATAGAAAAGTCTACAAATGTTCTTTGTAGATTCTGGGTAAGAAAGTGGTTAATTGTTTTAAAAGAACGTATTTGTGAAATTTGTTCAAGATGGACCATTAAATATTCAATAAATAAACATTCTTATATCATTATTTTCTACTTAAAGAGCATGAATTGTTGTATTAATCATAGTTTTATAAAAGGGTAAGAGTATATCATACTCATTGTATTCTATACAAAGGATTATTTTCTAGTGTATTGTTTGGTTTTAGATCATTTCCAAACCATTCCAAGGATGTAGATATTCTTGTTGAATAGTGAACCTTGTAAATTTTTATGTTTTCGTATATGTGTGTTTGATTTTTTTTCAGTAAGGGAAGTAATATTTAATATATGTTGAAATTTATTTCATAAGAAATAAAGAATAAAATAAAAAGGATATCACTTATTCACATAATTCTAACTTTGAGCGATATAATTATCCTGATTTGAAATTTCACTTTTCTCATTCTTCGACTTCGTTGGGAAGAAAGAATTACTCACATGTCACATGCACTTTGGGATTATCCATTGCCTATTAACCATTATCAAAAAAATTTATTGAAAAACATTAAAGAAAAAATCATTCTTAGAATGGGTGTATCAACAAAAATGGTAAGGTAAAGAATCTAGTTGATCATTCTTCATGAATCATATGATATTGTCTACATTATAATGTTTTGGGGTAACCCTGATTGGAATTCACTAAGGAAAAAATAGGTGATATTATTTATTTTATCTATCATTAAATTGAATTTTATTATATTTGGATAATTATAATTGGTTGGAGATAGAGTCAAATCCCCCCATATTGATTAATAATTTCCCTTGGGTTCAACTGGTTTATATTATCCTTCTATAGTCTCCATTTATATATTAATAGATTCTTTTAATTATTTTTATTCTAACTAATATGGTAATACTTGAGTTTCACTATCATCTTGATCATAGTACTATTAGATTTCTTGAACTAATGGTTGGTTAATTTCCGGAGTTCACCATATATGGCATTATTTGGATAGATACTAGTACTTCCTTAATGGAGGGAACTTCTGAAAATCAATAGGTGTTGATTTTAGATGGTTTGGTTTATATTATGCCATGTTTATTGAGTCTCTTGATTCTACCATTGTGGAATGAGAAATACGATATCATTGGAGAGGGTTATCTAGAGTAGGTATGTCTTCAACCTAGAAATCATAACATGTTGGTGTGTTTACTATATGTAATTAAATATTAATATACTAAATTTTTTCTTTTTTTCAATTAATTGGGTATTGTTTTATTATACATAGATAGTCTCAGCATTTTTAGGTGGTTGTAGGTTAGTAGATATGGCGACACCTTTTCTTTTTTCTATGTAACATTTCCACTATTGGGTTATCAAAGGAATATAAAGAGTGAATCCCAAATAATATTATTTATTTTTATAGCTAGTATGAATGGGTTCCTTATATAACTCCATGAAATCAGAATTCTATTAATGTTACTCTTCTTTATCATGTTCTCTATTAGTATCATATTCAACTGCATCAGTTAGGCCAATGATGATGACATTTACTAATGTGAAAACTACAATTGGAAACAAGAATTTCCTTGGTGGATGTATATCCATATTTAATGAATTTTCTTTTAGAGTAGATGATATATTATAAAAATGTGAGTGTCTAAATTCCCCCAGCATTATGTGATAAGGTCACCCCTGGGATGTTACAATTATGACGTGTTTTTTCCCAGGCCTATTTTCATATGTGTTTGAGAAGTGCAGGTAAAAATTGATAAAAAGTAAATTTTAGCTAATATAATCCCTCATTAGTGATAGTTATAACAAATAATCTACCAATTTTATATTCAATTATATTAAATGCATATGGTTAATTGGTATTTAGTATTATCCCCATTCCACTATAGATATATATTGATGGTACTCAATCATGTTGGAAGTAGTTAGGATGTGGACCTACATTCCAATTGCTGAAGTCAGATTCTCTCATTGGGATACCCATTCACATACCATAATCTATGTATTTGGAATTGACACATATCCCTCAGTATCTTACTATGAAATTAGGGTCTTGAAACAATGTCTAAAATTCCCCAAATTGGTTGGATCCTTCATTGATAGTTCCCTTATAATGACTCAGATTTAAGAGGAAACCTCCTCAATCACTTTATGGTATGGAATTCCAATGTCCCCATTCCCCATACTAAGAAATCCAAATAGGATTTATAATGTGATAGGGATTCTGAACCCATGTAATATTCCAACCTATAGGTTACCATAGGGGCCTCAAATCCTCCTAAAATTCATGATATATTTCTGTGGTGGGAATTATCCCTTCATAGAGGTATTTATCATTCATTTCGTCAATCATATGGAATTATTGATTTGAGTTGTGTTATTTCATATATAGATGCTTTGTATGAGAGGTATTATAAAAAAATTATGGTGTTATAGGATCAATGTTCCATTTAATGGATGTTCATGGAAACCCTCATTGTTGTTTAATTTTACTATAGAAATTTGGGGAGAATGATATATCAATGTATATTTTCAACGGATTCTATTTTTAATTGAATGTATAGTAGATATGAAACTATTAATTTTTCTATAACTACTAAATATGATTGGTCATTTGATAAAATTTATATGTAATATTTCTTATATCAGTTCACCAATTTGGTTTCAGGTCATTCTATTTTCATGGGAATGTGTTGGTTGTTTGGGTCTTACATGGCTCTCCATATTTCTAACGTTTTTTGTCCTAATGGGAAGTTGATTTCCTTTTCATAAATAAATATAATGGTAGGTCATCTTGTAATGCACCAAATACGTTCAACTAGAGCATCTAGATCACCTGTCTCTCTACAAGGATCTAAATACAATTTTTGTAACTATTGGTTATAGACAAGCACTAAGGCATCATCTTTACAATAAATGGAATTTTTTCACCCTCATAATCTAAAAAGTCAAACATGGATTCCACTTAAAAATAAGAAATTAACCATCCCTAAAATATACATATATATAATATAAATACTATTCCAATTAGTAATTATATACAAAATACAGTATACATATAAATAAGATGAAATAGATAACAAATTTAACATCACTTTACAATTTTCCAAAAAAAAATATTTACAAAATCCAAAAGTCAACATAAATAACGTTTGAAAATGTAATGGGGGAAGGAAAGTGATGAAAAGAATTTTAGAATATTAAAAATATTACAATACTTCCCTAGGTTTAAAATCATTGAGGCCATCATCACGATCATCCCAATCCAACTAAGTATAAGTTAATAAAAAAGAACCACTAAAAAAGGTGGCCTCTCAATATTTACATGTTTCAAAAAAAATACAGTCTACAAACACTCAAAAGTAACAGTAGTGTGTGAGAAAATATCCTAGTAGGATGACACTATAAATCTATCAAATATCTTACACCATGTAAAAACAACTTGTCTTGTTTTAAATCCAAATTAAAAAAAATCTTAAACGTTCTTCAAAAGATTTCTATTTTTGTCTCAAAACAACAATTTTTTCAAAATCAAATGTAAACAAGGATTAAAGGAAATAACTTGAGGCCATGAGAAATTATCAATTTCAACCCATCCAAACATGTAATAAGTATATGTAATTTAAATCATAAAAGGTATAAGAGAAAATAATTCCTGATTCTAGCCAATGTGTTATAGAATTAGTTAGTCTAAAAAATGATTCATTGGATACTTATGTGAGTACATTAAGTTACAGATCTCCCTCATTATCCATTAATCCCTTATTTCTTCCTATAGTACCTCTTGGTCGACATGGGAAACATTAACAAACTAGTTCACAATCTACGATTGATAATCATGTATCTACTAGTCCCACACACCCAAGTTCGTTGATTTTACACTTAATTCTTATCACATAAATCATTATAAATTCCAATCTCATTAACCTAATATTCTTATAATACATCAAGAATATATCACAACGTAAATCCTTTTCAAAATCACCTCTTTACATCCATTTGAAACATAAATGATTCACCATCAACAACATTAATTATGGGATATTTAATTTATAAAACTCAATGGAACTCAAGAATAAATGGTGATCCCTAAACAATTACCCTTAGGAAGAGACACCTACAATAAAAAATGATTTACATTCAATTCTGGTAATGAATACCACATTAATTTAGTGGTAAAGTCTCTCACATATCATAATAAAAATCACTAAACACGAGGGGAATTTTAATAAGAAATGAATTAAGGAAAATCTCCACACATGGAATATAGGAATTCATTTTAATGGGTGGGAGAATGGGTGATTTTGAGTTATATTCATTATGGTAAAAATGGAGACAATGGAATTTTTTAAGGAGTTATACAATACACATGGTTTAGATCAATACCTAGGTAAATTTTGTGCCAATAATGTGGTAACCACTTCCTAAAAAAAAATTCTACACGAATTTCTAAATTGTGTCACAAGATTAGAAAAACTATGAGGATTCCATGAAAATTATAATGTCCCTAAGCACCCCTCTCACATGGTTAGCTTCATGTTTGGTAGTAATTATTGGCAAACCTTTTTCTAAGGAATATTCTTCCATAAATAAATAAATTTACAGAAAAAATAATTAATTAAAATCATAATTAGATAAAGGATTGACATGTAGAGTGTCCAAACTTTCTCCATGATGCTACCATCTTCCCCATGAATTTATCAACACTCAAAATTTTAAAATAGTTGATACCATTACTCCCTGAACACATATTCATGCTTTTATATCTCGTGGTTATTTCCACCCCATTGAAAAAACACATCGACTAAAAGGATTTATTTTCCATTAGTAAAATTATCCTAATAATTCAAGATATAAATAGGATTCTCAATAATGGTTGTGTTAGTCCTCACCTCAATGTCCTTTAACTCTATCGCATATAATGGATCAGTATTGTATATCTTCTACTAGGACACAAGGAAAATAACATGAATCATGGTTACCCACATCATACATTCCTTCCAAAATCACACCATACTAAGATTATATATTATATAAATTATCCAAACATAACATGATTCCATTTTTCCCTACATTCTTAGGCAGCGATGACCCCAGTGATAGTTAACCAAAAAAATATCTGATCATCTATTAAAAATCTAATGAGTGTTGAAGATGATTTTCTTATGAATTATGGAAACATGGGATGTATCTATCCTTTTTTAGTCAAGTGAACTTTATCAATTGTCTCTTGGATAAGTATTTTTTAAAACAAGGAAATCCCACCCAACATAAACAAACAAAATAATGAATGAAAAGACATCCTATACAACACATAAATAGGTTCTATCTTAATTTAGGACTAATAATTTGTATTTCAATAAAACTCCACCAATGATAAATTCTTTTCCCTAGAACCCCTAAATTCAATAACAATAAAATAAAAGTATATACTTATGAAAATTCATATATTTATCAGTATAATTATCTAAATATGGTAGAAACATTTAGTTTAACATAAATTTGGTTCCCATTGATTTTGGGAGACCCTTCTAATTCTAGGAAATAAAACAGTCATATCTATCTGAAATTATGGTGGATGGATCCTCCTGAAGTCTAAGGATCACTAAAACATATAGCAGATTGAGATATTACAACTTATTACAACCCTCAATAGTGGTAAAGAGATTTATTCAATCAATATATTTCTAAAAAATATCATTATTTCCATTATAATAACAAGTTATTATGATAAAAAAATCAATGGAAATTTGATTCTACATCCATACCAAAATATGTAGGGGCTTTAGAATCCCTATTTGTCTACGATGATTGGATTTTACCCACTTAAACGAATAATACCACATGTACATAACCTCATTCATCAATCTAAAAATAGAAACTAGACACTTCTTAAATTATATGGTATCATTTTGACACTGAGACCAATCATTTGACTTCACCCATATTTTAAAATAGTATAAATATATTGGATGTTAGTTTTGGATTATTTTTTACACCAACATTTATCATCAATTGAACATGTGACCTAAACATTGATCAATATTTTACACTATTAATACTACTACACTTCAAAAATAAAATAAATGAACAACCCCATTATACACTACTCAAAAATATATCGTTTCACTTTCTGAACCATCAATTTCATTCTCATGGAATTTGAAACCATGCTCCCAATTTGGAGTGTATAGGATATATTAAAATCAATGTTTTGAAGATATTACATCTTTGTTCTATACCTAGGATTTAAATATCATTATAATACATTTTAATTTCGGTTCAAAAAATAAAAATAAATTACAAATTGTTTCGAGAAGAGGTAATATCACCATGAATTTAACATTTTCATCATGGATTCCAACTCTAAGACAAGGGTGCGGTAATTCCTTTAATGGGGTGATATATGAAAAGATTAATTAGCACCCAAATAATAATCGTGAATCAGTACACACCCCAATCCCAAACATGGATCTTCATAATACATGACATAACCATTTCTATGATTAGGGACAATAAAAAATAGGGATTATATCTACCATAGATACAACTCTTCAATAGATATATAGAACTTATCATCCAACTCCAACTTGATCCATTCCTTGTAAAATCTTTGAAGATTTAATCTATCATAGAAGAGGTCAAAAAAACTCCTTTTATATTTATCAAATCTCAAATATCTCATAGTCTCAAACACATTCTAGGGTTACTCCCACGAAATCACTTATTAGATCTTCTTTAGATCTATAGAAATCCATTTTACAAAAATCTCATGGCCTATGAATTTCACATCCTATATATACTTTGGGAATTTAATAAATTTTATAATATAACATATCACATTTCAAGGTATCCAAAAAATAATCCAGATGACTACCATGAACTTCCTTCATTTGTCAATGCATAGAGATGTCATCAATGACCACAATGACAAATGAATCCAAAAAATGTAGAACAATCTAACGTAAAAAATCCATTATGATCCTAAAGTCGTTGGTAAGGACAAGTTACATATCCCAATACTCATAATATCCATACCAAAAATTAATGGTTGTCATTGGAGCATACTCTTCCAGGAACCTCAACTGGTGAAACACTATCCTTCGGTCAATTTTTGAATATAATCAGGCTACCATTAGATGCTTAAAAATACCATCAATAAAATGTATAATATTTTATCATGATACTAAATTCATTAATATTGTGATAATATATGAAAAGTAAAAGATCCCCATATTTTATCATTTCAAAAATAAATTGTGACACCGATGTTGACATGATATATTAAATAAATCCCTTTCTTTCAAAGTCCAATAATAAAACATTTAGTTTATTAATCACAATGGGACCAATACAATGTGATCAAATAAAAATTTGGCTCATCCTAGGGAGTATATAGAAAGTGAAATAAACCTCTAATTGGGTTTACAACCCATAGAAATTATTTTTAAAAACCTATAGGTACCTATCCACTACAACAAGACGATGAAAAAATATTCTTTATTCCATATCGTAAATTAACAACATTGATATATTTCATGAAATCAATCCCAAGTCTATGATAATGGATCCTACCTTCCCTCAACATGAGTCCCACCAACCCTAGAAGATGAAATTGTCCCCATGTAGAGATATAAACAAGAATATATGATAATAAATCTAAATTTTAGATCTAAAAATGATAATACAATCCAATATAATGACTTGATCAAAAACATCAATGACCTGAACTAGGATGTCCAACACAAAATCCATGTGAAAAAATAGAACATGAAACTCCATCCACTTAATGTATTTATCATTATTCCATCCCAATGGGGTTAGAATATCTATGAAAAATAGAATCAAAATTTATAAAATTTCAAAATTATTAATATTATATAACAAAATAATATAATTTCAGTCAAATATTTCATAAAAATCCAAAACCATGGAGAAATTTGTAAATAATGCACATCTCATTGTGGTTGTCCCAGATTCAGAGTCTTCAACTGCAGTCTTTACTACATAAAAACCCCCTGACATAGGCTAATCTTGGACCTTATAATGTGACTATGAATATCATTTATAATGATGATGAGATCCCACACATTTGTAAGCATCAAATAGAACCTATGAAATATTTGAAAATGAAAAACCAATTACACTCCACATGGGGAATTCCTACAGATGTGATGAAGATGACCTATAATATGACACTAATAGAATGTCATCACATCCTCTAGGAAATAAATCATAGTATCGATATAATTATAAAATTGAAAATATGATATTGGATTATTTGTTAGAAAAAAACATTTGGGTTTAAATTGATTAATACTAAGAACCTCTACCAATTTCCCAATGATGTTTTCACGTCCTCTTATGGAATGTGAAATATCACTAGATACACACTATTGTGGAAGGAACCCCATTGAGACACAACATCTGAACTATGTTTTCCACATCCATAACCATTGAATCATCCACTTTAGTATAATTTTAAAATTATTGGGGAATTATTAGTGGTATAAATTTTTGTTTTAGAACCACTAGAACATTTTTTACATTAATATAATAATTATCGATGAGCATGGGATATAAATGAACAAAATTAGAAAATTGAGTTGTGGATTCCATCACTAAATTTTCTCATTGATAAATGGTCTTAGATTCAAAGGACATCACCACCGTAAATGTATATCAATGTAAATATTGATTGAAGGCATTTTTAAAAGTAATCAAGGTGTTGTCCTCATGAATAATTTACTGCACTTTGAATTTCCATAACATCCTACACAGGAAATCCAATATGTATGTTGTGAAGAAAATATTAGAGGTCACTTAGGTCTTCTAAGAGATAAATATTTGTTAAATCCTTTCAATAGACTCCTCGGGCTACTAGGATCCTTTGTTTCCAAAGCATTCTGGTAGATTCTTCTTGGAATTTTATTGAGTGTGGTCTATCATATGTACATTATCTCTTTCAAGCTCTTTGACCAAGGATTTGATAGTCAAAATCACTAATTCCACTAGAATGTTCAAATGGAGTTATAGGATTTATGGAAATCTCTTTATACCTGTTTCCTCTATTCGGGGATCCCCTTCTGGGAGAAATTATCTAAAAATAAAAAGACACAAACCACATTCAATAAAAAATTAAATCTAAATAAAGAACAATAAGATACTAAATAATCCCAATAACCAATCTTAATCAATGAAAATTGACCTTTATATAAATTATTAACAATTTATGGTTAAAATTATGAAAAATATTTTTTTTTCATTATATAATTTTTTCCCACATCAGTTTCCAAAAATATATCAAACATGTAGAGTTACACAAGAGGGGTCATAGTCCATGTTTAATTGTTTCCTCATGGATTTCCAAGTTACGATCCTCAGGTTTCCCTACATAATTCATTATAAAACATGAAATTTTTCAAAATGACTCATGATTTTACCTTAAAACTCATACAGTATGTAAAAACATAAAATCTCCTAAAAATAAAATGCTTTACCACATTTATTACATAATTCATGAACTCCCAAGGTAACTCATGGTTTATAACTATATGAGATGGTCATACACTCTTACACTCCAACTATTCATGCCTAGTTGGTCCTATACCCTTTCTAAAAAAACAAAGAATAATATTTGGTTTATGATACCATTTTGTAATGGAATGTCATAGGTAAACCTAACCTATAACCTAACCCAACATAACACAAGGACTGCATCATGTTCCCCATCACCATGGGCTTACGATATGTACCAAGGTTTTACCCTTAACCATATATGACCTATTTCACCCATGGAATCATAATAATCATCCTGTCATGACTCGTCTTTTAGGGCCCATGTCGGGATTACCCCAAGCCCGCCTTCAATATGAATGGGGCTAGTGACTAGCACCGAAAGTGTATTACCTATAACCGGGAGGGCATTTCCTTTAAAACATGTAAGCACATTCAGCCAAGAACAAAACAAGATACGAACTCAAGTAAACTAAATAGTAATCAGAGTAAGTTCAGTAAGTAAAAGGGGCCAGAATACAAGCCCAACTAGAATGTATAAGAAAAACTGGAAAGTACAAGATAGCTGATAGGTGAAAAGAATCTCCAGGATCATCCACCATGGATCCAACCTGAAGGGTGTGTAAAACTCACAAATATCCATCTCTATAGTTCACCTCATCTAATGTTCACCTCTGAGCTACTTCTAATCATGGTACCCTCGTCCTCAGTCAGCATTTTCCGTCATCTGCACCAAACACAATGAAGTGCGGGCATAACTCGTGCAAGAGTGAGTATAACGATACTCAGTAGGGACCCCGAGACCATCAAGGATTCACAAAATCCCCAATGGATAAACCAAAAAGGAATGAAACAACTAATAAACCTACTTAGATATATAACCGTATATATAAAAAAGTTATCATGTAAACCCATCTCATTATTGTGGAAAACACATAGTCCAACTCCAAAGCCCCAAGATCAACTGTTCCACAAATGAATAAACACCATGAAGGAAAATACCACACAGGTATGCCATATAGAAGACTACCACCAAGGTATTACCATGAAAGAAAGTACCACACAGTTATAGACTCAACTCACACCATGTATAACTTAAGTACAAATGTAGAAATGATTATATGTAACTACTGAGTCATCTTACTCTGTTATGATGAAGACAAATGAAGGATCGCTAATCATCATTAGACACACAATGGATCTCTTGGTGCTGACCCACATAGGATCGCTCGGTGCTAACCCACACTGGATTGCTCGGTGCTCGCCCACACAGGATCACTATGTGCTGACCCATAACGGATCACTCCATGGGGCGCGAAGCCATGTGCAGCGGTGGCTATGGGGTGGTTCCGTTGCATTTTTCATGTTCTTCGTGATTGATATCCATCATCCTCCATCGTGAAGAACACTATAATTATCCCAAGAAATTGAGAGAGGACGAGCCATGTTTCGTTGGCCTGCACTCTCCGCATTAGAGTGGTATCATGTGGCTATAATACTTGAATAACATGAATATCTAGAAAATGTAAGGGGAATAATTCAAACACCCTCCCTACCTCATTTGATTCATTGACAGAGGTCGCGAGGAAGGAGACGATATTGTTTGTGATAGATGGACGTCAGTGACATCGGCGTTCCCTCGATCGTCGGTTTGTTGACGTTGATGACATTCTTCATCAAAAATTGTCCTGAGGAAGTAGTCGAAGTTGAAGTCAGCCTTCGTTGTTGGAGTTCTTTGTTGGAGATCTTTCTCCCAATTCTCAATGTTTCTCTCTATTGCCATGAGTTTTCCCCAAATTCAATGAAAAATAAATTAGCAAACATTATAGAATATATTGGCATAATTTTAAAATTGGAATAATTAAATAATTGAGTTGGTGTATAAATTAAATGGTGTGGCATAATTAATCAAGGGGAAGTTCAAGAGACTTCCCCTCATTAATGTGGGAGGTTCAAATGGGATTAATATCGGGTGGTCCCCACCACCATAACCTCTCATTATAGGTTTTACCTTTGGTAGTCCCCACCACCATAACCTCAAGGGAAGGTTTAATTCTTCTGGTCCCCACATCTCAACATCCACAAAGAGTATCAAAATCAAATAAAAATAAAATGATACACAATTTTATTTTATGTTATTCTCTCACAAAAAAGTGAAAATCTATATTTCACCCTCGACCTTTTGTGGTTGATGTGAAGGTCTCCTGAAGCGAATATCAGCACTATGAGGTCAATGGTGCCCTCATATTTCAATTCTGAGAACCAGTTATATAGTTTAAAAATCTAGCTTGCACGTTTACTGAACGTACCTGAAAAAAGTTCAAAAACTCATTGCGGGCACAACGGGCCTCAGAATCACGCGCTGTCAATTTTTGTACGTTCATTAAATTTGCATATATTAAATTTATTACAAGGAATTTTTGGGCATTTACATTCTTCCCACCACAAGCTTTTACATCCCCATAAACCACATCACAAAGTAGGTAAACAAGTGGCGGTATTGTGCATGTATCTAACCCTCCCACTCTCATGTGCTCTCTTGGAGGTTCTTATGGGGCCAGCGAACACACACCAGAGGTATTGATCACCCACAAAGGACCCACTCTATTCAATCATCAATCTCTATAGTATCCTTCGTAAAATTCACCCCCTCGTCGACGTCCAACTCTTCGTGGTTGATGATGTGTGAAGGGTCGTGCATGTATCACCTCAACTGGGATATAAATAAGATATCATGCACCTAGTGCAACTGAGTTGGAAGAGCTATGTGGTAAGCCACCACACAACTCTACTGAGGACCTAACAGGGTCCAATGATCCTCAAGGAGAACTTTCCACCTCAGGAAAATCTCCACAAACCTCATAGAGGTGAGACCTGTAGAAAGATGTGGTCACCATATTCAAACACCAGAGGTCTCTATCTCTTATTGGCATAAGACATTGGCCTACTCTGTGTAGTCTTTATCTTCTCCTAGATGATCTGCACCTTCACTATGGTAGCATGTACCATCTCTGGCCCCACTAGTGCTGACTCACCTAGGTTAGTCCAGCACATAGGTGATCTGAAAGTTTGCCCATATAAAACCTCAAAATGTGTCATCCCAATGGTGGAGTGATATATATTGTTGTATAAAAACTCCACCAAAGGAACGTGATCCCCACAGATGAAACCAAATTCGAGGACGTAAGAACATTGCATGTACTCGAGGGTCTGAATGGTCCACTCTGTCTGACCATCCATCAGAGGATGGAAGGCAGTGCTCAAACGGATCTAAATCCAGAAAGCCTCCTAAAACCCCTTCCATAGTCGTGAACTAAAATGTTCATCATGATCCGGGAAAATTGGTGATGGTACTGCATGTAGCCGTACAATAACCTATACATAGAGGCGTCTCATGTTCTCTACTAAACCCTACTCTTTGATCGGTATGAAGTGGGACGACATGGGGAGTTGGTCGACGATCACCTAGTTCGAGTCAGGACCTCTAGATGTACGTGGAATTCCTGTCATGAAGTCCATGATTATCCCATCATATTTCCACACTGGGACCTCTAAAGGCTGAACCATGTTTACCGGTACCTGGTACTCCGCCTTCACTTGATAACAAGTGAGGCACTGAGAGACAAACTCTGCAACTGCTTTCTTCATTCCCAGTAGCCAATGCTCTCGTCGTAGATCCAGGTAAATCTTCTCCACTCCTAGATGTACCTCTAGAGGGGATGTGTGGAACTCCGTCAACAATTCCTCCCGAAGTGAAACATGTACCATGGTATGTCCTCTGAAGAGGATGACTTGCTCCCCACCCTCAGAAAATCAATCAGGCGCCAATCATGTGGATATCTGAGCACATCACGTCTCGCAGTCAGTGTCCCCACGTTGCACCTCCCCGACTTGCTAATGAAGTGGGGGAGTAACTATAAGAGACTGAAGAAAAGCTGCTCCATCTCTATCCACAATGTATATCCACAAAGCAGCCAAATGCTCTATCCCCTCGCATAGAAACTGTATACCAGACCTCCTCCTGAGTGTATCTGCTACAACGTTCCCATTCCAAGTCTATAGACTATTTCTAAGTCATAGTTCTTGAGGAACTCAGACCAGCATCGCTGTCTCAAGTTCAGGTCCTTCTAAGAGAAGATATACCTAAGACTCTTGTGATCAGAGAACACTATAAAACATTATACAATCAGATAGTGACACCACATCTTCATGGTGAAGACCACTACATCTAACTCCAAGTCATTGGTAGAATTTTTCTTTATATGATTTCTCATCTATTGAGATTGATATGTGATCACTGCTCCCTCCTGCATTAGGACACATCTGAACATGGTCCCTGATGCGTTGTAGTAGACTAAGTACCCTACACCATCCTCTGAAAGCCTCAAGATGGGGGCACTAAGTCAGCCTCTACCTCAGCTCCAGAAAACTCCAATGGAATCTCTCTGACCACACAAAGGGTTGAACCTTCTTTGTCAAGGATGATAGTGGTGCTACAGCTCTGGGGAATTCTAGTAAAAATATCCAATAGTATCTGGCCAAACCCAGAAAACTCTGTACATCCATCACACTCCAGGGTGGCTCCCAAGAAAGTACTGCCTCAATCTTCTCCAGATCTACTACAACTCTAGACTTTGAGATGATGTGTCCAAGAAAGTGATCCTCTTGGATTCAAAAATAGAACTTTGAGAGCTTTCAATTAATCTGGTCCTCTCTAAGTGTGTCTAATACTACCTACAAATGATTGGAATGCTCCTCCTCAGTATCTGAGTATATCATAATGTCATCAATGAAGACTACTACAAAGCAGTCAAGGTATGGATGAAAGATCCCTTTCATGAGTCCCGTGAACACTGATGGAGCATTGGTTATGCCGAATGGCTTAACCAAGAACTTGCAACGGTCGTACCGACATCTAAAAGTCATCTTCTTTACATCCTCGTCTCGTACTCTAAACTGGTGATAACCTGATCTGAGGTATATATTTGAGAACCATTGTTCTCCCTTCCGCTAATAAAATAGGTCTTCAATCCTCATATATGGGTGCTTTTTCTTCACGGTCACCTGGTTCTGGTGCCGATAGTCGACACAAAGCCTCAAGCTCCCATCCGCCTTCTTGGAGAACAAAATTCGGGCTGCCCAAGGATAATAATGGGGTCATACGAATCCATTCCCCTACAAGACCTCTGGCTATACCTGCAGCTCACGAATCACTGTGGGATCAATCCAATATGCTGGTGTAATTATTGGTGTCATCCCAAGGTACAAATCAATGTAAATGTCTACATATCTACAAGGAGGTACACCCAGAACATCATTAGGGAAGACATCTGTGTACTGGTCCACCACTATAGGATAACTCAGACTCTCCACATCATCTACTCTGAGGGTAAGGCTAGCCAAATGATGTGTAATCACCTGCACCCTCCTCTGGGTAAATCCATCATGTGCTGAAAAGTCTCCCTTATCACCGATAAAGATAAACATGGTCCCATCCGTGCGGACACACCACACATTGCACCTAATATAGTCAATCTGAGAATGGACTATATATAACCTTTCCATACCCAAGATGATATCATAAGGCCTCGATGCTACTACTAGGAGATCCCAGCCGAACCTCTCACCTCCTAGAGTAAACTCACATTGTCGGCACCAATGAATAATCTTCGAATCTTCTCTTGTATGATTCTCTAGCCATATGGATCGAGCCAATGTCACCATCGGAATCTTCGTGCACTGAAAGAGGGCAGTGGAAATAAAGTAATGATTGGAACCTTTTTCTATAAGTACTATAGCTAAGGTGGAGTAGGCACAGATCGTACCTCGTATGATCTCTGTAGCGCCATGGTCGTATTCCCCAATTGGCTAGAGTCGGGATCTCCCTTGTCCTCATTGTCTCTACGGTTGGGGTGTACCACCTGGTGGTGGTGGCGGTAAAATCTCGAATCATCGCCCACCGCCAACTATGTGACCAGCTCTTATGCCACGTTAGCCTGCTCCTTGCGGGTCACCTCGGTCAAACCTCTATCTCTGTCAAGGAAGTCCTTCGACCATCTTATGATCATCCGTACTGTGAGTTGGACAGTCACAAGCCCTGTGAACCTGCCCGCCTAATGCATAACATTGACCGCTCCTGGAATGATGGGCTCTGCCTCGTGTGCCTGCACAACCGACCATGAATCATGCGGTCGTCCACCTGAAGGTCTGGTCCTTTTGGACCTTTGTGTCATGTGTCTTCTGCCTACTGCAGAATAGTCCGCTACGTGATGATAGGTAGTGGGTATCTCTGCTGGTGACTACTCAGCAAAGAAACTCTCCACTATGATAGCTTCCTCTAACACTCATGCCTGCATCGGGATGCTGAGTGAGATCATCGAAGCCCAGATCTCCTACATGAGTCCCTAATCAAAGGTGTGGGCTTAGAAGAATGGGTCTCGCACCATATCTATGGTGTAGCATGAGTGGTCAGTGAACCTCACTGAGTACTGAGCCATATTCATGTTTCCCTACTGTAGATGAATTAGCTCTTGAATGCGCATTACAAGAAGAGTCACTGGAACAAACTCTTCCCGAAATAGGCTCTCAATGTCTGTACAGAGAAGCATCACCTCGTCCTCAACCAGGAGCATCATGCTCCACCATCTTCATGTTGTTTCCTGAAGAAGGATGATAGTAATGATCACCATGAGATCGGATGGTGTCCTTAATAGTCGGAAGACACTCACCGTGACCTCCAAGAAATCCTCAGCCACCAATGGTTTTATCTCTCTCCTGAACCTAGGTGGCCTCTTGAACTCGAACTCGTGAAATGCGCTCAAGAGGCATGCACCCTCTGCTGATGGGACTGGTGGATTCGGTGGCCCAACGGGTAATGGTACCGCTATTTCCTCTACTGGAAGAAGTCCATACACTGAGGCCTCATCGCTCGGTGAGCTATCAGTGGGTACTACTTCTGGAACCCAAGCTGGCTCTCTAGGTGGACGAATCCTGAAAAAGAAACAGGTGTGCCAAGATCGAAAATAGTTATACTGTGTTAGATAACTCAAGAGATCACAATGAAAACTCTTGGAAACACACACGCAATCAGTGTTTTTGTGCACTAAGTCAGATAAGGTCCCGGTGTATGGATGGATCGGCGGCCACACTAACACGGGATTCCCTAAAATGATAACCAAACTCACTACACATCACACTATTTACATTAAAAGAAATATCATAATCCTATGTTCTGCGGTAGAACTGACTCCTCTAATACCAATTTTTCATGACCCGTCCCCCGAGGCCCGTACCGTGACTACCCCAAGAACACCTTCCATAGACCAGGGGCTAGTGACTAGTACCAAAGGCATATTACCTATAACTGGGAAGGCATGGCCTTTATAACCATTAAGTACCTGCAACTAGGAAAACAACAAGTTACGAACTGAAGTAAACTGAATAGCAATCAGAGTAAGTGTAGTAAGTATAAGGGGAAATAATACAAGCCCAACTAGAAAGTACAATGAATGATGGAAAGTTCAAGACATTTGATAGGTGAAATGCAACTCCTAGATCTTCACCACGGATCCTACCTGAAGGGTTTTTACAGCTCACAAACGGTCGTCGCTGTGGTTCGCCTCGTCTAACGTCCACCTTTGAGCTACCTCCAATCATGGTCCCCTCATCCTCGGTTAGCGATGTCCATCGTCTGCACCAAACACAACAAAGTGCGGGCATAAACCATGCAGGGGTGAGTATAAAAATACTCATTTGGGACCCCGAGACCCTCAAGGTCTCACAAAATATAGAAAGTATAAAAAACAAAGGAAGGAAAAATCTTATAAACTTACTTAGGTATATGTCCATACATATACCTAAGTTATCATGTAAACCCATCTCAATCATGTGAAAAACACAGAGTCCAACTCCAAAGCCCCAATCTCAACAGTTTGACAATGGATAAAATACCACAATAGAAAGTACCACACAGGTACACCACATATAAGAATACCCCCAAGGTATTACCATGAAGGAAAGTACCGCACACGTATAGACTCAGCTCACACTAGGTATAACTGAGGTACATAAGTAGAGATGATTAGATGTAACTACTAAATCATCTTACTCTGTTAAGAGGCATACCCACGAAGGATTTTTAATCATCATTTTAACCAAATAGGATCTCTAGGTGCTGACCCACACATGATCGCTCAGTGCTGACCCACACAAGATCACTCAGTGCTAACCCACACAGGATCTCTAGGTGTTGAACCACAAAGGATCGCTAGGTGCTAGCCCACATAAGATCGCTTGGTTCTGACCCACACAAGATCCCTCAGGTATTCCCACATGGAATCCTATAGTAGTTCCATGTGGGGCCCTCAATCACAGACCCACAAATGATCTCTTCCTCATGTCACAGCAAGCAACAGGGTTTCCGCACTATGCTCCCTTGTCTCCAGGAAGGTCTCCTCCACAAGCCACTAGTCGATACCCCAACTACCACCAAGTCCCACAAAGATGTTTCCCAAAGTACAGCCACATCCTAGGGGTCTCAATGCAACATACGGTGCATCAATCAGATGTCTGGTCTGTGAGTTATTATCCTTTTAGTCCCAAGGTCCCAGTTGGATCAGTGCTCAATCCAACCTAACTGTTTCCCAATGTTATCCAAATCTTCATTGAGTTATACCAATGAGACTGAATCACTCCTAGGATTCCATCACCACTTATGGTTGATTAATTGGATGTCTAGTACAAAAGTTATGGCCAAATGAGCATAAATGGGTCGTAGAGGATATGGCTCCGGTCCGACCTGGTTGGCCCAACCCGGCCCGACCTGGCCTGGGCCGACCCGGTCTGGGTCGACTTGGCCCTGCCCACTGGGCTGCTCCGCCTGCGGGGTCTGACCCGACCTGCTGGGTCGCCCAGCCCGCTGGGCCTGACTCGGCTCGGGCTGGGCGGTCCGGTAAGCCGCAAAGGCCACGAGGGGCCGTTGAGCGGTTCGGCCATGGGGCGGCGTGATATCCTGGGGCGGCTCAGCCGCGGAGGGTGCCTCAAGGGACAAAATGGCTCAGTTGCAGGCGGCGCGAGTCCGTAGGGAAGCTCGGAGGGCCATTGGCAGTGCGGCCAGGCCGTCGGCGGCGCAGCTAGGCAGCGGGGCGGTACAGCAGGCCGTGGGTGGCAGCGCTCCACAGGACGTGGAGGTCGCGGGGTGGCGTCGTTGCCTTCGTTTCCTTATTCACTATTGATAGTCGTCCCCCTCCATCACAAAGTACACAATAATTATCCAAAGAAATTTGGAGAGAATGGGCCATGTTTTTTTGGCCTGCACTCTCTACATTAGAGTGGTAGAAAGCGACTACAATACATGAATCACAAGAATATCAAGAACGGGTAAGGGAAATAATTCATAGACCCTCCCTTCCTTGTTTGATTTGTCAATAGAGGTTACAAGGACAGAGACGACATTTTTGGGGATAGATAGACATCGGTGACATCGGCGTTCCCTCGATCTTCGGTTCATTGATGTTGAATACATTCCTCATCAACGGTTGTCATGTGAAAAAGTCGAAGTCGAAGTCGAAGTTCTTCATCAGCGTTATTTGTTGGAGATCTTTCTCCCAATTCTCCAAGTTTCTCCCTTTTCCATGATTTTCCCCCCAATTCCACGAAAAATGAATTATCCAACATTATAGAATATGTTGACATAATTTAAAAATTGGAATAATTAATTAATTGAGTTTTTATATTAATTAAATGGTGTGGCATAATTAATAAAGGGGAAGTTCAATAGAATTCCCCTCATTTAAGTGGGAGGTTCAAAGGGGTATAATCTCAAGTGGTCCCCACCCCCATAATCTCTCAAGGGTGGTTTTAGGTTCGGTGTTCCCTACCTCCACCACCACAAGGGGAGGTTTAATTTGTGTGGTCCCCACCTCTCAAAAACCACAAGGAGTTTCAAAAAAAATGTTACACAATTTTATTTTATTTTATTCTCTCATGAAGAAGTAAAAAATTTAATTCCACACACAGCCTACTCTGGTCAAGGTGAAGGTCTCCTCAAGAGAATATCGATGTTGCGAGTAAAATGTTTCCCTCATATTTCAATCCTGAGCACTAGTTCAAAATTTAAAAAATCCTACTCACATGTTTACTGAACGTAGTGGAAATTGTTTTTAGAAATTCATTATGGGAACACTGGGCCTTCGAATTGTGTGCTGTCAATTTTCACGGACTTGTAAAATTCCTATATATTTAAAACAATTCATGGAATTTCCTGGTCTTTATACAAACATTTATTCCTCTAGAAAATAAAATATAAATATTTAATAATTTGTACATCTACATTTTTCAATATGAATTCTACTAAATAAATATATCCAAAATAGATCATATGTTGTAATAGCTAAAAATAGATAGCAAAGAAAGTATCACTTCACAATTAAGTAACAAAGCATATATACAATATCCATAAATAAATAAATAAAATATCTAAAAATTAGATCAAGGATGGTGTGGTTGATCTACAACATCTCAGAACATCCAAAATCCCAAAATAATCTACATGACCTAAAATCTATGATACCAACGTCACTACAATCTTGAGGAAACCATAGACAAGGTCATCAAGAAAAATAAATCAATGACATGGTTCCCATACATTTACCTATGTCATGTAGAACCATATTCACCAATCTAAAAATAATAATTTGGGTGTGAGGAAAAAACATAGTAGAATGCCTGTATTAAAACCAATAGCTATATTGTTAGATAAACATTTAAAACAATTTCAATAAATAACATTTATTATGAAATCACATTAGCCTATCTCAAAAAAAACATCTTTCTAAAAGAATGAGTAAAGAAGGGTGAATAAAAATAAAGACATGCCTTATAGAATAAAACATGTTTATAGATCTAAATTAGGTATAATAACAAGAATAAGAACCATCACATATCCAGTGCAGTATTTTGGGCATAAAAACAAAGGCATATAAATCAAAAAAATGTAAAAGTATCCTAAACCTTGGGATATATCCAATGGGGCCAATGATGAATGTGTCTTACATACTACTCACATATAGAATAAGTGGGAAAACATTTGGATCTCCAGCAGTCTCCCTAAAGTCTTATATTCCTCCCATGGGCTCTATCATTATTTGGAATACATTCTCAAACTATTTCAATACCATGTTTATGGAATAAATTCTCTAATTAACCCACTCACCAAATGTCTCCCATTTCTTGTAAATTTCTAGTCGTGTAAATCATTATATATTCAAATTCAATAAACCACACATGCCCTTAAAAAATCGTGTATCATTAATAGGGTAAAACCATTTCAAAACCCACTTTCAAAATCCCTCTAAAAACCAAAATCCTCATTGATACATTATTTAAAACACCTCATGTTAATCAAAACCAATTCATTTGAAAAATACATTTAAAATAAATAAATTTCAATCACACATCTTGATTAAAATCAAACATTGATATACAATCATCATCATCATAATTTATAGGTAATATAATGACAGAATCCCAAGTAATATTAATAAGGGTGACCCATGGAAAATCACCATTGTGAAGAGACACCTATATTGAAACTAGATTTGAAATCTTTACCTTCAATGAAAATGACAATGTATGAGTGAAAAAATTAAGTTCTTAGATAAGTGAATGCTCAATGAGAGAGGGAGGTTGTGAATTATTGTCCCTTTTTGGTAATGAATTATCCATTAATTCAAGATATGTGGATGGTTAAATCCGTGATCCACATTTTTTTGACTCTCAGCCTTACCTAGAATAATGATTTAAAGTAAAATAACCCTAGAATTTACAATGTTTGGTTGAAAGACCTAATCCTTATTGTGTTGGTTACTCACCCCAACATTGATTCTACACTATTCCAAAATTTTACTTCCATCAATAATTTTTATACCCCCAATTAAAAGTTAGATATGACCCCAACTTCCATCCACCTTTAGTGGTTGGTTATACCTCCCACCTACACTATACTAGTTGTACCCCCAGCCTCTTGCTCCTTCTTATCTTCTGAATTGATCAACCATAAGAAGACATGTTGATCTTTCTTTATTATCCTATTTAATCTGAATTTCTCATGTAAAATTAATTTACCTATGAAGTGATGTTGGTATTTCTCTAATGATTATAATCACCTTTATTTAATTATTTTTATTAGTGCCACAGTTCTCAAGTCATGCATCCTACTGATTGAAGAGTGAACCTCACATTAATGTATGCAATATGTGTACACAAATTATCGATTGTTATTTAATTTGTTACAAAACACTAGATCTATATCAACTTACTTCTTCATGATTAATCAATTCAAACACACTTAATTCATTGGTTTCATGGTATCCAAACATCTTGATTCAAGTTTGTCATGATGGGTGTCTCAAAATTTCATCACGTGTACATGTGTTACATAAGTTCATGTATGTGACATGTTTCAAGAAAACCCCAACTCAAAAATATTACACCATGATATCTTCACAAAAACATTCCACAGCCTTACACAATCTTGAATAGTGATTTAACTATCTTTTACAACAGACATGTGTCTTCATGGATACTTTTTTAAAATTATCTTCTTGTAAACCTAAAGGATGTTCTGGTGTCATCATCTAATAAAGCTAACTATAATGTATGCACTATATATAATTATTCCTTTGTGAACCCCTCTAATGGGTGTGGTGATTATAGAATCTTGGTGTCTCAATAAAAAAGTGTGATCTATGACGACCTCACAAATATGGGTGCTTCGTGCGAACTATAGAGATATATTAAAAAAAATTATTAGTCTTCACAAAACAAATCATTCGTGAATCTAATCAGGAGTTATTAGAACAAGTAATAGTCTTACAGGATAACAAATTCCATTTCATGAAATAATATCATGTGGAGGTATTACCTTTGGGAATGTATGGATCCTGATGGCTCTATTTTCTTCAGAAAACACGAGTTCTCTCAAATATCAAACAAATCTCTCTAATAAAGTCATCTCTTTTAATGGTACATGAATAAAGTGACTTAAATTTCCTTATATCTTCATTTTAGTCCGAATTGAATACTCCTTCAATATTCCATTATTTAATATGTGCCTCAGTTACATGATTTATTTAGGAGTATCTCAAACATATGCTGATAAACATGGAATTTTCCTATACAAGTTATCTCTTTTTCCTATGTAGTTTTATCCTCATCTATATTCTATAATTACATGATTCTCATTTTTTATTCTTGAAACCATTCATAATTTAAATTAATAATATATTTTATTTCATTTTTGGCCGAATATCAGGTTATTTGATTTATCATATGAATGAAAGATGAAATTTCATGCATGATATCTACTTGATTAGAAGAGTCTCATTCCATATACATGATATCCAAAGATAACTGCATGTTAATTTAGTGAATTATTGAATTCATATCTAACTTATTGGTGATCATAGGTATTAGATGAGCCTTAGTGAGTTTTTAGACAGGGGACATCAACTAATCAATCTGATCGAACATCCAAAACATTGTTTATATTTTTAAATGGTGGAGGAGAACTAACTCGTGCATAGTTGTGTCCCACATCAAACTGCACATGGCATGGGGTGATTTATATCAATATGAGAATAATAAAATGCACTTACAAATCTCTTACCCCTCTTAGTATCTCCCCAAAAAAATTCACCTAACGTTGTGTTGCCCCACATAGTGACACTACCTCTATGCATGAACTCCCCATAACCCACACTTGTCACCTTCATTCTAGCTTGGTAAATTTCTTTTTAGTCTGTTTGACCTCCTGGTCCCAAATGAGCTGATGTTAGGGACATGCCTTGGATTTCTTATGGTCTGGGTATCTTCTTTATATAATCCCACATATAAATACTTCGAAATATTCTATATATCAAATGTAAATTCAAAGACATAAAATTAAAGACCACATGTTCTTCTCTTATCAAATAATCTTCCTGAAAAATTAATATCTGGAATTATATTTTTTCATGGTATCGTCTTCTCATCCTTAGGAATCAATTATTTTTATCCTAAAAATCATTGTTTTTATACAGTGTCCAAGCTCATTAGAACATATTTTCATCATCTAAGATCACTTCATACAATCGTCTGAATATTATCAGGAGAATTTCCCATGTGTGATATCTAATTATATGAAATGAATCCATAAATATTTTCTATGACTCACCACTTCATCCAAATATCACCAAACATATATTGACTCATCATTGAGAAAGAAAAAAAATGGGCCCAATAGTATACCCCTTTTTATTTTTTAGTCAATAACTTTTTAGCACACTGTGTAACAGAAAATATGTGTGCTAAAAACATTGTCCCCTAATTTGAAATTATATGAAAAGGAAAAATGTGGATTTTCTAAAAAAGGCATTCTCCCTTTGAATATTACTTCATGCCTCTATGAGATTGATTATATCACCTGGTTCTCTTTGAAAATACCATTTAGTTAATTAAATCTAAGTATATGTGAGATAAAACAATGTATAAAACATGATAGAAATGAAAAAGTTTTTTAATAATATCTTTAAACATCCATGCATGTGAAATCTGGATATGAATATCTCCAATGTAATTCATTGGGGATATAAATAGTAAAATTTATCAATGAGATAAAAAATCATGAACATACATCAACAAACAAATCAGAAATTCTATTTAAAAAAGATTAATCTCCCCATTTGTCTTATCTAAAAATTCCCCTTAATTGATAAGATAATACCATTATGAATAGGGTATGAAAGAATGATTGCAATACATTGAACTTTATATTGAATTTATCCCAAGTTTTCTCCCCATTTAGGGATGCATAGCTTTCTTCTATATCATGGATGTCATTAAACTCCAGGAAGTAAAATATCATCGTGTTTTCCAGAAGTGAATGGCATAAACATCTCCTTTAATTCCTTCTATTGTATGTTCAATACACATAGAATAAAAATTAATAATTTTTTTTCACTTTTCGTCTCATAAATAATATTTATACAAATATAATCCTTTAAATATATAATTATTATTCTTTTTAGACTCCATAAAAGGTTTGATTTATCTTTATTCATCATTATACACTTCTTATGTGGATATAAATTACCATTTAGAATTTTATTAATTGGTTTTTATGTTTTCACATGGATTCTAGTCAATATTTAGTGGAATAAATCTATCCTTCTCAGATTCTGTAATAACATGACTTACTTTAATTTGAGAATTTTTTTTTGATTCCTCAAAATTTATAAAGAATATTGGTTGGTTTAGAAAAACAACTAGTAATTCTTTCATTACTTTTTTGTCATCTCAAAATCTCTATAAGACTTGACACTAATTTTTAATGATTATTTTTCCCACAAAAATATAGGGAATGTCTCCTAGAAATATTGTCAAGAATTAATCAGCTTATTGACATTCTTGATCATATCTTACAAAAACTATCTTCAATCATTCCAATTTATTTTTTTCTAATACCTTTGATGATGTATTTGACACAAACATAACTTTCTGATAATTGGATCCATGTTTGTTATCATTTTCCCCCATGGTTCATGCCTCGTTCCATGTAGTGACTTATGGTACCTACAATGAATTTTATTTATAACCAAACATTCCACAACACCAACAGTTTCCTCTGAATAATGATCTTTCATACAGATAATAGGTCATCATGAAATATTGGTGTTGTTATCGTTCCACAGATTGTGAAATTTTTATCTTCAGAAGAATCCTTCTATTTTAACTAGTGTTATCTATCATGACTATTTTTTTATAACTAACAAATTTACATTAAGATCTATTGGGAATAGAAACTACCCATTTCTGTGGACCCTTCTTCTTAAGAGCTTTAGAGATTCACCCCTAAGCTCAACAAATTTAGTGTAATCTTAATTCATCATCATCAACTGATTTTTATGTTAATTAAACATTGAATATGTCTAAGATAACTCATCCTATTTAATCGAATTATCTTTACAAATATCATTCACCATCTTCTCAGGTTCAGTTTTCTTCAATATAAATTGTTTAATTTCATCAGAAAGTTCTCATTCTTCTTTTCCAACTAGTTTATTTTAAATAAATTCTTATTTCCTTCCAAATAAAAATCTTAATCATATTAAACCTCTATTTTATAATATGTTTCTCCACTTTCTTATTATGTTCATTATTTTCATAATTTATTTTCTCAACTTCTTTCAACATTTTTCTCTTCCTCCGTGTGTTTCGTATTAGGAACAAGGGTATATTCAAAATTTTATTTTTACATCCATTCTATTTTAGTAAAATATTTTCCATAATTTTCATTATGTGAGTATTTTGTATTCATTTATTTACCAATAAGATACATTGTATTCTTATAATATCAGCCATATTATGACTAGCTACGTGTTGATAAATATTTAAATTTTTCTCTTCTCATCGTATATATATTCTGGGAATAAATTTTTTTCATATATTTTACCCCTTTATTTTGTGTGAATTTTTACGATATTCATCAAATTCAGTGTTAGTATCCTTAATATCTGGGTAGTCACTATAAAGATAAACACACCTTTGGAAATTCTAGCATTTGAGTTATTGTTTTCTTATTCCATTCCACGTGACCCTAAAAAATATTCTGGAAATTAAGATGATCATTTTATTGATGTTTTTTCACCTTCATCATCCTAAGAATCAATTCATTATATTTAATCAAGGATTATATATTTTCCTTTTATCAGGCCTTCAACGGATTTTTTGTGTATTCATTCTTTATGAATTATGGAATTTTTCTTATTTTATATAGAATAGAAATATTATAATGTTCATCCGATAATAGATCTTTTATATCTTCTAGACCAGAAACCAGTTGATAAAATCTATTAAGACAATTTATCATATGATTTTTACAATGGTATAGTTATCAAATTTCTCCCCAAATCATTTGATTATACTTAAAATTTCATTTACTCAATTAATGCAGTCATCCACACATTCATCCTCACCCATGTTGATATCATCATATCTGCATCACCATATTTTCATCCAATGTTCATTGAATTTTAGTTTTCCTTCAGAAATCCTAAAAATTTTAAAATATATTACCATGGAGGTTTGGAAAACATCACATTAGTTTATAACTTTTCAAAAAAATTGATCAAGAATTAATTTTTGAACATTTACATCCATATCTAAGTTCCTTTTATATTCAAAATTTATAATATCATCCTCAACATTAGGTAGATATCCCACTGTAATAGCATCTCTCAAATCTAAACCATGTGATAGTAGATATGGTATCATCCTATTTTCCATCCATGATAGTTATTACCCTTAAAAGTGGGACAATCATATTTTTAAAAAAATTAATGATATACTTCCCTAGTAGTATGTTGGATACTTCAGTTGTAACCTTCATTTTAAAAAAAATTGAAGTTCATAGATCATTGTAGGGTCACTAAGAGTGGTAGGAGGTGAATCAGTGATCCTGTTTTTATTTTATTAATTGTCACTTTCTAATGCAATATATACGGCTAGTTAAAGCATTTACCCACTCATAATGTGTATCAAAACCATACCTCAAATAATTTATTAACAAAAAGGCATGAAACAAAAGGATTTATAAGAATTAGTATAAAGACAAACTCCTTTATGGGTTGGTTATTACCCACAACATGGATTCTCCACTATTCCGTAAGGTTATTTCAATCACTAATTTTTTATAACACCCAATTAAAAATAATTTATTCCTCCAAATATCCACCCACCATAATTAGATGGTTATACCCCCCCCCCCCAACTACACAATATTGGTTATATCCCCTAGCCTCATGCTCTGTCTTCTCTTTTTTCATGACCCACTATAGGATGATCATTTTATCTTCCTCCACAAGGTTTTTGAATCAAAATTTCTTAGGTAAAATTCATGTACATTTTTAATTATACTAGTCATGTTAAAATTATTCTTACTTCCTATAGATAATTAGTTTCCTTAATGAAACAACTCTCATGCTATGCCTTCATATGAATGAAGATTTGGCCACATATAATTTTTTTCAATGAAGGCCTGAAAATTATTCTTCTTTATTTTTATGAAAGAGAAAAATATTACTCAATATCAAGTGAATACATCTAGAATTATCAATTAAAAAACACTTCATTAATGGGTTGCATGGAATCCAAGAATCATGTTTTGATTAACTCAAATTTGGTGGTTCAAAATATCTCCATTTGTTAATGTGTTTTGAGAGTTCATGCATGTTTCATGTGTAATGAAAACCCCCATAAACACATTTTCTTTCTTAATCTCATCACGTACACCTTGAAAAACCTTGTATTATCCTGAATTGGTGGGTGTAAAATCTTTTTTCACACACATAAGTGTATTTATGGTTCCATTTTAAATAGAACTATGGTATGATTCCAAAGGATGTTTGGTTGTATTCTTTTCACAAAGCCTTCTAGAAATTAGGAATTTGTTCTTTTTATTCTTTTTCATAAACCATTATGTGTATTTTTAGTACACATTCTATGTGTCTCTACCAAAATTCATGGTTCAAGAAGGCATAAAAAATCAAATTTCTTCATGTAAACTAGGCATACAAATTATTCACTATTCCCATATGGCTTCGTAAAAAATCCTTTAATAATATATGTGAGTGTTAATGGAATAAGTAAAAGGATATTGGGATTCCCCCTTATCCTTCATAGAAGAATTGTGTGAAGAGGGCTTCCCATCAGGAACCTGGGGATCATAGTGGCATTGTATTCATCTTAAAATAAGATTGCTCTAAAATATCCATCCCCTATCTCAAACAAAGGCCTATACTTTTATAAGAAAAGAGGAATGTTACTTTTATTTTCATAGATATGAATTTTAATCCACATTGAAGAATCATTCAATGACCCATGTTTTAAGCTATGCCTATGGTACAAAAGTCATTCAGGGTGATCTAAATCATATATTGAGAAACATGCCGTTTTCATCATGGGTTCTCATTTTTCCATTATGGTATCTACCCCACCTATAATCCATGATTTAAGGAATATCGTTAATAAGTATTGAACCTATTCATTATTTGAATGGCTTACAACATGATTTGGAGTCTTGGAGGAAGCTCGTGTTCTTTGATTTATCGCATGTAGGTGTGTTAAAATTTCATGCATTATATTAACTCCAACATATAACTATTATTATATTTACATAATATCTGAATAATAATAAATTATCGATCATGGTATTCTTGGATTCATATACGATATACTATTAATCATATAGGTGAGGTGAGGAAGAATATAATTGTAACTAATGATTTGGACAATTGAGTTCAATGGAAAGATCATATTGAACATCTCATGTAATGTTTGTCATTTTGAATGGAGGAGGAATAGTTAACAATGAGTTACTACATCCCACATTAAAACTAACATATGAATATGTGTATTTTATCTATTAGATCACACTAATAGAACCTCATAATTATTTTCCTACCTATTAGTTTTGTGTTGTACCAATTCACCTATCATTATGTTTCCCCACATGGTGGTACAGCCTCTCTACAGGTGTGCTCTAATAGCCACCCATTCCACTGACATGATGACTATATATTGTTCCCATTGGATTAGTTGACCTATTTGTCTTACATGACCTAAAGGTCATGGCTTAGCTTTCGATGGCTTATGGGATGACTTCCTTTTAAGATAAGTCCTCATATAATTATATAGAAATTATTTTTGTATCAAAGGTAAATTGAAAGACATAAAATCTAAGATGACATGTTCTTATCTTCTCAAATAATATTCTTGAAAAAATAATATATGAACTTTTAGTTTTGTAAAGTCTTCTCTTATCATCCTTATGAATAAATTACTTTTTTGTGGACATCACTTGCTTTAAACAATGTGGATGATCCTTAAATCATATGTAAATCATTTAAGATCACTTCAAACAATGATATAATAAAACCAAGAATAATTGACCATACATGACATCCAACTCTCTGAAATGAATCAATAGTAATTCTCCAAGAATTTTCACTTCATCATATTCTCTCCAAAAACATATTGACACGTCATTAATAATAATTGAAACACTAGACCCTATAGAAAGGTGCCCACTAACCTTTATAAAAATCACCAATATTTAATAAAAAACCATGAGATATTGAAGACATGCTTTCTAAACCTAAAAGGTAGGTTTTCTTGTGAATAGAAGTGAATTGGGATGATTTAGAAATTAATATATGAAGGGAAAAGTGTAAAATCGCACTTTTTAATGTTCTGGCCAGCCAATATTGATTGGAATCATGGTTAGGAAAAATATACGCCAATAATACTAGATTGGATGCCATCCCAAAATTACACTATATTAAATTCAGAAGAGTGCATCATGATTAAAAATCATAAAGGGTCCAAGAAGAAATACATCCCCCAATACCCCTATCACACAATTAGATTCATTATTAGTAAAAATCATGTGATCAAACCTTCTCCTCTTGACATCAACATTTGTAACCCCCAGCTATTAATAAATAAATAAAAAAATTAATAAAACTAAAAATAATAAATACAAGTGACCCAAAGGGTTTCACACAACTCTTCCGATGTGGGTTCCAATTTCCTAATACAAGAATATTTTATTTATTTAGGGAATTTTTGTAAAATCCTTCCAAGTAAAAACATTAGTTACCCTATTGGTGAAGGTGATATATTTATTATATTAATTTAAGAAGAAACTATACAATGAATTTTATTTTACCTCATTTGATTCATGCATTTTTTTATCAGTATTTTAAATTTATATAAGAGAGAACTCTTGAGTTTATCCTTCTCTGAGTAATTTAAATTAAGCATATTGAGGAAATAGGGGTTATAGAGTTGGACTTGGCCTCATCTAAGTGACTTAATACAGATCTATATGAATAGAATCATAACCCACTTTGATTAGTTTCATTTAATGTGTAATGTTGAAATTTTTATATTATTCTATAGATTATAGAATATTTTTTTATGATTAGAAATCCATGAACACTATAAGGTAGTTTGGAGTACTACATGGTGGACTAATTCATATGTCAAGTTAAACCTAAAATGTGATGAATATCTATAAACCAAGTGGACTTCCATGACTCTATGATTTTTTGGAAACCTTTAGGATTGTATCAACTCAAGTCATTTGAGGAATTCTAGTGGTTTATCTCAACTCAAGGAATTTAATAGAACCAAAATAAGTATCATGACTCAAGGAATATGAGGAAACAAAGAGGGTAATCTCAACTCATGTAATTGGAGGAAACCAATGTATAGGATCTTGACACTAAAAATTTGTGTGGAATTTATTAATGGGATTCCAATAAAAAAATATTTCATCGAAGTTATAATCCTACACCATATCATTTATGGTAGCAGGATTTTGTGATGGGTTAAAGATGAGAAATAGGATATTGGTATCCAATAAAATATTTGACTCTTTTGAAATAATTATTTTAATATAATGATGCTTGGACACCTGTTCAATCATTTTTTTTGTAATGGGTTTCTTTGTGTAAAATATAATATAAAATATACAATTGAAAAATGGGAAACATGTAATTTAATATACACTAATTTCACATAATATATTTAATTTATAAATATGAGTGGGGTCAATAAAGGGAATAAAATTTTAATTTTATAAATCCTGTAACATTTATATGGTTGAAAAAATCAATAATTTTTTTTTCATGGGACCCTTCACAGTGTGTTTTATGAAGTTGTGGAAGCAAATATTTCATAAATAGTAGGACATGGCCATGAGATTTTTATAGGGGATTACTCTTCCCTCTCCAGAGAATAATTTTGAGTCTACTTGTAGGAGAACACCATCAAAGGTTTTCTCATAACGGATCAGTCACAAATTATGTGATTTGATGAATTATAGGCCTCAAAAATGTCCAAGTATCCTAAAATATATACGATACATGTATTTATCAAAAAACCATCTAACTTCCCACTCCAGTGTATATAGAACATATCATTAAAAAATTTACCTGACCATATAATGCCACCTCTTTAGTGTCACAAATGAAGGTCAGACCAAATAAGAGTAAGATGGTCATATAGGAATTCTCCTTCCACACTGCAAATGAAACCACAATGCATAAGAGTCTTAAAACCACATAAAATAATTTCATTCATGTTTCAAATGATAATTTCATGAAAAAAGGATTGAATCAGCTATAAAATATATCCCCCATTTTCCAATGATTCTTGGGTAACATAAATTTTTCATGGATTCATTTTATCTCTACATTTTGATATCAAATGACTTCTCAATAGCATAATTGGTTCACATATATGAAATTTCATTATTCTCACCAATCTTAACTTCTGTGAAAAATAATCCCAACCTTAATTAGTCATAAATGATTATTTGAGCATCCATTTTTTATTGATGAGTTGTCAATGCTATGACTATGAAGAAAAAGATGCCTTTGGACAATTAGTTTTCCCAAAACATGATTTTTCTAAGGCTATCAAAATTTCAAGGGTACAATAAATTGCATGTTTCACTTATATATAATCACATAAAAAGGAAATTAAATTTTCCACCATATTCTATAATTTCTTATAAATTTATACTTTTATCCTTACATAAAATTGTCGCTGAAAATTGATCTTATAGAAGAGCTACAATTAAATCTGATAAAATTAGACTTTTAAAATCACTCATTTTAGTATTGATGAAGGATAACCTTGATCAAAAATTTATTTTTCATTGATAAATTATTGTTCATAATATATTTCCCTATTTATTTAAGGGTAAATATTGATATATTTTGATTGAAATGAAAGTAATATATCATTAAATTTGAATTTGAATTAATTAACATTTCAAATTTTAAGAATTTTATTTAAGAATCATTAGATATTTCTTATATTATTTTATATATTTCACATCTATATATATGCACATAATAATTTTCAGTCAATAAATATTTTATTTTATATAAATTATCATAAACATAGTGATATATGATTTTTATATTGTGGGATATATTTATGTGTGTGTCGGTTCACATATTACCCACATACACTCAGGTATTTGTGTCATTCACACACACACACACATATTTATATGTTATTCACACATAATTAATATTAGTTTGTATATAAATTTTAACATAAATTTTTTGTATATATATAAATATTGTCATTTTTAATATATTTTCATTTCTAAATATTTTCCATATAAAAAAATTCATACATATACAACTAAAAAATGGAATAATAAACACTAAATTAAATTTATATAATAATGAAAAGTATATATATTTTTTCTTAAAACAATTGATAGGCAAAATAATTAATAAATATTATTAATCATTTATAATATATATTATAAACATTATATATATATATTTATTTTTTATAAAATTATAATTCAAATAATCAAGGAATTATTGTAAAAATATTAATTCATTTATATATATATATATATATAAATATTTTATAAATAATATCTGAATTTTAAATAAATATAACTATTTATATTATTTATTGTAAATAATTGATTATCCATACACCAATATATTTAGTAAGTACTATAAATAGTTTTTTGTATACAATTATTAATATTATTATATTTAATCATACAAAAAATAATTAATTATATATATATATTATTAAAAAATGTGAATTCATTTGAATTTTTAATAATATGATTTCAATACTATTGAAATTACTAAGTCATTTAAAAAGAAGTAATATTTTTTTTTCATATTTTATATATATATAAAATATATATACACACACTAGAAACTCAAAAATAATTTAAATATAATTAGTTAATTTTTACCTCTAGTTTTACATTTTCATAATTCAAATATATATTGTAGAAAACATTTTTTTATTTATTATTCTCCCCTAATTGGAAAAAAAATTAAATTATTAAATATATGATATATTATTTTAATCTTAATTTATAATAAATACAATATGAATATTTACATAAAAATATATTAATTATTTTACAAATAATATTATTAGTATTTAATATATATTAATTTGTTTAATTAAAAAATCTTGTAAAATGTTATTAAAAAAACTAAATACAATTATTAGTTATCAATATTATAAATATTTTTAGTATTATATAAATTGATTTCAATGAAATATATAAAACATTAATGTTAAATATGAAAAAAATATTCTTTTAAACTATATAACTTTTTATATGATGTTTTATTTTGAATGGATAGTAGTATATATATATATACCATATTTACATATAAAAATAAAATTTTATATTAATGTAATTAATACTACCGTATATATAATTTATAGTAAAATTAATCTTATATGCATTGTATATAGTTGGATTTATGAATGTGTCTGCTTGTATTACCTATTAAACCCACAAACATGCCCTATGGTTCTATGGGCACACACACACAAATGTATTTCTATATTATTCACATCTGAGTATTTTTATTTAATATAAAAATTCAAAAAAATATCATATATATAGATATTATGTTATTAGAGAAATGTTTTTAATATAAAATATTGTTCATATACCAGTTTTTTTTGTTTTTTTACGTATATAATTATTAAATAAAAAATATAATTAATAATGAATAGTATATTTTTACCATAGGGTATTCGAGTCATCAAAATCATGGGTATCACAAAACTTATTTGTAATAAAATAGTTCATTTGGGTGATTACAAATCTTTGTAGATTTTTTGGGAGCCCTATTGGAAGCATATGAGTTGAATCATTAAACACGACTCCTTTGAATCATCAATAGATGATGAATCTGAAGCACCAAAAAAATATTGGTGGAGAGGTTGACATCTAAAGGGTAAAGTTCAACAACCCATAAATTTGGGTTCTAGAGGGAGCGACATTAATTGATTTATTATATTATCTCTTGTGGGGTTTTTTCCCACTGTAATCCTCATTTTGTTTTGTCTATATATTTTTTATAATTAATTTTGTAGGAATGAGATTTTCTAGATCCTAAGCCTCTTTTATTAATATAATTTGTAATATATTTTAATTTTTATATTTATTTTTTAAAAATTTATTTATTTATTTATTTATTTTAATAAGGTATAATAATAGTTTTTACATGTTTATATAATTTACAATATTTTTCAATGAAAATAATTATTTAAAAATATTATTATTTTTTATTTAGGATTGTATATATATAATAAATATTAAAATAATATAATTATTTTTTAATTCATTAGGCTTTATCAAAGCTGTTATTAACAATAAAAAAGGCTCACATATGATTATAATATCCCTTAAGGATGCTATATATGAGTAAAATGTATCTTTGGGAAGCTATGTAAGATTAATATATTCATTTTTCCATAATAAAATTTAGCACTAATGAAATGTATATTTTTCAACACCTAAATTTTCTATCATATAGTATCACCTTTTCATCACTTATGTTTTTAATATTGATAAATGAAAATTTTAACATCTCTTTTTACAAAGTTCTTCTAATGGTTTTAGATTATTTTTAAATGAACCCTTTCAACACCACTACATGAAGTAGTTTATGAATCCTTCATATAGGTCTACGTTTGTCGATTTATCCAGGAAATATTTTGGTAGATTTGAGTAAAAAATACTTTTGGTATTTGATTCGGAATAATTTTTAAATGAATAATGTGTCATTCTACTTTTCCATTTTTATCAAATTGTTTCGACATAGATAAAATTATGTTGAAAACCATTCATTAATTTGGTGAAAATAATTTTATTTATGACATTCACACAATAATTTTATAGTATTTAACTTTTGGGATAGAACCTATTGATTTATTATCTGACCCTACATTTGTTTTTCATTATTTTTTTCTTCAATTATTCATCTATAAAGCTCATCCCTAGATTACTATATATAAAAATATTGGCGTGCATGTGTGTGTAAATTTATATTTAGAAAATCCCTTTAATTTGATCTATGATTTTTTTGTTCTTCCTTTCATAACCGTCTATAAATTTATTTATATATATACATACACATATATACACATACACATACATAAATATATATATATATATTTGTCTGTCATATCTATTTTCATATGTGTAAGTATTTGTATATTTTTTGGTTTGTGTTTTTTATATTAATTTGTGTGTAGAAATTTGAAATTTTACTTATAAATAAATACATGTTTACATAATATTAAGTCTTTTTATAAAACTTTTATGTATTTTTATACACTTCATATTTTTATATAGCATAGTTTTCAATCATATTCATTATGATTATAGTTTCTAAATGGATTTTTTTTCATTTTATATATTTACACACACATTTATAGTTATATGTTTCTATCCCAAGGGTGTTTCTCAAGTGGTGTCAACTTCTTTTACCCCTAGCTCTTTATAGGAACTAGTGCATGATTGAGTCATTCTATACTATAACAGTATGTGTATTATGTTTTTGGGGAATCATATACAATTACTATCTAGGGAACATACAGTGCACTCTGGGCATGTTTTGGGCCCCCACTGGGAGTTGGGCACAACCCATACATATGTTTTGATGGAGAGCTTCTCCCTCCTAAATTATGATCCTCTTTCTCCTCAACTTAATGGTTGTTTCTTGAGAAATAATTACCACATATTTTTTATTCTCCTATGAATATGGTTTCATGTTGTGATAGTTTTTCATTATGAAATAATTGTATTTTGTGGTATAAAGAATCATCATGATGAATCATGGAATCTATATTGGATATCGGGGGTCTACTCGAAGATCATCTTGGTGATGTTGGAGGGTCTACAACCCACATGGATAGTGATTAGGGAATCACCATAATGGTGGTGGCTAGTGATGTCACTTTGATGGATGTGACTAGTGACAGTGACATGTTAGAGGTTTCTGATGATAGTTCCTTGATGGAGGTGGATAGAAAAAGAACCTAGATAGTGGTGACTGGTGACAAAGCCATAATAGTGGGGGATATCGATGGATCCCCCACTACGGTAGCTGGTGAGGGAAGCGCAAAAGTTTCAAACTGATTATTATGTGGGTTGGGACATCTGGAGTTGATCTCAGTATGTTCAGTACAGAAGACCTCATGGAACAAGGTTTACTGGTGATGATAATAAGGTGATATCCTGGGATAGTTTGCGATAGGATGGTGATGATTTGTGCACTTGAAAATAACCTTTGTTGGAATTCATGACATAAGGAGTGGGTATGGCCATTTACAATGAGTGGTGTGGTATTTTTGGTACTTTGGTGGTGGTTATAGATCATTTTTTCAATGCAGTACAAAGATCCCCGCATTTCTGGGGACAAATATCCGATTTGGATAGTTCCAACATCTAGATATGGGGAAGTTTTTGTTTATTTTGGGAATAGATACTCTTCCCTTAGGTTGTATCTAGTTAACTTAATCAAGAATATATCTAAAATTTCTATACAATGTGATTACCTTGACCTTAGATAGAGATACTATGGAGGAAATTGTGAATTTGAATTCTTATAGCCTCATGACATGTACATGTGATGACCTCAATAAGTGGAGGGGAAACAAATGCAGTGAATGGTTAGATCACAAGCAGGTTATTCTCAATCTAGAATTAGTTGGAATGAACCTTCATCCATAAAAATAAATGGCCATCGAACTTCATGAGTTAAATGAATGTAACGAAAGGCCTACAATGTCTATAAAATGACATTCAAATGGCCTTATTGGCTGTTAAAAAATATGGTACTATGTGTACTTATTTTTATATATATTAATGAGTTATGGTGATGATGATTCAATTGGTTTTGTTTTGGGACTATTAAGTGGTTTTTTGTGGCATGGGATGTTAGTGCGGTATAAATCACATAGAAACCATTAGTGGTTTGTGAGTTATATGGGTGTGATGACTGCAGATTTCTATGGTTCTTGGTTGAATGGGACACCAATGGGTTAATAAAATAAATCTACCATGATGTACTAGGTCATAAATTATGCATCTTTTGTGACTCTGAAGGTAACGATGTTGTCCATTGACTGTAGTCTGACATATGGTGGCATGATTATTTATGCGCTTCAAATGCATAGGTGTCACTAAGGGATGATAGAAACTGTGGTCACATAGTATCCAATAGTGGGGCTTCATGCCAAATTCCATGGGGTGCTTCATTTGGTTTATTTGGGCTAATGGTCACTAGAATAATACGGGTATTTTTACATCAATTCCCATTTTTTGTGGTAATATAACACTTTTTTGTTTTGGGTGGAGCTTGTGTGCTGCAATCATGATTCATGGTTATTTCTATTCCAAAAGCATTGAATCATTGTTTTTTATTTCTAGTTTCCTTAATAAAATTTAGGACAAAAAATGATCGACTGCTAAACATGACTAGTATATGTTTATACACTCTTACAAAAAAGCATACATAATTATATATTTATACATAGACAATTAATTTTCTAGAAAAATTATGCGTGTTTGTGTTATATAAATTTTATTTTTTATATAAAAATTTTGTTATGTGTATATATTTATCAACATTTATTAAAATGATGGATTTATATATATTTTATATTATATATAATATATATATATATATATGATAATTTATAAGTATATTATTTACTATTTAAACATTATATTATTTGTGCATGTAATAAATGATTCATTACATGGGTACCTTTTGTGTATTCATTTTTTAGTAAATGTGAATAATATTGAACCAAATAGGACGATTATAGTTCAAAAGTAGATGGCTTTAAACCATATGAAAAACTGTATGTATATAGGGTTCAATAATTCCTTATGATTTTAATAATTTTTGGAAATTATCATCCTCAAATAGTTTTTCTTGTTTACAATATTGTTATTCAATAATATTTTTTCCATTTCTTCTTTAAGAACACTCGATCTGTAATAAAATTGAATACAAGTCTTAAATGTCGTACTATTCATGTGGAAGAGTTGTAGCTAGTGACATGGATAACAGTGAGTTTTATGATTCTCTTTATATGAGTTTAATTATAAAAATAATGGATCATGTATTAAGGATGTAACAACCTTAGTGTAAGTTCACCATTGTGATTTTTTTAAACTATTTGAGAAAGAAAAGAGTGTGGTAAGGATATCACTATATTATGGTTATACAAAATATGCAACATTGTCAGCTGTATAGATGTTATATAATTTGAAAGCTATAATTGGTCATAGAAACACGAGTATTAAAAAACTAATTAATCTATTGACTGATATGATTCTAAATGATAATGACCATCCTTATCAGAAATATGAAACTAAACAAATGTTTTTCTAAATGTGTATCACCCCTAATATATTACACAGTTTTCAACAACATGGTAAATTTTTTAACAAGGATCACACATCATATAATACATTCCCTAAGGACAAATAATCTTGAAAAATTAAATATGAATCATGCCCATATAAAATAATATGGTATACTCCAATTATTCCATTATTTAGAAGGCTATATGGATGTGAGGATTCTAAAAGTCAACTAACTTGTCATGTAGAAAATATAATAAATATTAGATATGTATTCACCTAGAAGACTCTCCTCAATGGAATAAAATTTACATTCTGTATCTTTAATTTTGAAACGATCCTTTTAATGTTTGTCTCATGATATGTGAATATGGTTTGAATATTTTTTAACAATGAAACACTAATAGTTATTTATCCTTTATGTTTGAAGATAATAACATCCCACATGGTTCTACAAGATGTACAATTAAATTATATTGTCTCTAATTGTCTCAAGATAAAAATTAAAAGGTAATTATAATTATGTTCATTTAGATCCATTGATCAAATATCTCAAATTGATTCGGTGTATAGGTGTTACGAAGTGTGATTATCATAGAAGTGAATAATTCACATTAAGATCCATGTAGTTTAAAAAATAAATGAATTTTGTTCTTTTGTAAATTTTTCACGAAATAACATTAATGTAATTTTAGGGTGACTCACTAGGGAATAATGTACACACTGAGTTATGTTGAAATATTTTTTAAAAATAATTATTCCATGATATATTAAATTTTTACCTCATCGATATAATTAAATAAAATTGTGATATAATTTTAAGGGAATTCAAAAGAACGTACAACATCTTCTCAATTAGCATGTGTTTCCAAATTTGAAAAATAAAAAAATATTTTCACCTTTTTTGGTAAATAATTATAAAAAACATAATGAAATTGGGTTGTAAAAAATTATATATTCTTTTTGAATTATGATATTTTATGTTTTGATATCATAATTTTAGGATATCATGCATGTAGAAAAAGAATGTATAGGACAGTTTCATTTTATTGTCACAAAATTTACCTTATAAGAAAATATGACATTAAGACTCATTCATACATGATCGATATGTTTATAATAAAAGAGTTAGTTCCAATGAAGGGTGAATGATTAAAATTTCTTCCTATAGTGGTTTACATTCATTATAGATAAAAGAGATTTTATATTGTCAACTTCCTTAATAGTGTAATAGTTCTAGATAGGTATTCATAAAAAATCATGATTGTGGTTTCAATGACTACATAGAAGTTAATATTTATAAAATAACATTAATATATTGTTTTGATACATGATTTAATGTTGTTTTTATTATGTTTCATTATCAAAAAATGATATATATTAACCATGCCTTCTTTCTTTTTTAAAGCATTATACACTAATGTTATAGACTTAACCATGTTTCCAACAATGAAAATAAAATTTATATCATACTATATAAATTGAATATGTTATTTTCACCATCAATATTAGATTTAATGGTTCACTTTCATTTTCACTATGTTAAATAGATATGATTTTTAGACACATAGATTAAATATAGATATACACCATGGAATAGTATTTACAGATTTCGAAATGGCACATTAAAAATAAAACTTTCTTTAAATTAAATATTATAATGCATTATATTTTGTAAGAATCCAGTTGTTTCAATACTCACAACCTTTCCTATGTAGATAGAATTATAATCCCAAAATATCATCACAAATGGTTCCTTATGATTTTCGAATTTCAGGAACAAATATTAATTTAATTACCATAATCTAGCAAGAGGTGGCTAACAATTGAATTTTTACTAAACTGTATAGTGGTTGTTCCATATATTGAATCTCAAGATGTAATTATTTGGTACATAAATCCATGAAGTGTTGAAATATGGATACCAAATTCACAAAATAAAAATTTTATAAGATAATTTCAACTCAATGTTTTTATAGGGTCATCGGAAAATAAATAATCAATTTCATAATGACTTTGAGGTTATTTAGAGGACCAATTATATATGAATAATCTCAAAATGGTTACTTAGTTAATAGTTATATGTTCTATATATAATACATAATGAATGTAGTATAGTGAATTATATAAGAGATACTATTAAATAAAAATTTAAACATGTTCCAACTAACAAGGAAAAAATTAAAATTTATGTGAATATGGCATACATTGGAGTCCAAAAAATATGGATTTTGGATTATAAAATATTCTAATTTCAAATGTTTTAATTAAAATTGGTTGATAAAAAGAGGGAAGTTAGAATCAATTGATTGTGATTTTTGAATGTCAATTTTAGTCAGGAATGATACATTAAAGATCCATTCATAATTCCATCATAAGTAGAATAAGTATTTTAGATTTTAGATCCTACAAACACTAATTTTTGTTAACAATTAAATCAAATGAAATCCCTAATGAAAATTCCATTAAGAATTTCCATTTAATTGGGAAATAAAAATCATTTTTTAGAACTACCAATATTAATGGGGTATTTTTTATAGGAGACCATCAGGTAGTGATTTTGATATTTATAGCGGGGATGAATCCATTCATCCAATAATGGGATAAATATTTGAATGAATAATTCAAAATCCTATAATTTTTTTTGAATATATAATATGTTTCATTGTATTGATTTTTTGATTACTAAAATATATTTCTTATCTGAATTAATTGGTTAACTAATTCCATTGATAATGGCTTCTAACCCTATTTATAGTACAAATTTCAAAGAACTACATGTGGTGATATTGTGATTGATCTAATATTAGAAGGTTAATCACGCACTTGATTTGAGAAAAAATGTAATAGTGGGAAAATAGGAAAAACATAAGATGTTAATGCCACTTCAAGTTATCAAATACAGTTAACTAGATTAAGAGGGTTCAAATCAAAGGGAGTATCGGATTTTGGTAAATTAGATTATGGAAGCTATGGAAAGACCTTAACTATAACACCCTATGATTTTTTTGGAAAAATTTCTCTATTAATAATTTAATTTCTTCTATATCATTGGTTTCACCCACCATCGAAATCAAATGAACCATAATATAAAATTAAAATATTATTATTTGAAATGAATATTATTATCTAACCATTGAATTTTTGGGTATTAATAGAAATATGAAAATGATGAAACATTTATTGTTATATATGTATAAAATTTATTCATTGGTTACTAATTTATAAGAAATGAAAGTTAAAATCATCTGAAAGAGGAGGAAATATTTTTTAGAAAATAGTTCTTATACTAGAAATTTGCTTTTATTAACAATATAAAATTATATATAATGTCGGATTATTTATGTTATATTTTTATATTATTTAGCTAATTGAATTTTTTAAATGTACAAAAAATATATTTTGAGGAATTTGATAAGAATAAATTTAATTTAATTCTTGAAGATATATTTTTTATAATAAAAAGTTTTATTTAATTTTATTATATTTATTTATAACTAATATATGCCATTTATAGTTATTTTCTTATAGAAAAATTATTTAATGATTAAAATTAAGAGGTTCAATTTTTTAAATAGGACACTACTTTTTTTGTGAATATGAATAGTAACCGTGGTAAAATTTATCATCTCAGTAAATGGTAAATTGGGTTAATATAGTATTACAATAAGTCATAATTCCATAAATTTTCATCCAATATCTTCATATATTAACGTAATTATAACTTTTTTACCATATTATTCAGAATTATTAGTTTAATGGAATTATTTCTATGAAAATCCTTTATATATTTTTTTAAATCACAGAATGTTAAAAAAGTGACACTTTCATTGATTTAAATATCATTTATGTATTTACATATGGAAAAAAACAAATTATGAATATATATTAATAGTAATTTTTATATATAAATAAATTATATTCTAGATTTAAATTTATTTTAAAATTTTATGTATTATTCTATTACCTTAAATGGTTACACAATTCTGAAATGATATTTATTCAATTAATGGGAAAATAAAATGAAAGACTTTTAAAATATTTAAACTAATTAATTATGATAAATTTATAGTGTTCCAAAATAAAATTTAGGTAAATATAAAAAAATATTGTTGTTTTTAAGTTTATATTCAAATTCAAACTTTATTTTGTGTCATTTAAGTCAATTTAATGGAACAAAGTCAAAATTTAAAATAATGATATTTAAAATAATATTTTATTAAATTATGTAAAATATCATAATAATATTTAAATATGAAAATTTGAATGATAAATGGTTGAAAATAGAATAACATATCCATTTATGGTCCAATTTTCATTATATCATTAAAAATTACAATTCAATAATATAGAAAAAAATAGCCTAGTTATAATTAAAATTGGTTAACAAAGGGTTAATAAAAATGATATTGTTTAAAATAAAAAAACTTTTATATATTCTATTGGATTATGGGATTAAAAAATATCATAGATTATATTAATATCCCTCTAAATTTGGGGGGATTTGGATTGAGAATAAATTTATTATAATATAATCCTTTGAGATATTCAAAAAGTAACCCTAACTTTAATTTTAAAAGGGAAACTCATACCTCTCATATATATACCAAATTGAGCCTTTTATATCTTCCTAAATCCACCAATTCATCTTATTAACTTTAATAGACACATTCTATAGGTTTTTCCTTCCTTATGGACCAACCCTATAGCACTTTAGAGGTTATTTAAATAATCCATTTTGAAGAAGAGGGAATCATCTTAACTGATCACTACATTTTCATCTATTATTTACAACTTATAAAACAATTTTTTATTAATAAGAAAATAAATTAATTATACTCAATATTATTAAATTTTATTATTATTATTAGAAATTATTATACCCCCTCTTTCCCCTTAATTGAAATCTGTAAGTATAGATCGTGTATAGGTATGCCTTACCATCTCTATGTGGCGATACAATTAATTTTCCATTACTATATTTTGAGAAGGGGTATTACGATTTTTATAATATATATCTATATTGTATTAAAAAATAATTCTTCTAGAATGATAATATCATGATTACCTTCTTACCATCAAATTCTTTGGGAAATGATAACATTTCTCAAGAGAATTTATGGACAACCACATGCATAAAACTATGTAATTCATTTTTCATTTTTAATTAGATATTAATGACGATAAATTTGATTAATATATATGATATATATGATATAATAATGATCCTCAAATTTTGGATTAAAATTTTCTATTCTTTTTCCCCATCATTCGTATAATGGAAAAGGCATTCATACATACGTACGATCTACCACCTCCCTGAATGGTGCAATTAATTTTTCATTGTATAAAATTTATAGATGAATGTATATATATATAATGAATATATATGTTATTTATATCATTATTTTTATTATTATTGATTTTATATAAAAATGATATATTTACAAGGACCAGACCTACTTTACTGAAATACTCATGATAAATGGAATAGTCAACACCACAAAATGATGATTTCAATAATGATATTGTGATAACATAGGGTGTTTAAGTGTTATAAATAGAACATATGTTAAATTATAAAAATTTAAATTCATCCTGTAAAGAATTATATTTTATTTTATTTTATTATAAAAAAATTAGACTGTTTTTAGGTAATGAAATTACAATTAAAGGGTTTTATGTTACAATATCATTATTTATTAAGACTGTTTAAGATAATATTATCAATGAAGAAATGTTGTGATATATTTCTCATGAAACAACTTTATTTAATTACCCTCCAATTATTTATTGAAAATTATTTTTTTCCATTCATTTTTCTCATCTTATATTCTCAAGAGACAAAAATACTTTTTTTATGAAAAATTGACTTCATTTCTAAATTCGTCCAAAAAACATTTTCTTTCATATCTATGTTTTCAAAAAAATATTTTGAAGATATTTTTTAATATTTAACAATGATAATTTATATTAAATTTTCCCACGTTTTAATTTTTACAAAATTTTTGGAAAGGAATCTTCTATTAATATTCCAAATGTGTTACTTTGTGGTGTTTTTAAAAAAAATAAGGAAGAATTTTTTTAAATTATACAGCATGAATAGAATTTACTATCTACATGACTATTTTTTTAAGAAAACTATACATTTTTAAATTATTATTTTAGAATAAATGTTTTCCCTTTTTTTTTAGTTTTTTAAAAATAGATGAATTCAAAATGGAATTCTTATTTTATTTAATAAACTAATAATGATAATTTTATGGTATTTATATTGATAAAATAAAATCTCCACTGATGTCACATATTATTTACAAGTTATGTGATCCAATAATACCATGAATATTTATTCTATATATGGTTAATGAATATTACGATAAAATATTTATGAATCTTATTTATTTTCCATAGTTTATGCACTGATGAAATGTTGAAATGATTATAAAACCCTTTAAATTTATGAGGGTTACACTATAATGAATTGATGAAATGTTTAAGAATTATATTTTTTTCCATGTGTTATTGATTGATGTAATGTTTATGAATACAATTTCATTTTATGGGATTTAATATGGTAAATGATTTATGATCTGGTGGAATACATATGTATTTTTTACATTATATAATATATGGGACATATATCTGCCTCTGATTTTTTAGGTAAATCTTAATATATCAAGACATAAATAAGAATGGAATGGGTGTTGAACCTAGATCAATATGTGACTTTATAAACTATGATATTATTTCGAGTGAACTTTTACAACTATAATCGTTTAGGTAGTGAGCACATTCTTACATGATAGTCTTGGAAATGATCCTTGAAATTGGAGGAATTTTCATTTTTATGCCCTTGTGTGTGTCAAAAATATATATCTTATGTAAATTTTAATCTCCCATTGATCAGGTTCATTAATTTATTTATGATTCATGATTTATTAAAAATAATGATGGATTCAATGAAAATGTACAATGATCTCTAAAATTAATATAATGGTTTTCCAACTTTATATCATATTAGTATACCGTTATGCTCATGTTATGCTTTTGGGATCATTGATATCTCCCTTGAATACCCTTACTAGGAATCTGAGCTCTCCCTTTTCTTACATTTACTTTCATTGGGATATGAAGAGTTAATTTCTGTTGGATATGAAAAAAAAAGGTAAAAAAATTTAATATGTATGTTGGAGATGATATTGAACTATTATGAACTAGTTTTTTATGTTTCCTGTTTACTAATGATATTATACATCAACAATTATGTTTTGGAATGAAACTTTTTGTAATGAATATTCATTTATTAATTTTTAATATATATTTATGAAAATTATGAGTTGTTATATTTAGTATCAAAGAATGGTATTTTTATCCATTGCAAACAAGGATAATAAATATTTAGTAGAATCCTTGGAATAAGACTAATTATATAATAAAACCCTAATGTTTTATCAATGATAATAAATGACCTAAGTTAATCGTAAATTGACATAGAAAAATGTGCCAAGATTTAGATGTTTTATAAATTGGTCTCCATGATTATATGGTTCCCCTCCATGATTATTTTTTCTCACACTGAGTTTTTTAGTTTTAGAAAATTGTAGCCACCCAAAAGAATCATGTTATGGATGAATATTTGAGATGATGAATTTATTTTCCTACTGAGGAACCAAATATTATGGGAGACAGAATAAGAAATCATATTATTATTCTCAAAAAACATTCTAAATATATAAATCACACTTATCATCCAAACAAGAATATGAGGGAACAATGATATATTCAATCCTTCATGAGTAAAAATTCACATTCTTATATTGGGTCCACTACTGTACTGTTTACATAAATGTTGATCGGTACCACTAAAAGAAAATTTTTAGTTTTCTAGCTTTCCAAATATTAGAAATTAATCCTGGATGAGTATCATTTGGGAGGAGAACCGTATCACTTATAGATTCTAAAAAAATGACAAAATAATAAGAAATTAAATCTATAGTTTGAGAATAATTTAAAAGATTGTTTTTTAACAAGTACATTAATTTTATTAATCATATGAAAATAGAAGAATAATTCATTGATATAAAATATAAGGATGATGAATATGTTGGTATCTATGAGGAAAATTTCACATATATTGTGAGGAAAACTTCTAGAATTATAATCCGACCTTAATATAAGATTAATCAATTTTTAGTGGATTAAATCCAATAATATGAAAGAGATTGTCTATACAGAACATCACTATTGATGAAGAAATATTTTTTTGTGCTATCTATAAGGATATGGATAATATAATTACGCATAAATATTATGGTTTTGATAAGAAAATAAAGATGCAATTTAAAAGTAATTTTAAAAATTATATAGGGAATAAGATGAGATTTTCTTCATTCTCAATGTGGGGAAGGATAGATGGAATACATTGTATTAATGAAACAGTTGAATGATTCAAATATGTAATTTAAGTTCATTAAGAAATCCAATTTTTAAGTTAAAGGAATAATTTAAATAACTATGCGATTAAATATAAATATACAATCAACTAATCCCAATCACTCTAATATTTTAAATTAATATAGTATGGGAATTATTAAAATTTATTCCCAATTATGAATGATGGTGATGATGATCGACATCAAAATCATCTTAATCCCAGATACAACAAAAAATATCATGTGATAATGATTTTTTATGATGGGTAGAATAGTGAAATGGTTAAAGGAATACTTATCATCAACCTTATAAATAATAATATCTTATTTGATGATATATATTCCCAATATTTTATATCTAATGAAACATTAATGGAATCACTATAGAACCTCAAAAATTAGATGATTAGTTAGATGTAAAAATATATAATGTTACAATTATTAAATCATTGTTATATAATTCATATATATTTAATGTTTGTAGTGATGTGTTTCCTGGAAATAATTATATTATTTCTCAAGATGATTTTGATTTTATTTTGGTAATGGATTGGATTTCTCTATAAGAGCCCCTTATCAATTGTTTAGGAAGGGATGTTAAGATTGATATTTCAAAACAACCACTGATTTCTTATCATTGTGATGAAAAAATGGAAATTATAATTGAAATTATATCCATTGTATGGTTCATGATTTATATTTTTGAAATGGATTTAATCACATATGTTTGGGAGATAATAAACATCAAATATATTCTTATTATGTCATAGTTTATGGTTTTTTTTTGGAATATATTTTTTGTCAACAATAAAACATGATGTTTATTTAATAAGAACTTATACATGGTGCTACACCTATTTCAATGAATTTATATATAATATCTATAATTGATTTACAATAATTAAATAATAAACTTGAGGATAATTTTGATATGGGATTCATTGATCCATCAATGTTATCTTCAGTGTAATTATTCTGTTTGTTATGAAAAATGATGGATCAATGTAACTTTAAATAGGATATCAATAACCTAACAACATAACTACCAATAAATATTTCTATATACCCCATATTAATGACTTTTTTAATCAACAATGCAGATATTAATAGTTTTCCAATATGATATTCATTCTAGACATCATAAAGTGAGGTTAAAGAAAAGGTATATAATCAATATTTAATTCTATACAAGGAATAGATACTATGAATTTATAGTGGTGACATTATTTCTTAATAATTCCCCCATGATCTTCGTGTATTTTATGAATAGAGTATTTGATGATTACATTGATTATGTTTTGTTGTTATTCATAAAATATATTCTTATTTATCTATATTGTAATGAAGAAAAAGAATATCATTTGTGAAATTTTCTAAAAACCTAATGAGGAATAATCTTGTTTTATGATTAACTAGGTTTGATTTTTTATGGATTATTTCTTTCTGAGGTCATACAGTATCAATTTAGGGTATATATATATACCATTCAAAGATAGAAGTTATTGAATATTGCACCATACTAACCAATGTGACTAATATATGAAGTTTTCTTAGTTTGGATAGATAACATCTGGGATTTTGGGGAATGTTTCTCAGCTATCGAATCCACTAACCAAGTTAACTCAATTAATGTTTTAATGAACTGAAGAGAATGTTTTCTTGTGAATTATGATTATAATATCTTATAGTTGAAAATACTTTATAATATTTATTGATAATTAAAATAATGAACTATGATCATCCACATATGAAAAAATTATAGCTCATGAATCATGAAAATTTACAGTCCATAAAGGAAATTACCAAACACAGGATTACTTGTTAGTTATAGTAATTTTTTTCATTAATAATAAAGGGGAATTATATCTATAGAGAAATATGTGTAATATATATTGATCCAAAATGTTTGAAGTATATTTTTTATTAAATATAGTTGAACCAATACAAATAAGATGGTTAGAGAGAATTAAGGATTATAAATATTAAATAAATTACCACCCTATGAAATTAAACAAGGGGAAATATTCTCAATATAAAAGGGATCATTCTAATATATCTATGGTCAGGATCACAATAGATCTAATATTTATGGACTTGAAAAGTATCGATTCTTTAGTCATGAATGAATGGGAAGAATATTATCTTTATCAAATGAGTATTCAACCATCTATCGAATTCTAGATTAAATATTCACATAAGGAATATGTATAACTAAAAAATAAGTTAATAAAATTTCCTTTGTTCAACATATATTATGTTGGAATAATAAGGTTCATGAATAATAAAAGGGTCTCTTTTTTATAATATTTGAGGAATAATCTTATGGAAGAAGCTCACTATTCTATGTTCTCTATTAATCCTAAAAGAAAAAAATTTACATATATTTGAATTATTATTTGGGGGTGGAATGAAGGGATATATTGAAAATTATTTTTCTCAATGATTGTTATATATGATATTTAATAATAATAAAAATTCAAAAGAAATGTTGCAACTATTACCCATACCAGAATATAAATGGTAAAATATCACCATGAACTTTTTCATCTGGCTCCCCAAAACATTTAATGGTAATAATGATATTTAGATTTTTTTTAATCATCAAAAAATGTAAAAAAAACATCATTTATATTATAAATTATCACTCTACTAAAAAGAATACTCATTAATAAATTATAGAAATAGTTATATTTCATGGTGTATCTTTATCAATCACATATAATCAGGATATGAGGATTACCTTGTTGTTTTGAAGAAGTCTTTCATGGGCTCTGAATACAAAGTTAATTTACAACACAAAATTTTATCCTTAAGAAGATGTTATGTAGGAATGTACAATTCAAACATTAAAATATATGTTTAGATCGATCTCTATGGACTTCAAAGGTGGTTGGGATCAACACCTTAAATTGGCTGAATTTTTATTCAAAAATAACTTTCACTTCATAATTTATATAGATCCTTATGAATCCTAATATGTTAGGAAGTATAATAATCCATCATGATGTAATTAATTTGGGAGAAATAAAACTATTTGGACGTGATCTAGATAAGGATTTATAAGATATGGTTAGAGTTATTAAACAACCAATTAGAGTATCTTAGAGCCACCAAAAAGTTGATTTTACGATCCTTGAAAAGATCTATGGTTTCATGTTGGTGATATGGAATTCAAACAAATATCTCTCTTGAAGAGGTAGATGATATTTGGAATGAAGGGAAAGCTAATATATATTTATATAAGTCATTTTCAAATTACTAATCTTATTAGGATGGTAGATCATTTGTTGGGGATTCCACCAAATTTCTTTCAAGTTCATGATGTATTCCATGTATCTGTCATGAGGAAGTACATACATGATCATTCATATATACTAAAATCCAAGGTCATACCACTGGATACATATATTTCTTATAATTAATAACTAGGATATATTATTAATCATATATATAAACATATATTAAATAGGAACCCATTCCTGGAAAATGTTTTGTTGCAAAATCTCTAATTTCAAGAAGTTATGTTGGAATTTGAGGATGTGATAAGGAAGAATATTCCTTACCTTTTTAAATTAGACATTAGAATTAAAAGGATAAAATTAATTTAAAAGTGGGGTAGAATGTAACAACATAAGATTTTGATGAAATATTTATCTTAAATACTTTTATTTCCTTATTATCATCTGTTAATCACATATACCAGTTTAAAAAGTCATGATATATTGTTAAAATATTATTTTTAAAAATGATAATTATCACATTGTTGTTGGATCGGTAGCTATGAATAATAAAAAAATAATTTATGAATAATTTATTATTGTATATTGACAAAATTAATTCATTGGTTATAAAATGATTACAAATGATGATTAAAATCATTTAAATGAAAAAGTAATAATTTTATAAAAAATAGTTTTTATGTCTGAAATGTATTTTTATTAATAAATTAAATTAATATATATTTCTGAATAATTTTAATAAAATTTATATATTATTTACATGATAAAATTGTGTAAAAATTCGAAAAAATATTTGTATAGGCTCAAGATAGGAATAAATCTAGTTTTATGCTTAAAATATATTTTTTCTAAAATCTATTTTTGTCGCATTTTTCCCACTATATTTAGAATTAATTTATAAAATTTATAGTTGTTGAAATAGATAAGAGTCATTGAATATTTTTAATTTTGATGTTAAATTTTTTTAAATATACCCTGATTATTTTTGTTCAATATAAATTGTACCCATGGTAAAATGTATCACATTGGTAAATGATAAATAACGTTAATCTAGAATAAGAATAAGTGATAATTCCAAAAAAAATGCTTATTGAATAATTTATTAACATAATTAAGCCCCTATTACTTTTTTATTTAAATTCAATAGTTTAATGGACACATTTCTAGGCATATGATTTATATATTATTTAAATCAAAAAATATTATAAAATGACACTCTCTTGGTTTTAAATATCATTTTTTGTGTTCACATATGAAAAAAACTAGTTATGAATGATTATTAATAGTATTTTTTTTAAATAATTCAGTTATATTAAGAATTTTAATTCATTTTTAATTTTTAATTATTGTATAATTACATTAAATTCTAGCACAATACTAAAATATTATTGATTCAATTAATGGAAAAAGATAGTAAATTAGTTTAGAAATTTTAAAGGTGATATATTTTGAGTAATTTATAGTTTTACAAGAATTTTATAGTTAAATATGACATATTAGTTCTATTTTAAAATATTATATTTTAATTATAAAATTTTCTTTTTGCCTTTTAATTCAAACTGAATGAATGGTGTCAGACATGAAGATAATGATATTTTATTAAGATAAGATTTTATTAAATACATTAAAAATAAAAAAAATCAATAAGAAAACATGTATATTATATTCTATAAATTTTCATAAATTTTCCTTTTATGGGCGAATTTTAACCTTATATGTAGAATATATAACACTTTGATATTAAAAAGTTGTTACTCTAGTTAAAATTATTAATTTTTAACTAAGGGTTAATCAAAATGATAAGGTTTAAAATGAGACAAAAACTTATATAAATTATATTGTTTGTATGATTAAAACCCTATTATACAATATATAAGAATCAAATACCATTTAGAGTCATTTTTCATGATAATGAATTTATTATAATTTAATCTTTTGGGATGTCCCAAAAGTACACCTCACCTCAATTATGAAAGAGAACCTCTTCCCTCACTTAATTAACTAATATTGATTAATAATATTAGAGAAAATTCATGAAATTAAACTTTTAATCATACCTACACTCATAATATAAGTTTTTTATTCCTAAAATACCAACCCTATAACTCTTCAGAAGATATTTGAAGGGGACGTTTCAATAAAAAGGTAATCACCCTAGTCAGTCCCTTCCTTTTCTATTATGATATACCAACACTATATCTATCATATTTATCAAAAAATAATAAATTCATCATACTAAATATGATAAAATATTATTATGTTTGGTAAAACACCATTAAACATCCTCCTTCCCATCGAATGAGAAGTCAAAGTATCACTCATGCATATATACAGCTTAAAGTCCCCACGTAGTGACATAATTAATTTTTCATCACCATAATTTATGAAAGTTTATTATGATGGGTTTAATTTATATATATAATATATTTATTTAGAAATTTTACTTCTATAATTACAATTTCATATCTACCTTCTTACCATATCATTCTTTGGGAACGATAATGCCACTCGTGGATACGTGTGGACTACTACCTCCATGAAGCGATATGAATCATTTTTATTTTTTAATTGGATTTTAATAAGTTTTAATTGGATTAATATATATGATATATATGATATATTAATGAAAGTATAAATTTTATTTAATATTTAACTATCTTTTTATCATCTATTAAGATTTGGAAATATTTTTAATGCATTTGTACGACCAACCATCTCCATGAACAGTACAATTCAATTTTCTATCACTGAATTTTATGGATGTCTCTAAATATTTATATAATGAATATATATGAAATTTATATAATGAATAACATTAATAATATTACATGTAAAATATAAATTTATAAGTAAATGACCTACTCAACTGATATACTCTTCATAAATAAAATAGTTTACACCCAGAAATGATGATTTTAATAAATAATTATTGATAAAATGGCGTGTTGAAATGTTATAAAGGGTACATATATGATATTATATGTATCAACGTTACTATTATATAAAAAAATAAAATATTTAAATTTATTATACATGATATTAGTGTTGTTTTGAAGCAAGAAACGCTCAAGGGAAGGGTTTTTTGTTATAGTATAAATGTTTATTGTGCCTTTTTATGATTAATTATATAATAATTAAATATAATGATATATATCCCATGAAATTAATATAATTTATTCTCCGATGTATATTTGTTGAAAATAACTGTTTTCCAATCTTTTTCCTCTCATTTTTAACTAAACACATTTAAAATATATATTTACAGATAATTGACATCATTTCTAATTTCAGATGAAAAATAATTTCTTATATACCTATTAATTATAAAAATGTTATATATATGGATTATAATATTCTATGATTATTTATTAAATTAATATTTACACATTTATTAATTTTTATAAAAACATTCAATGGAATCTAATATTCCTTTACAAGAAGGGACATTATAAATTGTTTGAAAAAAGTATGAAAAGAATGTTTATAGCTTATATGAAGGAAAATATTTTCCTACTATCATGACTAATTTTACCTTTGAAGAAACTCTTAATAATTTATATATATATTTCAAAAAAAAATTCCTTTATATTTTCTATTTTTTTAAAAATATGTGATTTCAAAATAGGAATTTTCTTCTTCTCAATAATGTTTTAATGATATTTTTATGGTGTATATATTTATCAATGTCAAAAAACCATTGATTCCATATATACTTAAATTGGGATATGATTCAATGATACCATTTTTATTATTCATCTATATGGTTTATTAATATGATGAATCTTTATTTATGAAATTCATCTCTTTTCCATGGGATAGGCTATAATGAAATGTTTCTCAAAATATTGTATTTTCCATGGGATATTGAATGATGTAGTGGTTTTAAAACTCATTACGTTCCATGGATTATAATATGGGAATTTTTTTTTGATCTTATGGAACACATGTGTATGATTTTCATTAATTGAAGGGTGTGAACAGTATATCCCTCCAATGTATTGGCTAATGATTGCTAATTCATTAGATAAATATGACTATAATAGGGAGTGAACCTAGTTCTATAAGATATTTTGTCAACTATTATATTGTTGGGAGTTAACCTTGAAAAATATAATGGTTTGGGCAGTAGACATATTCCACAATAATAGTCGTGGAAATGATCTTTTACTAATAATAAAATTATTTATTATCCTACTTTGTATGCCAAAAATTTATATCTTATGCCATTTTTATAATCTCATGGATAATGTTCTTTAATTGCATTATGATTCATGTCTTTTGAATATCCAAAATTTATTCCATGACATAGAATTATATTCCTTGATATGAAGGGTGTGGTTTAATACATTATGATCATGTTCTTATACACATATACTGATGTCATTATTATGTTATCATTGATAACTACATTTATATCCTTACTGAGAATATGAGATCACCCTTTAATTATGTGTCATTTCCCAATGTTATAAGGATAGGTTTTATATATGATATTTCTAATAAGGGTCATAGTTATGAAGATATAAGTTGGAGATTATTTAGAACTATTATGAAATTTTTTTTATGTCTTCATATTTCCAATGAAATGAGACATAAATGATTTTAGCATGGATATAAATGTTATGTAATGAAAAATCATCAGTTATGATATAATATCTATCTATAAAAAGTTTGGGTTTCTATATTAAAACATGGAAGGTTGTCTATTATGAAGTAATGATAATTTCACTAGAATAATAATTAGATGGTGAGGATAGGTATCCATGAGATTTTGATGCACTAAGTCTCTTATAAATAGATTGTCTGATTAAGGATTACTGAAGGATATCATTAGTTTCAGTTTCAAATGGATAGAGGATCATGAATAATAGAGGTTCATAAAACAATATGTCAGGTTTGACTCCATTATAAATATTTTCACATATTGAGTTGTACCCAGTTATATTCTTAAAGTGGCCCTTGAGGCTGATAAGTCAATCAGTTTTTTTATTTCTACTTCAAAAAAACTAAAAATATTGCTAGGTTCTCCCATGAATATATGCTGAATGTACGAACCACATTGAAAAATGTTATTTACATTAATTTTTTAATTTCCTTTTTTTCAAACATGAGTGTTTTTACCACCTCATGGTTTTCATACAATAAAATTGGGTTTAATAGTGTATTAAACTCGCAATAGGAAACATAAATAACCCATGATATATATTATTATTATAACATATCCATTAAATCAGTGGGTATGAATTAAATTAAATACATTATGATATATATATATATATTTGTCTTATTCAATATAAAATATTGTTAAATGTTTATTTATTAATAAATCAATGTTTATTAAAGTGATACTATAACTCAAAAATCACTTTTCTTCAAAAATGATATTTTATTCATTTTCAAGATAAAAGTCATATAATAATTTTCTAGAACAGTTATAAAATTTATCTTCAAAAACTAACTTAATTTTTATAGTTGGAATATCTACATTTACGTTGGGTTAATTTTTGGTATTTTCTAGAAAATATTGATTTTTCAATGAAAAATAAAAAATATTGATATCTTTAATGTCTTTTTTGTTCAATAACGTGGGAAATTTAAAAATATAAATATGTTTTTAATATATTTTTAATTAAATTAAGTATTATTTAGTTATATTTAATACAATTAATAAATTTTAATCTACATTATATTGGTTTTTAATAAATGTTTGTTTTTGAGATTGAAAAAGGGTTTTTCTAAAAACTATTTTAAATTGTGTAATGTTTTCCGATTTTACATAATTAAAATAATTCCAAATATAGAATGTTTTAATTAAAACATTAAGATTATATATAAATAAATTTTAATTTATTTTCCATATAATTATTATTGTTACCCATGGAGTTATTATAAAGTCATCATTTACTAAAAATATACTCTTCCAAAAAACTCATTATATCGCCACGTATATGGGATTAATAAGAAATTAAATTTTACCAATTATATCAATTAAATTTGGGAAAATGAATTAAATATTTAGAATAATAAAAATTTATAATTTATAATAATTTAAACATAATTTCTAAACATATCGATTAGTGAAAGAATTTACAATCAATCACAATGATTAAGATACAACTGGGTTTACTAAGGGATTAATCTTTAAATATAAGGGTAATCTTGAATTATATACATGTGAAAAAACTAATTACATGGGCAAATTTAAACCATTATGAACTTATTATATATTTTTATGTGTTTTTTGGACACATTTCAATGAATGTGACCTGTATAATAAGAAATGTAAATAATGAAAAAAATTAACCCTTTTCATTTTCATTTCTATAATTATTTGGAATTGGGAAAAACAATAAATGTTAGGTTAAAAATATTATTTTTGCAATAAATTATTTTTTATATCATGTTAATTTATTTTTATTTTTTACTTTTGAATTAATTACTCTAAACACTAATGAAATGGAAATGTAGTTGTACCATAAAAGTGTAGCCAGAGGTAGAGCCCCTGGACATTTATTAAAATAAAGGAAAAAGACAGTAACATGAAAAAAGAACCAACAAAGTCACATAAAATCCTCAAAATCACACCCCTTACCGTCACCATGATAGATAGACTCTTCCTCCGTCGCTATTTCCCACACAAAACTTTCATAATGCTTCAGCACTTTGGCATATTTCCTCCTCAGATTCAGCTTCTCCAGCTCAAGAAACTCATTAGGAGACTGCATACTTCTGACAGCAGATCCGGTCGGCATCGGCTTCGGCAAGTGAGAGAAGTCCTTCCTCATCCTCCCGCGAGGAGGGGCAATCACCTTGTCTTGGGACACTGGCAGCGCCTTGTTCCCCACTTGAGCAATCTCACTATAAGACAACCGTACCATGTTCTCACAATTCTCCTGGTCACTGTCATCGAGGTCCCCCCACTTCCCATGGTACTGCACCTCTGGGTATCTCACAAGGTGGTTCTGCTGGAACTAATTGTCCGTGTCAACAATGGCCAAGCATTGAGGCCGCTCCACCAATGTATGTTCAGCATCAACAACACCATACTCCTGTCCCACATTCTGCAAATCAACACTGCCACCTAAGGTTGGCATCTCATCCCCAGTTAACCTGCTCAATTCCTGGAACCGATTCTCCATATTCATAGTGTCATTCACACCCTTATCAGCATTATCCTGGCCACTGCAGTTTCCACCATGCCCCAAAAATCGTCTATCTTTGCGACCAGCAGATTTCCATTTCTTCCCAGATGAAGCAGACCCATGCCCTTTATCTGAATCTGCCATAGCATCAGGCCCCCGCATGCTCATAGCCAAATCCTCATTGCAACTTCCCTGGAAATGATTCCCCACACCAGTATTTGGCTGATTGAGAAGGACCTGTCCTGCCCTCTCCGACACAACAGAGACCATGATTTCCTTCTGGCTCTTTCCTGCGGCTGCAGTTTCACCTGAAGCCAAATCACGAATAGCAGGAGTAGTCTGTGAAGCAGGACCCGAAGCATCATCCCCCCTACACAAGTCATGCCTCAGCTTGCTCATCACATGAGAAACTAAGGGGTTCATATGAGCCCCTGACGGATTCATCATAACTGAGTCACCCCGGGACACCATAACAGGTGCAATACCAGAGCCAATTCCAACATCAACAACGGGTGTCCTCTCCCTCACAGGGGCCTTACCAATGCCCTTCCCCATATCTGCAGACCTCTTAAGCGTGACCCCAGTCCGACACCTGGAATCTGAATGCCCCAAACTGCTACAAGCTGTGCAGAAGTCAGTCCAGGTCTCATATACCACAACCTGCTTTCACCTAAACTCCTCACCCACCGAAATCCAGACCCATTCCACCGGCGGTTTCGCAACATTCACTTCAACACAAAGACGGGGATTTATGGGATGACTCAGAGAAGAGGTGCGAGCATCAGTACACAAAAATTGTCCTATCATATTCCCAATCATACGTATAACTGCAGGATTTTGGAAAGGTAAAGGCATATGTGGAAGGCTTACCCAAATCAGGACGGTGGATGGATCACGGTTCATGCAGAGATCAAATGTCCACCGAAAGAGGAAGAATCTGCAATCGTTGCATCGTCTGGGAGCACTGGACCATGCGCAGACCAAGTCTTCCTCCGAGGCGAAGCGAATCATGAAGTGACGACTATCCAAGAGGCCAACGATTGCACGATCATTCAGATCCCATTTTCCAAACACAAATCTGTCGAACTCATCAATAGATGGTCTTCTATGGATGAAACGAGCCACCAGAGTTAGACCAAGGTGACTCGATGCCTCAGAGAACTCCGAAACTGTAAGCGGAAGCTAGGGATTACCGAAATGAAGTTCAGGAACCTTCGGGCTTAAAGAAATCGTGGGGAAATCTGGGAGGAAATTAGGGTTGGAGAAAGGAACAAATGGAATTCGGGGCTTCCGTGGGGAGAAATTCGAAACATCCACCCCCTTCCCACCGCCAGGAAGGGGGGGGGGAATTCTTCATCAAGCATGAACTAGGGTTCCTTCATCGAGCTTCCGTGGTATATAATTACATCAAAATGTAGTTATAATTTAGTTAATTATTAACTAAATTAATTGATACTATGAATATTAAAGATTGAGTATATTTAATGAATATTTGTTTTAAATTAATTATTTAGCTGAATATGTCATATTATTCAGCCATTAAAATAATATATTATAATTTCATTATTGTATTTGTATTTTTAAATTCAATTTAAATGATTATTTTCAATATTGATGTTAATGTTATTTTATGATAAATTATAATTAAATAAATGAATTGAAATTATTAAAAAAAACATATATCTTGCATAGTTATTTAAATGATCATATATATAATGAATGATGAATTAATGAATAAATTTTTCTTTTATAATGAATATATTAAACCTTATAATCTAATAACTCTGTTAGACAGGTTAAAGCTAAAAGTGTGTTTTTCATAGGATAAATAAAGGAAACCCCAAATAAAAAAATAAGAGTTTCGGAAAAAAAGTTAAAAAAATGTGTTTATTTTTTGTTGTATAATTTTATAGACCATATAATAACTCCAAACAATTAATTATAAATATTTTATCCACTTTAGGTAATGTTGACCACCCAATAGTAAATAAATTTTGAAATTTACAAAAATGTCCCACCTCACCAATTATAAAAGGTAACTCCCTCCTCTCACTTATTCACACCACTCAATCCATTTTTATATGAAAAAAAATGTGCGAATAACATCCAAAACACAATAAAATAATCATATAAGACTCAATTTATTCATAAATTCCACCTTTTATGATTTTAGTGCAGTCTTATAGAGGATTCTTGATGAATAAGTAATGTTCTTTATTGATCGTTTTTATTTTACATCTTTCCCCACCTCTATAAATTATTAATATAATATGATGATATAAAATAATTATTATTTTAAATATAATAATATTATATTATGTAAATATTATGAACGAAAACCACACACCTCCATAAAATGGGTGAAAAAATCATTATTTCTGTTTACAGCAAACTACCAACACAAAAAAAACAATGTCATTTGTTTTTCCATTTCCAACTCACATGGTTGGGTCTAATGACATAAATAATGTTTATATGTGATATTTATAAAATAATTTTACATACAGAGTCATTTTATAATATATATAATTTTATGTTTCTTTCCTTAAGGTATATCATAACGTCACTTGTGTGTACGACACACTACTGCCTTATGAAGCGGTGTATTTTGGTTTACAGTAACATGGTACATGGAAGGTAATAAGGGTAACCATATTGAATATATTTGATATAAATAATATAATTATCATAAAAATTACATTTTTAACATTGCATAAAAATAATATTCCATTTTATTTTTAAATTTTCACTCACTGAAAAAAATGATAACGTCATTCAGGGATGTGTGGACTACTGTCTCCGAGAAGCGATGTGATTTATTCTTTATCACCACCATAACACAAAAAGGTTACATATATATTTATATATAATTTAGAAAAATAATATTTATGTTATTATTATTATTATGTAAATATAAATTAATAAATTACTTATCTGCAAAATTATTATTGAAAAATGGAAACCTTACTTATGCATACATATGACCTATTGTATCCATTTTCTTAACGTACTTAATTTTTTATAACAAAATTTCATCATTATTTAACTAGAATAATTAATGTAAAAATATTATAATTATTTAATTATTATTATTTTATAAATTAAATACCTATATTATATGAATAAGAAGAAGAACATTCATATTTAATCATGAATGGTAAAACAAGTTGATTAACACAAAAAATAATGAAAATATTGAACGATTATTAATTAAAGGGTGAAAAAATGTTATAAAAGGATAATATATGAAATTATAAATATTAATATGGTTATTTAATTAGTTAATAACTTTTTTAACACAACTATACATGTGGATGACTCATGATAATCCAAAAGGAATTGTGAGGTAAGGGTTTTTTCATCTCACTTTTATTTATATCAGATATATATCATATTTAATACTCATTTCCCTTGTTTAGTGTATAAAATAACCAGGTATATATTACATTATTATTTTGGTTAAATTTATTGGTATTTAAATGTCTAATTTTAGTATGTTTATTTCATTGGGTTTACAGTTTCAATGTTACCATAGCGGTAATGGATTTTTTTCACAATTTGTCATATTTGGGACTCATGTCATGTTATATACATATCTCATTTTATGAGGCATATATAGATTACATTTGACATTTAATGTCATGCATTTATTTATTATCATGTTATCTTTTGTTTCATTTAAAAAATCATTTCATGGGACTTGTGGTTCAATGATACTATAGTGGTAAGAGTTCTATGATATAATCCCACTGCTTATTTGGATTGTTTGTGATTTTCTATACAATGTTAAAGTCATATGATCTAACTGAAATAATTAACATGATATTTCTAATACTATATTTATTTTATGATAATACATTTTTTATCTTGAACTTTTCCTTTCATGTACACATGATTACAAAATAATGTTATCATGGAAAAATATATTTTCAGATGAAAAATATTATTCTTCAAAAACCATGTTTTCTAAACAGGTTTTCCAATTTTTTAATCTGTTTTTTAAATAAAAAAGGATAATTATAACCATTAATGTTTCAATTTATTCTAAAATATTTCTTTATATTATTTCATGGTTATTTTAAAAAAAATTATTTTCACAATGTTTTATGTTTTAAAAAGTGATTTTTAGAATGAAAAGGGAAATTTCCTCAAAATAATTGTGATGATATTTTAATACTATTTTCATTCATCAACTTCAAAAATAATGTTTCATGTTATTCTATAATGGTAATATTTTGTAATTATATCATCCCCATTCATTAGATTAATTGAAATAGATTTTTTTGGGAGATATTTTTTTGAAACATATTTTTTTCATTGGTTTATCTTGTTTTGAAGATATTTTAATCAAATCCATTTCATATTTACAAATTAATCGTGCTTCTAATATATTTTTATGAAAACCATTTCTCTTATATGGGTTAGTCATTTTTGAAATATATTTTTATAAATCGCTTTTAATTTTCGGGTGTTAATCATATTTAAATGATATTGTTGTGGAACTAATTTCTTTCCAACTTGATAATAGTATTTCAATGAAACTAAAATGAAACCTATATATTTCCTTTAGTTGATCATGTTATAAAAAATAATGATTTATTCTATGTGTTTTTTATGAAATATTTATGTAATTTATTCATCTTTTGGCTCTTAGACATTATATATTATGGGTGCACCCAGATAGCTTCAGGTGATCTAATTATTTATTATAGGATGGGTGCACCCAAATAGTACTCCAATGCATTGGGTAATGATTATATTCTCTACATAACAATTTTATAAGCTGATCATATGGTTGTTAAAATTTTTAAGGGTTCATTATGGGTTATTAAATGGTTATATTTGATTACTTTACAAGATACCAATATGTTTCGTCAATTGTTGTTAAGGGTTTATAATGTTTCATATGATTGTGTTGAATATCACATGGCTTAATATTTTGGATTCTGATGAATATTTCTGTTATTAATTTATTATCCTTGGAATTCATTATAAATAATATAGGTATTTCTGGTTATGATTATTCATATTTTATACACATTCACTTTGATTATTTAAACATGCCCTTATGATCTTATTATACTCGATGATGACATTCATTTGTTAATGCTTATGATTTTAATTAGTAATAATTTAATACCACATATATTATGTTTCATTTTCCCCAGGTTATAAGTAATGTTGTTGAATGAGTTATTTCCATAATGGATTTCATATGGATATTGATAATGACATAATGTAAGTAATTAATTCTTAGTTAAGTAGAAGAAGTTATCATTTAAATAAATGTGAATTATTTAAGTTGGATATTTTTCTAAATTTAAAAGAATATAATCCTAAAAATTCCTAATGGATGTAAGTGATCCAATTTTTTATTTTGATTTTTTAAGGTTTAAATAAAATAAATTGGGTCCCAAATATGGACATAAATTCTAGAAATGTAATATTTATAATTTGTAAACAAAATCTAGGAGTGTGGGTTAGGGGGTTGTTATCATTATAATTAGAGGCCAATTTGGATAAATTTGGATATTTGGATATATTTATGTGAGGTTATATTATGTTTTATATATACCATTATCGGTCTATAAGATTATGGTTGGTCATATGTTCAATTTCTTAGACACCTATTTTTTTTATTTTAATTAGTAATAATTATTTGTTTATGAAATAAAATTTTAGTTAGGTTTTATGGGTTTGAGGTATTTGTCATCCCTAGTATCAAGATTAAGTGTTATTTATTAAATAATTATTTTTAATGTTTGAAAAAAGGGGGAAAACTCTTATGATTGGCAACAACCTATCACATCTATAATGGTGGTGGTTTTTAGACCCATGATCGAAGAACTATGAGGGTTTCATGCCTACCATTGGCCTACATCGTGTCTTGGTTAGTATGACTTTATTTATGAGTACAGATTATGTTTATTTAAAAAGCATATGGAATTTAATTTGAGGAATAATGGTTGTTTTATCTTTAAATAATATACGATCAAATAAATTTAATCATTTGTTTTTGAAATTAGTCTTTAAATGATGGAAAATGATTATGTATAGTGATTTATAGAATGATTTGGTTTGAAATTTGGGTATAACTTTTCATATTTAGAGATTAATATTTCATGTTTTAAATTTTTACCTTATTGTGAGATAGAAATTTTGGTTTGGTTAATTTTAATGATATGAGAAATTGTTTTTTAACCCTTTTATAGTTATTTTGTCTTTAAAATTTTATTTTTTCACATCAAGCATAAAAAATTCATCCTAATTATACATCATTAGATAAAAAGATCAGATTGTGGTGGATATTGACTAGGGGATAAAGTTATATTGACAACAGAATTATATTTCAATATTCTCATAGAATAGATGTTAATATAATTCATCAACATCAGGAAAAGGATCTTGAAACAAAAATTTTATCTTTGAACCATCAATTTTGATGAACCGATGAACTATTTGATCGTCAGATATTAATGGTTTTGTAGACCGTAACTATACAGTAATCATTCACATGGTTGTTATCAATGATAAAAATCAATAACTATTATTAATTATGGTTTTACCCCCATTCCCACTGATTTTACCCTATTTGGAATTGTACATATGTGTTTTTTCATAACACCTTTTTACTTACCTTTCTCTCTTATTAAGATAAATTTTTGTTAACACTTTTTATAATGAGGGTTTAAAAAATGTATTTTCTAATGTACAACATTTTATTAAAAAGATAAATTTAAAATTGATAGGTTTAAATTTATTATATGGTTTGATGTAACAACCGATGTTTTTAAAATAAAAACATTATATTCGATAGGGTATTTAACAAACAACATTGAGCGTAAACAGCTTATGAAATATATTACCATTATAACCTTATTGTTATGCTAGTGGGTATTAGTAATATGAACTATTGTATGAAATTTAATAAATATATATATTTCTTACTCAATAGAAATTAAAGATATATTTTTATTATATTTTTTTATTAAAGATATTTTATGCATAAAAAAACTTCAATAATTTATTTTTATTGCTTTTATTGAAAAAATAAACTGAAATGATTAGTTTTAAAATTAAGATAAATTATTTTATCAAGTTATTTATATTTATTTATTCTTAATATCAAAATTCACTTTGGGTTAAATTTTTCTATTTATCATCAAATAATGATTTCTCAGTGAATTGCGAAAATTGCAATTTTGGTAAAAGTATTTTATTTTCAATAAATTGAGTAATATTAATGTAAAAATATTTTTAAAATATGTTTTAATTTAAAATATGAATTATTTAATTATATTCAATCCAATAATTTAATTTATATCTTATTTATATTGGAATTATAATATGTTTTTCTATTTTAAACATATGGTTTCTAATAATAACTTTTAAATGATTAATGTAATCCATTTTAATTTATTAAAATAAAATCTAATGGGGAGTTTTTAAAATAATACATATATATTATATATAAATAAACATTAATATATTTTAGTTAAATGAATTTTATTATTTATAAAGTTAATATAGATCCACCTCTTTCTAAAAAAATATTCTTCTTCAAATCTTGATGTATCACTGTGTCTACAATATTAATATTAAATAAAATTTTCCACTTATTTTAATTGAGTGTGTAAATATGGATTTAATACTTTAAATCTGAATAATTTATAATTTATGTTATGGTGAAAATAATTTGTTTCCATAATTATAATTGAAAACAATTAAAATTAATGATAGTGATTAAGGTAAATCGAGCATACCAAAGATTAATCTTTAAACCTAATGAAAAAATGAAATAAAAACACAGTAAAACCCATTTTTATGGACAAATTAATACATTTATGAAATTTCAATATATTGTTTTTTAGTTTTTTGATACATTTCCAAGAATGTTTCCTTTATAAGAAGTCAAGTGAAGAAAACGTCAAAATTAAACATTTTTTCCATTAATTTATATCTTGATTTGGGATAGGGGAAAATATATAGGTTAATATAAAAATTTTATTTGTAAATATAATTGATTTATTTCCATCATGATAAATTATCTTAATTTAATAGACATGAATTATTTACTTTAAATATGTTTGAAAATCCAATATAGTAACTTTTTATATAACAATTAAATAACATAAAAGATACTAAAAAGATTAAAGGATGAGTAAATGGAATTAATTATATTATTAAATTAATTTTTAGAAGAATATATCAAATAAAATATTTGTGAGAATAATATATTCTAATTCCATCATTGTTTTGATATTTTTAAATTCAATTTAAATGAATAATGTCAAAATTGACATTGATGGTATTTTATAATAAATTATAATTTTATAACTCAATTTAAATAACTAAAAGACCTATATTCTTCCAAGTGATTATTAAATTCTAATAAATATCATATATTTTCCATTAATATCCCTATCTTCCTTTTATAATTAATTTATAGTCCCTTAAAAAGTTAAAACTATGCTAGCATGGTTGTGGTTAAAAGAACGTTTTTGCACAGTACGTGGAATTGAGATAGAATTAATTTTAAACACAAATTGGATTATTATGGGATAAATTGTATTTAATAATTTGAATCAGTGGTCCCAAATTATATTATAATACTTACTTTCATTTATTCTTCAAGTATAAATTACTTATAATAGAAAACTAATTACCATAATGAAAAACCAAAATGATTAAAATAATGAAAATTATGAGTTCGGAACAAATCAAATAAAACATGTGTTTTTTGTGTTTTGGAGGTGTTTATTAACCATATAATATCAATAAATTATATTTTTTTATCCTTGAAACAACTTTAGGTAATATTGACCTCCCCATTGGGAATACATTTGGGAATTTACAAAAATACCACTACTCTGCAACGATAAATGGTCTCTCACTCCTCTCACTTCATCACACTTATAATGAATCGTGGAACACTAAAACCATTATAAAATCACTTCCCAATTTATATCCTCTAATAAATTATTCCTAGTTTTATTCATAAATCCATCCTTTAAAATATTTACTCAAAACTTGAAGAGTATTTTCGAAAAAGAGGTAATGTTCTTCATCGATCATTTTTGTTTTACTTCTTTCTCCACCTCCTTCAATCAATATTATAACATTGTGTTATAATATCTTCTTATATTAATATAATGATATATTTTTTTATTAATTTTATAACTTAAAACCACAAAAACATCTTTAAAATGTGTTAATAAATCATTATTTTTTGTACAGTGGACTACCACCGCACGAAAGGATTATATTGGTATTTCTATTACCACCTATCAAATCCGGATATGATGATGGATACAATGTTTATATGTGATATTTATAACATAATAATAAACATTGATTAATTACATCATATATATCATTTTATGTTTAATTCTGTAGTGTATATGATAATGTCCCTCTTATGTACGACGGATGACATTCTCGTGAAGCAATGTCATTCATTTTTCACTAACACATTACATGGAAAAGAATACTGGTAAAGATAATAAATAGAGTTGATATAAATGAAATATTTATAATATTCATGACATATTTATCATTATGTAAAATATTTAAAATATCATTCAATTTATACCTTTTACCCACTGAAAAAAATGATAACAGCATTCATGTACATGTGTACTACTGCATCCTTGAAGAAGTGTGATTCCTTTTTTCACCAGCACATCACAATAAATATATATATATATATATAATAATATGGTATTTATGATAATATAATTAATTTAATAATAAAATATTAATAATTATATTTTTAGAATTATCATTGGAAAATGGTAACGTTGCTCATGTGTTTGTGTGGCCTACCATCTTCTTGGTTGTAACATACTTTTTTTTCAAAACAATATTTAATGGTTGGTTTTAAAAGTATAATTGATGTATAAGTTTTTTAAATATTTTATTACTACTATTCTTAAATTTTTTATCTATATTATATTCACAAGAACAAAAAAATTCTTATTTAATCATTAACGAGAAAACAAGGCGATTAACACCATAAATAGAGAAAATAATGAATGATTATTAAGAAATGGGTGATAATATGTTAGAAAAGAATTATATTTGATATTATAAATATTTATATGGATCAATAAAAAGTTAATAACTTGTTTAAAACAACTATAGATGAGGTTTATTAGTGATAAACCCAATAGGGACATGTGGTATTGGTTTATCTCAACTCACATTTACTTCTATTGTATATATGCCATATTCTCCACATATTTTTATTTTGTGATGAATATACATCCAATGAATTTATTCTATTTTTATTAAACATAAATATATTGGTATTTGAATATTTTTTCTATGATATAATAATCAAGGGGTTTATAGTTTCATATTTACCAATGTGGTAATGGATTTTTTTTTAAAAAAAATATTTGATACTAATGTCATGTTATGAATCTATCTTATTTTATGAGGTTTATATTTATCCCATTTGACATGAAATACAGGCACACAATTATTTTTTCTTTTCATGTCTTGGTTTTGATCTGGTTAATTTGTAATCTAGATCCCTTTATTGGGTTTTGTGTGAGACTAATTTTAATTTTTTTATCTTCTATATATATCTAATTGTCCTTCCATGGGTTCCCCATAGAATGTTTCTATGTTTTGGAGAAAAGGATTGTTACTACCTGATTTGGGCCAACCGTGAGCACATTTCTAGATTTAAAAACTTAATTTGTTTCTTTTATAACTCCTTCATTTTTAACATTTTTCACTCATTCCACTTCCCAATTGGCCTCCACTGATATATAAAAACCACAATATCCTTGTTTACCCCTTATAAATTCATAAGTATAGTGAATTTGGTTTATTTATTAAGGTAATCAGCTAACTAGTTATCCCATTTCTATTTTTTAAAAATATTTGTTCGGTTTTATATTATATTTTTTTACACTTTTTTGTAATTCCACCTCCCACTAGAGGCCATGAACCGTAGTCACACCCCCATGTTTCATTTTTCCTCTTCGGATCTCATTTATTCATAGATTAAGAAAATTGTCTAAATGTTTCTCAAATCATTCATATTTTCTAAATATAAATTGTCTCATTCATAAATATTAAATATGTACTATTTTTTCCACAATTTTTTTTTCTTGTTCTTCCAAACATTATGAGCCTTTAAATGGAGTTTCAAGCCATTATCTTTTCTATAAGGGTGCATATCTAAGATAAGAAGAAGAGTTTTATAGTTTTGAATTTTATATTCCATCTCATTTCTCCTCCATCTTCCTCCTGATTTCATTATTAAATTGTTTTATATTCACCTATAGTCATTCTAGATTTAATTTGCTATTATCCAGTGATTTTTTATTGGGGTTTTGTTTATTTGGGGCAGGTCGTCATAGTTTTAGTGTTTATAAACTCTCATATGGTGATATTGGGTGCGTCTTTCAATTACATAATGGATTTGAGGTAGGATATCCCTTGAAAATGCCTTTATCATTTATGTTTTATCATTTTATTATTGTTCTTACCTGATATATATGTTTATTATTGGTTTTCATCCTTTTAAAACATTTCATGGAATGAAAAAAGGTTGTTTAAGTATTGTTTTGTGAAAGCTATTGTTGTTTCGTCCTATAAGTGCACACCAAGTGTTTGTTTAAATATTATGTTGTCCTTCACACCTAGTTGGTGAGGTTTAGAACCTAGTTTCTTTTATTTTGGAAAATTTTCAGTATCTTGAATAAAATATGGCATGAAAATCTTTTTTTATTTCCGGTCAATTGATTAAAATATATTGTTTTGATTAAAAGTGAATGTTATGTGGTCAATAAACTGCTAGCTTGGATTTTATGTGTTAAGTGTGATTTAATAATTATTTTTTTGGATTTATAAATGAATTTTAAGATTGAAAATGGTATTTTTGGTTCGTTATATGGATTTCCAATGTGTATTTTGTTTTGTAAACAAATGTGATTTGGTTTACTACATGTTTTAGCATGAGTTGGAGGAAAATGGGAAGTTTCAAATCCTTATGAAAACGGTTGTGTTTTGAATATCTATCCAAACTATTTCTTGTGATTTATGAAAGTTTTTTTCTTAATTAAATGGTATGTATACACCTCTTTAATAAATATAAAATTCTTTCCTTTGACTAATGTTAGTTTTTAGAATGGCTTAATGGCCCGTTTTGCATTTTTTTTTCTTATAAACATTGTTTCCATGTGTATTTCATGTTCTATCTTATGGGTCCATTTTATGGTTCATTAAATTGATTTATTAATTGTTTTTGGGGCTTATAAATATGGTTTGGTATGGTATTGATGGGTTTTTTTAAAAGAACATTTTTGAATGGATTTTATGTGCAAGGTCTCTTTATAATTCGGGAAATTTTTTATGAAAATGTTGGCAGTTTATTGATCTATGAAAGTAATGTAAGACATGTGTGCGGAATGTATGATGTATATATGATTTGAAAATGGAATATTAATTTAATAATGGTTTTTATAGATATATATTTATTTTTAGAACAAAAAAGGAAAACCCAGGTATCTATATTGGCCTACATGTACTAGTATGCTAGTGATCCGAAGGGGTTTTATCGATTTTTCACGTAGCATGTTTGAAGATGACATCACTAACTAAACTAGGATGATGTTGTTTTTTGAGACAATAAGTTTATGGATGATTATCCTACTAGTAACTCATGTTTACGATAAATGATATTTGTTATGGTTACTCTAACACCAAGATACGAGGTACCTAAGGCCCACAATAGAACTTGTTCCTTGGGGTGTTCCTAAGACTTGTGATCATTGGCTATTTTCTACTCACCATCCGAATACAATGTGATTAGTTCGTAAATTTAGTAGTGTGAGTGTTTTATTTAATTGTTTACATTCGTTAATGTCTCCCTCTTGAAAACTATTTTCATTTTGAAGTTCCAACTCTTTGAAAATTTGTTACTAGAATTTTTGAATATAAAACAAGAATTTTTTTGTATAATAATTATTATAATATGGAAACTCATTTGAAAAACATAATTTTATATATTTTATTTAAAACATAAAATTTATGTTTCATTTATTTTAAAGTAAGTGAATTGGGAATAAAATATCAGGCCAACCAATTGAGTTTTGATATGCACTCTTATAGTCTTCTACTATTTTTATCCCATTTGTAGGTTTTAGCTTGAGTTTGAACACATTGTGAAATATGTGATAATTATGTTAGAGAGTGACAAGTTCGGTCACATGGAGTTGGTTGGTTGTCATGTTTGGTCAGTTGTGTTGTAATATTAGTTGTACTTTCGATTTATATTTCAAATAATGTTTAGTTCAATTTTTTATGTAAATTTATGTTGGGTTGTCCATTTCATTCATATTTTTGTTTTATTTTTTACATTTGGGTGAAATAGTTCCCTTGTGTACTCTATTGATTCCCTTTTTACACGTTTTCATTCTGACAGGATCATGAATCCCTCTTAGGACTTGTAGCGGGCTGGCCTGGGTGACTGGTTCAAGGTAGACTCAGGCTGGTTAATGACAAATATCATGAATATATTTATTTTTTATGGTGTTTTATGGTTAATTTAATGTAACCCATTCATGGGGCTTATAATTTAATGATACCATGTTGGTATGTATTTTTTGGGTTTAATCACATCGTTTTGCAAGATTGTTTGTGATTAAGTATCCAATATTAAAATCAAATGATCCACTACTACATAATCCTCATATATTTTATTATCCTATTATTTAATAATGATAATACATGTTTTGACTTTATTTTCCTCTCATCCTGTACTCAATAGTTAAAAAATTACAAAAAAATCATCTTTTCTGTCGAAAAGACATTTTATTCCAAACCCTTGTTTTTTAAAAATGTTTTTATATTAGTTTTAAATGGGGTTTTTTTAAATGAGGGATTATATTTTCGTAAATAAATGTTTTATATTATTTTTGACTTTTCCCTTTATAATAAATTCAATATTATTTTAAAAAAATGATTTTAAAACTATTATATGTTTTAAAATTTGATATCTAAACTAAAAAGGGTATTTTCTCGAAATTTAATTTACGATATTTTAATGGTATTTAGATTCATAAAAGTCAACAATACTTGTTATTACATATGATCCAATGGGTATATATTATAATGATATTGTCCCAATTCATTCTCTCGATGTAATAATATTGTTTCAAAGAGATTGTAATGAAACCGATTTCTTTACCGCATGTTAACCATATTTCAATGAAATGGTTTAGATACCAATTTCTTTACCAATGGTTAATCATTTTTAGAATATATTTTTATGGAACCCATTTCTTTTAAAATGGTTAATAATTTTTCAAATATATTTTAATGAACCCCCTTTATTTTCTATTTGTTAATTATGTTCAAATATATTGTTATTAAACCTATTTTATTTCCACGGTTAATTATGTTTAAAACATATTGACATGAATTTTTTTTTATTTTCCATGGTTTTATCATCTTATAAAATAATAATTATTGTTCAATTTAGTATTATGATGAAATATATATATCTACGTTGTTCATTTTTTGCTTCATATACATTATATTTGATTGTTGTACCCAGATAGACTCGGGTGATCCATTATATCTTATGCGATGTGCACAACCAGGTAGTTCTCTAATGTATTTGATAATGATAATGTTCTCTTGATAATTTTATTTAAAGATATATGCATGGTTATTAAAATTTAAAAGGGTATTTAAGGGTTTTATGGGTTATAAAAGGGTTTTAGATGGGTTATATGAGATGATATTCTAAGATAAAAATATTTTTTAAATGTGTTTTAAGGGAATCAGATGTTTCATTTTATCAAGTTTGATATCACATCAATCATGATTATTGATTTTGATGAATTATAAATTTTATAATGCCTTATTCAACATATCCATGTTTAGTTATCTAGGTATTTATGGGTATGAATATTCATATGTAATACCCATTTACATTGATTATGTCATTATAACCTTATTCTCAACTTATTCTCACTACTAACATTAATTTGATAATACTTATTCCTTCTCATTTTGAGAATTTGATCTCACATTTATTATGTTTCCTTTTACCCATTTTATAAAAAATTGCATTGATTGTTTTATGCATATAATTGATTTCATATGAATAATTATGATGTCTTACTTTGAAAAATAAATGTCTGGATAAGTTGTAGAAATTCTCATTTATAGTAATATGAATTTTTTATGCAGGAGCATTTCAAAATTATCTAAAACACTAAACCTAAAATCTCATCTAGGATGTAATTAGTCAATTTTTTTGATGTTTTATGTTTTGGATGGAAAAAATTGGATCACAATAATCATCATCAGTGATGTAAATATAATGTTTATGATTTCAGCACCGAATCTAGGAGTGTGGGTTTTGGGGTTGTTACAGTGTTTGTTTGTTAGAATACTATTTTCATGGTAATTTAAGGTGAACTAAACAATAAAGGTTATAGGTCTATTATTTAGGTAGGTTTGTATTGTTGTTTTAAATTTTTTTGTAGTTTTAATTTTATTGGATTCAACATATTATATATAGTGGTTTGTAAATAGTGATTTCAGATTAGCAGTTATCATCCCCCAACCTGTGGTATCTATGGTTGGTTCAAAAAAATGTTTTCAAGTCAGTATAATTGGGTATCATATGTTTTCTTCCTTGATTATATTTGGGTTTAATGTGATTTGTAGTATCAAATTAATGGCATCTCAATATGGAAACATCATGTTCGATAAGTTTGATTGAAGATGATATAGATTCTGGAGGATTCAGAAGGATGATTATCTCATCCAAAAGGATACAGATGTTTTTTAGAGGATTCAATAAAAATAGTATGGAAGAATATGAATTTCATTACTTGTATTGTAAGGAGAATATATTGGTCAATATATATTTATAAAGTAATTTAACTTTATAAATAAATGAAAATAAAACAATATAATAACTAATGGTTTCTTGATAGAAATGTAGGAAAACAATACAGTATTAAACAATATTTATAGGATGAATAGGTTTTTCAGAATTATATTTTTAGATGAAATATCATATAGAGATCATGTTACTGAATTTAACATGATACATTTCTTTAAAAGGTTACTGAAAGTAACATGCATAGATTATTTCTAGTTAATTCTTTTATTATCATCACTACTAGAGGGTTGGGAGGTGATGTCACTACTATCTGTAATTCAACTGAAATACCATCTTCATATTTTCATATGTACAAAACATAATCGTAAATAAAATAATAGTAATTACATTGAATATAGAAAGTATAAGATGGTCACCCAATAAAAATATGTGTTAGAAGAAAGAAAAAGTCCAAATTTAAAAGTATAGTTAATCTACAAAAATCATACCAACATTTTAACATTGTGGTAGTAATGGGGATCTCAATAAATATTGTCGGAAGTGAAAATAAAACTATCTAATAATAGTATTTATAAGTTTAAATTACACACAATTAGTATAAGATAATAACTATTTTATTTCGTGTCAATGTTCGAGGAACACTATGGTGTTTTTATTGAAAAGTGTCTTTCTATTCCACATCATATTTTTTGTTCCAATGGAATTCTATGTATAGAATATTCTATTTGGTAAACTTTTTGAATGGTGAGGCTCTTTAGGTTTCTTTAAAAGATGATATTACTTTTTAGAGATTGAATTATAAATTCATTATGTTGAAATGAGTGAGACACAACCCTTGATTATTGGGAAAATTATCATTTCCATGGGATATCTTGATGAAGCATAAATGGGAATAGATTTGATGATGGTTAATTAATTTCTAAACTAGATTCAATAGTTTTAGAGATAGGAGTTAATGTATTGGAATTTTATTTAATTGTATGTTCATATGGAAGTTCAAAGTCTAGCATTATAACTAGAGAATTCTCAGAGTTATGGAAAAATAATATGTTTCCTCCCAATGAGATGAAAATAAAGGTTCTAGTGGAAAATGGTGAACTAGATCTTGATCATATCAATTCATGAATATATCATAGTTTTATAATTAATAAATAGAGTAATATTTTGTTAAATTGTAACTGAATAATGCTTTACAAATGGAAGATTGAATATTTAATTTTTATGTCAGGGGACTAGAGATTGTAAAATATCCCAGAGGTTCTTTATAGTTCTTCCATGTTCATTGAAAATGAAATATGAAATTTATGGTTATGTCTATTTAAACAAAATAGATAATTATTATTTTTTTCACAAAATGAAATGTCATGGGTAAGAGTGTTATAGGAATAAAACTCAAAAACATTAGGTTCAATAACAATGGTGAATAAAACCAAATTGAATAAAATATATATTATGAGAAGTAGGTATTCAGTCATGGAAAACTTTTCCTAGTGCTTTATAAAAAATGTTGTAGATGTAAGAACAAAAAAAATTGATATATGATAAGCAATATAGAATGAGGTTTAATTTCAGAAAGTTTAATGGAATTTGGTTGGATGTAATGGATTGTATTATATACATCGTCAATTGATGTCCATCATCACTAGTGGTACAAGATATTCCTAAACAGTTAAAGTCTGAAATCTAATGAAAATTCATTATCTGAATTTTTTAATAGTCTATCTTATTTTCAAATTGATTTTAATGAGAGGGATAAGTTAGAGGAAAGGACAAATATTTTTTTCTTTATTGAATATACGAATGATAACTTTTTGTATTGACTCTAGGATGGAATTCATTATAAGATCATTAATGACCAGTATGTTTTCTTTAATGAGGTTGGCTTATACAAAGATAAGAACTTCATTGTAGTGAAAGTAGTGAAAAAAAAATTAAAAAACAATGTAAAGTCTTATATAGATGTGAGAGGGAGAAATATTATAGTTATGATAACATTATAAGTTTGAATAATTTTTCTGTATGATAAGTCAGTTCATAGTAATCATCAATTCTCAAGTGATTGATATATACAAATAATTGTTATGGACATTTAGACACGGAAAATTAGGGCACCACATGATATAGCATTAGTACGAGAAAATTTTTTATGGAATTTTGAAGTTCTCAAAGCATCATATTATTGTTAAATTAAATTCATCCTGGTATCCACTACTTTCCTCAAAATAATGGATGAGATACCAAAATCCTAGAATATGAAACGTCACATGGTGATTTCGATAAGTTTTAGTTAGCCATAAAATAGGAAATGAATTGATTTTATTACAAAGAAATTTTGGAGCAATAGAGTTTACTATTTGGAAATACTTTTTTATTGAATATTCCATTTTTTAAATGGAATTATGAAGTTTATAGATGTATAAGGTGTAAATCTAGGCTTGTGGGGGAAAAATTTTAATATAAATTTAGAGTGTACATCCTCCTAATATTTTCACCAATAATAAAACCTAATACCATTCAAATGATCTTAATAATGGTTTTTACTAATGATTTATGTTTATAAAAAACATATGTAAATATAATTCACATTCAAATTTATTTAGAGGAAAATAATTACATAAACAAAATGACTAGTTTTATGTAGGATCAAAATAAGGAATTGGAATAAAAGATGAAATTTAGTCATTATGGATTGTAAAAATAAACTTGTTAATTTAAAAAAACATTATAATTGTATGGTTAAAAAGATTTAAGGAGAAGAAAATCATATAATAGTTTTTATCAACAGTTGTATTTGGTTGTTGAAATTATCATTTTTCTCTTATGTATTGATGATATGATTCAATTGGGTCCACACAATAAATGGACCGATGAATTGAATTATGGGTTTTCAAAAACATTATGACTAAATCATATTATTATTGTAAAAATAATTCCTAGTATGTGGATTGAAAGAGATATGATACATAAGATTTTAGTTTTGTCACTAAGAGAGTGCATCCAGAATGTCATCATGTAACCAACATGATGGGATATATGTTTGTTTCTACTCTTCAAGATAAGAAAATTAAATTCTTAGAGGGGAAAGAACCATGAATTCAAAATGAGGTGAGATAAATATAAAAGGTTATGTATCTTGAAGATTCGTAAGTTTGGATTATGAAATGGTTTTCACTCAACCTGAAATTACATTTGAAGTTGGATCCCCCAATAAGTATAAGATTAATCTAGGAAATATTATTTGGATATAGTGAAATGGATAGTCAAATTCCATAAATAAATTAAACATACAACCTTATGTTTTGGATATCTAAAACATTTAAAGGGAATATTGATGTATATTTTAGAGTAGATTTTAATATTTTTAATAGTATAATGGGATTTGTGATTACTCATGTTAGAATTACAATCAACTTGTTGTATAAGTTTCACCATGTAGTTTCAATCACTACAATTAAATTTTAAACTATTTTTGTATTCAAAATAAATAAATATGTGGATTTATAGAAACATTTACAAAAAAAATCATGGGAAAAATCATGAATATATTTTACATCACTATTAAAACAAGAGTGTGATTTACGTAGTAAAAAATTTCACTTCAGATTAAGACTAAACATTTAAACATGAAATACTACTATATTTTATTGTTTCATAGTGGGAATGTTGAGCTACAAAATATTATTTGGAAATAAAAATACATTTCACCTGTAAATTAAGGTTTAGATCCCATAAATTCTAAGGTATTGTTTGCATCGGAGGAAATATGGTAATTAGATGATTGTGGAGGGAACCAAAAGTATGAGGAAGGAATATTGAGAAGTTTGTTATGTGTAAGTGTTGGAGGTTTCATAGGGATCCATGTGTCAGTATTCAACTAAGATTTTATTTCCACTGTAAATCCTCCTATATTTATTGATTTCGGTAACTGGAGGGATGGGTTTCAGTTTAAAATAAGGAATGGTTTTTGTTTCATCAATAGTTATAAATTATAATGATACTTTAGCCCATGGTAAAACTATCAAGATGAAGTTATAATGATTCTACATAAAGTGGACCATGGGGTCTAGTCATGAATCCTTGAGATATTTATGCACTATGTCTACACAATATTTTAATTCTAATAGAGGATTTATATAGGATATCAGTGGTCATTAATTCAACTAGAGGGAATCACAAGAATTTATGAGGTTATTTAAAAGAAATGACTGGTTTCAATCCATTATATATATTATGGGACCACATAGTAAGTTTTAATGGTATTACATTCTTAATGTAATCTACATGGTAGAAAAGTGACTCAATTGTTATATTTTTTCATTCGATGAAATTAAACTATTGCTGTTTTCGCTTGTGGATGTATGATAAAATCTAATCAATGAAAAACCATGGTTTTCAAAACATTTATATCTTCATTTATTGGTTTTATGATTTAGTTTTTTCTTATTTAAATATTGGGTGTGTTGATTTATGGTGAAATAAATATTCCAATATTTTAGAGGTCTTAGTCATGGAGGTGGGGTGTGCCACTCTGTGTGATTTCATGTAGTGTTGAACATCAAATGGATTCAACATCTTTCATCCAATGGTTCAAATCCAGTTATTTTATACAGAAACCCTTTTTTATATTACTTATCTTATTACATCATTTTTAAGACAAGATATATATAATCATTAAAAAATATGGATCTAATGGTTTATTGCCTTGGGAAATTTACTAAAATATAGAGCTTTTTAAAACATAATCATTTATTTCATTCCATATTCTATGGCTTCTTATTGGCCCTTTAATTCTTCTTTGTACATGTAGTCACATGAGGATATAAACCAAAAGGTATAAGGTAAATCCAAATAATATGATTGATAACATCATGAAACGATATAACATGGGTTGAGAATAATTAATATCATCATAACATAGCAAAATTATCATAATCATGATAGGAAACATTTTATAGAAGCATACAATGTTGTAATTATAAAAAATGAAACATTATGTCTCAGTAGATAACTATGAGACAAAGTTGTGAACAAAGATAACATCATGTCCAAGAATATTTCAATTTTATCATTATGTTCTTCACATTAAACTATTCATTATAGAACTATATAGTTTTGTGTGAACCTTTCATATCATAAGATTTAATTTTCACTATATAACTCAGTTGAACACTTTATATCATAACATTTACATTATCATTCATGCCACATAGAACATATATCAATCGTGAACATAAAATAACCCATTTAAAGGAATGGGTTTCATATCATAAATCATACATTAATAATTCTTCAGTTCCCAAATGAAATATGTAATAACATACTTGATATAATAATTATCAACCATGAGTGAAGAAGAAACAATATGTAGAAGTTAAACATGTTGTATTTTAAAGTAGAGTTCTTTTAGAATACATTGTGGTTTTCAAAAACTAAATTAGAAAATAAATATATCCTAGAAAAGGTAATATAATTATGAATTATTAATATTTATGGAATAACCCTACTGAATATGTGGTGAAAGAGGGAGAACCCAAAGAAAGAGAGTTGGGTTTGAGAAATCCCCTTACCATTTGTCTGAAATCATCTATTATGTTAATATTTGGATTAATAAAATTATATTCATTAATAAAAAATTACAAAACCCTTTATAAATGAATATAGTTCATTATAGTTTTATTTTTTTATTCATTGAGGATTTGGAAGAGTTATAGAGTTTAATTTCATCGTTCGGGAACACTCATTTTCATAGTTTTCATAATCGGTTCACTTGTATTCATGAATATAAGTTCGTTATTAATTTGGTTAAACAACTAGAGTTGTTATAATAAGTCACTAAATATCATAAAAATGATAAAATGTGATTAAAATTGATATGGTTAAATACCATGAGGTTCATTCATTAGATAGAAGTTAATGATGATCGTTTTAGGTAAATTTTTTTGGTTTTTCGAACAGATCGAACTCGTTTCATTTTGACATTTATTATTTTGAGTATTAGTTATCTCAAGAACAGTAAAAGGGTTGTAAAATACACAATAAAATATTTATTAAAAATTAATGGACTTATTAAAATCCATGTATGTGTTTATATAAAATTAATTTGAAATGTCCACTCTGTCGTTAAATTGACACATCACGGGTGATCATACAATTTTCAAGATAAAATACATAGATGGAGAACATTACTGTTGGATATTTTATTAAAATAATATAATTAAATTATATTTATGCTATTGGAGTTATCATTCCATTTGTATAAAAATAGGTATGGATAGAATAAGAAAATAATTTTAAATTGAAAGGAAATTAAATGAAAAAGATAATGATTTGCATCTTGAATTCTCTTATTGAGATCCTACTCATAGCTCCTAGGGATGGTAATTTGGTGAGACCAAGAGATCCTATATGTTGGGTCCAGGATAGGGATGAGTTTTGGGAAAAATTAATGAATGTCACAATGACTTAGAGGTGTTAATAGAAGATGGTGTGAGAGGTAATATTTATAGTGGAAGAGAGGGGTGTTTTCTCAATAATATATTCATTAGTTTACCATTTTTGTTAAAGATTACAAATAGTTTGTGAATTGTATTTGAATATATTAAAATAAATAAGTATTATCTGATATTAAGGTTATTAAATCAGCCTTACATCTATAATGAGTAAAAAATCATGTATTTATCATTTATAAAAAAATATTAAATTTTAATATTCATCAAGAATTTAGGTATTTCATAAAAGTACCAAAAATTCACCATATCCATTTTTTGATGTGTAGAATTAAAAAAATGATCTACATTTTATGGAAATAAATTTATAAATATAAATAACTTAATTTTTATTTTAAATCATCATTTACATGAAAGATATTTATCTTAAATTTATTACTGATTTTGTACTACATTGAAAAAATAATTAAGGTCTCATATTATTTTAATGAAATATAAGACATAAAAATATTAATTTAGGAATAAATTTTATTAAAATTATTTTTTTAATTATTAAAATAATATTAAAATTCTAATTAATTATTTACTACTTATAAAAATACGAATATTTAATTAAAATTTTTAAAAAAATATATTTACTTAATCTCTGATAAAATTATACAATTATTTTACATATAAGATGTGTAAATTTTATTTATAATTTTATGGGTGTGGTTACAATTCATTTTTCTTGTTTACTATTCATAATGGTCATATTACTATTCCTAAGGTAAAGGTACTATTTCATTAGTATTTGTTCCATAACATCATGAAATAATTATGATTTCATTAATTATTTATTTATAATGTTTTTTATGGCATCTAAGTGTTTTTACGGGATTTATACTCTGTGAAATTACTATAAGAAGGGGTAATTCCTTTGATAAATGTTTGGGTTATAAGATTTTTCCACCTTTTTGAAATTTCACCTTGAAAATTTCATTTCACATGAACAGGTGACGATACTTCTCCTTCATCGCCTCATAGGGTTCCTATGTTTCTTGTTTATATTTATGGTTCCTCTAAAACATATTAACAAGGTAGGCTGTCTTGATTTGAATAACCATATATCTCTAGTCCAAAATCTTTACACGCTACTCCTAATATGAGAGATCATCCCCCATTTGTACCACCTCTAAGATCAATGCATCTGAGGGATCCAGTATGTACATCCTCAGGAGTGATGTATAGAACACATCAGTAAGATGATCTATATTCAATGGATATTATAATTGATTGTCCAACACACTTACTTGATCAAGAATATCAAAGGGTTCAATGTACCTTGTGCTTAGTTTCCCTTTATTTCCATACTACATTAACCTTTTCCATGGTGATATTGAAAGAAGACATTATCTCCAATGTTGAACTCCATGTCCCATCAACGGTTGTCAGAATAACTCTTTTTCCGATTTTTACCAGCTTCGATTTGTTTTTGGTCTTATTGAATCATTCCTATCACCTATTACGAAAGATGAGGTCCATGTTGCTTTCATTCTCTATCTTTATCCCAAACGGTTGGTTTTCTACCTCTCTTTCCATAAAGAGATTCCTATAGAGGGATATGAATACTCAAATGGAAGATATTGTTGAATGAGAACTCAATGAATGGTAGATGTTGATCACATCCACCTTTTAATTCTATAAAGTTGGTTCCTAGAATATCTTTGAGTGTCTAAATAGACCTTTGAGTTTGTCCATCAGTTTGGGGGTGATAGGCCATGTTGATATTAAATTCATTACTCATGGAATTTTAAAGACTCCTCTAGAATTTAGATGTGAACCTCAGATCACAAAAAATGACAATTGAGAGTGGAACTCCAAGAATTATTGCCACATACTTTTAATATAACTTAGAAATCTATTCAACAATAATATCTTCTTGAATAGTGATAATTCTATCATTCATGGTGAGTCGGTACCCCCAACCCATATTTCATTTTTTCCTTTGGATTTCATCAGGAGACTAGTGATAAAGTCTATAGTGACATTCTCCAATTTTCACATGAGTCTAGGAAATGGTTGTGTCATTCCATTTGAATTATATTTCTTGGATTTAACTTGATGATATATCAAGAACCTTTAGATATATTCTGCAATATCCATCTATATGTGGTCTCTCCAGATGTGTTCATGGAAATAACTTTACATCTCGGTACTCCCGAGATGGAAAGTGGATGTTTAGAAATGTTCATTTTAAAATATATCATTCATTATTCTAGGTGAATAAGTCACACAAAACCTTGTTCTATAATGAATCATACCATCATCATCGATATGGAACTTTTGTAGCTTCACTTCCTTTGCAGCATTTACCATCTTCTTCAACTCTATATCAACCATATGGACCTCTTTAATATTCTATAATATAGATGTTTGGGAAATAATTTTGGGAATGTAGGATATATTCCCTACCCTTATGAATTCAAAATCAATCCTTTTAATATCCATAAAGATTTAGAATTTCTCTATCTGCAACATGGATAGATTAGTAGGTTCTTTTATAATTAGATCATCATCTACCTTTATTTCCTTTCCATGATGATAGTGAATAATGAAATTGTAGTATTGGATTATGTTGCACTCCTCATGTATTAATCAGATTTTAATGATCACAAATATCATTAATGATCACAAATATTATTCAACCGATTTAACTCATAAATTATATCCAATCGTGTGTATTTATGTTTCCAGTTCTCTAATGCTTTATAATAGTTAAGCCCAATCCATTTCATTCATATAACTTTTTAAGTCTTAATACAGTTCACTACCTAAGTATAAGACACCGTGAAGCCAGACACCGTAAGCCAGACACCATAAACCAGATACCGTAAACCAGACACTGTGAAGTAAGAAACCATGAACAAGACACCATGAAACAAGACACCATGAAGCAAGACACTGTGAAGCAAGACACCATAATCCAGACACCTTAATCCAGACATTGTAATCCAGACACTGTAATCCAGACACCATAAGCCAGAAACCATGAAGCAAGGCACCGTAAACAAGACACCATAAAGCAAGGCACTGTAAACAAGACACCGTAAATCAAGGCACCGTGAATGAGACATTGTGACACTCATACACCATGTGAAAGAGACATCGTTTTCATAACGTACTGTGACACCGTTTCTTACACTATTTTGATGTCTTTCAGTTTAATTTCTAATGGTCATATTTGATGCCTTTAATGCACTAAAATAATTAATGTTTATTTATAGACATAGTACGGTGTACGAGGTATAGAACTCATGGAACCTGTTCGCTAAAACTCATTCATTCGAAGATAAAGAGCGGTGTGTTCCCATGAACGTTCAAGCGCGATACTGAACTAAAAACATGCCTATGAGCACGACTGCGGAAAACATATTTCAAGATTTCCAATGAAATCATTGTCTCATGCATGTAATTCGACTATGTTGAAGAACATACTATGTACACTAGAATCCAGAGAGAATCTTCACATTATCAAAACATTTGAAGAACAGAAAGTGAATTGCGACACTCTATTTTTCAAGAAAAAAACCAGAGAAGGACTCATAAGCATTTCTGTTTAATCAAAGGACTCCATAGCTGCACTTCAAACCACTAAATTATTCTAAACTCATATATAAACTCTCTCAGTGATTCTTTTACTTACTTTTTCTGTAGTGTATGAACTCTGTATATTCCATACACACACGGAATCTTGTACTAAACTGAAGGATGTCTAAATCCTTACACCAAATTATTTATCCTTTTGTTTACCCATAAAACTATTTAAGAGGTCCATGTGTGGCCTGATTATTATATTTTTCTTACCCACGAAAACTATAGAAGAGGTCCTTGTGTGACCTGGATAGTATGTTTATTGTTGTTAACCCTGATCTAGGGTGTGGATCGAAGTTTATTTATATAAACTACTTATTGGCAGTTGATCACCAAGTGGAGTGGATTTGGTCTCGGCTTGAGACGGAACCACTTGTTTCATATCTACTATGCTGTTTAAATTTGGTCTTCTCTATTTCACTGCTTTATTGCATAATCCATAAAAAACTAATATAACTTTTATAGTTAGTCTTAGAAAGAAGTTATAACTGATTTTTGTTAGTAGGATAACATCAAAAGTAATATTAATAATACAAATTAAAATTACAGAGAATTAAACAATCTTCTAAGATGTTATTTAAAAATTCAAACTCTTATAACAGTATAACCTTGATTAACGTTGTTGTATATGTTTTTTTTGGGAACCCATTTCTTTGGAAAATAATATTATTGTAACGTGAATTTTTATAGTTACTCATTTGACCCCTCCCCTATTGAGTAAACTACTCTGGCCAAAATTTGGTATCGAAGGGTGTTGTTTATTAGGACTCTATGTAATCTTACTCAATTGTGATTCTAGTTGTACATTAAAGATCTATAAATTTCTGTTAATTCTAAATTTCTAGATATTTTAATGTAATACATTAGTATGAATAATAGATTGGAAGGTTTTTCTACTAACAAACCACTATTCTTTAATGGAACCAATTATGCTCAAACGAAAATTAAAATTTAAAATGCATCTAAAGAGTATGAGTTTTGAAATTCGGTCATCCATTATAGAGGAATATTAACATCATGTGACTGATAGAATTGAATGGGATGAACCTAACAAACATTCATACAATAACAATTGAAAATCCATGAATGCTTTATAATGTTCCTTAGGGGATGAAGAATTTAATAGGATTTCTGCCTGTAAAACTGCCCATGGAATTTTGGATACCTTGTCTGTCTCACATGAAGGCACATATAGTGTAAATAAAATGAGATTTAATAATTATACTATAAAATATGATAAATTTAAATTGAAACCTAATGAGCCTATTTCTTCCTGGTATCTCAGGTTCAATGAGATTGTCAACACAATGATTTCTCTTGGAAGAGAAGTCGCTGACGAAGAACATATCATGTGAATCCTTAGATGTCTACCTAATAGATGGAGGGGAGACTCTGTCTCTATTAGAGAATCTTACAACATCAGAAAACTACCTGTAAAAGAACTCATTGGGATACTGACGATGTAAGAGGTAGAGCTAAAAGTCAATAAAGAAGAGGAGGGTGAACTAAATAGGAAATATTTAGCATTTAAGACCACCATCTCGAAGATCAAAGACAAAGGGAAACTTGATTCTTCTATAGAAATATCCACCACTGAACAATCATCATTGGACAGTGATGAGGAGATGGCTCAACTGGACAGAAGATTCAAATAATTTTACAAAAAGAATAACTTTTTCAGAAATCCTAATGTCAACGGAATGTATGATCTAAAAGGAAACTGAAAAAAGGTCTGCAAAAGAAGTGAAAAAACTAAGGAAATTTTATTCTATCAATGTAAGCACAATGGAAATATAAAAGCTAGTTGTCTGAAGATCATGTATAAGAAGAAATATGAGTAAAATAATAAGAAGTACAAAAAGGCAATGAACGAAACCTGGAGTGCCACTGAGGATAGTTCAAGCAACTCAGAGACATCAAATGATGAACAGGCTAACAAATCCAATATGTGTTTTATGAAAAACACGTGTGAGGTAACACTGAACACTTCTATTCATAATTTATACTACTCTAAAGAGGAAAGTGACTATGAAAATATGAATAATGATGAAATTTTAGAATATTGCAACATTATTGATGGTACATTCAATGAATTAAAAGATAAAAATAAATCATTGAAGAAATACCATGCTCTCACTATTAAAGTTAAATCTAAACTTACTACTAAAATGGAGAAAATTGATTAACTTCTCAAAGAAAAAAATGAATAAAAATGTCTAATGAACAATAAAAAAGTGACTTAGAAAATATTTACTAATGGGGAAAATAACCTTACCGAAATTCTAGGAAACAAATTTACCCCTAAAGACAATACTAGCATTGGTTATCAACATGGTAAAAGAAACCTTGGTAGAAAGAATTTTTTTCCAGGTCAAGGACAAATAGTTTTGTTCCGAGTTCTGGACACAACTCAACTAGCTCGTGTCATGATACATATTCTACTGTTTCATGTTTTTTGTGGACCAAATACAGTTTATTTTTCAAACACTTTACATAATTATTATAGAAAACCTATGAGATAAATATGGGTTCCTAAAGCACTTATTACTAATGTTACTGGACCCAATCAAGTATGGGTACCAAAATATGTCATTTCTTGATCATGTTATATGAATTCTTCTTAAAGAGATCTAGAAAAAATCTATGGTACTTGGATAGTGGATGTTCAAGGCACATGAGAGGAGACTATTCATGCTTCAAGAACCTGATAAAATTAGATGGAGGACTTGTCACATTTAGTGACAATGCTAAAGGGAAAATCATTGGCTTAGGCCAGATTGATAACTCTGATTTGATATATAGTTTTAAAGTATTTTTTTTTAATGTCTTAAAATATAATATTCTTTGTATCTCACAATTATGTGATGATGTATGTCATGTTAAATTTGAGAATGATGCTTGTAATTTCCTTAATTCTAAAGATGAACTAGTGTTTTCTACATCAAGGAATGAAAATGTTTATTCTGTTAATTTAGATTCCTTAGCTTCTCAAAATGACTCTTGCTTATGTGTATTTCATAAAGAATATTGGCTCTAGCATAGGAGACTAGGACACTTTAATGTTTACTCTCTTAGAAAGCTAACTAGAAAAATAAGAGTTAAAGACTTACCCAAACATGAGTTTCCACCAAAAAAACTATGTAATCCTTGTCAAAAGGGTAAATAAAACAAATTCTCTTTCAAAACAAAGAAAGAAATTTCTACTTCTCATACTCTTGAATTGGTTCACATGGATTTTTTTTGGACCATCTAGTGTTTCTAGTTTAAATGAAAAGAAAAATGTTCATGTTCTGGTAGATGATTTCACTAGATATACCTGGACCATCTTCATGGATCACAAAAGTGAAGCCTTTTCATATTTTACTAAGTATTACAAGTATGTAAGAAGTCTAAGTGGATTTAAAATTAAATATTTAAGAAGTGACCATGGCCGTGAGTTTGAAAATCAAGTGTTTGAATACTTTTTCTCATAAGATGGTAATATTCACAATTTCTATGCCCCTAGAAAACCTTAGTAGAATGGTGTTGTAGAAAGGAGAAATAGAACACTTCAAGAAATTGCTAGAACTATGCTTAGTGAATATAACTTACCTATTTACTTTTGGGATGAAGCTGTTAAAACAGCATTCAACATAATCAATAGTGTCTTGATTAAACCAATTCTCAAAAAGACATCGTATAAACTCTGGAATAATAGGAAGCCTAATGTTAATTACGTTAGAGTTTTTGGTTTCAATGTATTTATTCTCAACACTAAGGATAATCTTGACATATTTTCATCCAAATGTGATAAAGGAATTTTACTAGGTTACTGAATATTAAGTAAAGCTTATAGAGTATTCAATAAGAGAAATAAATGTGTGGAAGAATTTATTTATATCATGTATGATGAAACATATCCACATGATCCTAGAACCATCCTAGAAAATATGGAGTATGATGCATCAAATCTGATCATCAACACAAAATCCTCGGATTCCTCTATGATAGAATCTGTGAAAACATCCAATTACGGAAACTCCCTACAATTGAGTCATAATGAACTTGAATCTATTGATGAACTTGAAATCACTAGTCCCTCTTTTTCTATAATGGTTAGAACCCTTAAGAACCATCCCTTAGATGCTCTTGTATGAGACTTAGAGAAAGGAACACAAACTATAGCTTCTCTTAGAAATAAGGTTGAACATCAAGCCTTTTTTTCACAAAATGAACCTAAAAACATTGAGGATTCCATCAATGATGAATATTGGGTAATGGATATACAATATAAACATAATTTATTTCAAAGAAACAATGTTTGGAAACTTATTGAAAGACCCATGGACACATTCATCATAGGTACTAAATGGTTGTTTAGAAATAAGGTAGATGAAGCTGGAAATATAGTTAATAACAATGCTATATTAGTTGCACAAGGCTATAGTCAATAAAAAGAAATCGACTATGAGGAGGCCTTTTCTCTAGTAGAGAGACTTGATGACATCAGAAACCTACTTGCCTATGATGCACATCTGAATTGCAAACTATATCAAATGGATGTTAAGAGTGCATTATTATATGGGTATATATTTGAGGATCTTATTGCTGTAAAACCCGCTAGATTTACAAATCCCCATTTTCCCAATCATATTTTCAAACTATCAAAATCATTATATGGTTTAAAGAAAGCTCCAAGTGCTTGGTATGACAGATTGAGTACATTTCTAATTTCCAAAGGTTTTACAAAAAGAATATCTAACCCTACCCTCTTTATAAAATGAATTTACAATGACGTTCTAGTTGTTCAAATCTATGTAGATGATATTATTTTTGGATCTTCAAAAAATTCATTATGTATTAATTTTTCTAAAATGATGAAAAATGAATTTGAATTGAGTTTATTTGGAGAACTATAATTCTTTCAGGGATTTAAAATAATTAAAAATAATGATGAAATTTTTTTAACTCAAAGTAAATACAGTAGACATCTTCTAAATTTTTTTGGATTGGATATCACTAAAATTAGTGACACTCCCATGAGTACCACCTGTAAGTTGGATCTTGATGAAGATGTAAAAAATTGTTGATCAAAACACTTATAGAGAAATGATTGGATGTTTACTCTACTTGAATGCTAGCCGTCCGATCATTATGTTTAGTGTGTGTATGTGTGATCGTTTTCTAGAAAATCATAAATTATCTCATTTAAATGTTGTAAAGTGAATTTTCAAATACCTCAATCATACACACAATCTATGATTGTTCTATCCTGAAGGACAATCATTTGAACTAGTTAGTTATTCTGATGCTGACTTTGGAGGCTATAAGTTAGATAGAAAGAGCACCTCTAGAACATGTCACCTTTTAGGCAAGTCACTAGTATCATGGTGTGGTAAGGAACAAAATTCTATTGCATTATCTAATGTAGAAGCTGAATACATAGCTACTGGTAGTTGTTGTGCAAAAAAATTTTGGATGAAAAGAACATTACTAGATTATGGATATCAATTCAAACATGTAGCAATAAATTGTGACAACATAAGTGCTATTATCATCTCAATAAATCCATTTTCACATTCTAGGAAAAAACATATTGAAGTAAGACTTCACTTTTTGAGAGATCATTATAAGAAAGGTGATATCACCTTGGAATTCATTATTATTGAATATCAACTTGCTGATATATTCACAAAACAATTAAATTAGGAGATAATAGAATAAATTATACATGATCTTGGCATGATAAATCTCACATAGATTTCGTACTAGTCTTATTGTTTGACATTTTTCTATGTTATACATTACTGTTTCGTGATTATGGTTTCTTGGTTATTGTCTCTTATGTTTACAGTCTCACCATTAGAAATTTGTACTTACGGTCTGACAGTCACTGTCTCACCGTAATGTGCCCTGAACAGTTCACTCACTATCTCACCGTAACATGCACTGAACAGTTCACTCCCTGTCTCACCGTGACGACCACTCACTCTCCCACCCTAATGACCACTCATGGTATCACCGTGAAAATTATTTATGTTTTTCATTAAACCCGTATCGCAGTAATTATTATTTCTCATCTTTTACTTTCCCACATTTTTATTTTTGTGATGATTGGTATTCCTAAATGATAAAACAAAAAGGTTCACTCGGTTCTTCACCCGAACCTTCTCTCGTTTCAAACCCTTTCAAATTTGCGTCCCCTTTTTTTCTCTCCCGCTCTCTCAAACCTTTAGTGGATGACAAGAATGAAACGTCCGCCTTCATCCACACCTGAGAAGCTTTTCCCTAAGAAGAAGAAGATTGCACTTATGCGGACACATGAAGGACCTCTAAATCTGATTCTGGTAAATCGCAGTGTTGTACCTGAGAAAGAAATCGACCCCGAATGGATTTTTTCTAGGAAATCTCTAGTACTAAAAGTGTTAAAATAACAAGTCTACTTTGAGTGGTTCTCAAGAAAGAATAGACCCATATAACCCATGTTAGTATCTTAGTTCTACCAGCACAGATAGTTCTCTTTTGACTCGGGTGAATGTTATGTTGTGAGGAGATGGATTAATATCCAAAGATTATTCTTCTCTTCGAGGTTATGGGCCACATGCCTTATGATACCTCATTAAGGAATATATTATTATATTCATAGACAACCTCCACATTCAATCAATTTCATGGATCTGGAAGATTCTCTGAAACCCCTAACCTGAAATGGCTCCACGAGAAGGGTCATCGCTGCTGAACTAGATGGAGAAACAAGACTTCTATTTATGTTTGTTCAAAATCTGGTTAGTCCAAAAAAAGGTGATATTGCTGAGTTAAAGTATCAAGATGTGTTTTTTATTCATCTTATGAAAAATGGACATAAGATCATTCTGTTCAAGTACATCATTCAGAATATTTGTGAATTGATCAAGGTTACATCAAAGTCCACTTCTCTGTTCTACTCTCGGCTGATATCAGCCATGTTTGTTGTAAATGGTGTGGTTGGACCTAATGGAGAAGTGCTTATGGACTGTTAGTATTGTCTCTATAAATCCACCATCAAGAGAATGAAGATAAACTAGAATCTGTGGAAAAATGAATGTGTGGAAAATAATTATAAGATTTACGAGAAGTTTAATATTGTGGATTATCCATCAAGGACAAAAGACATATATGATCCTAGTTTGGAACCAGATGAACTTTTTAGTATTTAGAAGAAGAGTAAGAATAGGCTGATGTATCACACAGGGAAGCAGTTATTATTGAGGAAGAAAGGACTATTGTTCCTCTTGTTATTCTTAAAGTTTTTCCTACCCCTAGAGACAATGTCAATCTTGAAATCCAACACGAGGCTGAAAGAGAATCAGTTATCAAAAAATCTGAGAAGAAATCCATGGAATAGATTACTAAAGAATAACTCCTTGTTGTGCTAGAAGAAAATCTAGAAGAACTCCCTTTTGTGCAAGAATCGAATCTCAAAGAATATCTTGTGGAACAATCTGTTTATGAAATAATACCCTCTGATGAAGAAAGGATGGAGCTGGCCCTTCAGCTGGCTAGATAAGAAATTAAGGAGGAACATAGAAATGGAACTATGGATTTAGACCTTGCTCTAGAGAATTTTAGTTCTAGGAAGGAGGCACCTGTTAAGGGGGATCAAACCCCAAATCTTGAGTTTGATGAAGACTCACATCCAACTAAGTCTAGTCATGTGGACACTCAGTACAAATTTCTTAGTTTCTATGATGTGAATGAGTCTCAACAGTTTACTGCAATCGGGCGTGATCTCCCTTCCCTATTTCAGTTGAAATCATTCACAAACTTAGCACCTATAAAGGAACCTGAACCCAAACCTGACTCTGTACCAATTTCTACAACTGAACATTTATCTAAACAGTTGTACTTTGTCAGTAAGGATGATCTGAAGGAATTTGGAGATACTCTATTATCTGGAGTTGAGAAACTTATGAAATCCCATCCTTGTCCTGTGAAACATTTTAGTGAGAGATATTCCTCACTGTTATTGTAAAAGATCATTGGGAAAATACAACTTGAGATGATCCAAGAGATTGAAGAAGTACTAGTTGAAAATAAGCTGGTCAGTAATGAAGTCACAACCCTGAAAAGCATGGTTGAAGACATTCAGAAAGAGCTGCATTTGAGATCAGAGCCTGCTACTGTTCTTCTAGCACCCACTGTTTCTCAAATCTCTCGAGATGTTGTGTCTCAGTTTCACCCTTATCTTTCATCCTTCGATGAAAAAATTCCATAAAGGCACAAACAGATGTTAAAGGAAAGGAGAGAGCTTGTGGTGAACCTTAATAAAATCACTGATGAATACACTAGTTGCCTTCAAAAGCTACTAAATCAGTTAAAATCTCTAAAAATAGTTGTCAAAGCTTCTCATAGCTCTGTCCAATCCTCTACACCATCCTTGGATAGTACTTTTCTTAGATGTATAGTCAAATAAGAGCATCAAATTTCATTCAGTGGCTTTAATGTGTCTTTTTTCTCTGAATTTGTCAAGAACAGTGAAAGAGTTCTTGACCTTGTACAAATTCACTCAAAGATTGCAAATGATGCCCAGCATGAGATTTCAAAGAACGTGGATTTCTATTTCAACCGAATTTTATTCAATACTGATATGAACAGCCACATCAAATACCATATAGAGAATCCTCAAATTCCTCATGTGACTCAAGCCTTCAAAACCCATGTCCAGAAGCTAACTGAGTTTACCCAATTGTAGGAAAAGTGTATGGAAGAAAAATATGACATTGAAAAAGCCATGTAGTAAGGTGGAGAGATTATTGCAGAATTCATCAAACTTCTGAGACCTTATATTCATATTTAGATTATAGAAATTTTTGCTGCAGTAGTTGCACCCCTCAGACCTTGGCAGCCTACCTTCACCTCTACCTTAGCCTCAACTACCTTGTCTTTTTTCTATGCTCTCGGTCAGATCAGGTCTACGATTCTTGATTGTCAACTTCGTAGACCTTCTACTACTCCTACATTGGTCCCTCGGTCTTTTAAGGTCTCCCTTTACCCTCTTAATCTACCACATATTTTCCTTCTTCTACATCAACCACCGCCCCTATAGCTTCCTATTCTACTACTGATAAAGGCAAAGAGAAGTTAAATCCATGAAGAAGACCAGTGCTTACTTCTTTTCAATGGGGATGTCATTGTTTTTTTATATTTCACCTTTATTTTTTACAACCCTATGTTTACTCTTAATGGAATGTGCACTGCTTCTTATCTCTTCTTAAAATTTTTTGATAATACCAAAAGGGGGAAAAGGTTTCTATATGTTATTTTCTCTATAGTTTAATCAAATTTAAACTTTCACTGTACATGATTTTTGATCATCAAAAAGTTGGAGTTTTTTGGACTCCTCGTGTATTAATCATTTTTTTTAATTATCACAAATCTCATTAATGATCACAAATCTTATTCAACTGAGTTAACTCTTAAATTCTATCCAATATTGTGTATTTATTTTTCAAGTTATCTCATTCTTTATAATGGTTATGCTCAATACATTTCATACATATCACTATTTAAGTCTGAATACCGTTCTTTGCCTAAGTACAAGACACCATGAAGATAGACACCGTAAGCCAGACACGGTAAACCAGAAACCGTGAAGCAAGACACCATGAACAAGACACTGTGAAACAAGACACTATGAAGCAAGACACCATGAATCCAGACACCGTAAGCCATACACCGTAAGCCAGAAACCATAATCCAGACACTGTAAGCCAGACACCGTGAAGCAAGGCACCGTAAAAAAGACACTGTAAAGAAAGGCACCATAAACAAGACACCATAAATCAAGGCTCCGTGAACGAGATACTGTGACACATAGACACCGGGTGAAGGAGAAACAATTTTCATTACTTACTGTGACTCCGTTTCTTAAACTACATTGTCGTCTTCAATTTAATTTCTAACAGTCATATTTGATGCCATTAATGCACTGAAATAATTAGTGTTTCATTGTAGACATAGTACAAGGTATAAGGTATAGAACGAATGGAACCTGTCGGCTAAAACTCATGCATTCAAAAAATAATGAGCCGAGTGTGCCCAAGAACGTTCAAGAACGATACTGAATGAAAAACAAGCTTGTGAGCATGACTACGAAGAACATATTGTAATATTTTCAATGAAATCATTGTCTCATGCATGAAATCCAACTCTACTAAAAAAACATATGAAGTACACTGGAATCCATAGAACATATCCACATTATAAAAACTCATGAAGAACACAAGCTGAATCACGACACTCTGTTTTTTCAAGACAAAACTAGAGAATGACTCTGAAATATCTCTGTTTTATCAATGGAGTCTAGAGCTACACTTCAAATCACTAGATAATTCTAAAATCATATCTACTCTCCCTCATTGATTATTTTACTTACTTTTTGAGTAGTGTGTGTACTCTGTATATTTAATACACACACTGACTCATGTGATAAACTGGAGGATTTATAAATCCTTACACCAAACTCTTTATACTTCTTCTTTCACCATGAAAACTATGGAAGAGGTCCCTATGTGGCCCGGTTATTATATTTTACATACCCACAAAAAATTTGGAAGAGGTCCATGTGTGACCTCGACAGTCTATATACTAATGTTAACCCCAATCCAGGGTGTGGATCAATGTTTATTTATATAACTTTCATGGTGGAAGGTGATAACCAAGTGGAGTGGATTATATCTCCTCTTGAGACTGAACCACTTGTTTCATATCCGATGTTCTGTTTAAATTTAGTCTTCTCTGCCTTACTATTTTATTGCGTAATCCAAAAAAACACTAATTTAACTTTGATAGTTACTCTTGGAAAGAAGTTGTAAATGTTTTTTCATAGTAGGATAACTTCAAAATTAATATTAATATTAAAAATTAAGATTACTGAGAATTAATCAATCGTATAAGACACTGTTTAAAAAGTCAAAAACTTATAACAATATAACCTTGATTAACTGGGTTGCATCTATTTTTGGGGAAACCATTTCTTTTGAAAATAATATTCTTGTTACAAAAATTTTTATAGTTACTCAATTCACCCCTCCCATCTTGTGTAAACTACTTCGACCAACAGATTAGGTATAAACATATATTTGGATGCATGTTCAGATTCTTTTGTGTGAATACATAATTTGGGGTCCTATGATCAGTACATATGTCACACTTCTCTCTCTATAGGTATTATCGCAATATTTTCAAGGAAAAATCATAGCATATAGATATAGATCATGTGTCAGGTAGTTTTTCTCATGGAACATCAACTCTCATGAGGTGTAGGCTATAACGTTATCTTTTTTTATAAGTACACAACCTAATCAATTCTTTTATGAATCACTATATACAAAAAACATTCTCCAATTTTTGGTAATGTGAGTATAGGTTAATTGATTAGCCTTCTCTTTATCTCCATGAATCATTCCTCACATTCTTCTGTGAAAACATACATTACCCCTTTTCTAGTTTACATTGTTGGAGGGATTGAAAATCAATAATAATTTCTCAAAAAAACATCGACAGTACCTTGTAATTATAAGAACACTATGCATTTATATGACAATACAGGGCCATGGACATTTTTCAATTACACTTAATTTTGATGTGTCCTTATAAATTACCTAACTTGTGATCACATGTCCCATGGATGTGAATTACTACATCCAAAATAAACACTTTCTGAACTTGACCAACAACTTCTCCTTCCTTAATGTCTCTAATACAAGCCTTATATGTTTTTCCATATTCCACCTTTATATTGGAGTAGACGAGAATGTAATCAATAAACACTACCAGATATTTTTGGAGGTAATGTCTATATACTCTATTCATCATACTCATGAATATCACTGGGGGATTAGTAATTTTGAAGGGCATCACAAGAAAATATTATTTCCCCTACCTTGTACAGAAAGTAGTTTTTTGAATATCTTCCTTCTTCACCTTTATGTGATGATATCTAGAATGGAGATCAACCTTTGAGAAGTATCCTTCTCCTCTCAACTGATCAAACATGTTTTAAATCATTTGAAGATGATAATTATTCTTTTTGGTGTTTTTTATTTCCTAATAATCGATACAAAACCACATTTAATCATCCTTCTTATTGAATATGAGAACTAGTGCACCCGAAAGTGATACACTAGTGCATATAAACCCGTTATTAAAATTCTATTTCTGGTGCTTCTTTAACTCCTCATGTTCAATAGGATCCTTCATATGGGGAATCTTTGATAAAGGAGTAGCTCCGGGTATGAGTTCTGTGGAGAACTATACCTCACGCTCTAGGGGTAGTCTAGGTAACTCTTCATGAAATACATCTCATTATACCCTCCAAATATAAATTTCCCTTAGTTTAATACCTTCCTTTGACATAACCATTTGTTTGAGGTATTCTTCTTCATATTGAATCAACACCAACACTTTTGAAGGATTTTCTAATGGATATTCATGGTCATCCTTGTATTTTTAGAGTAAAATGTGATGGTTTGGGATATGAAAATATATTTCCTTTTCCTAAAAGTTTTTATGTGCTCTAGAAAATGAGATCCCATCAATTCCTAGAATAACATCGAATTTCTCCAAGGGAAGTATCATGATATTTTTTGGAAGAATATCCCCACATAAGCCAACCATAGAAGAGACCAACACTTTGGTTTAAATGATTTCACCAATAAGTTCTTTTACCTATTTCACTACTTAATGGTTTTGGGGCTTCAAATCAATAGTTCTAGAAAACATTAGATATATAAATAAATGTGTATAACTAGAATTAAATAATAGTATTTACATTATTGGCTTAATAAAATGTTTACCTTTTATGAAATTATTCTCTAGATCCACTTCAACAGTAGTGATGGCATAATCCTTCCCTTGTTCCTTTGTCTTTAGTGGCAGATGACTCATATTACCCTTGAGAACATAACATTTAGTGCTCTATATTTCATAGTTCCATTTACCCAAATAGTTGTATAATTGGACCATGGGTGGGGATCTCTTTTCCTCTACCACGTTCTCCTTCTTCCTCGTGTCTTTTCAAAATCCATGAGCTAGGTGGCCTTCTCTCCCACACTTGAATCATTTCCCCATACTTTTGAGATAGTTACCATTATGATTTATCCAACATTTTTGACATGTGAGTGGTTGAGTTTTATTTCCACATTTCTCATTAGGTTATATGGCTTGAAACTAACATCTTTTATTTCTCATAACCATATCCATTGAACTATTAGCCAAAATCCATATCCAATTTGAGGTCATATTGAAGAACTTCTCAATAACACCTAATGTCTTGAATGGATAGATCATTTCAAAGGTGTGGTTTTAACCCAAAAAATATATTTTTATTTTTCAATTATTTTTTATAATAAAACATGAAGCATACCTTCCTTGCCTTGTCACATTTTCGTCATAGGTCGTGATAGATTCTCAATCCTTTTTATTCATCTATATGAATTCTCTCTCAATATTTTTGAGAAGAGTTCAAGGGAAATTCTAATTAAGAAATATTATTTTAATTCCTTCCCACTCCTACTCTTCAATTTCATCCCTCAACATGGTGTTCTTAATAAATCTCAACCATTGATTGGCTTTGGAATCTAGAAGATAAATAGAGAGATTTTCCTTCTCCGTCTTAGAAAAATGAAGAACATAAAAGGAGTTCTGCATCAAGTTGACCAACGATTCAACAACTAGTGGGTCAAAAGATCCGCTAATCCTCGGTGATAGTTTCCCCATAAAACAATTGATATCCAGTTGCTCCCTCTTAGGTTAAGGCCATTATTCCACACTCTTCAGGATATTGTTCATAAAAAAGACAACTGGGTAAGAATCCCCATGAAATTTTAAACTCCACCTCTCAAATATTTGAGGATATAATTAGGGAAATCACATAATTGTTCCTCTCCTAGGTTGGTGTTTTGGTTTCTACTAGATCCCACTATTTTCTAAAAAAGAAAATATTAATAAAATAGTCAAATAGTCATCGATAATTGAACCCTTTGAAAAAGTGTGTTCTAAAGGAATATCATATGGTATCCCTATGTTTATCATTTACTAAAACAAAGCTTTTTGGAAACTAATTTATACATAGTTTCATACATCGGCTTTTTACTAAGAGTTTTTAATCCAAATTCCCAAATTAACATAGCCATCCAATGATACCAACTATTGCGACCCTAATTAATTTTAAATATCTTAATACATCATTTTAATGAAAAAAACATAAAATCATTACACAATGACGATCTAAAAGATTAATTTCTTGGAAAAATTAGAACCATACATAACATTTTTATATATAAATATATATTTGAATCTTTCTTCTCTAGGTTCTTATTAGCCCATGAATTCTCTTTAGTACATGCAGTCACCTAAAGATATACACCAAAGAGGGGTGATCTAGAATCCTAGTAAGAGGATAGATAAGACCATGAAACAATCCAGCATAGGGTGAGAATAATAAATATTATCATAAATATGAAAAGGATAATAATCAAGATAGGAAACATTAAATAATGTCATGAAATGTGGCAGTGCATAAAAATGAAATAGTAAGTCTTATTTGTTAAATACAACACATAGTTTTGAATAATTTCAGTGTCATGATAAAGCATATTTCAAATTACTCGAGTGGTTAATCTCATTTCCCAATGTATCATAATGCTATATAATCCCCAGTTCACCATTTACATCATAATATTTATATTATCATGCTTTCCATAAAAAAAATATATCAATATTGAAAATAAAATAACCCATGGAAATAATGGGTTTAATTGTGAAAATCATTCATTCAAAATCATTGGGTTCCAAAATGAAATATTAAATAACATACAAGATATAATAATCATCAACCTTGAGAGAAGAAGAAACAATCTCGATAAGCAAAATTTCTAATTTTATAAAGAATAATTATTTTGGAAAAAATTATGGTTTTCATAAAATCAAGTAGAAAACATTTATATCAAATAAATTTTTATTTAATGATGAATAAATTCTATTTAAGGAATAACCATTCTGAATATGTGGTGAAAGAGGGAATACCATAATAAAGAGAGTTGGGTTCAACAAATCCCCGTATCTTTTTCCTGAAAGCTTCCTTCTTGTAAATATCTTGTATAATCACATTATATTCCACAATAATAAATTATATAATCTTTTAAATATGAATATTATTAATTATGGTTTTATTATATTTATTTATTTTACTTTATAAGAGTTTCAGAGTTTAATTGTTTTTCGGGAACATTCATTTTCAGGGTTTTCATGATCTATTCACTTATATTCATCAATAGAAGTTTGTTTATAATGAGGATAAACATATAGAACTATTTCCATATGTTAATAATGATCCTATATAATCATAAATGATATTACAAAGCATTTGGTTATATAACATGAGGACAGTTTATTTGATAGAAGCTAATGATGATTGTTTTAGGTTAATTTTGGCTATTTTTCAGACACAACGATCTATTTTAAATTTATCATTTAGTATTATGAGTATAACTTATTTCCATTACATAAAATGAGTTATAAAATAAAAATAAAAATATTTATTAAACCATTTAATGGTAAATTTAATATCCATGTTGGTGTTTACGGAAAATGAAAGTGCATCACCCCCGAAGACAGTAAATTGACACATCACGGTTGATGATTCCATTTTTTAGATAACAGGTAGAGAGGGAGAATTTTAATTTTTTTAGTACATTAACATTATATAATAAGATTATATTTTGTGTAATGGAGTTATCATGATACTTGTATGATGGGAGGTGAGAATATAATAATAAATGAAAATGAAAATGAAATGAAATTAATTGAAAAATAGAGAGGATTTACCTATTAAATTGTCCCCTTGAGATTCTCATTAAGGAACAAATGCTTGGTATTTTTGTGAGACCAAGATCATATGGACATGTGGGATGGGATAAGGCTATATATTGTGAGGAATTTATCCAAGGTAAAGTCTTGAGAGGCGTGACGGGAAGAGGGTGTGAGGGGTGGTATTTATAGTGGATGAGAGGGGTGTTTTCTTGATATTATATTCATTAGTTTATTATTTCTGCTCATGATGATGAATAGTGATTGAATTATTGTTAAATATATTCAAATATTAAATTATTTTTAGAGATTAAGCACATTAAATAATCCTTACATCCACAATGACTCAAAAAATTCATGTATTTAGCATTTATAAAAAATTGTAGTATTTTACTGTTCATAACATATTCTAGTATTTCCAAAAAATCAAAAAAATTAACCCTAAGCATTATTTTTCTGTAAAATTCAAAGAAGACTAAATTTCATTAAATTCATTATATTTATATGATAAAATAAATTTTTAGTTAAATTAATCATTTGCATGAAAAATACATATTTTAAAATTATAACTAATATTGTAACACACTGAAAAATTACTTAAGGTCTCATAAAATTATATTAAAATAATAATATATTAAAATATTAATTTATGTAAAAAAATTTTGAAAATAAATGTTTTTTAAAATTACTAAATTAATCATAAAATTGTAATTAATTATTTATGACTTATAAAAAATACCAACACTTAATTAATAATTTTAAAAACTTTTAATTACTTTAACTATGATTTAATTATACTATAATTTTACAAATAAGATTACTGATTTTTTTATTATTTTATGGGTGTGGTAACTATGCAATAATCTAGTTTATTGTTTATAATGGTAACATAAATATTCTCAAGGTCATGTTACTATTTTATTGGTATTCTTTCTTTAACTTCAAGAAATACTTCTTATTTCATTAATTATTCTTTCATAAATTTTTTTTACGGTCTCTATGTTTTTTTTTATTTATTAAATGATAAATTTCTATAATAAATCATAAATTCCATTGAAAAATGTTTGGGTCATCATATTTCTCATCTATTCCAATCTTCTCCCAAAAAAAGATAATATCAAAAAAAACGTGAAAGATGGATGTATCATGTTAGTTTTAGTAAAAAAATATTAAGGTGAGTAGAAATTTTCATAAGTTCAAAGTTAGATGAAATTAATGTTGACATACTATTAACACCGATAAATAAATTTTCATTAGTTACATTGGGAAAAGTACTTGAATTCAAATAAATATTGATATTGGCTTGGGGGAAAATGTTTTGTTTTCTTATGGAAATTATTTAGAAATATATTAGGGTAATGTTTTAATATACATTATCTATATTATAGATATGTAAAATAAGTAAATTTCCATGTACCCTTATTTATCCCTTACATAGTGACTTTATAATATAAAATGGTACAATGAAATTTTATTAATTTTCACTCAAAATGAGCATAAATTATTTTAGACACCTCATAAAAAACATCAACCTAGTAATTTTGAATTGAAATTAAAACCCCATTCGCAATCTATATAATCATAAATTAAACACAAAGAGAAATGGTATGTTTTAATCATATTCCTAAGTGGATGCATTTATGGTACATTGTAGATGATATTATTTTATTTTTAATTATATTCACTAATCACTTTGATTAATAATATTTAAATTTATAAATGGTAATGGAGGGTAGAAATTAAATTACATGCATCAAAACCACAACATCGTAACTGTGAAGCAAGGATGGGGAACACTTAACTTGCAAAAAATAAAATATGTTTGAAATCTATAGAAATTGTTATATGTCATATAAAACATATATAAAAATTTTCTTCACTATATATATTAATATTAAATAATTTTAATATCAATCCACTTCCACCAATGGCTTGTGCTATGTAAATAGACTTGTGTAAATATGAAAGTAAAATATTAGATAAAAACACACATAAATATGGAAGTCTTTTATAAGTATAACATTGTAAAAAATTATAATTATTTAAAGTAGTATTACATAGTAATGAATAATTATTTTCATATTTTCATTCATCTATAGACATAATGGTTCATCATCTAATGTTTAATAAGAAAAAATAATTATGGTCGCATTGAAGTGGATAAAACATTATTCCCATGTTAGAGGTGGAGGTTTTAGAGTCATATATGAGAATAATTTGAGAAAAGAATGATATAGGTGGATAAAAATGATAAAATTTGGAAGATATAAGGAAATTTAAAAATTATCTTGTAATTTTTTTAGTAAGTTGAAGTGATAAACTAGATACTTCTAAGATATCACTTAGATGAATCAATAATAATTACCCACGCTATAAAAAGACACACACCTACAGTTCTCAGGCTATTCATTCCCCTCAAAGTCCTACCATAATTGTGGTAATTGATTTTTTCATAAAGGTTTATACTAAATTATATTGAAAAAAGAAATTATACCATTATTGTACTGATATTATTTAGGGAGAAATTTACTATGCTTTATATCTATCATCACACATTCATCACCAAATTATTTGAGGCTTAGTCTATTGTGGTTGTGTTCTATATACCGAAATACATTATTTACATTGATTTCAATTACATTTATATAGTTATATATAAATGTGTGTGTGTGTGAGTGAGTGAGTGTGTTCTTACCATAAGAGTGTTACAACATTAAAATCAATTGTTTACTTGATAATACTCTTAGATTATATGTAATATAACAGTTCTATATTATTTTCCATCTTTAATGAGAACCTTAATATACTATGAGTGTAATCATAAATATGTGTCATTTGGTATGGATACTTCAATTAATGGGAATTAGATGATGAATGACTTTATTTGTTGGGGGGATGATATTCATTGTGACATATTCTCAGGATGTTTTCACTTTTTTATATTGAGTACATGTAGTCATGTGGACTTTCATGCCTATTGGAACACCACATATTTTGTGTGTCATTAGTTGTTCATATCTGTAAACATATGTATTGATCTCTTGAATATAGTTCATTTTAAATGTATATCATTTTTTCAGAAAATTATTATGAAAATACAATGATTGTATATTTTTGTTGTAGTATCTTTTGGTGGTTGTCTCTTTGGTTTTATGATTCTTTCTGAATGATTAAGATTATATTTATCACTTTTGAGATAGGTAAGAGATATATTATGGGCCCAGGTTTACCATGATGGTAGTAAATTCATTAAATCGACCAAAAAGGTAAAAAAAGGTATATCTATTCATAAATTTCTAGAAAAATATGAATCATTAATGGGATATGACACTAGTGTTTGTCCTACATTATGAAATATCATGATAAAAAGAGACTATATTACATAGAGTGTGTTCATAAGAGTTAGTCATATATATGGAATTTCTTATCTTCTTAGGGTCTATAATGGTTTTCCAAAGTCCACTCTCATTCTTTGTTTTGGATTCAATGTTACTGAGACAGGGACAGAGATGGCCACACAATAATTGTATCCACATGTTCCACCAATTCTGATGATTAAGTGTTTTGGATGAATTGGGCTCCATGTATAGGGTTCACATGATGGTACATGTGTAATTGTTTATATTATTAAAAAATAAATTATATTATTTAATTTTGGAATATAATTGATTGAATTTATTTCTCAAGGTATAAAAAGGATTTTTGATCATAAAAATGTATATGAGAAAAAATAATTTTTTAACAAACATATCTCATTCAAGATTTGTTAAATTATTCACGGGGCTTACAAGGTAGGTAAATGGTTTTTATTTTACCATGTAAGTTTTTTGTGTGTTATAATTCAGTTATAAAACGTTCATGTCATTTATGAAACGTTTAATTACATCATAAGTTTGTAAAAGAGACTAAATTAAAGGATATTACATTCCATGTGCTAAGGAATTTTTTTGAAAAATTTAACCTAGGTATAAAAGATCCTCTTGAAATTTGAAATAGTGTGAAATTCCATTTGCATAAATTGAAGACCTATACAATCAATTCATTCCAATTTAGAGTGAGAAATTAAATGAATAACATAGTTTGATCAATCTCATATTCTCGATCGAGTCCACCGTCTTCACCCGATTGAAGTAACATCCAAAAGATCTTAAATTTCATGAATTAAAACTTAAGAATTGAATATCAATGATCCATGGGATGTGGTGAACATGTAGATGATTTATAGGATTACCAATATTGAACCTTTGAGTCACTAAATATTAATGTTTAGAAAATAAAATCAATGATTTTTAATAAAAAAATACCATTATTGATTTCAACTGATTTTCTTTTCAATGATTAAAATTATTTTTAGATGCTCCTTTAGGAAATCCATGAATGGATTTTTATTTGTATTTAGTGTCATGAATATTAATCTGAACCAAAAAAATTGATATTGCATATTTTTTTACACTTTTTAAATGTTTTGGGTACCTTCAATTTTTAACAGAGAGAACCTGAAATTATTTAGTCAAAAAAATGTCAAAATTGAAATTATTTTGGATATGATGTAGAAATATTGTTTCAATATGGCCTCAAAAAAGGGTTGTTCCATTAATATGAGTTTTTATGACTATGATATGGGTGATTTATGATCAGTGAGTTATTCTAGAAAATTCGAACGGAAATAAAAAGTTTTTTATACACTTTAATGGCTACAATTGGGATTGGAGTTTTTCCAAAGCGTAGGGTGAGAATGTTGCAAGTTAGCTAGAGTTTTTATCACCTAAATGGGGAGGTCATTTAGAGTTAATTATTAATTTAAAATCATAAATTATTATCCATAATTAAAAAATAAAATATAAGAATGATACATCCAAAAGAAAAAAATAAATTAAAAAAAATATGTTTTTTCAGAAACATTGGGTGTGGATGTTCTAACCATCCCAATTATTGGGAGGGTGTATCTTTAGATCCACCCCCACATATTGGGGTGGTATCTTTATATATATCTGTGTGTGTGTGTGTGTCTCTGTGTTGTGTGTATTTTTTGTACACAAATATGGATGTTTATCCTCACCCCATATCAAGAAGGATCGAGTTAGTCTGAGTATGACCTACCTGACCCATTAAACACATCAAAAAAATCCCTAATTAATTCAGAAGTATATAATTTAGGTTCATATGGACCCAAAGAAATTATAAAAAAATTAACAAGTGTAATTTATTTTCTAGAATTTAATAAAATAATATCTGTTTTCGTGGGATGTATCTATAATTAATTAAAATTATAGTAATTCAAGTTAATTTGATAAAAATATCCTCAATTTTACTTTTATAAAATTTATTTTTATTATTAAATAAATTTACATGTTACCTGATCATGAGTGAAGACCAACCCATACGTGTTTGATTTAATAATTATTTAATTTAACTATTAAATTTCAATTTTAATGTATAATAATATCAATCTATATATTCCACCACCATAAGTGAAACAAATTATTCTCTCATGTGTACAACTGAGTGCCGCCTCACAAACTGATATGGACCATTTTCAACCATCCTCTATCATGGGTGTAGATAATGATATATTTAATAAATATATTTAAAATATTTATTATATATTTATTCTTATGTATTTTTAATATCTCATATACCTTTTTACCGTTAATATTTTTTAAAATATGATAAGGTCACTTGTGTGTATGGTGGACTACCACCTCGTTACACATTGTGATTCAATTTTTACCTCCTCTCTACATGGTTATTAATATGGATAAATATAATACATATATATGATACATATGACATGATATAAATTGTCTAAAACTAATACATCATCCACTTCCTCAAACTTTCACCTATTAAGGGAATGAAATCGTTGTTCGTTCCTGTGTATAGCCTACTGTCTCCATGAAGCGATGCGATTTATTTTACATGTAAAAAATTAAATAATGGTTATATATATATATATATATATAGTGATTAAATATGATATTTAAAACATTAATATAATTATATATTTTTATAGATATGTATTATTCTTAATAAATGGTTACTTTTTGAGTTTTATGAATATGTATTATATTCAGAAGAACCTGATATTTCATGACAAAAATGTATGAAAAATTGAAGAATTTAAAACATGAAATATTGGTAATCACGAAATATTATTAACAAATAGGTTATAAGGTGTTATAATAAGAATATATATGATATTATAAAAATAAATATGGTTATAGTATTAATTAATTACAATAGTAAAACAATTATACAGAAATATAAAGTACATTTCACAAAAAAGGATGTGTGAGGTAAGGGATTCCATCTAAATTTCCATCCCAATAAGAAATTTTTGTTAATATACATATATTAACATTTATGTCATGTACATACTACCCCATTGATTTATATAACATGAATAACTATTTATTAATGATTTTTAAGGTTTAAATTCTTGCTTATTATTTAAAGGGTTTACAATTCAATAGTTACATGAGAGATAAAAATTAGGGACAATCTCACTTTCTTTTGTGATTGCTAAATTTCTCATTAAACAATCACTTTATTGGGATCATTTGTCATTTCAAATTACAGTTATAATAAATATACATATTATTTTATGGTGGATACTGATATTTTTTATTCTATATACCATATATAGAAGTATATTTTACTTTCATTGTTATTTATTTAACTATGGAAATATTGATTAATCTACGTCCACTAATCAATATTGATATTTTTTTATAGGGAATATGATTCATGAATTAAATCTATTATTTGATATATAAAGAATGATTTTGGGGATAATGTGAGGGATGGGGTCCATAATTATATAGCCTTGTGTTGCATCAATGTGACTAATGAGAGAAATCCTTTGTCTAATTCAAATGAGGTTTTACCCAATATTTTAAATAGTCTTGAGAAAATTAGTGATGATATAGATACAATTATGTATAATGTCATGGAATCCAACATTAATAATCATTTAATTTTGAATTCTTTTATTATTATTAACCATCATACATTCTCATTAATATTGTCTTTTTACAAATTTCATTTTCAGTTTATTGATTAAATGTCATGGGTTTTTAGTTATTTACCTTTACATGTTGTTTATTCTTTATCTAATAATGATATTCTTGTAATTTATAATTAAATATGTTTTCATATAATTACTTTACCATATTTATTATTCCTTATTTATTATTCTTTATTTATTCCTGATAGTTTTTTAATACAAAACACATATTGAGGATATAAGATCAAAGTTTCTTTAAATCCGGGTGATATAAAGAAGGAGTCTTTGAATGTGTTCAAGGATGAAGAGTTTTTAATTTACCAATGTATTTTATAATTTTTTTCAATTTAATACAAGACAAAATTATTTATATTTATTAAAATGACTACTAAAATTTTTGGTCATTTTGGATGCAATCACATGTGTCTAGAACCAATTCAAAAAAGTATCTCGGGACTACTAGTTACTTGCATTGGGGTATTTACACACATATATTGTAAACATTCATCATTGATTATTACATGAATTCGATGATTAATTAACTCCCTTTTTTGTAATTATTATTCCCCAATAATAATGATACTAATAATTTTAAATATTTTATCCTTATGTTATGAAACTAGAAGAAAGGACTGTATAATGTGATAAATTATATGTCACAGCCAATAAATTGATCCATATCCCTTTATAGATTCCAAATAGAAATAAGGAATGTAATGAGAAATGTGTTAACAACCTTTTATATGGAATGAAAGGCCACTAGAATAAGAATTTTACAGTAAGGTAGAGCAAGAAAGGTGATTCCTATAAATTGGGTGTATTTTCTAATGAATGCAATTATTCTATTTCTAAAATTGGTTTATTGGATACGTTTTTTGGATCCTACATTTTTATTAAAATATATGAACCAATAGGATTCACGATGATGGAAAATGATGAAGTGGTACTCTGAGTAGAAAACTGTTTATGACTAGTAGCATTAGAAGATAGCGATTAGAATATTACTTTTCCTAGTGGAATGGTTTTTATGTAGAATAATTGTCATTATGAACCATCATTTTTAAAAAACATAATCATTATGTAAATTTTGGACACTCTGATATTTAATTTAATTTCTTTGTAATAAATTTTTCCTTAGGTATGAGGATAATATATGTTATGTTATGTTATATAACATCCTAGAAATAGACTGTATATATTTAGACTACCAAATCTAATTTTTGAAATAAATTTCAAATCCTGTTTGAATGACTCATATCATTTCCACTTATAGAACTTTAGGAAATGTATTGTAAATGATAATTGTTTAATAAAACTAAATAAAGTAGGGTTTTATACTCCATTGAGTTATAAATATTTTATTTATTCTGTCATTATTTATATTTTATAGTGAACACATCACCTTTCATGCGGAAAAGTGCGGACCAATTATTAACTCAAAAATTTCAAAAAAAAAATTGGTTTTTAATTCTCACAAAATCCCAAATTTATGTTACTAATGAATTTTATTTTATGTTAATTGTAAGAAATTGATATTCATGAGAATACAAATTATATAATTATATCCAAGTCATTGATTCATTGGGAAAAAAATTGATGTATTCGGGACGTGTTTTAAATATATTCTGGAAACACTCTTCATACCCTACATATGAAAGTGTAAATTATTTCTCAATAACCATGTGTTTGAAAAAAAATGTGTGGATTATATACCCTACATTGTCGGTAATGTATGGTAAAATAACCTTAAATTTATGAAGAGACCAACATTTGATGAAACAAATGTATTCTACAAAGAATATAGTATTGTGATCAACTATACATTATGAACCCTATGTTGAGTGTTTCTTCATCACATGATGGAATCCTATGTTAGAATATTCCATATTGATGTTTTAAATATATGATTTAATATTTGATTTATAAAATGTTCTTGGAACATGTAAAAGATGATTAAAATCAATGTAATGATTGATTAAAAGGCTTGTTATGTTTATTTTAAAGGATCATATTTATTTGAGTAAATAATATCCATTCTTATGGAATGTTGTAACCTCTCTTGAATGTTTTTGAATGAAAATATTCCCAATTTATTGTGAAATATTTCTAGAGCTATTTTTACCTTCACATATTCAAATAACATAAAAAATATTCAGATGCTCTTCGTTAAAAAATATATAATATTCAAACAAATTGATATATACAAAACAAAAGATTTGTGTCATTTCCATCAGAGATACACTATGGAGGCATCAATGTTTTAATATATCATCACACTATTGTTGATTAAATTACTAATATATTTTATTAATAAATATTCATATGCATGAATGAAACATCAATTTTTCAGTGATACACTTTGGATACATAAATTTGTACTCATTTGTCTGATATTTTCTCTATCATTTCCTAGAGATAGGCTACGCAACATTGATGATATATTTTCTATAGTTCATTCTTGAATATCTGAATATATCTATTATTTTTTAATGAAATTTTCAAGTTTAACCTATTTTCTCAACAAACTAGATCTCTATTCATTTGTGGGGGTTTTGACTACTCACACTCCATCTTGGTGAACTGTCAACTTCTTATGCTATGTCATGGATTTATAGTTCCATAAGAAAAACTAGAAGGTTGTATTGTGCAAAATTGTAAAGGTTTCAAATTCCTACAATCATTTTTTATTATATGTATCCGGATAAGGGGACATACTAGTGAAAATAACTATGCTCACGGATTTGAGAAATAGTGGAGTGGACTAGGGGATCTTTTTTCTAAATACCACTGTACTTTATTATATTTATTTCTTTTGCTTATTTTCAATGATCACTCTATTTTGGTTGATTGGGAAAGTTTCAATACAAAATAAGAGAGGTGTTTTAAATATGAAGTTATTTTGAAAACCACAATTCACCTCCCTTGTTTCTTTTCCTTTTTCAATTTCAGCATGACCTTACAATTGGTATCAAAGGTAGGGATCTATGGGTATATTTTCTTCATGAAAAATATTTTCCTTATCTGATATCAATAAGTGTAATTAGAAGGATCTTCTGAATATTTACTAGATTTAACAAGCCTAATGCAATGATTAATATGAAGAAATATAAAAATGAATGATTCTATATAATTTAGGTTGTTGATTGATGTTAATTATTTTATTATTGATAATTATTGATACTGGAAGCCCATATGATTATTTTTCTCTGTAAAATAATTAAATAATAGTTCATTTAAAGGCTGTTAAACCTTATAATATTGCAATAGAAGGTTTTTAATATAGGAATAATGATCATGATATTTAATATGATCTCAATTTAGAATCTATGAATGTTAATGTTTATGGTATATGAACTGATTAATTCAATCATCTATCTCAATGTACTAATGGATACTATATGTGGAAGACTATTTTTGTTTTCTATAATGAAACAAACAATATATAAAAATTAAGGTACTCTACTATAAAATGAATATTATATATGTACAGAATATAGAAGGAAAAAACAATCACTTCAATGAGTAGAATATTATCTGAGATTTTCAGTAATGTTGCATCTTTTCAAGGTCCAATTTAATAAATTAGAGAATGAAATAAATTTAATCTGAGTACTACACACAATGTTTAATAGAATATTTCTAGCTATATGAAAATCTACACCTAAGAATATTATAGCTATGAAAGAGTTGATTGGAACATTAAGGATGTATGAAGATAATATGTAGACAGATGTTGAATATTATATAGAACATGATGAATCTTCGTTCAAAACTATGAAGTAAGAATAATATAATTCAAGTCATCCATATTTAGACAATGATTTTTCATATTTTGTTAACATATTTGAGGTCATAAATAGAAATAAAAAAAGGGAATAGAGAAAAAATATGTTGTGAATATAAAGAAATAATGTCATACAAATGATAATTGACCTTTACTCAAAGATCATAGAAAATAAAATTACAAGGGAAAAAAATTTAAGGATACATAGAGTAATATATCTAGTTCACATAGTGAATCTTCTTCAGATTCTGAGACTGAGAATAAAAAGAAAATGGTATGCATTATGGCTCATACTATTGTGGTATCATCTACTTACTCCAAAAACACTAGTTCTAAGAATTATTTTCTGGAGGAATTGAACATTTATTACATTATGATATAATAAAAATATGAATCCTTATAGAAATACAATAAAAATTCTGAAAATTTAAATAGAATTTTAAATTAGGTAAAGAAATTTTATCAAAACATATTATTAATTTAAAGTTCGATTCTTTTAAAATTTCTTATGATTTCCATGAAACTAAGAGTAAATATTTTTTCTAAAATTGATAATTGAAAACAAGAATATAGTATCTGGGTAAAAGGATATAAATTTTTAAATCAAATCCTTGGTAAAAATAAAATTACAAATCAAAAATTTGGAATAGAAATCAACGGTGAAAGACAAAATTATATTATAATTATTCTTTTCCAAGTCTAAATATCAGGAACATGTCTATTATTAATTTTTTTATTGCAATAATAATTAAAATTTTATAAATAATTGATTCATTATAAAACCTCAAATTTCTGGTGTTAAAAATGGTTGTTGATAAAAATAATTATTTTATTAAAATAGTGGAATTTATACTCAAAATAAATTATTTGGTTTTCTGTGAATTTTAATTGGTAACACAACTAGACTGAAAAGCATATGGGTACAAAAAATTAATGGCATCTTATATTTTAAAAGATTACAACACTACACTGCATTGTTAAATACTTACGTGGTCGATTGATGGATATATGAAATTCTCTTCTAAAAGATTGAAAAAATATAACGTATTTAATTATCAAAAAATCCTGAGTACTAAAATCATTGTTCTAGGAATTATTTCATTTTTATATTGATATGTTTCTGTTGTACTAACTATTTAATAAAGGGGAAAAAATTTAACTCTCAAAATTTGAAATATCTCTTCTTTAGTCTTTAAAACTGGTCTTAGTTAATATTTTTATACTTGATTTACTAAATGAAGTCAAATATCTATATACTTTGTTTTTAATTTGTAAATTATATAGTACCCAGTTTAATTCAATAAAAAAATTAATTTTCGTTTTATTTAATATAAATTAAATCATTACATTTCATTTTTATAAAATTTTATTTGTTTATGATAATCAAAATACTTTTCTTATTTAATATATAATGATTATTTATTATATTTCGGGTACATAAAATGGAAAATTTCATAAAGTGTGTCAAAGCCTGACCCTTCATCAACTTTTAAAATAAATAATATTTTCATTTGAGATATATTTTTCAGTGTATTTTTTAATAAAATTATAGAATGATGAAACATTCATGCACATCATGTTCCAAAGAAAATTTTTCATTTAAATAGATTCTAATTTACCCTTTTTGATTTATTAAAATATATGTCTAATTTTTATGTGGTGGATTCATTTGAAAATTCTTCTGAAAGAAATAAGGAAGTTCAAATTCATAATGAACTATAAGTCTCTTCTTCTCAAATATCTTATGAAAGGATTATGTTTAAATTCACCACTTTCAATCAAGAAAAAGTGATACTGCAAGAAGTTTTGGATGTGTCTACAATTTAATATGATGATATATAGAAATAATATATTTCAAAAATATCTTCTAGTTCATTATAAATTAGGTATTAGAATATGAAATATAGTTCGATATCAAAACAATACATTGAATCTTATAAGGTAGAAATGCCAATTAAAGTAGAGTTAAATATAATATAAGTTTTCACCATGATAGTTCTTGAAAAGTTGAAGCGGGTTTTGGTTGAACAATATTCGTCTTATTCATATCAAATAACAACAGATGTCTAAATTTAATTAGGAGAACTATTAGGAGTTCAACTGCTTTATATAAAAACATTTTATGTTTTAAAATGTATTATGAACCATTTACTCTTTTATAACACTTATTTTTGTTATTTTTATTTAAAATCAATTTTATATGTATTGATTTCAACATATTTTATTTACTGAAAATATGTTTTATTAGTTATTTCTTTCATTATTTTACCTTAAATGTGTATAAAATTTATATTTTATTATCTCATTGATGTACGTAAATAATAATAATAATAATAGTTTTGTTTTAAATATTACTTGTGATAAAATAGGATAAATATATTTACTTCTTTTATAAATATTTTAATTCATTGAATATCTTATATAAAATGATTTAGTGGGAGCTTAAATCAAATCATTATTTTATTGATTAAAAAATTCTATTTAATTATTATCCTTTATTTATTGTCAATATCTTTTTAAATTATTAATTTAAGGAACATTTATATCATGTAATCTTTACACTTGTTTTTTGATGTCACATAAATGAGGTAAATTTTATAGTTTTATTATTTTGGGGGATAAGTTTATAGTTTTATTGTTATGTGGGAGGAGTTTTATAGCATTAATATTATCATCATGACTGAATATTTGGATTAGTTTATCCATACTAACCATGAAATAGGGGATACATTTTGATCCTATAATATGGTGGAAATTTTATATAAATGCAAAAAATATATAAATAGATAAATAGAAAGACGTTTGATTTATGCAAGAAATATTATAAATATAAACAATTGTAGAATTTATTATCTATTTTTTTTAAATTTTATGTATTTTTTCATGGGTTTTGAGACAAAAAGTGGGGATATTGTTTATCATATTTAGATTAAGAAATTTCATTAATTTTATTTTGGTTTTTATACTAAAAATTTTCGACATTTATGTTACTAATAATTTTTTATTTAAGTGAATTTTATGAATTTGATATTTTTCAGAAAATTAAATCATGAATTATTTTCAAGTCAATTATTTTCTAGAAATAATTGTTGAAGTTTTAGGTATGTGTTTTAAACATATTATAGAAATAAATTTCATACCCTACATGTGAAATCATAACATTTTTCTCAACAACCCTACATTTGAAAAAACACGTATAGATTATATAAGCCACACTATTAGGAATGTATGGTTAAAAAAAGTATTTACGAAGAACCCTATATATGAGGAAACAGTCATATGGTACATTAAACATAATTTTATGATCTACCATATGTTATCAACTCTATATTTGGATTTTATTCATTACATGAACGAAGACTACATTTTACTATTCAATGATGGAGTTTTTAATTTGTAATATTATCCGTGATTTTTTCTATAGTCTTGGTGAAAGTAAAGATATATTTAAATATATTTTTTGGAATATTAAAAGGAAAATTAAGATTTCTTTAAAGGATCATATTCGTCAAATTAAATCATTTCTATTCTTATGGGATGTTGCGACCTCTCTTGAATATTTTTGAATTAAAATATTCATGATTTATTATATGATGTTTTTGGAACTAGTTTTACCTAGAGAAATCTGAGTAACAATATAAATATCTACATTTTATTAAATATAAAATATAAAATATACATTGAAAAGAAGATATACATAAAAAATGTGTGCTCTTGCAGTACTAGCTACACATTGGAGACATACATGTTTTGATCTGTTGTCTCATGACACTTGGTGTTTCTTCTGTTTAATTTTATTATTAAATATTTTTCTACAGGAATGATAAATCATTTTTAGGGATAAAATTTTGAAAAATACAGGTTTAAACATTTTTATGGTGGTTTCTCTATATTTTTTAAAGAAAGCCTTCATGAAAAATATGATCTTTCTAATGTTTTGCATTATTGACGATCTTAATACATCTGTTAGTTATTACATAAAATTTGACCATTATCCAATATTCTAAAAAAATTATATTGATATAGTGCAGTTTTAGTTGCTTGAACTCAATTTTGGTGAAGTGTCACCTTCTTCTTCTATGTTTTGGATTTACAGTTCCTTATGAAACAACCATAAGGATCTATTAGACCTTATTATAAATTCTTTAACTTCTTGTTCTTTGTTTCTAATTATATATATCTATATAATAGGGCCTACTAGTTAAAATAATCAAGATAATTGATTATAATGTTGGTGGAGTGGAATAAAGTATCTTTGTTTCCTGAAACACTATACATCATAGTTTTCATTTCCTTTATTTATTTTCATTGCCCACTCAATATTGAGAGACAAATAATTGTTTGATTCAAAACAAGAGAGGTTTTATGAATCATGAAATGTTTTCAAAACCATAATTCACCCCTCCCCCTTGTGCCTTTTCCTTATTAATTATCATCATGGCCAAAATAATGATCAAAATAACAATTGAAAGTGGTTTAAACTAATTTTTATGGTTCATTTTTAGTAGAAGAAAGGGGTTGTTTTTTTACTATGTTACTTTTATCAATGATATAGTAGAAATGGATATATATAATAAATTTGGTGTAATCCATATTCATTTAGAATGTTTAAGGAATATGATAATGAAGTTGAAAATAAACTTGGTAAGAATATTAAGAAACTCCACTCAGACATCAGTAGATAATATCATAACAATGTTTCCATTGATTATTTAATGTAGTTTGGGATAGTTTATCAACTGACACCTCCTTATATATCTCTAAGGAAAGGTGTATGTGAATAGATAAATCATACCCTTCTTGATATGTTAAGATCAATGATGAGTTATGAAACTATACATTTATCCTTTTGGGAATAAAAACCATAAAAATGGTGTATATAATAAAATAATCACCAAATAGAGATTAATATGGGACTCCATATGAGTTATGGTAAAGAATGAAATTTAGTCTGACACACATACTTCTATGGTGAGGTATGGATTTTTTCAATAATATACCCAATGGAAAACTAGAATATAAAATCATGAATTGTATCTTTTTATGGTGCCGTAATGAGAGAAAATGATATTACCTATATAACTCTTTATATAGGATGGTGATTGTTTATATTAATTCTAAATTTATAGAAAGGGAATATATTTCCAATAAAAGTAGTGGTAGAATGATTTTCATTGAGAAAGATAATTCTTCAGATGTACAAGAGTAGGTATTCTAATAATATCTATAAAATGTAGTGGGATATGGTGGATCTTCCAAGACATAAGTTCTATTTAAGTCTACTATAGAGGTTATAGAACAAGAGAGAAATTAATTTCTTTTCGTTGATCCATTGACACACTCTCTTAGAGAATGATAAACCCCAAACCTATAAGAAAAAATTAGATGGAAATAATGCTGCTAAAGGGAAAGAAGAAATACAATTAAAAATGGATTGCATGAACCAAAATAGTTTTTGGGCCTCTGTAGACCCACTAGTTCATATTGAACATATTGGGTGTAAATTAATATCCAAAAAATATTATACATGGATAGAAAAGTGAGAACATTTAAGGACGGACTAGTAGTTAAGGATTTTAAGAAACTCTAAGGCATAAAATATGATGAAACATTATCAGCCGACACAATCCATAAATCCATTATGAAATTAATATTTATAGTATCCTTACCAGATTATGGAATTTAAAATATGACTTTGAAAACTAGTTTTATAAATTCTAATTTAATTGTTGAAAATTATATGACACAATATGAAAGGTTTATGAAGTCAAATATTGTTGATAAATTATAAATTATTAATGGATACATTTATGGGTTTATACAACAATCTTGATTATGTGTTGTTCATTTTCAAGTGTTCATAAGATAATAATCTGTCATTATGCATTAAATAAAGACATTTTTCAACAATAATTCCAGTGTTAGTTCCATAGAATTCATAGTATTATATATTGATAACATATTGTTAATTGTAAATGAAGTGAAGCTCTTGAAATAATTTAGTATCTGGATAATGGAATGATTATCTATGAAATACATAGGTGAGTAGACCTATATTCTTGTAAGAAAGATCTATAAATATATATATATAATAGGATTATTGGGCTAAGTCATAGTATATACATTGATATGGTAATCAAAATGTGAAATAAGGAATAATCTAAGAGATTATTTTCTTCACTATCAAAATTTATTAATATCACTCTGTATATGTGTCCACAAATAAAGACGGTGACTGAAAGAATGAGTAGAATCACTTATTCATGTATAGTAGGATCTATAGTTAATACCATGCCATATACTAGGTTTCATTTTGTATTATCATTAGTAATAGTGGTAAAATAACTGGATAATTCATCATTGAAACCTTTTGATGGTTTATAAACTATCATGAAGTACCTAATATGCACAGAGGATATGTTTCTGGTGTATGGGGAGATGAGGAACTAGTCATATATGGATAGACTGGTGCTAGAATCTAGATATATCAAGATGACCTAAAATAAAATTCAGCCAATATAATTTTTTAAAATAGTTGTATAGTGTTCTAGAGAATATCAAATAAGTCTAGAGTTGTAGATTTTATATTAGAATTGGAGCATATAGGGGCTTATGGTGAAGTTATGTAAATATTTTGGAGATGAATCTTTTTTTTATAATCTTATATATACACCTATTAGTGTAAACCCTATTAAGGTATACTTTGATAATAATTTAGTATTAGTTCTTTAAAAATATCTAAGTTCACCCAAGTGGTAAAAGAATATTCTTCATAAATTTCATCTTTAGAGAGATTTTACTAAGAGAGGGCAAGCTTTTTTTTAGTATAGTACCCATAGATGATAACGTGGAATACCCCCAAACTAAATCCAACTCTTAACAAAATCATGATATACATATAATATCTAGTAGGTTAAAAATTGTTATCAATTGACAATAGCAGATGTGGGAGTGTTACACTACATGAAATTTGACTATTTTGTATGGGCTATTTGTGACAGGATCCTATCCCAAAAATCTTATGGCGGCGGGGGCCCATTACAAATAGCATGTTGCAGAAAATGGTGTCGCAACTAATTTTTTTTGGGACGGGTCAGTCGCAAAAAACTATTATTTTCAATGGGAAGCAGGCTTATCGTAAATAGATGTCTGATTAAATAGATGATATATACAAGAACCATTAGCGATGGGCCCGTTGCAAAAAATTATTTTTGATGGGATACCAGCCTGTCAAAAATAGCTTATAGGTTATAATCCTTTTGTGATGGGCCCATCGCAAAAAACGTTATTGCAACAATAAAGAGTCCTGTCGCAAAAAAAACTTTTTAAAAAATATATGATCTATTTGCGATGATCCGCCCATAGAAGAACGCCCCATCGAAAATTCGTAATCAAAATAAAAAAATATCAAAAATATTAAAAATATAAAAATATAAAAATTATAAAAATTATCATTATTGAGAAAAAATATTTAAAAACTCATAAAATATTACCATCATAATTATTATTTATAAAATAAACAATTTTTAAAAAATATAATACTAATAATAAATAATAAAATATTAAAATATTAAAAATACTAAAAAATTATGTAATATCCACACCAATATAATAGAAAAAAACGTTAAATAGTTCATGTTAGAATAAATGTTCAATTCAAATGTTTTTAAGAGAATAAAAAAATTCTGGGGGTAGTCTTCTGGAAAAGCTGGAGGAGCTGGAAGAGATATTGAAGGGAACTCCATCCCAAAACTATGGGTCATACGATGCATGTACTCTTTCTGCTCGTGAAGTTGATGCTTCCATTGATGCATGTCCTCCCTCTGCTATTGATGCATCTCTTCCTTCTACTTCTGAAAACTCTCTATAAGCTCAGTTTGAGCTTGCAACTGCTCTTGATACTGTGAGCCAGAAGATGATGCCTCTCCACGAGCTCCTCTCTAGCTAGACCTTGACATCGCAGAAATACCATAATAAGTCCCAAGAGTCAAATGACATCTGATACACACCACCCATCAATTCTCTTAAGAATTTTAGGTCACCTGAATCCATGTCACCTCATTGAAATTATAGGCACTAGTCTGATTAGCTGTCTCGGCTTGACATTCAACCCATGTCTAAGAGGTCACAGCCTTATATTAATTCTTCAGTTTGAATTTTAAATTAAAATACTGAAAATATTATTTGGAGTTAATTTTTAAACTGAAAAGGAAATAATACTGACCACAACCTAATGTTATAGATCACCTCTAATATCTCCAGTGGATGGATCACATTACATCCTCTGATAAACGTCGTACTCTATAATATCGAGATGCACGACAACCTATATGAATATTAAATAAAATATTTATATGTAATGTTATATAAGGATTTTAAAAAAAGATACTTACCATATTCTCTCGATGCATTCTGAATATACGGTTACCGGCTCAATGTGTCACCTCCAGTCTCCCCCAGTTCTGCCGGCCCAATGAAGATCTTCTCTAAAATTCACTACTCAACCAGTGTGAACATAATTCATCCCACGTGTGAGATGAAATGTACTCATGTTGGTAGGCTCTTCATGACTCATCAAATACTGTCACTCCTTCTTTTTTAATGGTTGTCTGTCTCAAATTGTGTAAAAAGTGACGGAAACGCTCACACATAGACTACTCCCATGCCTCGTGATTAACACCATGCATTTTATCATCAATGGGATATAATAAACCCTAAAAACAATTTATAATATCATGTTATTAATGAAATAAGTTTCTAAATAAATAATATTTATTTATGTACCAATCAATGATTGAATATTCCAAGTCGCTCATCTATAGGAATCTGTTCGCATGTGATCCATGGATGAGAAAAATAATTTTGCAAGATAGCACTCCCCATTCCAATAACTTTATGTGCAAAACTATGAAAAAAGATAAAATAATCAAACAATTAGTATATAATTAATTCAATGAAAGATAACTAAAAGAGACAAGTTATCATACCTCTGTGTGCATGTATCAAAACCAAGATATAGACACGGCATGGGGATAGGGTCAGGAATCATAGGTCACGCAAGACCGTACCCCCTCTGCGTACCCCCAAAACTGCCAGTAGTCTGAGGGTTTGATAATCCCAAATCCTCCCCATCCAAAGGTAGCTCAGCCTCCTCCAACTCACAAAGTAGATTAGGGTCCACCAGAAACAGAAAATTAGTGTTGTTAGAAGATAGATGAAGATAACTGCAACATATTGATATATATTAGTTATGATTATAATCAGCATTTAACTTTGTCAGTGTTCAGCTTCATCATCGTCTATATGTCTGAAGATATCAATATCTTCATGTTCATCGTCTGCGTCATCAATATCCATATGAGTTTTGGTTTCATCATCTCTTTTCATTTCAAATTTCTCTATAACATCATTAACATCATCATCACCATAGACCCTTAATTGATTGGTGTCATCATATATAATCATGTATCCTTGTAAAAAGGGTGTATTTTGAGTAGTCTCTTGAAAAATTAAAATTCCTTGTACTTCATCGGAACCACATTCAGTTGTATTAAACTTATCATTTTGAGATTTCATTTTTATTCTGCTCCACCAATCACTCAGGCCTCTTGAAGTAGCATAGTACATTGCGTAATATATTTTATGTGGTAGTTGAACCAGTAAAAATAGTTTATTTACTACAATAAGACATTTATATTTAATATCGATGATTCCTGGAATCAGATAACATGCAAGCCTCTCTCAGTATCTAACCCCCGACATTTAAACAGTGTTATGTAATTTTGTCCTAGATAACATAGTTCAATAATTTCATCTACCATGTTGCAAAATTCATCTTTAGTTTCTCTATGATGTGATCCTATTAAGAAAACTCCATTGTTCATTGTTTTGTTTTGGTTCCCCATATGTAGGTGTATGAAATCGAAAACCATTCACCACATATGACTTATAAGATTTAAAAAAAATTTATGGTTGGTTTCTCAATATGCATAGTTGCATATCAATTTTATCAGCATGTTGAGACACTAGAAACTTTTTAAAAAAAATATCAATATAATAAATAATAAACTTAATTGATATGTTAAACCATTAATAATTTATGTTACCATTTTCTAAAACCATTGAGAGAAAAAAATTATGCCAGCGTTCATTAAGAGCAGCTGCTGTAATTTATGGAAGCTGTTTCTTCATATGATTATAATATAACATACAAATAAAATAAGTTTACATACTATAACATAAATTATATAATAATTGATTGAAGAACTCACAGTAAAAATGATGTAATTTCTCCACAGTTGAGCAGAACATATGTATGAGTTCTGTGATGTTCATCATCTGAAATCCATCATTCATGAACTCCACCGAAGCCAAACTCTGGCTGATTAAAAAGCGATAATTGATTTTTCATCTCATCATCAGCATTTCCCTCATTATATATCATGTTGTTGTGTTGTGAGGGATATTCATATTCAAAATAATGAGAGCATAAAAAAGAAATTTCCTCTTGAAAATAAGATTTAGTAATTGAGCCTTCAACTGATCCTTTGTTACATAATTTTTTATTCAATTTCTTCATTCCTCTCTCGAATGGGTACATCTATAAAAAAAATACTAGAACTCCACATTTAGCTTTATGTGGAAAATGTAATATCATATCTCCTATTGAGTCAAAGAATTTTTTTGGAATGATTGTTTCCAGTTTATATATAATGATAACAACATCTTCTTCCAGTTTACTTGGTGCATCATATACTGTTGTCACTACACAAATGACTCTAAAAAATATGATATGTCTTTTATAGAATCCAAAATCATATAATTCAACACACCTATGAATCCAATGATTGTATTTTTTTCCATTATAACATAACAACCATGAATTTTTAATATGGTAATATGGCCAATCTTAACACATATTCCCAAATTGGAATCATAGCCATGTGGAAGTCTCAAATCTACATTCCACTAAAAAATAATAAGTGACACTCTTTGGACTGTGTATAACCTACTTTTGGCTTCATTAAGCTTTGTGATCTGACATTTTGAAATAGTTCATGTTCTGGTCATCGGTAAATTTATGCAAGAAATAATCTTTCCTTTACATTATCTTTGGTCTTACTTGGTGTATCCAAAACTATATGAAATAAAATATCAAAACAGTTCTTCTCAACATGCATGACATCCAACACATGGCGGACCAAAAAATCGAACCAATATGGACCATCACAAAAAATGATGAATTTTATTCAATTATGCTCTTTTCCAAAGCCATGATTTTTCTTTTTCTTTTACTGTTGGCCCAAATATGATGGGTGGTAATGAAAATACAACTGAAATTAAATCATTACCTAATATCATTATTCGAGGTTCAACTTTTTTAATTTTTCATTTTTTGAAATGAGATTTTTCCTTCGAAAAGGATGATTGGTTGGAAGAAATCTATGATGACAGTCAAAATAGAAAGATATTTTTTCCATTGACGAGCATACAGTCTTTGTTTTCATTCATACAGTAAGGACATTATTTCAGGTCATGTGTAATCCATCTAGATAACATACTATATTCCATAAAGTCACTAATTTTCCACATCAATGCAGTTTTTAATATGAAAATTTGTTTCACATCAACAACATATGTACTTACACCATTAATCCACAATGAATTTAACTCATCAATAAATGGTTTCAAATAAACATCAATATTTTTTTCGGATGTCCTTGAATTAATAAGGTCAAAAAGATATATTGCTACTTCATCGACATCATGGGTTAAATTGTAAGGAGTTATATATACATGCCAACTTGAATACTGACTACTATAAGAACCAAACGGACAGAAACCATCATTAGAATGGCCCAATCGCACATTTCGGGCTTCTAAAGCAAAATACAGATGCAGTCGGTCAAAATACATCCATGAATCACCATCAGATGAATGATTCATTATTTTATCGATTGAAATATTGGTTTTGTGCCATGATATCATTGATGTTGTTTTCTGAAATATAAACAAATGTTGCAACATAGGTGTAAGAGGTAAATATGTCAACTATTTCACATGAAACAATCCAGATTTCCCCATTTGAGATTCTTTATACATCAATTTTCCACAGGTGGGACAACTATCCAGGGACTCATTTTCACCAAAATATAAAATTCAATCATTTTCACATGCATAAATATTATAATAACTAATCCCTAGATTACAAAACAGCTTCTTTCTCTAGTTTTAATTTATAGGAAACACGTTTCCTTCAAGTAACAGTGTTTTAAACAAAGAAAATATCTGATCAAAATAGTCGTTTGAAATTTCATTAACTGATTTAATATCTATATATTTTGCAACCGATTCTAGTTGTCTTATCTTGCAACCAGTATATAATGCATCATCAGCAGACCTCAACTACTCATAAAAGTCATATGGTGCTAACTCCGGAGTTAAATCAATAGCATCCTGAGATTCATTTTGTTTAACAGATGGAACTAAAACATCATGTAATAAATTTTCAAACTGTGATGGATCTAAAATCAAGTTATTAGTATCTTATATAGAACTTTGTTCACCGTGTTGATTCCAAAAAAGATAATCTGGTTAAAAACCAAACTGCAAGAGATTTCCCCCAACCTTGTCAAATGTGCCAAATGTTCTGAGAGCACATTTTTTTAAAGGACACTTTATTATACCTTCTAAAAAAATTCTGGTATTGATGATGTAAATGAAAGGAAAGCTTTAACACCCTCAATATTTACAGAATTTAAACCAGAACCGTTGGTATTTCTATGCTGATTTATCCAATCATGGTCATCTAATAATGAATGTTGTCGAATTCCTAGTTTCATATTATTCCACAAAATATAAAATCATTATTTTTTCTGAATAGTTTGAAATTGGAAAAACACTATCCAAAAAAAGAAGATAAATAATTACAACTACTTCTTAATAATTACCATTAATTATAGTCGACATAATTTCCAGTGGATTTATGACTACTTTTTTGTCTGACAGCTCATTTTATTTGCAACATTATCACACTAAAATCACAATGAATAATCTTCTCTGATGTGCATTTATTCATTATCTTCCATATGAGAATGCATAAGCTTACATTTGAGTATATTCTACTTTGTGATTTTAGTGTGAAAAAGATGTAAGTAAATGAGCCGTCAGAAAAAATTAACGCTTTTTCATCGTTTATTCTTCTTCTTATAACTGTCACCACCTGAAAACATTATGAAAAATGTGGTCCAATGAATGTATATTCAAAATCGCATATACGACATTGGATATGAAAATTTTGAAGCATACATTTCATAATATTTTGATTCGGTGAGAGTTAAAAGGTGAAGAGTTACTGAGAAAAAGGAGAGTCATCAATCCACGGAAAATTTTGCCAACTTAATACAATTTGTTAAAATTTATCACAATTTATTTTAATGCTAAATGTTACTAATTGTTGGTATTTATTTATAATTATTTATAATTATTACAAAGTATTTCTAATTATTTCTATTTATTTATAATTATAGCTAATAATTGCTATTCATTGCTTATTATTGCTAATTATTGATAATTATTGCTAATTATTGCTAATCAATGAAATTCATTGCTAATTTTTTCAATTTAAAACTAATTATTATTAATTTTTCAAACTATTGATAATTTTTTCTATTTAAAGAAATTTATTGATAATTATTGCTAATTATTTTTAATTATTGCTAATTATTGAAAATTATTGCTAATTATTACAATTTATTGCAATTTATTGCTAATTATTGTAGTTTATTGCAAATTATTTCTACTTATTACTAATTGATGGTATTTATTAGTATTTATTTGTATTTATTCATATTTGTTTCTATTTATTGTCAATCATTGATAATTATTGCTAATTGTTGAAAATTATTTGAAATTATTGCTATTTATTGCTAATTATTTCAAATAATTACTAATTATGTTTAATTATTACTAATTATTACTAATTATTACTTATTATTACAATTTATTATTAATTATTACTGATTATAACTATTTATTACTATATATTACTATTTATATTTATTTATTACTATTTATTACTATTATCACTATTTATTAGTATTTATTAGTATCTATTAGTATTTATTACTATGTACTAGTATTTATTACTATTTATTAGTATTTATTACTATTTATTTCTATTTATGACTATTTATTTCAATTTAATATTATTTATAACTATTTATTTCAATTTATTACTAATTAATACTAATTGTTACTAATTATTACTATGTATTAGTATTTATTAGTATTTATTAGTATTTATTAGTATTTATTAGTATTTATTACTAATTATTAATATTTAACTTTAATTATTAATAATTATTACCAATTATTACTATTTATTACTATTTATTACTATTTATTACTATTTATTGCTATTTATTGTTGTTTATTACTATTAATTACTAGTTAAGATAATTTATTACTATTTATTACTAATTATTACTAATTATTACTAATTATTAGTATTTTTTAGTATTTATTAGTATTTATTACTAATTATCACTAATTATTACTATTTATTAATATTTATTTCTATATATTACTATTTATTAGTAATTATTGTTATTTATTACTATTTATTACATCTTATTAGTATTTATTACTTTTTATTACTATTTATTACTATTTAATTCAAATTATTACTATTTATTACGATTTATTCCTATTTATTAGTATTTATTAGTATTTATTTCTATTTATTTCCATTTATTACAATATATTACTATTTATTACAATTTAATAATAATTATTAATAATTATTAGTATTTATTAGTATTTATTAATAATTATTAGTATTTATTACTATTTATTACTATTTATTTTGTTTATTATTGTTTATTACTATTTATTACTATTTATTACTGTTTATTAATATTTATTACTATGTATTACTATCTATTACAGAATATTACAATTCATTAAAAATTATTACTAATTATTACTAATTATTACAAATTATTACAAATTATTACTAATTATTACTAGTTATTACTAATTATTAGAAATTATTACAAATGGTCACTAATTATTACTAATTATTACAAATTATTACTTATTATTAGTATTTATTACTATTGTTTAGTGTTTATTAGTATTTATCATTATTTATCAGTATTTATTAGTATTTATTAGTATTTATTACTACTGATTAGTTTTTATTTCTATTTTTTAGTATTTGTTATTATTTATTAATATTTATTGGTATTTATTTCTATTTATTAGTATTTATTTCTTTTTATTATTTATTATTAGTATTTATTGCTATTTATTAATATTTATTAGTATTCATTAGTATTTATTACTATTTATTAGTAATTATTACTATTTATTTGTATTTACTACTATTTATTAGTATTTATTTCTATTGATTAATATTAATTTCTATTTTTTCTATTTTTTCTATTTATTACTATTTATTAACATTTTTTATTATTAATTAGTATTTATTAGTATTTATTTCTATTTAATAGTAATTAATATAATTTATTAGTATTTATTACTATTTATTTGTATTTATTAATATTTATTAGTATTTATTTGAAATTATAACTATTTATTACTAATATTAATTACTTATTAGAATTTATTACTATTTATTAATATTTATTAATATTTATTAGTATTTTTATTACTAATGATTACTATTTATTACTAATTATTTTTTTTATACTATTTATTACTATTTATTATTATTTGTTAGTATTTATTACTATTTATTTGTATTTCTTAATAGTTATTAGTAATTAATACAATTTATTACTAATTTTTAATATTTTTTATTATTTTTTCTAATTGTTACTAATTAGTGTTAATTACTATTGATTACTCCAAAATACAGCTACTAATTACTAATTACTGCGAATTATTTATATACATTACTAATTATCTTTATTAATAATTAATTATTACTAATTACTAAGAATTAATACTAATATTTTAATTTTATTACTACAAATAAATAATGTTGACAAAACAATTTAAATTTAACTTGATTAAAACTAATCAACAATAATTAAAATTAATATAAATAATGGAAATAAATACTAAACTAAATAAAACATAAATACCTTTAAACTTGATCTCTTATAATTGTAGATGGCTTCACGGTTTCTTTGTAAAAAAAATCAAACTCTCAAAAAATTTCACTCTGAAAATAGAGTTTACAAAATCAGAGTAATAACAAATTCGTGCAGAGAGAAGAAAATATGGAGGGGGTATATATATGGTAGATTAGTTGTGGCGTGACATTTTTCGACAGGAATACCGTCGGAAAAGGTACTTTTTGTGACGGGGCTCGTCGCAAATACATTCAGCTGCATTAATTAATCTCGGTGACTGAAAGGTTATTTGTGACGGGCCCCGTCACAAAAAGTTCCCTACCGAAACACTTTTTACAATGGGAGAACATCACATTGCAAAATATTTTTTTACCACCGCCGATTACTTGCAACGGGACACGTCGCAAATAACCTTCGAGGTTGAACTAGTTACGACGGGGGATCCCCCCATCGCAACTACGTATTACCGCCTCCTTGCATTGGTGATGGGCGGTGCCATCCCATCGCAAATACTCTTTCACGGGGTTTGGCCCGCAAAACGCGCCAAACTGCTCCTATCTTTTTGCGACGAAGCAACCATTCCCGTTGAAAATAATTGATTATTTGTGACGGGATGACCATCCCATAGCAAATAATGGTTTTCTCGTTTAGTTATGAGTGGGTAACCTAAACCCAAATCCTTTATGTACATTAATTAACATTACATGTATATACGTTGATATATACATGATTTAATTCTTACTATATGAGTATCGATATGTCTTCATCCACAATTTAAATGGTAAAGTCCATAGATTAGAATTTGACTCAAAATATTATAGAAATTGAAAGCAATAATGAGAACATCATTATAATATAATATTAATAATAAATATATACCTTCTGTTCTAGAAAAAATATTCTAATTGGATATAGATTATGTTTGACAGGAAGGTGTTGGGTACTTATAATAATTGAGACTTATTCTCGTGAATGTCACACATGAAGATCTCGGGTAGATGAGATCATGTGGTCTGGCCTGCCAATAGGAACACCACATGTTTCAAGGGTAATTTGTTGTTACTATCTATGAACATGTGTATTTATCACATCACATAAGATCAATATCAATGTATATCATTTGATCACATACATTGATCTAAGGAAATAGTAACGCCATTTATGTTACACCCCGACCCCTCTAGAACAGAGTCGGTGCATTACATGTTACATTGGCATGGTTATAAGGAATGAAAATCCTAAAATAACAATCAGTTTAGTAGTCTTGAAGAAATTAGATACATAAATGTAACTCAAATTACATTGGAAGTGGTTGCAAAATATAATACATAAAAATAACTAAAAACTACATCCACAGGAACTCAATAAATAATCTCATCTTAATCTCCTATTGATGATAAACAATTAAAAGGGTGAGCTCAAATTCTTTATAAGGGTTACAAATGGTTGAAGCATGAATCAATAATAACTTAATTGTAAACAATTTGACGCAATCAATATGGCGTTGTGAATAAATGAAAAACTCACGCCATTAATAAACTGAGAGTGAAACTGCATCCATAGATTTTTTCATGGTGAAAGCCTCATGGATAGTAATAACTCATAATGAATAAAGATAATGCTTATTAATTGGACGTCATGTTTCTGAACATGAAACCGTAATACCGTAAAAACGGTTTAGTTCTGTGTGTAACAACCCGTTAGATTTTTGGAAACAAACTCGATGGTTTTGTCGCCAACTAATTGGTCTCGTGAGACCTACTGATGCATCAAGAGGTTGTAGCGGGCCACACCCACCACTGCATGTCCAAATCATTCTTTATACATTTATTCAACACAAGAGTAATATTCCTTTACATTTTCCTATAGAATAGAGTATACATATTCATCAACTTTTCTAAAATCAAAACAACATCTGAAATAAACACCATATGTAAAATGGTATAGGGTTTAGACAATAATAATATTCATGATATGAGAATATGGAAATTTTAATGGAATATAATTTCAATTGAAAAGTGATAACTAATGTGCAGTAGGTACACCACAGCAGAAAGAGTAGGTGCACAATACTAAGTGTGTCACAATGAAGTTGAAAAAGAGACAAAGCTCGTTACCATGTTGTAATCAATTGAATTGTATGACCAAAAGTAAACAACCACCAAATTAATCAAATAATACCATTAATGTAATGAGAATAAAGATAATATATATCAAATGGCAGTACATCTATACCTCATATAATAAATAAGAGGCAAATAATGGAAATCTTATAGAATTTAAAGTGAGATGAGAAAACCCCTTACAAACATTTCGACATGGTAATGAGTGTTCTTGCGAGGGCTTAATGAGAGGTACAGGGGTATGCCATTATTTATATATCATAAAGGAAGTATGGGGAAGGTCAAAAAACATTCCCCATCATTAGTTATTAAAAATAAAAAATCACAACACAGAGGAGATTCTTGAACAAAAGTTAGAGAGAAGATCTCTTACCAAATGCTTGAAGGTGTTCTTGATTGTTCTTAACATCCTGAAAAATAAAATTTATCTTCATTAATTAATAAGTTCATAACCTCATAAACAATTAATTTATATTTTATAACCATATTATGTTCATTAAGGAACTTTTTAATGGGTTTAATAGATTCAATTATATTGTTTTTGTTGCATTTTCCTCTGTGGTTTTCATGATCTATTTACTTGCATTCATGAATGAATGTTTTCTTGAAATGTTGATAAACATCCAGAATTTTTAATTTAAATTATTAGTAAAATTATATAGATATAAAATATCATATAATTATTCTTGTTATATACCATAAGGATGACTCATTCGATGAGTTAATAAATGCTTTGATTTGGCTTCACGGTTTTGTGCATAATAAACTTGTTTTTTATTATTATTACATATTGTGAGTGAGTAAAAATTTCATAACATTAGAGAAGTTGAAATACATATATTATGATCTATTTCAACAGTTGAAATGGTTTCATGACTATTGTTGAATATAATAATGAAAATTGAAAATCTGTCTTCCTTTAGTGTGATAAATTAACACATCTGGGACGATGTTTGAATTTATTGAATAAAAAGTGGAGAAAAGGAAAGATTATAATGAAATATTCTGTTAACATAATGAAAATGAAGTACATATAGGGTACTGTAAATGTACATGTCATTTGGATGAGGTTAGGTGAGAAGATAGAAACAAAATAATAAAACTTTTAAAAGAATTTGAAAGAAAAAGACAATAGAGGTTCACCTCTTGAGTACTCCTCCTTGAGAAATTCTATAAGTTATTTTTTGGATTTTGGTGATACCAGTAGGTCTTTGATGTGTGGAGAGGTATTGGAAGAAGTATATGGCAGAATTTAGGCCATGCTTGAAGCTAGAGTCGTGTGGGAGGATGAGTGGGTGAGGGGTGGTTTATATAGTGGAGGGGAGAGGGGATTTCTCTATATTAGAATCATTAATTTATTATTTCACCACAAGGTATGGAATATTTAGTTTTCCAGGACCATGAATAGTAATTTTATCTTGTGAATATGAATTATTTGAGCTTACATCAATATAACATCATATATGACTCTATAATAACTGTATTTAGCTTATTTTGTAAATTATGGTATTTCACTATTCATAAGAAATTCATGTATTTTAGAAAAATACAAAAAATTCACCCTAACCATTTTTCAATATGTAGAATACAAAAATAAAGTCCATTTTTCAAAAATAATTTTCTAAATATGAATAATTAAATATTTAATTAAAATCAATATTCAATCCAAATATATAAACACTTAAAATATTCATCTTTATTTTATACGTGCCTAAATTTATTTATACATTCATGGGTATTAATACTATTCATAAGAGTCATGTTACTATTCATAATGGTAAGTTACTATTCATAAGGGTAGGTTACTATTCACTATAAATTAAGTTAATTCTATCTGACTCTAAATATCATCCTGAACACAACTGTGTATGTCATATTTTCAAAGAACAAAACACACAAGTGGAAAATTTAAGATCAATGGCTAGGCTATGACAATCTGTCATGACCCGACCCTACCCGGGCTCGAGCTGCAACTACCCCATGCCTGCCTCCATAGGCCAGGGGCTGGCGACCAGCGCCGAAGGCACAAAAACATGGGGAGGCCTTTGCCTAAGCACCTGTACACATGCACACGCATCAACTCAATGCAAAAGTGTAGAGTAAAGAAAGAACAAGAAGAGTAAAAAGAAAAACTTCTATATATATAAACCACAGATGTGCATCGACCTCTAAACAGTACAGAGTAAAAGATGAAAAGAAAAGGGGAAAAACACACGCCCAACCAAAAGTGCCACAACCCGGCAACAGGTAAACAAAAAGAAACAGCTGACTGGTCTCCCACCTGGAACCCGACCACGACCACTGCACGCAGTCCAAGCTCCCAAGCTCCAACGCTCCACTGAAGCCATGCTCCACCTGTCCTTCGTCTGCAAGGGCACACCAATTGCGGGCAAACCCCAAGCCGAGGTGAGTATAAAAATACTCAGTAGGATACCCCGAAGGCTCGAGGGAGCAACAAAAGGAGGTACCGAAGGGTGAGCAGTAGAGCGAACAGGAAAGTAGAGAGGTACAACAGAGAGTACAGTAAAGAGTCCAGATCAACCCAACAAGAGAAAGGAAGTAGACTCGTCCAGGCACAAGGAGCTGGAAACGGTGAGAAGATGAACTTCCCGTCGAGTCTTCGCTGCCTATAGCAGGAGAGTAGACTCATCCAACCACGGGAAGCTAGACACGGAAGCCACGTGGCATACCTCATGCGTCTTCGCCTCTCCTGGAGGGAGAGTAACGAAGCCCGAGAATTGGGTACTCGTACAAGGTATATACATATATATGCTCTGCCAAGAAGCCCGAAAAATCTCGTAAGGGGATCTTTGTCCCGTAGCTCAGCCCAAGAAAACAAGTAGCCAACAGTCCCAGACATAAACCATCATCTTCGCCTAGCAACCCGCACGTCTTCCCTGAACCGCAAGCCAAGGGGCTCAGTCACCGCACCTTGATACTATCTGCTTTGGGCGGCACTAACTCACCCGCACGGTTTTAGATCGCATCACAAGAACGCGTCTCAGTGGGGAAAGCGCCCCTCGTACTTGAGAGTTCTAGGAAAGTCAAACCACACCTCATCACTGCCCTGCAGTCGAGAGGTCTTCTCAAAGCCAAAGTAGTTCCATCACTGACCCGTATAACCAAGGGTCCCACTCCGGTAATCACGGAGGTATGACACAGACTAGCCTAGTCGAGAGGACTGAGTCTGGAATGCTAACAGGTGTCCCACTGCCCAGCCCCGCTGGAGGGTAATTCATAACCAACTATCAGGTGACCCATTTCCCAGCCCTAATGTAGGGTAAACAATAATACATCATCCGGTGACCCACTACCCATCCCCGCTGGAGGGTAGACCTTAATACATCATCAGGTGACCCACTACCCAGCCCCGCTAGAGGGTAGACCTTAATACATCATCAGGCGACCCACTGCCTAGCCCCGCTGGAGGGTAGACCTGGAATAAGTCGACATGCGACCCACTGCCTAGCCTTGTTGGAGGGTAGACCTCGAACTAGACGACAGGTGACCCACTGCCCAGCCCTGCTGGAGGGTAGACCCCAAGAGGTCGTCGGGTGACCCACTGCCCAGTCTCTGCTGGAGGGTAGACCCTAGAAGTCAGTGAGCAAACCACTGCCCAGCCCTTCTGGAGGGTAATCCCAAGGAAGTCAATGAGTAACCCACTGCCCAGCCCCGCTGGAGGGTAAAAATCAGAACCGCTCTTCCATCACTACAGGAGGGTACAACACTGGCCGACCGAACATGAAGTGGGTGTCGCGCAACCACCCAACTCCAGAACAGCTCTCCCAAAAGAGGTGCAGCGTCTGCCCCAGGACTAGGTGTCACTAGCACCGCTACCGGCCAAACCATCGAGAACGAAACCAGGGGGATACCACGGAACCCTGCTGGTCAACAAACGAGCATAGATCTAGGGGAAGATCTCCACCCTGCTGGTCAAACTAACACACAGAGGGACCCTCCACGCCGCGAGAGGTCCAAGTACGTGAAGCAGAACACATCACGCACTTGGGGCCCACACGACATGTGGCCCCAAGTCAAACCCCAACCAGCGCCCGAACATCTCAGGTACAAACCACACGTACCTCCAAGCGCTCTCGTATACCCCCAGTGTATACCTCGTTCCAGCCCATAGGGTATCGTGCACACGGCACCCAAGGTCAACGCGTAGGCGTGAAGTAACAACTCCAACCTGCCACCTCAAAGGCCCAGGCACGGCCAACCATGTCTCGTGGACCAATTACATCACTCTCCCAAGAGTGCGCGATCACACGCCAAGGGTCCGCCATAAACAAGGTAGGGAGAACCACCAATGGAGGACCTTCTGTGCTTCCACATTTAACAAGATCGCGCAAGAGGCTCCATACATCCAAACGGATCACACCATTGTAATCCTTGCGGAAAAACACGCGAGTTAGACTACTAACTCGCCTGAAACGGTCAACAGGTGGAAATGGCACTATTCACTGTGACCAAACCCGTGTGGGGCCCACCCCAATATCCCGAAACTGAACCAACGGATCACGCCACTGCGATCCCCTCATAAAAACACACAGGATTGTGTACTCAATCGCGCAAAACGGACACCCGGTGAAAAGGGCACTATTCACCGTAGTCGGGTCGGGTGGGACCCACACCACGTCCCTGAAAAAGGTCGGGCGAACTGCACCATCGCAATGCTCTCGAAAAAGAACGTCAAAATCACTACTCACTTGAGTGCAACGGATATCCGGGGAAAAAGGTGCATCCCGGCGCACCGCACACGAGCGGTGCCACGTGGGACCCGCATCCCGGTCCTGAAACTCAACGAACGGATCACACTGTTGCGATCCTCTCGAAAAAGTACACAAGATGGACTATTCATTTGTCCAAAACAGTCACCTAGTGATACTGCTTCAAAAACATCGTCAACGCCCCAACGACCCTTGTGGGGCCCGCACCACCGCGCCGAATTAGTATGGGCGGATTGCACCACTGTAATCCCCTCGGAAAAACATCCAAAAATGACTGCTCGCACACCCCGAACGGACGTCCGGTGAAAAAGGATCTAAAAGCTGCACGCAGCTCAAAAGACGGGTCGTGGGGCTTGCGCCTCAACTTCTGCCTCAACGCCTGAAACTACCCTGGAAACCTCCGCCTCGATGCTAGGGTCCCAACGCAACTGACGGCGTTCCAAACGGACGTCGGACGCGTCCGCGCCGTCCAAAACAAGATTTTCTAGAAGAACGCTCGTCCACTTAAAGACGTGTCACGTCTCCGAGACCCCACGTTTCGGGAATTAAAAAATCCCGAAACCATCCCATGAACTCCGTCTTGACGCAAGCTCCGCGCTGCCGTAGACAGTGCGCAAAACGGACGCCCGTAGCCCAAATACGGGTGTCCGAAGACTGAGGGGCAAAGCCCCTTGGGCCGGACCGACTCGGTCCGGCCGGTCCGCCCTGCTTGGGCCGGCACGCTGGACCGCGGCCCAGCCGCTGGGCCGGGTCCAGCCGAGCCGTGGGCCGCCGCTCCGCGGCCTGCTCCCCTTCACACCCGCGTGCCCGCCGCGCGGGATTTTCCACTGACCGGCCACGAGGGCCGGTCGCACATCCCACACAACGACCCGTAAAGTGCGGGTCGTTGTCGCGCCGCACGGGGCCGCTGCCTCGCGGCCCCTCTCGCTCTCGCCGGTGCCCTGCCGGCGCCACAGGCTGCCGCCGCCGCGGCCTTCCGAAGCCGCGGCCGCCGCGCCGCATTCCGAAGCCACGGCCGCCGCGCCGCCTGCCCGGAGCCGAACCGCTCTGCCGCGCCATCTCGCCGGACCGCCCTGCCGACCGCCGGAAACCGCAAAACCACCCCCAACTTCACCGGGCCGCTGCGGACACCTCGGAGCTCCGATTTCACATCCGAAAGGTGCGTCGGAAAGCTCTGATCGAGCTCTACTAATATATGGGATTTTCTCAAATATCGGGCGGCAATTTGATGGTATAAATCTGGCTCAAAGAAAGCGGGAATTTAGAAACAGACAAAATAAAACTCCTACTTCGTGGGGCTTTGCCCGACGCTTCCCGCGCGATCCGCCCCGCGCCGTTGCCTCGCCGGAGTTTGCTCGCCGGAGCTCGCCTCGCCGGAGCTCGCCAGAATGGAGGATGAAAGGAGTCAGGGTGTGAGGGAGGAGAAGGGGAAGAGAAGATGGAGGGGTGCGTTTAAGTAATAACACTTAAACACCCCCGCCTGGCACGCCCTTGACCCCGCTCTCGAAGAAGACAAAAAGGAAGGCGTCCCTGGGGTAAACATGACACTCCGAGCACAACGACGGTCTCGTAATTTTAATCTGAGACCCCGTTCAAAAGATATAAAATTTAACGTCTGAAGCCGCTAAATTATGAAAACGCCCCTGGGGCCATTTTTCATAAACGGCCCGCGCCGGTGAAACTTATACCCCTCCTAGGGTAAACGACACGCTCCGAACTCAACAGTGCCCTCAGTTTTCCGATCCGAGCAATAGTTTAAAAGATACTCGAGTTTCACCATTAAACGAATAAATTAATTTATTTATTTATCCGTTTAACGTTCCGAAAGCGGGCTAGGGGTCCAAACATCCCGCACCGACAAGTTTTATGTCATTCATAGGGTAAACATCCCATTCCGGACCCATACGTACACTTGGATCTATGATCTGGAACTCCGTTTAGGATTTGTCCTATTTATTTAGCGTTCCAGTGTGAATGCACTGGAAATTTAATTCCGGCCACTCCGGGGCTCGGAATCGCACGCCGTCTGAAGGCACTGCCCTAGAATATCATCAAGAATATTCCAAAGTCTTTATCAGCAAAAACCGGGTTCTTACACAATCTCTTAAATAACCAAGTGTTATTTCCATCAAAATCAGTGGTTTATGAAATATTGGCTATGACAAGAATGTATTTCAGAGAAACGTACCATAAAATATTTGGAGTTCTATAATTATTCCATCCTTCGGAAATTTCGTCCTCGAAATGTTTCATTTATAAATCCCACCAAAAAGATATAGGTGGTTCTTTATCATAACATCTTCATGTTCCCATGTTGCTTCCTCAATATTCTAGTTTCTTCCAGGACCCATTACTAGAAGAGTCCGATTTATCAATACATGTTACCTTGTTTCAAGCATCCCAATAGGCTCTTCACAATATGAAAAATCAGGTTTTAGTTCAATTTCATCATATATGAGTACATGCATTGGGTATGTCATTTATTTCTTCAACAATAACACAATGAACACCTCATGAACTTTGGAGAGACTTGTATTCATTGTGAAACAGTAAGTTACAGCTCTTATTCATTCCATAATTTCAAATGGTCCGATGTTCCTCGGGCTCAATTTCCCTTTCTTATTGAACCTTAAGACACCCTTCCGTGTAGATAATTTCTTAAAGACATGATCTCCCACTTGGAATTCAAAATCATTTCTTCGGTTGTTAGCGTAACTCTTCTACCTTCTTTAGGCTACTTTAATATGGGTTTGATTTTCTTCATCTTTTTCATGGACTCTTCAATAAGTTATGGTCCTATATGTTTCCTCTCACCTAATTCATCCCAACAAGTTGGAGTTCGACATCTGTTTCCATATAATGCTTTATATAGAGCCATTTGAATACTAGAATGAAAACTATTATTGTAGGAAATCTCCACCAATGGAATGTATGGATCCCATGTACCTTGTAAGTCAAGAGAGCACGATCTCAGCAACTCATCCAGAGTTTCAATGGTCTATTCATATTTTCTTTTGGTTTGGGGGTTATAAGATGTACCCATATGAAGCTCTGTATTCCAATCCTTCTGGAGACTTTTCAAGAATTTTTATGTAAATCTTCGATCTCGATCAGACACAATCGATAGAGGTGCACCATGAAGTCTTACAACTTCATTAAAAAAAAGTATTTCTAGGAACTCAAGTAAAAAGACCTCACTTATATGAATGAAATGTGATGATATTGTGAAACTTTCAACAATTACTAATATTTCATAAGTCCTTATAGTTTTTATCAGTAGTCCAGGGACAATATCCATCGTAATATTATCCCACTTCCATATAAGAATAGGTAGTGGTTGAATCACTCCTCTGGTAAGTTGTCTCTATACCTTCACGTGTTAAAAAATTAGACACCACGACATGTAGTTAGTGAATTCCCAATTCATATTATCCCGACCAAAATATTCCTTTAGATCTTTGTACATCTTTGTGATACTCGGGTGTATAGAGAAATTGTAGCTATGAGCATCATATAATAGTTCCTTTCTTAGCTGAAGTACTGATAGAATGCATAACCACTTCACAATTTTTAGAACTCATTATTCATACACAAAGTCTGCCAATCTCCCATCCTTGACAATGTTTATTTTCTTTTGCAGATTCTCATCTTCAGGTTGAGAGCTTTTTATCTTCTCTAATGAAGATGGTTTAGGAAAAATTTGATAGAGTAAAGATGTTTCCCCTTCCTTAATAATTCCCATATCCATCTTTAAAAGATAAATTAATAATGGATCTCTTTCAATACTCATTTAGGTCAGGAGTCCATGATCTTTCATTATTAATGGATCTGCCACATTATTTTCCATTCCTTGGTGGTAGTGTATTGAACAATCGTAATCTTGGAGTATCTCGATCCATATCTATTTCCTCATATTGAGTTCTTTTTGTGTGAAAATGTATTTCAAACTCTTGTGGTCAATATGAATCTCAAATATTTCTCTGTAGAGATAATGTCTCCATATTTTTAGAGCAATTATTATGGCTACAAACTCATGATCATGAGTTGGATAATTTTTCTCATTAGTCTTCAATTGTCTCAATTAATATGAAAAAAATTTATAATTTTTCAAAAGGAAGCAACCCGATCCATTCCTTGATGCATCATTATATATCACAAATCCCTCATTTCCAAATGGAAGGGTAAAAATTGGGGCATTAACTAGTCTACATTTCAATTATACGAAGCATGTTGTCCATTATATTGTCCAAAAAACATAACCCCTTTACGTGTGAGCTTGGTTAGCGGGTTAGCCAGTTAGGCAAAATTATGGATGAAATGCCAATAGTAACCTTCTAATCTAATAAAACTGCGTACCTCAGTAATGATTGTTGGTGTGGTACAATCTTGTATTGCCTTTTTATTTTCAGGATCAATTATAATTGCATCCATAGAGACAATATATCCTAGAATAGAAACTGATTCAAGCCAGAATTTTCACTTTCTAAACATACCATATAATTCATTTCTTCTATGTGTTTTCAAAATAATCTTCAATGTGATCCTCATGGTCTTCATTTCTTTTTGAGTATACTAGGATTTCATCAATGAATACCACAACAAAGTTATCATGATATTCATTGATAACTCTATTCATTAAATCCTTGAAACAGAGGTTGTATTAGTTAGTCCAAAAGGAATCACTTTAAACTTGTAATACCTATTCCTAGTTCAAAATACTATTTTATAAATATATTCCTTACTCACATGTAGAAAATTATATCAGGACTGAAGGTCAATACTCGAATAGTATTGAGCTCCAGGAATTTGATCAATTAAACCATCAGTCCGAGGAAAAGGATAATTATTCATTATTGTAATAGCATTGATTTCCCTATAATAAATTCATTACCTCATGGATCCATCTTTCTTTCTGACAAATGGGACTGGGGATCCCTAGGGATAAACACTATGTCAAATAAGTCCTTTGTTACTCAACTCCTCTAGTTGTTTCTTTAGCTCTACTAACTCCACGGTGGAAATTCTATAGGGTATCTTTGATATAGGTCTTGCACCAGGAATTAAGTCAATGGAAATATCAATTTCTTTCTCTCGAGTATGTCCAGGTAAATCCTCTATAAATACATCAATGTATTCTTTCACTATATACACATCTTCCATATGAATATTTATTTCCTCTCCCATTGATATTGTTTGTTCTTCCTCTACCAGTATTGCATTAAGTAGAACTATTGGTGTGGATCTTGATAAGAATTAGGTGGTGACGTTTCCTCTCTAAGGATAAGGGATTCTACACCATTTTCAAAAATTGTAACTTTATTTTCTTTCATTAAATCATCGAATCATAGTTTGACAACAAATTCATATGGAGAATTAGATAAAATTCAGTCATTGGTATGGCGATATGGTTTGCAACTAAAGCAGGTTTCTGTGTCATGAGGGGAACTAGTTGACATGTTATTGTTGCAATGATGCATCCCCTTGGATTTTGGATTGATAACTCCATTATTAAATAAAATTAGACAAGTCTAATTTTCTTGGAAAACTAGGATGATATAAATGAATGTGATGATCCAGAATCAAATAGAGTGTTGGCTAAGTTTGAGGAAACAATTAAAGTACCTACCGCCACATCATTAGGAATTTTATCTTCTGCAGTTGTAATCGCATAAGTTATTTCTTGCTCTCATGTCCTTTTCGGAGGTACATTTTCTTGGAATTTAGGACATACATTGGAATAGTGTCCTTTATCTCTATAATCCTAGCATTTCACATCATAAAATTATTTATTCCCCTTTATTTCATTAGATAGAAGGACCTTTTCACCACACTTATAGAAGACTACCAGGCCATTCACGCATTTCTTGAGATGATTCTTTCCGCAGTTCTCACATAATGGTAATTTCTTTGTTCCCTTGTTCTTTATTGGTGCTTCACCTTTCCCTTGGTTATTAGAGTACCTATTTTTATCTTGGATTCCCTTGAAAAATTTTGATCTAAAAAATTCCATCTATGTTTTGATGTCACGTGATATAATTTCATCATATGATGAAAATGTTTGAGAATCCAGTTCCCTTCGAAGACCTGGCTTAAGACCATCAAAGAAATGATCAATCTTTTACGAATAGTCATATACATAATCTATGGAATACATAGCTAGCCTAGTGAAGGTATCCTCATACTCTACAACATTGTCTTCTTCCCTTTGCTTTAATCCAAGAAATTTATTCTTCATTTAGGTTCGTTTCTCACGACGGAAAAAATTTTTGAATGATATTTCATTAAAATTCCTACATTCCATATCATCTATTACTTCTAACTCCTTGTTATTTTGAATCAAGGACCACCATTGATCCGAATCTCCATTAAGAAAATATAATGTCAGTACTATATTTTAATTTTCATTAGATCTTAATTCTATGAATATCTTTTCAAGGGACATGATCCATTTCTCAGCAACCACTGGATTAGTTTTCCCGCTGAAATATGGGGGCTTTCACTGCATGAAATGATCCAATAAAAGTATGGAATTGTTATTCGTTACAACCTGAGTAATTTTTCCAAATATGGTTATGATCTGATCTGATCCAACATAGACTATGTTGACTTGCTCAGTGGGGAGATCCCTACATTTCCCACGAGTATTAATTCCCCTTCATCCATTAGACGTCATTTCTAAATAAAGGGGCACATCAGATTAGGGTATGATCATAATTTATAATCATAACTTTACAAAATACTAAGAATAAATTGAGATCCTATGCACGGCTAATCCCATAATCAAAAAAATGGTTTCTTTGAAGAATAATTTACATTTCAATCCTTTATAATGGCCAGTAAAGAAAATATAAATTATCCTGACCATATATTTCAAGAGTGTCATAACCAAGAGTACATCAAGATCCATTTCTGTGTACCAGGATACCCCGAGTCAAGCCCAAAACCCCTTGTCAGAGCTTTCACTCCTAGATACATTTGGGCTAGAGCCACCATTACCAGCTCGTATCTACACATGGATGGATTTTGTGGAAAGATTCACATAATCTATTCCTTACCAAAATACCTAGACTTTATTTTATGGTTATCCTCCAATACCACGTTATGGCTATTTTCCCTAATTTATGTTTTCTAATCTAGTTCCAAGCTTGCTACAAAACTTCCTTTGATACCAACTGTAACACCCCAACCTCTCTAGACCAGAGTCGGCACATTACTAGTTATATTGTCATGTTTAGAAGGAATGAAGATCATGAAGGAACGATCAATTTAGTATTACTAAAGAATCTATAGAGATAAATGTATCTCAAATTACATTTGAAAAGGTTAAAAAATAAAATACATAACAAAAACAAAAAACCGCATCCACAAGAACGTAATAAATGATCTCTTATTTGTCACATGTTGATGTTAAACAATAAAAAGGTTGATCTCAAATTCTCAGTAAGGGTTAAAAGTTGCAGAAGAATGAATAAATAATAATTGAACTGTAAAAAAAATTACATAATCAATATGGCATGGTGAATAAATGAAAAACTCATGCCATTAATAAACTTAGAATGAAACTACATCCCAAGATTTGTCATAGTGAAAACCTCACAGATAGAAATAACTGATAATTAATAAATAGAATTATTAGTAATGGAACATCATTTATCTAGTAAAATATTCCATAATACCATAAAAATTGTTTAGTTTTGTGGGTAATAACCCGTATGATTTTTGGAAACAAACTCAAAAGGTTTGTCATCAACTGATTTGTCTCATCCGACCTACTGATGAATTGAGGGGATGTAGCATGCCCAACCCATAGAATAAAGTCCATATCATTCATTATACATAGATTCATCACAAGATCAATATTCCTTTACATTATCCGTATAGAATACCTGAAATAGATTAATCAATATTTCCACAGTCAAAATAACATTAAAAATAAATACGATATGTAAAATGGTATACGGTTCAGACAAAAATTATATCCCTGATATGAGAATATGGAAATTTCAATGGAATATAATTTCAATAAAAAGTTATATCAAATGGTAAGTAGGTACACCACATAATAAAGAGTAGGGGTATAATACTAAGCAAGTCACAATAAAGTGAAAATAGAGACAAAGCTCATTCACATGTAGTTATCAATTAAGTTGTATGAGAATAAGCTAATAACAACTAAATGAGTCATATAATACCATGATCATATATAAAATCATGACAATATATATCAAATGGAGATACACATATACCACATATAAGAAATAATAGGCGAACAATAGAAATCCCATATAATTGAATGTGAGATGAGAAAACCCCTTAAAAACATTTCGGCATGGAAACGAGACTTCCTGCGAGGGATTAATGAGAGGTAAAGGGGTATCCCATTATTTATATATCATACGGCCAACATGGGGAAGGTTTTAAAACATTCCCCATAATTCGGTATTAAAAATAAATGAGCACAACATAGGGGGGATTCTTGAACAAAAGTGAGAGGGAGGATCCCTTACCTTATACTTGAAGGTGTTCATGACTATTCTTAAAAACCTGAATAATAAATTTTACAATCATTAATTAATAATTACTAAACCTAGTCAATATTTAATTGATATTTTATAACCTTATTAGATTCATTAATGGAATTCATGATGGGTTTAATAGAATTAATTTTATTTTTTTGGTTGCATTTTGTTCTTTGGTTTTCGTGATCGGTTTAATTGTATTCAGGAATGGATGTTTGTTTGAAATGTGGTTAAACATACCAAATTGTAAATATAAATTTTTATTGAAATTAAAGAGATATAAATGATCTTATAATTATTTCTGTTATATACCATAAGGATGAGTCATTCGATGAGTGAATAAAGTCTTGGACTTGGCTTGGCGGTCTTATGCACAATAAACTTGTTTTGTATTATTATTCAATATAATGAGTGTGTAAGAATTCCAGAACATTAAGAAAGATTGAACACATATATTATGATATGGTTCAACCATTGAAAAGGTTTCATGACCAGTATAGAATATAGTAATGCAAATTGAAAACCTGTCTTCCTAGAGTGTTATAAATTAACACATCTCGAACGATGTTTGTATTTGTTGTATAAAAGGAGGGGAAAAGAGAGATTATTATAAAAAATTAAATTAGAGTAAGTAAAATATAATACAGATAAGGTAATTTAATTATCATGGAATTTGGATATGGTGAGGTGACAAGAGATCAAAACAATAATAAAACTTATAAAATAATTTGAAGGAAATGAGAATAGAGGTTCGCCTCTTGAAAACTCCTCTTTGAGAAATTTCTTAAGACCTTTGTTTTTGGAATTTTGGTGAGACTATAAAGTCTTAGTTGTGGGGATAGGTCTTGGGAAGAGTATTTGGTATAATTTATGCAATTCTAGAAGCTCGAGTGGTGTAAGAGGAAGAGGGGGTGAGTGGTGGTTTATATAGTTGAGGGAAGAAGGGATTTATCTATATTATAATCATTAATATATTATTTCTCCACAAGACATGGAATAGTGAGTCTTAAATGACCAATAATAATAATTTTATAATGTGAATCTGAATCAATTGGGCTTATAGTAGCAGAACATCATACATGACCCTATAATTAGTTTACTTAGCTTATTATATAAATTATGGAAATTAACTATTCATAAAAATTCTAGTATTTTAGAACTGTAACAAAAATTCACCCTAATCATTTTGGATGTTTAGAATCCTGATTTGAAGTCCATTTTTCTAAAATAATTTTCTAAATATTATTAATTAAATATTTAATAAAAAACATTATTTAATCAAAAAATATAAACACTTAATATATTCAAATTTATTTTATAGGTGCCTAAATTTATTTATACATTCGTTGGAATGGATTCCATTCATAAGAGTCATGTTACTATTATATGGGTATGTTAATATTCATACGGCTAGATTATTATTCACCGGAAATTATATTAATTCTATCAGACTCAAAATATCACCTTAAACCCAACTATTTATGTCATATTTTCAAAATTAAAAACACACAATTATAAAATTGAAGTTCAATGGAAAGGATTTGATTATCTCCAAAATAACCAAGTGTTGTTTCAAAGAAACTCAATGCTTTATGAAATATAAGATATGGATAGAATATATTTAAGAGAAACATACTATAAAATGTTTGGGGTCCTACAATTAAATTCAGTGTGATGTCTCTTATATAGTGTTCATCTTTAGTGCTATGGAATTTTATAAATGATCAAGATAGAATTTATCACATCTATGTTGGGGAGGCTATATCTTATGGGCCCAAGATAACATGGATGGTGGTGCATTCATTATATCCATGTCAATGGTACATGAAGGTATGCATGTTTGGTAATGTCATGAAATATATAAGGTATCAAAGGGACGATGACACTATTGAGCATCATGGTTTATGAAATATCATGTTATGTAATAGATTATATTACACATAGCATGCTAGAAATAGGTAGTCATGGTTATTGAATTACTTATCTCATTATATAATATTAGGGGTTGATAGAATACACTCATAGTCAGTGTGTTTGACTAACATACATCGTGATTAGGACCAAGAGGATCACACACTATGTGTATCCAAAAGTTCCACCAATTCAGATGAATATGACATTAGAAAACCATTGGTCCCATGTTCTAAGGGACTTTGATTGTCCATGTTTGAATGATAATAAATAAGAATATTTAAATTATATTATTAAATATTATAATAATTATAATTTAATTGATTTATCAAATAATTCATAATTAGATAGATCATAAAACTGAATATATAGAAATAATTTTCTTAACAAACATATCAAATTCAAGGGTTTTAAAATTATTAGGGTAGAATATAGTCCAAATTATTAGTTTTTATTTTAAAATAATACATTTTAATGTGTTACTTGTGAGCGATAACATTTATGAAACATTTATGATATGATTAATTTAGTCAAAAGTGTGAAATAGTGTAAAAATGAATGTTGTTACTTTATAGGGACCAAAGTGCAATTTAGGATACCATAACTTAGGTACAAAATCACTTTTTAATATCTATTATTTTTTGAAACAACATTTTTATGAATTTAAGGTCTCTCACCTCCTCTCTATCATGTTTATAGTGAGAAATCGAAGGAATAACAAGGTTAGATAGATCATACCTTCTTAATTGAGTATGTGTTCTTCACCCAATTAAAGTGACATCATAAATATATTTGATTTACCATTATAGAATATTATAATTGAAGAAAAAAAATATAATATTTGTGGTGAACACCTGTAAGATCCAGAATATTCATATCATAGTGAAATTAAGCCATAACAAACCAACGATGAGAAAATCTAATCAGCTAATTCAATTGAACATGATATTATTTAATATTTTTTTTAAATTTTTTTCTTCATTATTAATTGTATTACACATGTTCCGTTAAAAAATCATGGTAATGGGTTTTATGGATTTATTATTTTTAACATGAATCCAAACCATGAATTATAAATTAAATATATTTCATTCTTCTATAGTGTCATGGGATCCTTTATTGTGTATAATAACCAATGTGATATTCTACAAAATAAACAACTTTAAAAAGATAATGTGTTAGTAACAATTGATGTATCTCATGAACAAAAAATTGTTCCACTTATTCTCCTTGAAGACCATTATATTGAAATAATTAATCATTTAATTCGAACTTTAATGGAATAATTGTTTAATTTTATAATCATATATCATGATGATAAGGTATTCTGTTTCCCATTTCATTTATATGAAAAAGCCATTATAATTAATTGAAGATTGTCTAAAATAAGGTATTTTATTATAGAATGGGAAACAACCTGGAAGATAAATTTTTGATCCATGATAATATAACTGATCATCTAAAATGTTTACAATAACTATTAGGACACTTTTACCCCCAAAAATTATAATACCGCCTTTAAAAACAATATAATTATAAGAAAATAGAATGTTATAAAAATATAGTTATAACATAAATAGAATTTGAATATCACATGTATATAGATATAACTACTAAGATGATCAATATATATAATATAAATGAAATTATCTTTCATGAATGGTTGGGTTCCTTGGTTTTGAATATATTCATGAGGTGAATTTTCAAATTTATTTTTTCAATAATTGATTTAGTGTTTCTATTATAGTTGTATACTATTAATTTTTTCAATAGGAATATATATCACATCTATGTAAGGGGAAAATGCAATGTTAAATGATTTGAAAATTTTAGTTTATATTTCAGTTCGGCAAAAAACCATGAATAGATGGAATAGAAATTGTAGGAATAACAAAAAAAAGTAGCCACAATATTTTAAATGAAAAGTAATTAATATCAAAAATTTCATAATACACATATTACATGGGTATAACTCTATAATCTAAATGTGTAAAATGTTTTCTATTTTTCATTTATTTAGTCCCATTTAATTTTTCAGGACTCATTGGAAGCCTATTATGATTAATTTAGATACAAAAAGGATGTATTTTTTTGGATCTAATGCATTGGTGTCCAACCAATCGGACTCACATGTTGTTCGTTATTTATTTGAAATATACATTAATAAACATTTTACTAACAATCATAAAATTATATGTTTTCTATTATGTTTCATCATAAATTTTTTCATAGCGAATTCATTTTCTATAATAAAAAACATGGTATGTGGATAATTAATTAACACAAGAAACATATGGATTTATAAAACATGATATGTTTTATGGTATATATAATAATATTTCACAATCAAAACATATATCAAAACAATTTTTTTATATTTATCATCATTTATATAGTGTATAAAACAATGTAATCAAATTTATTATGGTTATTAAGTTCGTAATGTTTTGTAAGATATTTTACTTTATTGATAAGCTAACATCCCTAGAGTTGTATTTCTTATAGAAATTAAAATTTAATTTATAAAATATATTCACCATTTTTAAGAAAAATATACTTTTATAGTACTATAATAATTTACAATAGTAAATATTGGAGAAATATTAGTTAATTTTTTTGCTGAATTATTTTATAACTTATAATGTTTCATAATGATTATAGACATCATAAAAAGATGGTTTCGCATCAAACATGTAAAAAATATAGAAATCAGAAAGATGTTGTTTAAATAATTCTTATTTAGTAATTTTATTATCAATGAATATTATTATCCATTAAATTAATTAAGTTTCAATTTAATGGAAATATTATAAAATTTCCTTATTTATTTAATTAAATGTTGAAATAAAAGAAATTTATTGAATAAAAAGGACATACTAATTGTTTCGGTATAAGGTTGTCAATAACTACATGGTAGTTATTATAATATATTACCACAAAAAAAGTAAATAATGTTCATTTATGTATGAAAATATTTATATATATATTAATTATAATCATAACTAATGAATAACATGATGAATAGACACATTAATATAAGAATGAACTCATGATTCTTGGTGTGGTTATTGTAGTTGATAAAACTACCATCTAGTTATTGACAATATCATAAAAAAGGATTTATTGGAAGAATATAATATAGGAATATATATAATTTAATCCTCCATTATTCTAGTAATTCCCCAAATATCAATAGGGTTACTCTCAAAAACCTAGTCCTTTAAATAATCATATTTCAGATCTAATTTTGCAATGAAACAACCTAAGCTTCCATCCACAAGGCACCCATCCCGGATCACCAAATGCATCATAGATTGTTGTTGATTCCCAATGGCTATATATTAGTTCTTGGAAATCATCTAAAGAATTATTAGGAATGATTTGGCCATTTAATTAGAGTTAAATTTCATTGAAACAATATAAAAATTTATATTATGATTTTTCCTTACATTGGACATCCACACAGTATAAAATACGAATAACCCTTGTAAACAATCATGTCAAATGATTAATGACCAACATCACTAATACAACCCATTTACATAAATAAAAAACACCATTCATTAAAAATAATACAATGTGGAATCGAATAAATATGTACAATAAAAAGAAACAATGAAATAGGCTACAAAGATGGTCATCGTGTCTTGTACAATGAGGACCAAAGTTAAAACAAACTGAATCCAATAATGACATGAACTCTATGTAACCTATAATTGTTAAAAACGTCTCAATTAAATTAATATTTACCATAAGAATAAAACAAAAATCAAATAGAAACCACAAACCTTAAATATATAGTCATAATTTAAACAAGGTAGTATGTTTCCACTCGCTAAATTAATGAAACTTATTTCATAAGGTAATTCATAAATGCTTGTATGAATATATAAATAAATAATAGTTTTCCCAATCGTCATTAATTGAATTCACACTATCTGTTCTATAATATACTCACAAAACATTCCATTTTTACTCATTAATTTAAATTAATGACATTGAAATCCTTTCACCTACCAAATCTTCTTTCCAACTAAAAAATCCATATAGAAATTCACATTAAAATACAAAAACAAGACTCTTTAAAAAAATTATTTTTCCCACATATTTTAAAACCATTTAAAATGAAAATTAACTAAGAACGTGAGTAAAACATACATTAATAATGAACTATAAGTCTAATTATAGAAAATGAATCTAAAAATAATTAGGGTTCCATTGAATTACAGATAAGGGAATGATACAATCCATTTTAAGATATATATCCCCTTTATAAACCACATATCAAGTTTTAAGATTGTCATGAGTGCTACCAAAGACCTAATACTAGAGGCATAAAACTTTATCAATTTCCAATGGACCAAATACTGACATATCCTAAGTCAAGACATCCACAATCCATATGACGAGCCCATACTGGTCTCATAAAAATTGAACCTCATCCATTCCATAGTGCCTATAATGATTGAAGGGATACTAGAAAAATGTTTACCAACTATTATTACATATATACAAATATACCACCTACTTCATGGGTTTTATTAGAAAATAGAAATTTATATGTGAGTGGACAAGTAAGACAAGAGAAATAAAAAATAAATAACTCCCCCTCACCTCTACCAATCTCATAAAAAAACCATATACACATAATACATACTTATAATAAGTAAGTAAATTCCCTAAAAAGTGATAAAAAGTAACTAGTGATAAACAAACCACACAAGGGGCTAATAACTATATATGAATATCATGAATATCTCACAGGTGTTATGCACAATACTTTGTAAAATTCCAACTAAGCCTTTACTATAAAAACATAGCTCAGAATTACAATAAATTTCATAGTTCATAAAAAACCACTGAAAATAACCTTTATAATTCCCATAATTTCAAAACAGTATTTACATATCAATTCCACACTTTAAAATATGATTTTTCTTATTTAAAATCTAAAATTGGGATAAGGGCCTTCCATTTTCCTCAAACATGTTTCAACGATCCATTATTGTAGCAACATAAAAATTTCAATTACTATTTCATAATAATAAAAGAACACTGATTTAAATTATTTAGTGGTAAGAACTTCATTGTAAACCAAATAATAATTTAAAATATCATTTTAAATCATTTAAAAACAAAAAACAATTGATCAAAATCCAAGTAACATCCTCAAAACCGGTTTCAAACATCTTAACAAACATTTCATAAAATGTTTGCACATGAAACCAATTGATTTAAATATTAAAAACATGAAATTCAAATGAGAAACACTTTATTCTATGTTTTAACTTTATATAAAAAAACTTATAACTTCACATGGATTTTATAGATATTCATACGTTAAATAAAATTTGATTTAGAAAAATAAAAATCACTTTGAATTACCAATTGAAAAAATTACAAAGAAATATATACATTGAAGAAGTATTAACCACAAAGAAGAATGATGTAACATATCAAAATTAATGGAAATAACCTAAATAATTATTAAGATTATTTTTATAGGCCCTCTATAATAAAATTCCCAACATTAGGTATACAATGGGACATTAATTAGAAAACAATACCTTTATGGTTCCTAAATATAAACATAACGAAGATAAAAAGATGGGAGAAAGGGGAAATATGATAAATAAAGAATCCTCATCATTGAAACACCTTAAAATATGATAAAAGGGAGAATAATTAAGATATAGAGGGTTGGATATTCTCTTTGGTCTCCTAAGAATAAAACTTGTCATGTAGGAGAAGAGAGGGGAGAATCCCCCTTTAAATTGAATGGGATTAAATTTGTGAACCAAATAAATATAAATAATTATTAAGAACACATATTTTAATGATCCAAGATGAGGTCCAGAAAAAAAACATTCTCTATGAAATCCTCATTCATAATGTTCTCACAGAATCACTAATAACCATGTTGGATATTCATGAAATTACATAAAAACCTCCACAACTAAAAATTTCAATCCCCCAAAATATTGTAATAAAATGTGAATAATATATTGTGGAAATAATATGAATAAAAAATTAAAAAAAATTATATTTTTACATACTATTTAGGCACATGACCTCATTTAGAAATGTTTTTAGTATTGAAGGATTACGGGATAATTCAAGGTAATAAGGGATTCCAAAAATTGGATATTGTACTTCTGACGGGAGTTTTGGATTATATTAGAGATAAAATTAAATTATATATATTTTTTGTGGTGGGTGGAGGAGGGTTTCTTTTAATGTTGATATTAAGTGACATTTATATAAAAAATTATTATTTATTGTACAATTAATATTATTTCTCAATGAATGTGTCTCCAAAATGTACACTTGATATATAATGGTAATTAATTACCTTATAAACATAATTATAGAATATTTATACAGAGTTATTATGAATTGGCATCTTTCTTAAACATTTTACATCATTTTACCCTTTACAATGGTAACTCCCTTTTATTACCATGATAAAAAAAATTAAAAACAAATTAAATTTACCCTCTTATATTATTTTTATACACCAATTGTGAATATGAAAACAATTTGATTGAAATAAATTTTTAAAATTTATACAAATTATATTGAAAATAAAAAACTATAATGTATAAAGAATTTTTTTTGTTAATGATAATTTTTAAACATTAATGGATTTAATTCTTATTTTCTGACAATTAGTGATCATCATGTGTATGATATTATACTTTTTTATATAAATAAAAAATAAATTTCATAATATTTCATATTGAATATATTATAAATTGAAATTCTAAATAAAAACATATAATATATTATGAAATAAATCTTCTAAATATATAAATTCCATTAAAAATTACTAATTAAATTTAAATGCCTTAATTATTTTTTAAATGTTATTTATTTTTTTCAAAAAAATTCTGGATTTTTTCCATAAATTCTTTTAAAAAAATTATTCAAATTTAATAAATTTATATAAAATAATTTCATTAAAATAAAAAATATTTTCAAAATTGAATATTTATACTTTTTTCCAATATCGATTTTTTAATTTTCCATTACATATTAAATATAATATTTGAATAAATATTTTAAAAGCATTCTTCAGATTATAAAATAATCAATATTCCCATTGGATAAAAATATAAAGAAAAACCATATATCGAATGAAAAAATATAAAATAATTATATAAAAAATGTTCATATTACTAAAGGCTATATAAAAAAAATAATACATACTAATATAAAAATGGTAATACACTAATAATATTCTTCATCTTATTCCCTTGTTTATTTTTCATGATTGTTGTCATATTTCAAATGTTTGTCATATTATTTATAGTTTTTATTGGTGGTATGATCATCATGGGACATCATTAAGATGAATATTTCAATATTGTTATATTTTTAATTACATGTGATAATATTCCTTCAATATTATTCTTAATTATATTCAATTTAGTTGACTTATAATGTATTGCATTTTATATTTTAATATTACACTTTAATGTATTTATTAATTTTCCAATTGATTTTGTATTTTCATGTAAGACATGTTATTTAACACATGGTTTTGGTTAGAGTTAATTTCACATTATCAATATGAGTTGTTACACACTCTCTCATTCAGATCAACTATACTCCATTCATCTCATGGCTCACTCAACTATGTTATATTTTAAGTGAGTCAAGGGTTGTATAAATGATTTAATAAGTGAAACAAAATTGGTTAGAAATAACAATAAGTTATACGAAACACCCACTAATATTATTATTCACATCACCCATGACCATACATAGAATAAGATTAAAATAATAGATACGTTATTGAAATTTTGTAGGCAGCACATTTTCTTCCTATATTTTATCAACCATGAGGTTACATCTTAGTGGTAATGGAGATAGAGATTATAGGGGAAGAACAATATAAATATATAAAGAAATAGAAATAGATAATTAAAATGAAAATATGAAATAAAAAATACAATAAAAACATACATAATTTATATAAAAATGTATTATACTTTTCCCCCTCCCCATTATTTGTACACTTCCTTATAAAATACAAAGTTGAAAAGAGCATGATATTTTATATCCATATCACATGAATTCATTTTCCCCAACTACATGGAATATTCACTCATTCAACTCTAAAAAACACAATTTGATTTGAAAAAAACCATTAGCAATCTTTGACCTATAATTATGTAATAAGAATAATGAAAAGAAATCCATACATTGTTGGTTCATGGTGGATCATAAATATTGGCATATATGTACATTTTATTATGACTTTAAGTAGATAATTAAGCATTTATTCAATGGTATATCAATGGCCATATGTTCGAATTAATTTGAACTGATATCTATTCTGGGAAAATCAATAGCTATAGTACCTTTGGGGGCCAAATCAGGTTTGACATCCTTATTGGATTTGGTATGTTATGCTTTTCTAAAGGATTCTAGTTAGTGGGGAATAAAAATATGGTTAATTTCATGGGTGATAGGGTTCATCAATTTTGGGATGGTGATGTATGGAATTAGTCATGGATGGATACAAGAGTCACTAACGTGGATCTAGTGGTGAAGCAAGGAAGTGGTACTATACTATACATGGGTTGATGTTATATTCATGATGCACTTCTAAAATCTGGTTTGGTGTGTTGTTCTAAAATGAGAATTGAGTTTGAATGGTACTGGATGATTGGATCCACTTAAGGGAATTCATGATACAGATGTTGGACTAATTTGAGGTATACAAGGAATAGACAACACTGATGGAAGTGGATCTTGTTTGAATATGAAACTACAAAAAATTATAACATATTACGCAGTGACATTGATTAATGATAAAACAATGTACTAATAACTGAAATACCTTTATCACCAATATAATTTTTTTTTTAATTTCTAATTTCCGCAATGATAAAAAAGAACCCATAAAAGTTTAACATTTATGAGATATTTCTTTATCCGTGATAAAAGTTGATCTATATCAGTGTTTTTACCACTAATAATGGTTATAATTCTATCACCACTAAAAAATAACTGATAAAGGACACCCAACATCAAATATTATATATATATATTATTATTTTTCAAAAATATAAATATTTATATATAAATATTTATAATATATATATATAATATTTGATTATTTTTTTGAATTATTCTTATATATTATAATATGTCATGTGAACTACAAAAATAATTATATAAATGCATTAAAAGAAGTTATTTTTTAATTTTTTAATATATTTGTAATTATATTATATATTTTATAATATAAATTAACATTTAAAACAGATATATATATATATATATATATCTTTGTGTGTTTTCTTATATATATATATATATATAAATGATTGTTTAAATATAAATATTTAATTAAAATAAATTTAAAATATAAAATGTAAAATTTATAATTAAAAATATAATTAATATTAATATAATAATTCATTAACAATTTGATACTAATAAATTATATATATAAATAATAATTTTAAAATAATTAATAAAAATATAAAATAATTTAGTAAAATATATTAAAAAGTTATATGTTAATGCAATTTATTAAAATGTTATTTAAATTATTTTATAAATATATAAATGAAAATATACTTATTTATGACTATATATTGGTATTGTGTGTTTAGTAGGTCCTGGGGTGGGGTACATTTGAAATAAAGTTGTAGATGTGGAGGTTTGAAATCCAGACCTCCATAACTCACAATTATGAGTACAAAAAGGGAGTAAAAACTGAACTACATTCCCATGGGGATTGTGTGTGTGTGTGTGTAATTGTTCCTGTTGTGAATTGTACACTAATATGGCCTAAAAATCATGTTGTGCGACAAAAGAAAAATAGAATGGGGTTCAATACATGTATGTTTGTATGCATAATATTTATATATATGTATGTATGCATGTGTGTATGTATTTATGTGTGTGTGTGTGTGTCAATGTTTATATGAATATGTTTCTGTTTGTGTATGTATGTGTATATATGAGTATGTATATATGTATCTATCTATCTATCTATGGATGTGTATTTATGTGTATGTGCATTTATCTATGTGTATGAATGTATAACCATGTTTATGTATATATATGTGCACATATAAGTATATATATAAATGTACATGAATGTATGTATATGTATATGTATGTGTAAGTATGTTTATGTTAGTGTATTAATTTTTATGTAAGTGTTTTTGTATGTTCATGTGCATGTACTAGTATGTCTATTTTTATGTTTTTATGAGTATGTGTGTGTGTATAGTTGAATAGAGAATGATATGTGTCAATTAACCTATATATCACACAGACACAGAAAATAATATCTATAAATTTGTAAAAATAATAATATTTTTAATTTTAATATAATTTATTAAAAAAGGGGTTTTCCCCGACATGATCTATAAATACATTTATGTAAAAAAAATTATTTTTGTAACTTATATTTAATAGTTTTATACAAAAATATATAGATATTAATGATTCCAAAAAAGATCTATCCAGAAGAAATTTTAGTGACAATTTATTAAAAGAACAAAAATAAAACAAGGGACCCAAATGAGGTCAGATAGAGTAACATTCCCTCATCCAAAAGACCATATTAGTAACCATAATAAGAGGGATCATTACCATAGTCATAATGAGACTCATCAGTGGTTTCCCAATCCGACTATGAGTTACCTTGTTTGAGAATCTTAATGATCACTGCATTGGACCTTTTGTGCTCAGGGGTGAGCTTGAATTTTGAATACTTCGTAGATGACTAGGTGGACACGTTCCTTGAAATATTGAATAAATATATTCTTGGCCTTCTTTTTGGTGGATTACTCTTTCCTCCAATAACAAAATCCATAAATGATAGACCACTTCATTAAGGCCTGAGTTGTTCAGTAAATTTATTATAATTCAAATAAATTTTTTTATATATTTATCATCATATTAATTCATTAGTCAATGAGATTCTCAAAATAGTAAGAATTTTATTAACACATTTTATATAACTAATACTGTTTATTAATATTTAATATATATGAAATTTATTCATTTTAATTATAATGTAATTTTTTCAATTTCACATTTACTATAATATTCATTCTTTTAATCATAACATTTATGATAATATTAAATATTTTTATGATTAATTCCTTAATTAAAAATTGATTATAATATTATTACATTAATTATGATATATAAATTACAATTATCATAATATTAAAAAATTTATCATTATTTCTATCATAATATCAACAAATTTTTTAATACATTTAATAAAAATAATTTTATTTAGTTTTTTTAATGTTTTTTAGATATTCATTTTTAATGAATTTAATCATTTTTTAGGTTCACTGGATAGCATATGTAAAACATTTAATGTTTTTCTAAATAGGTACCTCATGAAGGTCACAATAATAATGGTGGATGATTACTCTACATGTGAATGTATTTCTAAGAAGATACTTATTTGAGAAGATAGCCCATACAATCAGATGGATGGTTCTAGAAAAAATGTAAGTTCTTATTTTGTGATTCATGGGGATGAGTTTTTTAAGGCTACTAAATAAAAATGTACACCCAAAAGAATGATTTTTATGATAAGTTTTTTGGGTTATGGACACACCAGAGGAGGTATTTGGCACATGAAAGGCCAGTAAAGTGAATTACGAACCTCAATTTTCTAATTTAAACAAAAACATTTCTGATATATTTAGTAAGGCAAAAATGAGTAATGTCAATATAAAAATGATAAAAGTAACAATTATAGATACTGATAAGAATATTTTGGAAAAAATTGGTTTTCTCATGGACTTTGTCATGGTCTTTCTATGAATCACATGTTGATTTTATATTTTAATGAATGGAACCTATTCTCTCTAGCTATAAATATTACCTCATAGTATTTGAGTTTTTATTATCCAAAATTGATGATCACATTTGATCCAACTCAAATTTTAATATTTGAAATTTATCATGGGAATTTTTTGTACAAGAAGACTAAGGAAACCAAGATGATGTCATTAAGAAATGGATTACAACATCTAATGAAGATGATCCAAAAATTTTAGACAGTGACAGCTTGACCAATACATGGAAGAATACTATAAATTTGAAGAGATTTCAAAATCCACATGGTTGGTTTGGACCATAGAACATTGGTAATAGGTAATCAATTCACTAACATAAATTGCATGTTATTCGGCATTGGCCATTAATATTTTTAGACAAAAACACTAATACCGCGAATTATTTTTTTAGTGCTCAAAAAAATTACTAATAATGTTAACTAATAAATGCAATGAAATGATCTATCAAAAAGGTATCATTTGACAGTAATATTTTCAAGAATAGATAAAATTCTCTCCATTATAAACACTTTGTTAGTGTTTTTAAAGGTGGTAGTGAGTAATTTACTTTTTATCTAAATATTTATAGTTTTTAAAATATTTTTTTTACAATAATTATATATATTTAGATATTATATATAAATATGATTTATATAATTTTTAGTAAAAATTGACCTTATCTTTCTAATTCACATTGTGATGGTGATGATGAAATCATCATTGGTTGTGTGACGGTGGTTTCTAAACAGTAATGGTGGTGTGTGTTTTCCTCCATCATCAAATCATGGATTAATCTATAACTAAGAGTCTTGGACTTCCTAATATCATTTTGAGCATTTATGTGGATGGTTCTAGTTAGTCAACAATATCACAAGGTCACGCAGTCGTGGGGATTACGAGCTCCCTTTTTCGGTTTGAGGAAATGGGATCTTGATGGTAAACTATGGGGGGTTTTGTAGGGGATGGGGTGTAGTCCATTATCAATGTTCAATGGTGTTTTCCTCTTAAATTCCAACAATAATCGGAGGTCTCAGGATTTTCTATGATGGTTTCAAATTTGTTTATACTTTTAGTGGATGTTTTTTTGATGGGTTGGAGATGTCATTACATGACCATTCTCATTTCTTGATGCATTTGGAAAGCTGTGCAGGTTAGTCACTTTACAGGTACCATTGGTTGGGAATCCTTGAAAGTGATATTGGTGTGATGAAACCCATCATTAATCCATCTACACTAATTTTTTTGTGGATGTATGGTCACTTTGGCACAGATCCCTCTGCATTGTTAATTCAATAAGATTTTATGGTTCATCAGGTTAAAGATGTTGTGAGTTCCTTGTAAGGAACATCATTTCAGCTAATCAAAAGGGAGATTGGTGAGATAGAATCCAACATTTGGTCCTCCTCTTATATGTTATTGTGGTGGGGGGTGCTCTCCCACTTTATATAGGACTATTACAAAGAAAAATATTGGAAGGGGAAACACGTCATTCATGACTGGAAGCACTGGTGTATAATCAGGTGGAGGGGGAGATAATATGAAAATTTCATGATTTTTATGACATGTCCTTCCTTTTAGGAATTCAGGTCTTGCCTGATGTGTGATAGTTGTGCATTGCATGTGCATGATTTTGTGTCAATTAAGAGATTTCAGGGCCTTTAGTCCATTTTTTCAGGCAATTTCCCATACGGGCCTTAGGAACCTATAATGGGTTCCCTATTTTCCAATTTCAAAAAATGGTTTCTTAGTTTCCTATTCAATAAATATAACTTTACAGTCAACCAATTTAAGAAAAACTGAAATATTTATATAATATTTTTTTTAAAGTATTTATAGATTTATAAATTATTAATAATATATTTAAATAATAATAAAATTATAATAAATATGATTATTTTATATATAATTAGATATATGTATATATTAATAAATATGTATAGGTTTAATTATATAAATATACTTTTTAAGTATATACAAATATTCATAAATATAATTATCTAAAATTATAATTATAATTATAAATAAATATACCTACTTTTTTAAAAAATTATGTACATATATATTTATAAATATAAATAAATTTAAATGATAACAAAATTTAAATAAATATATTTTTTATATTTATAATTATATATATATTATATATTATAAAATGTATATAAATATTTATATAAATATATTAAAAATTATATAAAAGTATTTTATCAAAGTATTTAAGTATAATTATAATTTTAATTATAATTATATATCTATAATTATATTTATAAATAAATATTTATAGTACATTTAATATATTTATATTTATATAAATAATTATTTATACAGGATAGAGGAATGGGAGTATCTCAACGCGGCTCTCACCGGTGATTCCTTTGCCTTTGTTCATTAAACGGGTGTGGACATATTCTCCAATGTTCAGAACCATCTTGTTGATAAACATGGATCTTCATCAAATAAGTATAAAGTGAATGATGGTGAGGCTTTGAAATAATTCTCATCATTTGTAGATTTATTGGAGGAGAATTCATCTTTAACAAGAATCAGGTCATGCAACAGATTATTAGGAAAGATAAGACTAACCATATATTGACCTATGATATTTCTATTTTAGAAAGTATTGTTTTTTAGAATATATATATTTCTTTAATTTCTCAATAAAAAGTTATGAATCCTTGGATGTACATCAACTTAGATTATTAATAGGCCTTTATTTGGGAATTTTTGGTTTTCAAATGTGTCACACTTGGCTATGGATTTTTTAATATTTTATTCCATTCTATGGAACATAAAGCTCCACCATGGATTGTGGGATCAGTAAATATATGTAAAGGCCCCCTAAGTATTCATGATTTTAACATAACCATAAACCTAAATTATTTTAATGATACTCTCCCATAGTTTTTTATTAAAAATCATGGTTTGAATTGGGACTTCTGGAATCAAAAAATTTTGTATAACATTTCCTCTATAATTTGAATTTCAATTAGAATGAATACGACCCTCTAATTGGATTTTTTTTAATTTTTCATTGGTTTTTGTTGAGTTTGATTATGTTATACTTTTACTACCGATGTTTTACTCTCCACATTGTAGGATGAGATTAATCATAGAATTGAATTTTAAAAAATTCCCATATTTCACGACTCTTGTAAAATTATTGGATAGATAATGTCTAATTGTCAGATAGAACATGTTTTCTATAATTTTTCAATTAAAAGGCATTTATTTTCAGTGCATCCAGGTCAAGGGATGTAATGGGATTATCCAATGAACTGATACTAAATTCAATGATGATGGCACATAAGAGGTTTCCCATACGCAAACATCTAGGAATTTGATTCCCACATGAGTACAACCCTACGATATTATTGATGTTTATTCGCAGGGTAGACAATTGCATTACCATGATTGTATTAATTAAAATAATGGATTCACTAACTGTATTATTTAAGGAAATATGTGTCCTCCTTAAAATTATTTTGGGTTTGGTTCTCTTATTTAGTTGGATGACAAGCCCACTAAGACTTGATTTGACATATTAGATGATATTAAATTTATATTGTTGGATTTTATTTTAAGAAATTTTTATATATGGGTATATGGTATGGAATTTATATTGGATAATCTGATGAAATTCATTCTTCAAATGATCTTTCTACATAGGCTACATTGTACTAGAACCTATGGAAGGAATGAAAAATAATTTTATCAAAATCCCTAAGGGGGAAGACAAAATTGTTTATTTCACATAAATGAAAGTCAATACCAAAAGGGATTTATTTCAGGTTCATAGAACGTTTACCCAGGTTAAAGGTAATGATCATTTATCAGTTCCACCTATCCAATCTAGTTATCTCATACACATTTGATCCTTTACGGACTCATTGGGTAGAAATCTGGTACTCAATGAATCGTTCTATTTTTATTCTCCTACTATTTACTCAATTCATATGGTGGGTAGTTTAGTGGGGGTAAAACCATATTTTAATCCTCTTAATTTACCAAATAACAAAGAAAGTAGCATGATAAAACCCCATAGCTACTATTTTTAGTTAATCAAGGGATAATTTTGGTCTTGTATTGGTTTCAGTGCCTAATAATTTAAGGGAGGAATCAAATGTTGTTACTGATAAATCATTTTCTTCAAGGATAGATTGTGGTAAAGAGGAAGGGAATGGTGTGACTCATGAAAGTGGCATAAAGATCCCCACTTCTCTTGAATTCAGGGTGTTTGATGCTCAGTAGATACCAGGTATGGTATCTGAACCTACTGAGGTTATAGTGTTATATTATAACACTATTTTATTAACCTTAGTTAAGAGTTTGGGAAGAGTTTAAGGGTTGATTGAAAGTGTTTCGACTTCTCATTGAATGAAGGATATGGCATCTCAACAAGGAATTGATAGAGAGCATCTAATGGTTTCAAAAATAGAGGTTCTAAAAATGTATAAATTAAGGAATGAAAGTTCTTCAGTGGGATATGAATTTGTTCTTTATGTGAATGACATATCACTTTTAAATGAAAATATATTAAAAAACATTGACTTTTTTTCATCAACCAGTAGTGAGGATGGAGGGAAAAATAGTGAATGTATTTTTGAAGTGGATGAAATGAGGGTCATTGAATATGGTGGCCTTCTAGATAATAGAGGTGGACCACATTTCAAGACCACACATGGTGATGGGGACAACCCCTTTTTAGGGGTGGATGATCCTCCCACCATAGTTTGAGTACTCGACCCCCCTATGTTATAGAAATTTTAAAAAATGTTTTATTTGTGAAAAAATAACAATTTAATTAAATTAAAATTTACATAAAAAGTACAGAAAGAGGATGTATTGTTGATATTTTAAATAATGGTTTATAAAATTACATTGATATTATTATACCAAAAATTCAAAAACATAATGTCTTCATTGCCTTTGGAACCCGACCCCCTCTCGAAAATCCAATATCGTGGTATCTGATGAAAAAAAAAATCACCCAAACTCAATAAAATAATCCACTTGTATAATAAAAAATTATTATTTAAATAATAGTATAATGAAATATATAAAAAATAATTTGAAATAATTCATGAATTAAATGTTCATTTTTTATAAATGGAAACACAATGAGTTATATGGGTCACACCATAAGTCAAATTGAGGTGATCCTGATTCCTATATATCAAAAATGGGAAATGGTTAGTTTTCCAAAAGTATAAAAACAATACAAATATGTTTTATTGATTTTGAGTACTTTAGTTACCTCTTTTACTAGAATTCCATTTCAAATTTAATGCACACATTTTTAGTCATACTGCTTGCATCGGGGGTTATTTTGACATGATACCGATTATAACACATCATAAATGAATTATGGATCATTTTCCAAAAGTATCAATACAATTTGACCATATTTTCTTGGTTTTTTAGGAGTGACTAACATTTTGAAATAAAATGTGAAATTTTTATAGACAATAGACAATTTGAGTCATAGTTGGTAAAATTTGTATCGTATTGAGGTGAGGATAATTTATACACATCACAAATGATATTTGGTTCATTTTCCTAATTTATCAAAAAAAAATCCAAATGATATTTTTCAATTTTTAGTATGTCACTTTTCATTTTTACTAAAATTTCAATTTTAAATAAATAGAAACACATGGAGTCATATCGATCAAACAGTGCATCGAAGTGAGGATTTGTTAATTTGTAAATTTTAAAAATGACTTATATATCATTTTTTTAAACTATCAAAAAAAATGTTTTTTTCTTCTTTTGGAGTTTATCAATTGTGATTTTTACTAAAATGTCATTTTAAACTAAAAAAACATACTTTTAGTCATACTAGTCACATATTATGTTATTTTGACATGTGACTGCTTCCTACACATAAAAAATTACTTATGAATTGTTTTAAAAAATTATTAAGACATTCAAAAAATTATTTCTTGGTTTTTACTAGGTGAAAATTTATTTTGAACTGAAATGTCAATTTTAAACTAATAATGCACACATGAAGTCAAACCAAGAACTCCGTGTATCAGATTTGGTTATAGCTGATTACTTCTTATCTATATTGATTTATCAATCATTTTCATGATGTATCAAAACCATATGACTGTATTTTTTTAGTTTTGATCATGTAAGTTTTATATTATAAAAAATATCAAATTTAAATAAAAAGACACACACTGGGTCATAATGGTCTCACTGTGAATCATATTGATGTTTGGTTGATTATTACACATAATACATGAAATATGGACTATATTTACTATATTATCAATACAATATGAATTTTTTTAGTTAGTTTTGAGTATGCCACTTCTGTTTTTCACTAAAATGTCATTTAGAATAGAAAAATTACACATTGGTTCATACTGGTCACATCGTATGTTACATTGATATTATAATAATTCCTACATGTCAAAAAAAACAAATGAATCAGTTTACAAAATTATTAAGATAATCAGAGTTCATTTACAAGGTTTTTTGAGAGGGAGAATCGTTTTGAAAAAAAATGTCTATTTTAAAATGATAATGGGCACTTTGAGTTAGATTGAGAACTTTTTATATCAAATTGAGTTTTGGATTATTATTACATGTCATAATTGTATTGGTTAGTGTTTTTCTAATATATTAAGACAACAAGAAATCATTTTATCAATTTTGAGTATGCCACTTCTATTTTTTTCAAAATGGTCATTTTAAACTTAAATGAAACACATTGATTCATAATGTTCACATCATGTGTCATTTTGATGTGATTTTAATTCATACACATGAAAAATGATTTATTAAGACTTTTCCAAAATTATTAACAAAATAAAATCACGTTTTCCAGGTTTTAGGTGAGTGACACACCTTTTGAACTAAAATTACAATTTTAAACAAATAACGTGGAATTCATGTCAGACCAATCGCATCATGTTTTGGTTTAACACAAGATTAATTCCTACACAATAAAATTTCAATATTAATCATTTTCATTAATTATCAATACAATTAGATCAATTTCTCATGGATTATAGTGGGTTCCACCCATTTTGAACTAAAATGACAATTTTAAACTGAAAAGATAAACTTTGAATTATACATCACATAGTGTGTATCAGATTTAGGTGTGGTTTATTACTAAATATCATAAACAACTTAGGATAAATTTCATAAAGTGTAAAGACTATCCAAATTTGACTTCTCAATTTTGAGTCTGTTGCTTTTCTTTTATTTACTAAAATATCAATTTTAAAAAAATGAGTTTGAATAAGTCATAACAGTCACCCCATGAATTATATTAAGGTATGGATGATTCTTAAATGAAAAAAATTACATTTAGATATTTTTATTAAATTGTAAAAAATTAAAAATTAGTTTGATCAAATTTGATAATGTCTCCTTTTTATTTAACTAAAATGTCATCACAAACTAAAAATATGTACTTTGAGTCATACCAGGAACATCATGTGTCGTTTTTAAGTGATACTAATCCAACACATCAATAATTACATATAAATTTCTTTTCAAAAATTTCAATAAAATATATGTAAATTTTCAAGGTTTTCACCAAGTGAAACATTTTTGTACAAAAATTTTAGTTTTAAAAAAATCATAGAAACTTTGAGTTATAATTGGAAAACTGTGTACCAGATTGAGTTGAAAATGAACCACACATGTCACAAATGACGTATATATAATTTTCATAAATTATAAAAAATTATAAATGTTTTAAGATATTTTTTATTATGCTATATTTATTTTTTAATAAAATGTAAATTTAAAATAATAAGACATACATGGGTTTATAATGGTCTCACTATTCATCTGATTGAGGAGAGGCTGATTCCCACATATCATAATTGATTTATGGGTCATTTTTATTATGTATCAAATCAATTTGATGATTTTCAAAATTATTTTAGTATATCACTTGTGTCATTTACTAAAATGATATTTTAAACTCGGAGAACACACATTGAGTCATACCAGTCACATCATGTGTAGTTTTGATATGGCATTGATTCTTACATGTCACAAAATAATTATTAATAGTTTTCCTAAATAATATACACAATAAATTTTTTTTCTCATTACTCAGTGAGTAACACATGTTTTAAACTAAAATATCAATTTTAAACTTATAACAGCTACATTGAGTGATAACAGTCATTTTATTAATCAGATTGAGGTTTTACTGACTTCTACACATCCCAAATAACTTATGGATAATTTTCATAATGTATAATAACAATATAAATATTTGTCTCTTAACATTTAGTATCTCACATTAATTTTTAATAAAATTATTATCAACTTTTAATAAAAAGATGCAAATAGAGTCAAACAGGTCACATTGTGTGTTGGATTTTAGTGTGGAAGATTTGTACACATCACAAATGACTTATGGATCATTCTCATAAAATATTAAAAATTATTTAATTTTTTTTCTCATTTATTAGTATTTTATGTGTGTTTTAAATTAAATTAAATTTATAAAAAAAATATACAGTTCTTGTCAAATTGAGAACACTAATTAATGTGAGATTTATTGATTATATGATGTGTGGTTTTCATTCTACTATTTGAAACAATCTTGAAAATAGATTTCATGTTCTATTCATATGGAATATGAAGCCCAATGTATTCTAAAACACATCACATTTTAAGAAACATAGGGTTTTTTCTACCAGCTATAAGGAACATGTTATCTCTTTTCTCCCAAGTTGTATGTAGTTGAAAAAATAAGACTTCATAAAATACCTATTAAAAAACTAAATAAGTATTAGATACAATTGATAATGAAATTAACGTAAAATATTAGACAAAATTATGAAAAAATAATCTAAATAAGTAATATAAATTCACATTTTCATGATGTGTGTAGACAATCTTGTCCCATTTCTTTATTTACATCATCTATGTTGAATCATCAAAGTCTATTCTCCCAAAAACAAAATAATAATTGAATAAACCACAACAACATGAGAAAAATAATCCATCAATATATAAAAAAATTATTCTTATATTAATAATAATATAAATAATAAAATTAAATTTTAATATGAAATATTATATTATAAAAAGATCAATTTTAAACTAAAACCACAGAGTTTGATTCATACACGGTACATTGTTTATCATATTGATGTATGTTTTATTCTTAGAGGTCATAACTAATTTATTGATTTTTTTCATAATGTGTCAAAAAAATATAACTCTATTAGATTATTTTTTAGTTTGTCACTAATCTCTATTACTAAAATGTTTTTTATATTTAAAACAGTCTCTTTGATTCATACCGGTAATATCATATATATCTTTGAATAGTGTTTGGGTCCTACACATCCCAAATGAATTATAATTTTTTCCCAAAATTATTAAGATAATAAAAGCATGAATTTTTGTTTTAAACTTGGTGATGCATTTTTTTAACTAATGTGTAAATTTTACAACGATAACATCCATTTTTAGTCATATTGGGAACACCAAGTTTTTGATTGAGGACTTTCTAATTCCTCCATTTCAAAAAATTATTTATTCATCACTTTACAAAATTATTAATACAATCCAAAATATTTTTTATAGTTTTGAGTATGCCACTTGTAATTTTTACTAAATTTAATGTTAATTTTCAATAAAAAGACACACATGAAATCATATCAACCACATAGTGCATCAGATAAAGAAGACAGATAATTCTCAATAGGTTGAGTGTAAGATTAACGCACACTATTCATTGGATATCTGTGTAAAGGTGTATATTTTAATATGAAATATGAGGTTTCCGGGATTAATTATTAGATATCAATTAATATCAGAAGTTATTACTACTTTTAGACCACTTGGGATGCACTATTAGGGGGTAAAACCCCATATACATGTGTTATGATAAATTTACATGAAATTAATTATTCTTAGATATTTAATTAGTTTAAATAACAATGTGATTTTAATAAATATATATTTTTATGAAATGAAAATTCAATATTTGTTTACCCAAAATATTGAATGCATTTGAGAATAAAAAGAAAATCGCTACATTAGGAGTGCATTATCCTGGATGAGTGGATGATTATAGTTCATAATTGAACCGTACTTGTTAACAAATAAATTTCATCATAGTCTATGTGAAAATTAAAAAAAATTATCAGATCAAAATGATAAATAAATTTACAAAAAAACTAGATGAAATATAGAGAAACTAAACTAAATAAGTTGTATGATGCCACATATTCTTGATATATGTATCTATTCTGAAACCATGAATTATTCCCACTCATTTCTAAATAAATATATTTCTTTTTGTGAGTATGAGGATTTTCTATAGTCTTGGTTGTATTGGTAAATTGTAAATATACATTGTATTAATAATTTTTTTTTAAAAAATAGAAATTATATTTCAAAATAAATCATTAGGGATACTATTTTATTGATGGTATATGATATCTTTTTATTAATTTGAAAACATAATAACCATGATTTTTCCATTATTTTATTGTGGAATCTATATAATAATTGAAAAAAGAAGTAATTTTTTTATACATGTTTCTATAGTGAAATATTATTATAAATACCTTAATAATTATCCATTTCTTGAAGTCTATATGATACTTATGATTATGAAATGTCCTCATGGATTGCTTTTTATGATATTTAAACACCATCCTATCATAATAGAATATTAATTAAATCATAATATAAAATATATAACATGGATTTTAGTTCTAAAAAAAATCATTTAGTATATTAGAAATTAATATATGTCATATCATGTGGGTAGATTTTTGGGAATCAATACAATAAATCTAGACAATAAATATTTGGAGTATTGAAACTGAATTCCATGAGTAAAAAATTATATATAAAATGACAATAAGTATTCAAATGAATGAAAATATGTTTAATAAGTTTAAATTTTAAGTATTTACCCCTTCATGTTGGTAATAAGATTATTTTTTCATTCATAAGTTTTTATTCAAACACTACGGTGGGTTTTTTTCACTATTACATCAATTTTATTTGTTTCTAATTGAGATTTATTTTGTAGAATTGATGTGGGGATTAATGAGTCAATATTTCTATTAACATTTTATTCCCATAAAATAGTGTTGATATATATTCTTGAAAGAATATGAATTATATTTTATCATAGTTGACATAACATATCAACTATTAGAAAAAATAATTCTGAAAACAATCCACATTTGCACATTTAAAACTAAGACTCATGTCCATTAATAATTAAAGAATTCATTTAAATTATCAACATAAATATAGTATATAATAGCCTCTCCAAAAAATAATTCTTCAAAATCAAATGTGACATGACTACCACTTTGTAACCATTTATCTGCATGAACCATTGATGTTATTAAATTTCTATTTTTAATAGGAGGGGTAAAGGTACATTGTGAAAATACATTAAATTGGATACATGATCCATTGGATAATTTTTATTTAACATTTTTTAACCCCTTCCTTTTATCTATCTAGGATGGATTTCATCAGTTCATATTTTTTCCATTAATTGTTAAAAAGAGTTTTATGATTTTTTTTGGAAATGAATACCTCATTATAAAGATCTTTTTTACAATATCTAACATCCATGCAATTAATTCTCTAATAGGTTGTATAAAAAAATTAATATATTCATCATTATGATGAATATTTAACTTGATACTTGGATAATGAGCTATATTAATCCCCACTCTCACATGAACTATTAGAAGATGACTATCTTTATGAATATATTCTTTGATATTAGAAATGATTTCCCTAAAAAAAGTAAATGGGTTGGTTTTGAAAGATATAAACGAAAATATTTTTCACTAAATAAAATATTAGTATTTTAAAGGTATTTGTGTCTTCCTAATTAACTTTTCACTGAAAAAGATATGTTAATATAGATTACCCATCTATGATAACTATTTGAGGTGAACGGCTCTCCTCAAACTGGGTGGAGGTAGGGGGTGTCATCTCACAGTGGTTTAAACTATGTTTTTTATCTATGATTAATTCCCATAAAATAATCTAGTAACTCTTAATTATGATTAAATTTTTATTCGATAGAATATAATGGTGTCGTAAAATCATCAATTTTTTATCATTAACCCTATTTATTTCAATTCTCAAAATATGATCGATGTGTCACCCCAAAACCCATACCTCTGACAAAAACATTGAAATTAGATTCATCAACATGCATATAGGAATATAATTATTTTTTATTTTCATGTAACATAAATTTTTTATTATAGATTTCAAATATGTACAAATTTTCTCCAATTGAATAATACCTCATCCTTGGTATATGGTTGGGGTACATTAGTATTTCTTCTCATTGCTTATTTTCATAACTCAATTGCTATTTCATAAATTAAAAATTCTTCATAAAATTTATTAATACACATGATTCCAAATAATATATTACCAACCACAATATACATGTAAATATTTATTCTCATGATGACCAGTAATTGTGTCCCAAGATTCATGGATTATCATGTGTGCATACCTCTATAGTTGGAGTGATCATATTTTAACTTTTGTTTCATTAAGACGAAACATCATAAGAATTGTGTGAAAGTCGCTATGATCCTTCCCATCAATCATTAATCTGGATTTCATTCAGGATTTACCTATTATAAATGCACTCTATAGGGGATAATGAAGTGTAAGTAAATGACTCCTAATTTTTTAGTAAGATAAATAATTATATCAGAATATTACACTAATATTTTTTCAAACCTGTGTTTTATGATTGGTAAGAATGATGTTTCGTGAATCAATACCAATCATTACACACTATTGTGTAGAAATCCCAATGAATCTACTGAACATGGACTTGTTGGGGTTAACATCCTAGCGATGTGCATTCCATAAAACCTCACATATGATGTCTTTTCTTTTATCCTTGATAATTTTTTATAACACTATAATGATATGGTGTTTCGATTTTTTGGGACACCAGTTGATCACCATCTACCTTTTCCTAAGGTTAAACATCATCAATATTTTGTTCCTACAGTTGGGTAGCATCAAAATTTGTCGCATTGGGAGAACCAGTAGGTTGAGAGACCTATTGCTCCTCATGATTGGGATCATCATCATGTATATAATTTAGTGTCTATATATGTTTTTGATAATTTATTTTACATTATGTAAATGGAGTAGTAAACTGATAATAATATTAGAAAAAAAATGTCTATTACAAAAAAATATAACATGATTATATAAATATATTTTTAGGTTTAAGGGATATGAATCCTCAATTGAGTAACCAATTACCTTAATTGTGGTCTCTTATGACATAAAAGAAAGAATCTATATAGGGATCATTGTAAAATTACTATAATTTCCTAATAAAAGCGTTATCCTCTATTTAATTTCCATCTGCCCATTCAGTTGTTTTGGACAAAAATAGAACAATTTACCACTTTTGGAATTTAAGATTTTGAACATAAAATATTTATATTGTATGTGATTACATTAAAAATGGTTCATCCTTATATCCATCATTACATAAATCAACATTCATGAATACCAATACATATTTTCTAACTACACTCATATCATCAACCCACTTGCATTGATGAATGGGAACTTGGAATGTTGTATAATCCAACTCCTATATTTATTTTAGGATTCAAAAGTATGACATATTCACAAAAATTATATTTCTATCCTTGGTACCATACACATGCATTAACTCATCCACATGGGAAGATCCACTGTTTTTCATGGTACTTCATTTACCAAGTTCATTTTTATTGAAATTATTACCACTAACTATATATCCACAACATGATAATACATGTATACTTGCTTCTATGTCTATCCACCAAAGTAATTCTGAAATTGAATCTGAATTTTCCGATGTCTCCTTAAAAATATGGTCTCGAAACCATCCTATGAACAATTGATTATGTTTATTTGATATCTATATTTTCGAACATGATAAATTCAATTGAAAAAGAATTTATTTGTGGGTTTCAACATATAGAGAAGCTTATATGTTATTATGACGAATATAATGTTGGTCCAACTCCAGATATATAATAGTTATTGTCATAACATCTATTCCAAAAACAATTTCACCCACAATCTGCCCAGTGTAATGATATTTTGGTAGACCAATGCTTTCCACATTGGATAGGTCATTGATGAAGAGCTCAAATACTTCCTCAAAAATATATTTCTCTATAATACAACCATTTGACTATCTTATATTTTTTAATTACCCTTTAATAATACTCATATACCACATAGTGTGGTATATCCATCTATAATGTACATGACCACATCACCGAATCACACATACAAAGTAAAATTTCTTTTATATAAGCGTCGTACAATAAACATATGAATCCCACAATAATTTGAAATATTCCATCAATGGAGAAAATAAATATTATTATCATTACCCAATTTTTTTCTTGATAAAAGTATGGATAACCCGATTTATTTTTAATCAATTCCAAACCATGGTGTCAAGTTATTATTCACCAACATAATTGGACATATACTGTGAATGACTTGTTGAACACAGAAAATGATACACTAAGTCTATAGAGAGTGCAAGATGAAAGGTTTCTCACCTTGTTTCCAAATTCACGATACTCACGATCAATTATCCTCCCCTGAGGACAATCAAACGGGTGATGATGTTTCCCTTATTTATTTATTGTATATGCATTCCACATTAAATGAATTTCAGTCTCCTCACTTTAATATAGTCTCTTAAACCATGGAATGGATATAATGTACCATAAAACCTTCATTGGACCCAGTTCATCATTCTTGTATAAAAAGTACCACACATTGGGAATTATTTAAGATATTGATGGTCCATGAAAATTTGTATACAGTAATATTTATTAACAAGTATTCTTTCAAATATCATACCCATTAAACATAACATTATTTTAGAATCATATGTTTTGTTAGTAATCTCGTTATTTCTAAAAGAATATCATTCAAGATATAATATAGTTCAATAAAACTAGTATCACTACATCAATTTCTAGATTTAAAATTATACATCTTTATTAAGGTTGACAATGACATATATTTAGTACAACCAACTTACAACGGAGTCATTCCACAACTTTTTAACTTATAAAATAGTTTTCAAAAATCACAAAATTCATCTTCAACTGTCATTGTCATTTCCAAAATATGGTCTTCATCCTAATTCAAACCTATAATCACATCCTCCTAATGTATTATTCATTATCCAAACATATAATAAAATTACATGATCCATAAAACATATTTATATACTTGATACTATCTATATGAACTTTTTTCATATTTTTAGTTAATCATTTTTAAGTTTATCTTATTTTGTGATTGATTAAGTGGTCTTCCAACTCCGATGGAATAATTGTTATTTAATAACTAGAGTCTAATCATTGAATAATATATTACAAGGGTCATATACAAGATTTTTTTTCCAAAATTCATGAATTCATTCACCACATATTCATACTCATTTTTAATACAATTTAAATCCATCCATTTGTATTTCATATTAATTGTATTTGATTTGGTAATATAAATAATTAAAAAATACACAATAACGGGCCTTTTATTTATGGTTAACCCAGCATTTGAATGTTTCAAATAATTTATGTATGATTTTAAGGAAATGGATAATTGAATTTATAAGAATAATAACTCCACCAATGATAGGGAGTATCCTCTTAATTCATCAACAATGATCACTAATACCTAGTATGGGAAGACTACTTTTTAGAGTAGTTCAAGAAACATATGTTCATGTCTAGAATAGAAGGGGTATAATTCTAAAAATATATAATAATAACTATTAAAGAGATGAATCTAATGAGGATAAATGTTTTCATCTTAAATATAAATTTTCCAATGATGGGGACTTGTAAAGAAAGAATGAAAAATTATTATTTTTCTATCTAATGTAGAAAAAAGTAGTAGAAATTTTTTGATCACTATAAAGGGACCCTTGATTAGTGTGACTATTTGAAGGATCTTTTGATGGTCTTACACAGACTCATGATTATATAGACATTGTGCTTTCAACATTCAAATAAAGCCTCTAATAACTTTGTTAAAAATAAAGGATATTTTTAGGACTTAAATTTAGTAGCTCTTATCATCTTTTGAGGCCAGGGTTATGGGAGTGGGTCATGATGAATATCGAATGGGTTGGATAGAGTTAGTGGACTACCTATACCATGGTGTTATTATCTGTAACACCCCAGGTAAATAATGAATATGACATTTTTATATTTATCCCTATTTGTTAATAAAATGTTATTATTAATTTAAATGTAATGCTATGCTTGATGGCTTACCCAATATGCAACAACGAGTTTCTTTGAAATCTTACGTTGCACTATAATAATAAAATAATATTATCTTAAATGGTAGTTAACGCCTAGCCGTTGTAATGGAGGGAATGAACAAAACTAACTAAAAAATTATTATATATTTTTGTCAAATATTTTTACTTTTTACAATAAATGTTAGAGGATTAAAACTGTGAATGACTTCAATTTTAAGCGTAAACATTCTAATAATCTTTAGAAAGTCGATTAACCGCATTTTGATGGCGAACCTCTTTTAAATCCACTTTTTGACAATTTAATGTGTTATACTTGACAAAATAAAATTATTCTTTAGAATCGAGATATCAAAATTTACTTTGTGTAAATTTTTTGTATCTTTCCGATAAGTTCATTTTTTATGAATAGTGTAAAATGTTGTATTTTAATTCAAAACCTCTTTTTAATATACTTTATTTATATGATTATATTATCTTTTGATTTGTGTTTAAAGTAAAATTAGAATATATTTTTATCATTTAATCCAATAATGGTCATTGGAATTAATTTCAATTTGAAATTGGACTTAAACTAGTGTCAATCTTTTAATAGATATTGTTTCTTAAAAACACGCTATTTGTTTTGACAGCAGGAATTAATTATTAAATTAATTAATGCAACTTATATGTTTTGAATTTCGTAAAATAAGTATCATTTTTGAGTTTGGAATATCAAATATAGCTTAGGGTGAGTTTTTGGTATTTTTCTGAAAAACATCATTTTTTGATGAATAGTGAAACCACTAAGTGGTAGTTAAAGAAACTGATTTTTCATTTAAATGAAACTCTTCCAGCTCTGTGTTTTGAATTTAAAAAATCCTACTTACATGGTTGTCATTAAGAAGTAAAATGTGGTTCAATGGAATTAAAATAATTTTTTGGTGAATAGTAACTTTAAAGTTTTTAATCGCGATTAGAGGTAATTAGTGTAGTTTAAGGTAAAATTAATGTTTTAATAATATGAGATGTCCTTGAAACATGTCCTAACCTTATTGGATGTGTCATGGCCGACCACGAAAATCCATGGGTCAACTTGGGGACCCCATGGAGCCACTTTGGTTGGTAAATGACATAAATAACTTTTTATTTAATGTAAAAGTAAAAATGACATAAACATGAGTTGTTTTACTAAAACAATTTTTAAATGGGGTTATACAAGTCATATTTTTTACTATAAATAGTCATTGGAAAACTAAAAAGATTTTCTACATCATGATATTTTTTTTATAATTTTTAGACATTAAATAAATAAAATTATTTATGACATCATAATGATGCAGGGATTACCTCATTAATAAAGGATTAAAATAAAATGAAAAGATAATGTAAAATATATGACCTAAACATGTTCAAAACCTATTGTATTGGTGTATTTCGAAACCTTATCACCTTATCCTAGAATTATATCAATGTGGGACCTTTTAAATCCGAAACTCATTTTCAAATAAAGTAACATTTCTTTACTTTCCAAGAGTGCCCCTCCTCTCCTCTTATAAAAGGCCCCCACCTCTACCTCATTACCCACACGTCCAAATAATTTTGCTTGGCCAAACCCTGCTCATTTTTCCCCTCCACATCCCTCTTTTACTCCTAGAAGCCTCACTTTGGGAAGAAGTCTTCCCAAGGAAGCCTTCGAGCTCAAATAAAAAATAGTTACCCGATTTTAAGGTAATGTCTTCACTTGTGTTCTTTTGTTTTATTTTGCATCTCCAACCCCCTAAAATCTTTTTATTCATTTATTTTGTAACAACTCCAGTATCTTCAATATACTAGAATTTTGTTATAATAAGAATTAGATCTACACTTACACAAAACTACATAAAATGGTTAAAGAACATACTGTTTTTGTGGATGGTGAATTTCTGCCTCACGAAACGATGATTGTTCAACACTCATATAACACCTTAAAAGGTGTCCATTAAGATGTCACTATATTTATATATGATATATAATGTGTTTATGTTCTACTTAATCTTCTTTATTTTTCTTTTGTGTCATACCTTTATGGTTTCCATTATTGGTAAACACGATAATTTCATTTTAGGAAGTGCGGACTACCGCCCCCTCAAAGTGATTTGATTCGTTAATACCATATGTGTGATGTATAAAGGATGTATTTATAGTTATTATATATGATATATGTTACATATAAATGATGAATATAATTCTGGAATTAAAATATACATACCTCTCATTTATTTTTAATTCCATTAATATGACATAGAATTGAAAGTAGCGTTCATGCGTACGTACGGCTTACCGTCTCCATGAATGGTGTATTTCATTTCATACCTCTAAATGATTATGTAATATTATAAATACATGTATATTCTGGATATATATGATATATATGATATCAAAATCATGAATATCATTCTGGATATAATTAACCTTTGATCACACGAACAACATGTAATTGTAAGAAGTCCACTTTCGACTTAAGAACCAAATATCGACAAAACAAACATTATTAACGTAAATGATTACATAATGTTATTAACATGGAAATAAGTGATATAAAAGGAATAATGAACTTGAAAAAGGTTCTTAAGCAAGTATAAATTAACTCGTGTTTATTATTCAGGATGTTGAAGAACGATCGAGTCAAGTCGGACCCAAGGTAAGGGATCCTACTCCTCTCTTTCTTTTTAAGTACACTATTTTATGTCATTCCTTTTAATCTCATCTTTCTTGTTATTGGGATGTTCTTTTATATTACTCTTACTGTAATTTTTATTTTCATATTATGAGAGACCCTATTCTCTTTCATCAATCCATTTTGGATATTTTGAGTGGCGCCATTAGGCTGCCGAATTTTCGTAAGAGATCCAACCTCTCTCTTTCTTTTTAAGTACTCTCCTTTATGTCACTTCTGTTAATCTCTCCTTTTTTATGATGGGGGGTGTTCTTTTATATTCCTCTTGCTTTAAATTTTATTTTAATATGATGAGAGACCCTATTTGATCTCATCAATCCATTTTTGGATGTTCTAAGTGGTGTCGTTAGGCTGCCGAGATTTAATAAGGGATTTTTCATCTCACTTTTATTCCCGTGAGATTTATGCTACATTTGCCAAAATTTAATTTTAGTGGTGTATGGACTGACCATTATTTTACTCATTGTGTAATATAATTTCATTTATGATTATTTACAACAATTTTGTATTGTCCTTCTTTCACGGGGTGTTTGTTTCGAAAGATACCCATATTAGTAAGGGAACCTTTCACCCTCCTCTTTTTAAAAGACTACTTTTGTTATGTCTTTTAATTCACATAACATTATGTTGGGATATGTTCTTCTATATCCTTAGTGATTTAAATTTTATGTTCAAGTGATGAGATACCCTTTTTATCTCTCATCAACTCATATTTCTGAATTTTGTAGTGACGCAGTTAGGCTGTCAAATTTTTGTAAGGGAACTTCTTAACCCAATTTTGATTCTTTGGGATAAGCTTGTACTCCTTGAATATGTCGTTATATGAATATGTGTGAATAACCTCTGATTGTTTTACACTTAATATCCAGTTATATTTTGTGTATTATTTTGTCACACATAATTATGAAATTGATTTATCCTTAATCCAAGGATACCATCTTTGTATGGGACTTCGTCTCAATCTCCTTTCATTGCGGCATATTTTTTTTTATACACAACCTTATTTTATACGGTGTATAAACACCTTTTACTTTTATGTTTATCTGAAAGGAATGTTTTTTATACAAATCGTTTTACTAAACGACAAAAGGAAATGTTTTTGTCGTACGTATGCGGCGACAATGACTTCTCCACCGCCGTGACCATTATTTGAGTTTCAGCTTCCTCTACAAGCCATACCTTTTTTTTAAAAGAAAAATAAATACCATTTTTTACTTTTCTTTTATTTTGGTATTGAAAATGGTTTTCATAATGTTTTTATATCAATGTGTTGTATTGATATCTTGTTATTGAAAAGTGGAAATGTTATGTTTCCTTTATTCATGTCTTATGTGATACGATTATGTTATGGTTCTTGGGCATTATTATGAAGACGGGTGGTTCCGTGATAAACTAAGGGCGGGTGATCCCGATATAGATCTCCAATGCATTGGGTAACGCGAAGGGGTTAAAGGTTAAGGTTTCTCTGAAGAGATTTAGGGAATATACTGTGATGGGTATTCCAAACGTAACCAAGAGGGTTACTCCCTACGTAATAATGTTATGAATGCCTCAAGTTACCTTTATGTCTTATGATTTCTATGATTTATTCATGATTTTATGAGGTATGTTAAAGTGCTTATGTTTTATGGGTAAAGTATGATTTCATTCTTATGTATACATGTACTCATGTTTCCTTTCCATATTTTTATATCCCTTACTAAGCTTTTTATGCTCATCCCATGTTTTTGAATTGTTTTTCATAGGACAAGGGAAGGGTACATGATATGATGATAGTGTCAAGGAAGGGTCAAGAAAGAATCCATGTTTTATTTTAAATATGTTTCCGTTGATGGGAAAAATGAATACTATCTTTTATGTAACCACTTTGTTTATATGTGTAATGCAAGTTTTATGGTCTAATTCTATAAAACTCTAAACCTGAAAATATCCTCACTGTGTAATCTTGTAATACCTCAATATTAAGTAAGGTTTAAGGCAGGGGACTTATAGTTGGTATCAGAGGTCGGTTTAGATAACTTTAGAGGTTAAGGTATTCTCTAAGCACAAGTGACATTACCATAATGTTTACGATTTCAGAAAGAGTCCTAGTTTTAGATAAAGTGAATGAGTAAGTATATCTTAGTGTTTACCTTCCTCATTAGTACATGATGGTTTTGTTGATATACTCTCACTGAAATTTCTGTTTTAGTGAATGGATGGATCTAGCAGGCACCATAGAGACAACAGGTTTGAAGGAAACTGTGGTGGTTCCCTGATTAAGATACTAGATAAAATGGGGGATTCAATGAGGAAACTCTTGGTTGTTCTAAACCAACTATCAAGGAGTCATGATCAACCACTTGAACCTTGGTATGATCTATAATGCATCATTTACGAGATGACCAATCGATGTGGAATTTCAGGTAATAATTATAAAGGTAACAATTAGAGTTTATATGATCCTTACTTTTGGGGTAACTATGGGTTATTATATGTTATGATGGAAAATGAAAGGCATGAGATAAACATGAGGTTAAAATATGTTATGATATTTTTTGAATATTTTAACCCGTTTTGGGGAATGTTTTAAGAATTATATAGTTTTGGAAAAAGGACAACACGCAGACCGTGTGACAACCCGTCGCGTCAGACAATGCTGCGGGAATCGAACCCACAACCAAAGTGCGACTGGCATTTATCGCCTACCACTGGACCACATGAAGTCCCTGGTTAGTTTGACTAAATCTTTTTAGTTAGATGATTTTAGGAATCAATAGTAAGTTTATCTTGGTTTATCTATGGAAATTATTCACCTATCATCGAGGATATGTGATTAGGTTAATTACTTTTCAATATGAGAATTTAAGAGCAACTGATGTTATTTGGAGATAAAAGTTAATTTGTACCTTGGAAGACTATGTGACTAAATCCTTCAAATATTTGGGTTTCAATGTTAGTTTTGTTTAATTTGAATAATTTTATGGACAAGTTTTTTATAAAATGGTCCTCATTGAACTTTGGGTTTTGTTGGACAAATTTTAGAGATTAAGAATAGATTTTATTTTTATAAAGGGTTATCCTTTTCTGGATTATCTGATCTTGTACTAACAATATTGTTTTTGGTTTTGGTTAAAGTCTAAATACATGGGAAGTATATAGTTCTATTTTTTGGATTAGTTGATTCTCTAGACGTTTATTATAGTACTCTTAATGTGAACAATTCTTCCTAAATACTCGTCTTTTGGAGAAAATATGAGTTTTTGTAAGAAATCTAATAAAAGTTGGAAGTAAACATGATAAGTGATTATGTTTCCTTATGAATAAATTCCTCAGTAAAAAGAAACATAGAACAAAATTTTTTTCTATTAGCTTTTCCTACTGGGGAATCGAATACCATTTAACCCATCACAAGTTTGTGATTTTCTTGTGGTTAACTTTCTCCTAGACATGTTTACTATCACTCTCCCTTAGAACATGACCCTTTTTTTTTACTCCATGTCCATATTTTCTTACATGGAATCCTTGTATGGGTAAACTCGGGTGACCTCTATACTCCTCTTTCTTTCTTTTATTGTGATTGTTTTACTGACTCTGGTTCCGATGTGGGACTTTCAATGAAGTTTCTGAGCCCAATTTTAAAATTGTGAGGATGCAATTCCCAAAAGGGGGGAAGGATGTTACACCCCAGGTAAATAAAGAATATGACATTTTTATATTTATCCCTATTTGTGAATAAAATGTTAATATTAATTTAAAGGGAACTCTATGCTTGATGGCTTACCCAATATGCAACAACGAGTTTCTTTGAAATCTTACGTTGCACTATAATAATAAAATAATATTATCTTAAATGGTAGTTAACGCCTAGCTATTGTAATGAAGGGAATGAACAGAACTAACTAAAAAATGATTATATATGTTTGTCAAATATTTTTAATTTTTACCATAAATGTTAGAGGATTAAAAATGTGAATGAATTGTATTTTAAGAGTAAACATTCTAATAATCTTTAGAAGGTCGATTAACCGCCTTTTGATGGAGAACCTATTTTAAATCCACTTTTTGAAAATTTTATGTGTTATATTTTACAAAATAAAATTCTTCTTTAGAATCGAGACATAAAAATTTACTTTGTGTAAATTTTTGGTATCTTTTCGATAAAGTTCATTTTTTTAATGAATAGTGTAAAATGTTGTATTTCAATTCAAAACCACTTTTTAATATAATTTATTTATATTATTATATTATCTTTTTAATTGTTTTGAAATTAAAATTTGAATATATTTTTACTATTTAATCCAATAATTGTCATTGGAATTAATTTCAATTTGAAATTGGACTTAAACTAGTGTCAATCTTTTAATATATATTGTTTCTTAAAAACACGCTATTTGTTTTGACAGTGGGAATTAATTATTAAATTAATTAATGCAACTTATATGCTTTTAATTTTTTAAAATAAACATCATTTTTTGAGTTCGGAATATCAAATATAGCTTAGGGTGAATTTTTGGTATTTTTCTGAAAAACATCAATTTTTGATGAATAGTGAAACCACTAAGTGGTAGTTAAAGAAACTGATTTTTCATTTAAATGAAACTTTGCCAGCTCTATGTTTTGAATTTCAAAAATCCAACTTAAATGGTTGTCATTAAGAAGTAAAATTCGGTTCAATGGAATTAAAATAATTTTTTGGTGAATAGTAACTTTTATGTTTTTAATCGTGATTAGAGGTAATTAATGTTGTTTAAGGTAAAAATAATGTTTTAATAATATGAGATGAGCTTGACACATGTATTAACCTTATTGGATGTGTCATGGACGTCCAATACAATCCATGGGTCAACTTGGGGACACCATGGAGCCACATTGGTTGGGAGATGACATAAATAACTTTTTATTTAATGTAAAAGTAAAAATGACACAAACATGAGTTGTTTTACTAAAACAATTTTTACATGGGGTTATACAAGTCAGATATTTGAATATAAATAGTAATTGGAAAGATAAAAAGATTTCCTACATCATGATATTTTTTATATAATTTTTATACATGAAATAAATAAAATTATTTATGACATCATAATGATGCAGCGATTACCTCATTAATAAAGGATTTAAATAAAATGAAAAGATAATGTAAAATATATGACCTAAACATGTCCAAAACCTATTGGATTTGTGGATTTCTAAACCTTATCACCTTATCCTAGAATTATATCAATGTGGGACCTTTTAAATCCGAAACTCATTTTCAAATAAAGTAACATTTCTTTACATTCCAAGAGTGCCCCTCCTCTCCTCTTATAAAAGGCCCCCACCTCTACCTCATTACCCACACTTCCAAAGCTTTTTGCTCGGCCAACCCCTACTCATTTTGCCTCTAAACATCCCTATATTACTCATAGAAGCCTCACTTTGTGAAGAAGTATTCTCAAGGATGTTTTTGAGCCCAAATCAAAAAGAGTTACCCGATTTTATGGTAATGTCTTCACTTGTGTTCTTTTGTTTTATTTTGCTTCTTCAACCCCCTAAACTCTTTTTATTCATTTTTTTGTAACAACTTAAGTATCATAAATATACTAGGATGTTTTTATACGAATAAATCGAGCTACACTTACACACACCTACATCAAATGGTTAAATAACATACTATTTCTGTGGATGGCGAATTTCTGCCTCACGAAACGATGATTGTTCAACACTCATATAACAACTTAAAAGGTGGCCATTAAGATGTCACTATATTTATATATGATATATAATATGCTTATGTTCTACTTAAGCTTCTGTATTTTTCTTTTTTGGCATACCTTTATGGTTTCCATTGTGGGTAAACACGATAATTTCATTTTAGGAAGTGCAGACTACTGCCCCCTCAAAGTAATTTGATTCATTAATGCCATATGTGGTATGTCTAATGGATGTATTTAAAGTTATTATATATGATTTATGTTACATATAAATGATGAATATAATTTTTTAATTAAAATATAGATTCCTATCATTTAGTTTTAATTCCATTAATATGACATAGAAATGAAAGTAGCGTTCATGCGTACGTACGGCTTACCGTCTCCATGAACGTTGCATTTCATTTCATACCTTTAAATGCTTAAATAAATACATGTATATTCTGGATATATTTGATATATATGATATACCCATCATTAATATCATTCTGGATATAATGAACCTTTGACCACATGAACAACATATAATTGTAAGAAGTCCACTTTCGACTTAAGAACCAAATATCGACAAAACAAACATTATTATCTTAAATGATTACATAATGTTTATAACATGGAAATAAGTGATATAAAAGGAATAATGAACTTGAAAAATGTTCTTAAGAAAGTATAAATTAACTCAAGTTTATTATTCAGGACGTTAAAGAGCGATCGAGTCAAGTCGGACCCAAGGTAAGGGATCCTACTCCTCTCTTTCTTTTTAAGTACACTCTTTTATGTCATTCCATTTAAGCTCATCTTTATTGTGATTGGAATGTTCTTTTATATTACCCTTAATTTAATTTTTTTTCATATTATGAGAGATCCTATTCTCTTTCATCAATCCATTTTGGATGTTTTGATTGGCGCCGTAATGCTGCCGAATTTCCGTAAGAGATCTAACCTCTCTCTTTCTTTTTAAGTACTCTCCTTTATGTCACTTTTGTTAATCTCCTATTTGTTATGATAGGGGGTGTTCTTTTATATTCCTCTTGCTGTAAATTTTATTGTAATATGATGACAGACCCTATTTGATCTCATCAATCCATTTTTGGATTTTTTAAGTGGCGCTGTTAGGTTGCCGAGTTTTCATAAGGTATTTTTCATCTCACCTTTATTCCCGTCAGATGTATGCTACATTTTCCAAAATTTTCTTTGAGTGGTGTATGTAATACCCATTATTTTACTCATTGTGTAATATAATTTCATTTATGAGTATTTACATCAATGTTTTATTGTCCTTCTTTCACGGGGTGTATGTTTCGAAAGATACCCATGTCGGTAAGGGAACCTTTCACCCTCCTCTTTTTAAAAGACTTCTTTTGTTATGTCTTTTAATTCACATAACATTATTTTGGGATATGTTCTTCTATATCCTTAGTGATTTAAATTTTATGTCCAAGTGATGAGATACCCTTTTTATCTCTCATCAACTCATTTTCTGAATTTTGTAGTGACGCCGTTAGGCTGTCAAATTTTTGCAGGGGAACTTCTTAACCCAATTTTGATTCTTTGGGATAAGCTTGTACTCCTTGAATATGTCGTTCTATGAATATGTGTGAATAACCTCTGATTTTTTTACACTTAATATCCACTTATATTTGGTGTATTAGTTTGTCACACATAATTATGTAATTGATTTATCCTTAATCCAAGGATACCATCTTTATATGGGACTTTATCTCAATCTCCTTTCATTGAGGCATATTTTGTTTTATACACAACCTTATTTTATACAGTGTATAAACCCCTTTGACATTTACGTTTATCCGAAAGTAATATTTTTTATACAAAGGGATTTACTAAATGACAAAAGGGAATGTTTTTGTCGTACGTATGCGGCAACAACGACTTCTCCGCCGCCGTGACCATTATTTGAGTTTCGGCTTCCTCTACAAGCCATACCATTTTTTTAAAAGAAAAATAAATACCATGTTTTACTTTTCTTTTATTTTGTTATTGAAAATGGTTACCATAATGTTTTTATATCAATGTGTTGTATTGATATCTTGTGATTGAAAAGTGTAAATGTTATGTTTCCTTTATGCGTGTCTTATGTGATACGATTATGTAATGGTTCTTGGGCATTATTAAGAAGACGGGTGGTTCCGTGATAAACTAAGGGCGGGTGAGCCCGATATAGCTCTCTAATGCATTGGGTAATGCGAAGGGGTTAAACGTTGAGGTTTCTCCAAAGAGATTTATGTAATATACTGTGATGGGTCTTCCAAACGTAACCAAGAGGGTTACTCCCTACGTAAGAATGTTATGAATGCCTCAACTTACCTTTATGTTCTATGATTTCTATGATTTATTCATGATTTTATGAGGTATGTTAATGTGCTTATGTTTTATGGGTGATGTATGATTTCATTCTTATGTATACATGTACTCATGTTTCCTTTCCATATTTTTATATCCCTTACTGAGCTTTTTATGCTCATACCATGTTTTTGAAATGTTTTTCACAGGACAAGGGAAGGGTACATGATATGATGATAGTGTCAAGGAAGTGTCAAGAAAGAATCCATGTTTTATTTTAAATATGTTTCTGTTGAGGGGAAAAATGAATACTATCTTTTATGTAACCACTTTGTTTATATGTGGAATGTAATGCAAGTTTTATGATATAATTCTCTTAAACTCTAAACCTGAAAATATCCTCAATGTGTAATCTTGTAATAACTCAAGATTATGTAAGGTTTAAGGCTGGGGACTTATATTATCAATCTGTATTATTTATCATGTGTGATTTTGTGCATCTTGGAGGTCTCTAAAAGTTAATATAATCATATAAATACATATACCACCCTTTTCCATACAGATGTTTGTATTTATAAATATTGATACCACTCATCTCATTGAATTTATAAATATAGATACCACTCAACTTTTTGACAAAAATTTTTAAAAGTATTCTAAAAATAAATAGAAAAAAGTTAGTGAGTATATGAATTATTTAATGAATAACAGTGGTGAATTTTAAAATATTAATGGTAAAAGAAACAGTTTAGCACTTATTTTTCAACCCTTATTATAGATAAATTATTATATCCCTAGAATCACCAATGAGGTAAATTTCTCATAATGTTAAGCCTATATGTTGTCCTAGATTATTATTATTAAACTATTTTTTTACATTATTCCAAATAATTGTTATATGGTATTAGTCCATTAAATCTTTTTTGATTATTAAATGTTCTTTAGGTTTCATTGGATTTGATGGTTTTATCTAATAATACCAAGGTAATACAATGTTTCAATTTAATATTTTCTTACTTTATTAAAAAATATAACCTAATTTTATGATAGTTCTAGATTGTTTCTTATCTAAAAGTGGATGTTGAATTCTCTTTCATTGAATCCAAATTGATTCTATACAATTCTTTTGGAAGTAACATACCACATACCTCTCATATTACCTTTAAAATAGGTTGAAATCCATATAGAGTGGAGTCAATTTAAGTAAAATTGAACAAATTTTGTTATGAATGATTTATTAATTTATCTTGTATAGAGATTTACGATTATTTAGAATCTATTTTGTCTTTATGATGTGTTAAAATAAGACCTTTAGTATTTTTTTTGTTTTAAATGATGGTAACATTGCACATGTTTACACCTTGGAATTCCGTAGTGGTACTATTTTTTACTAAAAAGGTGTTGCTAATAAAATTTTGGTTATGTTCTATATAGTGTTATGAACACAAATCAATATTGTACATGTTTTGGTATGTATTTTATTCTTTTATGCTACATAATGATTGGTATGTAGAATTAAAGGGGTATAAATTTTTTTTATTAAATTTAATATCCATCAATAATTTGTCAAAATAGTCTATAATTTTTTCACCACCTTGATTATGAAACCAAATTTTATTAAACATTGAAAAATAAATTGAACAGAATTATTTATCGGTAATTTTTTTTTAAAAATCGATAAAGGATTTCTCCTTTTGAAGTAAAATGTTTAAGTAAATAAATTCAACTATAATCACAAAAATAGAAAATAAAATAAAACAAAATTAAAATTGAATATGAATTCATAAAATGTTATGCATGCATATGCCTTAGAATTTGAAACCCATCTGAGAAATGTTATGATGTCTTGATAATAGAGTATAAAATCCACCCAAATCCTCACATAGAGGTCAACGAAAAATTACAAATTTCAATAATTTGTAAAAATCCAAATTTACGAAGGAATAATATTAAGAATGTAAAATTTTCTTGGGGTATTTTATTGTACATAAAAAATAGTGGAGGAGTCGATCATCGCAATGTTCATTGTATTTGATTGATTTTGTTACCTACTTTAGAATTGGAAGAAATCATATAAACTATCTACATGAATTGTAAGTGTAGTGGGAGAATATCCAAAGAGGTGTAGTAGGTGAAACCGAAGTTAGGGGATTCCAACCGTGGTATGATATGTATGGTGGGTTAGGAATCAGATTTTCTTCATAGTTTGAATCATGTTTAAGGCGGAGGTTAAATAATAACATTTGATGATTGATTTTTTAAGAAGCGTGATGAAGTACAACACAAGGGTTCGGTTGCATGAATTCTTAATGGAGCGATGGAGGAGACCACAATTAGGGTTATATTTAAAACATTGGGTAATGATTTATTTCATGGGTTTCAAAAAAGTAGTAATAATGATATATTTTATCAACTTCGTTTTAGCACTGATAAAGGCCTAATTTGAAAAATATAATAAATATAATTAAAAATTAAAAATTTATATATTTATAAAAAATATATTTATTATTTGAATATATTTATTATAATTTTATAATTATGTAAATATATATTTAAACAATTATAAATATAATTATAATTCAATATATTTTAAAATATTTTTATATAATTATTAATATATTTATGTGATTATATATATATAATTATACATATATAATTATAGATATTAATATATTATTCTATAAAATTATATATATATAAATTAATATATTAATATATATAATTATAAATATCATAAATATATATTATTAAAATTTATTAATTATAATATTTTAACTATTTATATATAAATTTAATTATTTATAATTATAATTATTAAAAATTATATATAAGTTGGTATGGGGGTCTTATATGTCATTTTTCCTTCACTAGACATAAAATTGATAGTCGGGAGCTTCGGTTGCATTTCTATTAAGTCAGGTACCTTGTAAAAACAATATTGGGATCCTTGAATTAATTCTGCTCAGGTGAGGAAGTAAATAACCCAATCATGGATCAAGGTTATAGGCATGAACTGGATTTTTTAGAATCCTAATATTTTGTGGGATGTTTCCTCTACTGTTGGAACTCCTATCATGCATGATAAGGATAATACGACTGTACAAATTTTGAACTTTTCCTGAATCCTTATTTAGTTGGATGTATGGTTTTCTTTGATGAAAGTTTCATACATATTTGGTGATGAATTCACGTTCCAATTGATTATAGAGTATGAGCATGTAATTGTTTTTTTTCAAAATTGATGGTGTAGTGGATATGTTATGGAGAATTAACATAGGGATTTGTAGTGTTCCAGTTTTCGAATGCATGGTAATCTTGTGGAGAAATGTATGTTCATATTTTACATATTGATTATTAGGGATAAGGGGGAGATTCAACATTTTTTATAGAACTACAATAAATAGTATTGTGGGGCTAAGGATATAGAGAATGTGGAAATAGTGATGGGAGTTGAATGACCACAATTTTCTATAAAACCCACATATGATGGAGTAAATTTTAGCTTTAAGACTATTACTTATATAAGTAATTGTGATGATTTTGGGTCTTCAAATGTTGATCTGGTTGTGGACTAACATTATATGTAGGAAGAATATTTCATCTCCTTGAAAAAAAGTGAGAGAGGGAATCAAGTACCTTATGTTTGAAGGTGTTCATGATTATTCTTAACGACCTGAATTATCAAATTTAGCTTCATTAATCAATATGTAAAAGACCTAAAAAACTTTTAATTGATATGGTATAACCTTATTAGGTTGATTAATGGCGTTTTTATAGGTTTATGAGATTCAATTTAATTGTTTTAAAAGAATTTTCTTGTTTGGTTTTTATGATCCATTTACTTGTATTCGTGGATGGAAGTTCATTTGACATATAATTAAACATTAAAATCTGTTAATATATAATATTAGTGAAATTAAAGAGTTATAAATTATCTTATAATGATTTTGGTTATAAACCCCGAGGATGACTCATTCGATGAGTTAATGTTAAATGCTTGGATTGGCTTGGTGGTTTTGGGAACAATGATCTTGTTTTTTATTATTATTGCATATTATGAGTGTGTAAGGATTCCAGAACATTAAAAAATATAAAATACATATATTATGATTTGGTTCAACCATTGAAAATCATTCATGACCAGTCCATAATATATTTATGCAAATTGAGAACCCATCTTCCTTTAGTGTGATAAATTGACACATCTCGGATGGTGTTTACATTTATAGTATAAATGGAAAGAAATAAAAGTGATTATGATGATATATTACACTAGAAAAATGAAAATCAAGTACATGTAAGATAATGTAATTTTCAAGGAATTTGGATCAGGGGAGGTGATAAGAGAGAACAAAATAATGGAACATGTAAAAGGAATTAATAGAAAAAGGAAGATAGTTTAACCTCTTGAGTACTCCTCCTTGTGAAACTCAGTAAGACCATTTTTTCAGCCTTTTGGTGAGACCAATAGGGCTTGGACGTGGGGAGAGGGCTTTGGGAAGAGTATTTGGTAAAATTTAGGCATGTCTTGAAGCTTGAGTCATGTGGGAGGAATAGGGGGTGAGGGGGGTTTATATAGTGGAGAGGAGAAGAGTTTTCTTAGTATTATAATCATTATTTTATTATATCCTCCCAAGATAAGAAATAGTTAGTATTCCATGAACAAGAATAGTAATATATGCATGTGAGTTTGATATTTTAGTTATTATATCACTCATGATGCTAGGAATAGTTAATTTAAATTATAATGTATTTACACAGTAAATTGTATTTTACTATTCACCAAAAATTCAAATATTTCAGAAAAATCCCAAAAATTCATACAAACAATTTTTTTTAAGTTTTGAATCCAAAAATGAAGTCAGTTTTTTAGAAATAATTTCTTATATATGATTAATTTAATTTTTAATGTAAATCATTATTTAATCGAAAAATATTAACACTTAAATTATTCATCTTCATTTTTAAGGTGCCTAAATTTATTTATACATTCATGGGTGTGGATACCATTCATAATTTTCATATTAATATTCATAATGGAATGTTACTATTCATAAGGGTAGTTTATTATTCAAATGGTTATGTAACTATTCACTGAAAATTTAGTTAATTCTATCAGACTCAAAATATCATCCTGAACACAACCGTGTATGTCAGATTTATAAAATTCAAATCACAGAGATGGAAAATTTATGTTTAAAGCCTATGTTATGGCTATATTATATAAGTAACCATGTTTTTTTCCATAGAGGCTCAGTGATTCATGAAATACAGGCCATCTAATGAATACAATGTATTTAAGAAAAACATACCATAAAATGTTTGGGGTGCTACATTATTTCCTCTTTTTGAAATTTTGTCCCCAAATATTTATGTATAGAGCCCCCCAAAAACATGTGAGTGGTTCTTCTTCATAACATCCTCAGGTTCCCACATTTCTTCTTCCATATTCTAGTTTCTCCATGGAACCTTTAGTAGACACGTTGTTCAATTTCTCAATACCTGCACCCTTGTGTCAAGAATCCATATAGGCTTTTCACTGTAGAAAAAATCAGCTTCCAGTTCTATTTCATCATAGGTGAGTAAATGCATTATGTCTATCATTTATATCTTCATCCATGACACATGGAACACATCAAGAAAATTCGAGAGACTTGGAGGCATTGCAAAACGGTAATTTATAGCTCCAATTCTTTCTCGAATTTCAAATGGTCTGTTATACCTTGGGCTCAGTTTCCCTTTCTTACTAAAGCTTAAGACACCCTCCCATAGAGATACTTTCAAAAAGTCATGCTATCCCACATGGAATTCCAAATCCTTTCTCTGGTTGTCAGTATAAATCTTCTTCCTACTTTGGGCTACATTAATATGTTCTTGAATTGACTTTACATTTTCCGTGGACTCTTCAATAAGTTCTGGGCATATATGTTTTCTCTCCCCAACTTTATCCAAACATGTTGGAGTTCAACATTTTCTCCAATATACTATTTCATATGGATCCATTTGAATACTATAATGGAAACTATTATCATAGGAAATTCCATCAATGGAAATTATTGATCCCACATACCTTGGAAGTCAATAGAGCATGATCTCAATAAGACATTTAGAGTTTGAATAGTCCTTTCAAACTGTCTGTCAGTTTGGGGGGATAAGAAGTACTCATAGGAAGCTCAGTATTAAAAGGCTTCTTGATACATTTCTTCAATTTTGATGTAAATAGTGGATCTCGATCAGACACAATCGATATAGGTGCACCATGAAGTTTTAGAACTTCATTAATATAAAGTATTTCCAGTCGCTCATCTGGAAAATCCTCTCTTATAGAAAGGAATTGTGCTCATTTTGTGAGACGATCAACAATTACCCATATTTCATCATTACTTATAGTTTTCCACTCTTGTCCCTTGACAAAATCCATCATAATGTTCCCCAATACTACATATAAATAGTTATAAGTTACGTCACTCATCCAGGGTGTTGTCTCTCTGCCTTCACTTATTGACAAAATAGACACCTTAACACATAGTTAGAAATTTCCCGCTTCATATTATCCCACAAAAAATATTCCATCAGATCTCAATATATCTTTTTTCTACCCAGTTGTATAGTGAAATTTGAGCTCTAAGCATCGTCTAATATTTTACTTTTGTGTTCAGGAATGGATAGAACGCATAACATCTTCTCAAATTTCATAACGCATTATTTATACATGATGACTGCCAATCTCCCATCCTTGACAGTATTAATTTTCTTCTATAGATTCTCATCATCAGATTGAGAGCTTTTTATATTCTCCAATAAAGATGGTTTTGCAATCATTTGAAAGGGGAATTATGTTTCCCATTCCTAAACAATTCCCATATCCATATTCTGAAGATCCATAAATATAGGATCACTTGAAATCCTCATTTGGGTCAAGAGTCCGTGATCATTCCTTATTAATTCATCTCCCACATTATTTTCCATTCCAAGGTGGTAGTGTATTAATGAATCGTAATCTTTGCTCTAAAAATATGGATACATTATCTCTACAGAGAAAAATGTGAGATTACTATGGACCACAAGAGTTTGAAATACATTTTCACACAAAAATAACTCAAGATGAGGCAACCCAAAACTCGGGTTCCACCCTTTACAAATGATGTGTATTTTTTTTACTATAGAATATTGAATAAATAAAAAAAATTAAATAAAACAAAGGTCCTTTTATCGGTCTAGGTTCTGGAAAATTAGATACATCACATACATTTCAAAAAAAATTAAAAATAAAAAGAACAATGATTCTTCAGCGTGATTTCTTACACAAAAGTGTTTCAATGTAGAAATTACTGATAAGTCTGAAAAAAAAAATTTACAATAAATATAGATATTATACATTATTCCCTGTAAGGATTTTTTAAATAAATGATAAAAACACTTTTAGTGATTTCTCAAAAAAATTTAATCATACAAAAAAATAGATTTTCACAAACACCTGAATACACATATATATAAATTGTAATTAAATAAATAATTATACTTAAAATACATTGGTGTTTCTCCATTAAAAATACTAACTTTATTATGGGACATTTGTAATAATTTGTAGACCATGGATAAAATCCATAAGGCCACTGGTATTCTCTTAGACTTATATGTTCACTCCCCGTAACCTCTCTTAATTCACCAGTACTATATTTTTTAAAACATTTTCTCATAGACCTTCCATTCTCATCTTAGTCCCAAAACATTTTCAAAATGCTCACATAGTATTTATTATCTCAAATGAGTGTCACTAAAATTTTCACAATTTTTTTTAAACCATTTAAATAAAATCCCATGATTAGAAACCTTTTAAGAACCATAAATGTAGGTCACATTAATTAAATGCGTTCAAGATACAAAATGTTGATAATTCCATGTATGAGTATATGATGACCATACCTATACATGCATGACATGGAAGATGATGAAGATGTAGGTGTGCACATGAAATGATAACTCGTTCCATAAACTCACATAAAATGATAATTTTTGTCCCATTAAATTTAAGTAACCAAGGTGTCCTTAAAAATTAAAAAAACAGAAATCATTGGTTTAGGGATTGTCAAAATCCATAGTTTTTAGAAAAATGATAATAATTAACCAAACTAAGGTTGTTTATACCTATATTAATAAATATATATATAAATATATATATACGAACTTTTATATATATATATATGACCAACATTGAAAACCATAATGGTTTCAATCAAATATAGGTTCTTAAAAATATATAATATGAATCCATATCATGTTTATATATATAAATAATGAAAATATTGGACAATAGATGTGTGTATATATGTATGTATATACACTAATGTAACTCTTGTTTAAAAGAAATTCTCACTTGATCTTCAAAAGCATTCCTTGGCATATATAATATTAATGTGCAAAAACAAGAAGATTTATTATATATGTAATACATATTAGGAAGATATGGTTTTACTTATATATATATAACTATGTATATATGTATATATTCATGAATTCAAATAAAATTACCTTACAAGACATAGGATTTAGAAAATTTTGAAACAAGAACCCATTTCATATATACTGCAAATAGATAGTTATATATATGTGTGTGTATATATATAAATTTATGTATATATATAACACTTTGTAAAACTAGGATGATTATAAGAAATACAATAATCCATTACCTAAGTTTGGATCAAAATTTGGGATTTGAAGTTCCATGAAATTTAGCATAGCATCGTGGGGAACATGCATGGTGATATTAGGATGTTATTGGGGGGCAAGGAGGTTTATAAATAAATAACAACATGTTTTAAATCATCCTTTGGAATTTCGGTTTTTCAATTATCACGATACAGTTGTTAATATTTAATAGTATCTTATCATGTCTTCATATTCAAAAGACGATATTTTTTTTGAACTAAAAAAAATCATATTATTCATAATCAACATGTTATTCATTTGTGTATTGTTTCACTTTTTTCCACTTATTATTATTACTAAATTAATATTTTTGGATTATTTATTCATTATTGGTGTTTTTTTCTTTGGTCTCTTCTGTCACGTTTCCTCCATTTTTTTATCTCAACACACTCTCTCTAAAAATACATGTTTACTATCATTATTTTATATTATAAACCTCAATTTTTTTTTGTTTAATTTAATATATATTTTTTAAGAAATAATTATTTATTTTGATCATTTGTTTTATATTTTTTTTAACATGAAATATTTTTTATTTTATTTTATTTTAATGGGGCATGTTTTATGCATATATAATTTTATTTGTCTTATATTAATTAAATTATATTAATTTATAATTTCCCATAGGTTGTTTGGTCCCTAAAAAAGATTTTCACTTTTGACTTTTTTTTCTCAAATGTTAGTCACACCTCTCTCATATAATTTGAGTCAATATATTATTAGAATAATATATCACAAATTATATGATTAAATAATTTTATTTTTTTATAACACATTAGCATATTATAAAAAAATGGCTTCTTTTATGAAACACATTATTAAAAAGTTTTCTATTTTTTGAAAATAATAAAATAATATATACATATAAATATATATAATAAAGAAATAATTTATATCTATAACAATATACATATATAAATATATTTATATATATATATTGATAATTATATGTATTTATATACTTTAAATAACATAAAATTTATATAAAATTATTTAAAATAAAAACATAATATAAATTCATATATTTATAGAATATATTAACTTTTAGAATAATAATTTTGTTTTCCATTAATCATTGTTATTATTAGTAACACATTTATTTAAACATTTTTTTAAATAACATTTATAAAGTGTGGACATTTTATAATAAAATGACACATATAAATAATAAACAATAAATGCATATTTAGGAAATTAAATAAAAAACATATATATATATATATGATAGTTACATGTATTTATAAACATATACATATATACATAATTCATTTTATTAATTAATTAATAAAATCACATTTTTACTTAAAATATTTATATAATGTGAATTTTTTCATAATATAATAATTATATATATATATATAATTCATAAAATATATTATTTTAACAATCATAATAGTTTTCATATAAAATTGTGTTATCCCTAATTATTAGAATTTTTTTAAAACATAATTTAATTATAATATTTTATTTATTTAAGATAATATATATATATATATAAATTAAATGAATCCTCACATAAAATAAATTTCGATTTTTTTTAGTTTTCATGGGATGTTATATTATTCCCCATTTAACTGAATTTCATCCCCATTATTTATTTGTACACATACTGAAAATAATGTTACCTGAGAGATATTTTTTAATTGTTTCTAATATTCCAAATTTATTTAGACCGTTCCTCTGATCCCAATTATAACACCTCGAACACTCTAGACTGAAGCTGATAAATTACTATGTACATTATCATGGTTAAAAGGAAATAAATCCTAAAGTAATGATCAGTTTAGTAGTCTTGAAGAAACTATATGCATATAAGTAACTCAAATTTCATTTGAAAAGGCTACAAAATACAATAAATAAAATAAAATAAAAACTGCATCCACGCAGCTCAATTAATAATCACATCTTCCTAACCTATTGAAGATAAACAAATGAAAGGGGTGAGCATTAATTCTCATTATGGGTTACAAATGGAAAAATCATGAATCAATAATAATGAAATTGTAAACAATTTGACATAATCTATATGGCATGGTGAATAAATGAAAAACTCACACCATGAATAAACTAAGAATGAATCTACTACAATAGATTTTTTCATAGTGAAAACATCATGGATAATAATAACTTATTATTAATGTAGAGAATTATTATTAATTTGATTTCATGTATCTGGCACATGATACCATAATACTGTTAAAAACAGTTTAATTCTGTGGGTAGAAAACTGTCTGGTTTTTTGAAACAAACTCGAAGGGTTTGTCACCAAACTGATTTTCTAATGAGACATGTCAATGCATTGACAGGCAGAAGTGGGCCCCACATACCTCTACATTTCAAAATAATTTTTTATACAAATATTCAACACCAGATAAATATGCCTTTACATTATCCATATACAATAGCGGATACATATTCATCAATATTTCCATAGTCAAAACAACATTCAAAATAAATATTGTATGTAAAATGGTTTACAGCATAGAAAATAATCATTCCATGATATGAGAATATTTACTATTAAATGGAATATATTTTCAGTTCAAAATTGATCACAAATTGGCAGTAGGTATAACACATAAGTACGAGTAGGTGCATAATACTAAGAAAGTCCCAATGAAGTGAAAATTGAGACAAAGTTCATTACCATGTTGTAATCAATTTAGTCTTTTGAAAAAAAGATAATTACCACAAAATGAATCACATAATACCATGAATATAAATAGAATCATTATTATATATAACAAACGGAATTTCACTTACAAAATATATAATAAATAAGAGGCGAACAATGCTAATCCCATAGAATTGAAAGTGAGATGAGAAAACCACTTACAACCATTTCGGCAGGGTAACGAGTGTTCTTGAGAGGGATTAAAGAAAGGTAAAGGGGTATCCCATTATTCATATATCATAAGGGAAGTATGGGGTAGGTTCATAAACATACCCCATATTTAGGTATTAAACATAAAAGAGCACAACGAAGGGGACATTCTTGAACAAAAGTGACAGAGAGAGTCCCTTACTTTATGATTGAAGGTGTTATTGGTTGTTCTTAAAAATATTAATAATAAAAATTAGATTCATTAATTAATAATTACAGAACCACGTAAACATGTGATTCATATGGTATAAATTTATTAGGTTCATTAATGTCTGTTTTGATGGGTTTATGAGATTCAATTTTATTGTTTAGGATGCATTTTCTTACTTGGTTTTCATGATCAATTTACTAGTATCAATGAAAGAAATTAGTTTGATATGTGATTAAACATTCAGATTTGTTAATATATAATATTACTGACATTAAACGGATATAAATTATCATATAATGATTCTTGACAAATACGATGAAGATGACTCATTCGATGAGTTAATGTTAAACGCTTGGATTGGCTCAGCGTTTTTGTTCACAATGAACTTGTTTTGTATTATTATTCCATATCATGAGTATGTATAGATTTAAGAACATTCAAAAAGATAAAATACATATATTATGATTTGTTTCACCATTAAAATGGTTTCATGACTAGCTTACAATATTGTATTGAAAATTGAAAAGTTGTCTTCCTTGATTTTGATAAATTGAAACATCTCGGATGGTGACTTCATTTATAGTATAAAAGGAAAGGATGAAAGGCGATTATGATGAAATATTCCATTCTCATAATGAAACAATCTCAAAATGTATGGTACTGGAATTTTCATGGAATTTGGATGAGGTTAGGTGAGAAGAGAGAACAAAATAATAGAACATGTAAAAGGAATTGAAAGAAAAAGGAAGAGACATTCACCTCTTGAGTACTCCTCCCTGAGAAACTCTGTAAGACCTTTGTTTTTGGCCTTTTGGTGGGACCAATATGTATTAGATGTTGGTAGAGGTCTAGGGAAGATTATTTTTCAGAATTTAGGCAAGGCATGAAGCTTGAGTGGTGTAAGGGCAATAGGTGGTGAGTGGAGGTTTATATAGTGGAGGGGAGAAAAGTTTTCTTAATATTATAATCATTAATTTATTATTTCCTCTCAAGAGAAGAAATAGGGATTATTACTTTAAAAAAATATTAATATATGAATTTTTGTTCTATATTTGGGTACTTACAAAACTCTTTATGATAGGAATAGTTAATTTAAATTATAATGTATTTATATGGTAAATTATTGTATTGTACTATTCACCAAAAATTCAAGTATTTCAAAAAATTCCCAAAAAATCACCCGAACCATTTTTCAACTTATAGAATCATAAAATAAATTTCATTTTTCAAAAATAATTTCCTAAATATTATTAATTAAATATTTAATTATATTCATTATTTAGTCGAAAAATATAAACAGTTAAATTATTCATCTTTATTTTTAAGGTTCCAAAATTTATTTATACATTCATGGGTGTGGATACCATTAATAAGAGTAATATTACTATTCCCAAGGGTAATTTACTATTCATAAGGGTATGTTACTATTCATAAGGGCATGTTACTATTCATAAAGGTATGTTACTATTCACCAAAATTAAGTTAATTCTATCAGACTCTAAATCTCATCTTGAACACAACCGTGTTTGTCAGATTATTAAAACTCAAATCACAGAGTTGGAAAATTTAAGATTAATGGCTACGTTGTGGCTATCATCTATAATTAACCACGTTTTGTTTCATAGAGGCTCAGTGATTTTTGAAATATAGGATATCTAATGAATACAATGTATTTAGGTGAAAATACCATAAAATGTTTCATTTGTTACAGGTGGAGTCAAAGTGAGAAGACTGGGATGAGGATTTGAATATTTTCTGTAGAGCTTGGGCCTTTGGGTCATTGGGCCTTCAAATCATAAAAAAATTATAATGGTTATTGATTCTAATGGGCCTTTAGGTCATGTAAGGTTCACCTTTAAACCCTGTTAAAAAAAGGAATTTAATTCCAAAATAAAAAGAGGTAGTGTTTCCCAAACCAATTAAAAATTTTAAATTTATTTATAATTCTATTTATAAATAATTATATCTATAAATTTTTTTATTTTTTTATTTATATTTATATTTAACATATATTTTCTATAATTTTATAATTACTTAAATATATATTTAATTATTTATATTTCTAATTATAAATAAATATATTTCTAAATATTGTATATATTTATAAATATATTTATATTATTATAAATATTTATATATTTATATATATATATATTAAAAAGGTGTGGTGAAATCTCCCTTATTGAAAAGATAAATAAATTCATGAAAAGAGAGGGTGGGGTCCGATAAAAATCTTCTTTCATCATGAATGCAATGAAGCAACAGAGTAAAATTCCAACACAATAAAAAAGTGGCAAAATTTTATAGTCACTAGGCCATGAAAATATTGATCTCCAAATCTAGAAGAACCATTCAGACCAAATGACATTGAGTCCTCATAATGTGATATGAAACTGATCCACCCCAACCACAATCAAGCTAACCCCGTATCCATGTCTTGGCCCACTTTCAGAGTCCACCACCATCATGAATAGAATCACCATATGAAGTCGATTTTAATTCTATAAATTTGGAAGCATTAATACACTTGTGTGTATCCTCTTAAAGACTGTCAGGGGAATGAAGATCAAGTGGATTGTGTGGTTAACATTACTTATAACCTAATTATTAACTTCCTTTAATTATATTCAAATATTATAAATTTTTGAAAAATCATAGACCATTTTTAGGGCATGAGAGATCCTATAACAACCCTTCCCTTTATTTCAATGTAAAAAACAATATACTAAATAAAATAATTACTTGATACAACACATAAGATCGTGTGTTCTTGGGTCATTAGATCTATGGAATATTACATAGAAACATAAACAAGAAATAGAAATCTTTTATGAATACATCTTTTACATGTCCACATACATTTTTACATACATAGCATTGAATGGGATAACCTAATGATATACATAAGAAAATGGTGAGCTATAAATCCCATTAAATGATTAAAAAAGGCATATCATGAATAATATAATACATGTTAGGCAATAGGCATATCAATGGAACATAAGAGAAACATGAACATAAAGGCATGATATAGCATGATTATCATAATATGGAAATGTGGTGATAACATTCAACATGATATTAGAATTATCCAAGGCTCATTTGACATTAAGAATGAGTAAAACCCCATTTCACTTGAATTATCGTTATTAAACCATTATTTTACTTGATGTATCATGATACTAATCTTTACCCAGTGCATTGGAGCGCTATCAGGGAACACCATTCTTAATCATTTCATTTCAGGCATAAGTGTTCTACATGGATCATATAACATGGATTCATTAAAAATTATAATTTATTCCACGATAAATGAATGTGGAATTAATACATGGAACTATATAATAAATTAATAAATATTCATAAAGGTGAATACCTTTTATAGATAAATGAGCATTGTATTCACTACACAATGACTTTGTCTTGTAAGATCGTGGTGCAATTTCGGCAGCATGATAGCGTGACAAATGAATACAAAAAACATGGATGATGAGATAGAATTGGGTGTCTTATCATATTTACCTGAAATGGATAGTAAAGGGGTCATGTTGATACATATCCCAGTATATCTAATTGAACTAAGATTCATAGAACAAAATAATTTCAATAATGCAATAGAGGAGAGATAAACCCCTTAAATAATTTCAACATGGTAACAGGTGTACATATGAAGCATTAATGAGAGATAAAGGGGTATATAATCCATAAAATATAAGTAGGGCCGTATTTAAGAGGTGATAAATCATACTCCCAACATTTTTAATTGAAAAGAGAAGGGTATAGAAACATAAAGAAACATAGAAAAAATGAGAGAGGAACAAATTAATTACTAGGAAGTGTGATCCCAATGGATTGGGAGGGGCTTGAGAGAGGCTTTTTGGGAGCTTAAGGAGTCCTGGGAGGATTCTATATAGAGGAGGGAAAATTTTGGTAGAGATCCAATGTTTATAAGTGAAATGTAAGTGGGATATTGAGTGGTTTATATAGTAAAAGGGAGGGAATTATTTATTATTCTGGTTTTGGACACCACACATTATACTAATCGAAAGAAAAAACCCACCCATAGGTTTTTCCTATGTTATTTTCCAAATTGGATTGAAATCCATTATTTTATAAGGCCAATAGACGAACTTATTAAAATATTTATCTTTCTTAGGTGGAGATGAGTCACACTCTCAAGGAAATCATTTTAAAAAGGTAAAATGCTTTCTAAGTCTTGGAGGGTCCACTATAGTGTTTTAAAATAAATAAAACAAACCTTAAATCTGATTATATTATTTTTAAAACATATATTGTCAGAAAAAACCTATTTATATATTCTTATTACATCACTATTGGTTCATTATGATGTCATAAAACACATGATATATTTAAATAGTATATAATTTTTACCCAAAATATTGACTATCATAGAAAATAATTAAAAAATAAATGTTGGATAATTCTTACATCCCGATTCCAAAAATAATATTCATTTTATCTAAATAATTTTCTATGTATTTGAATTGATACTTTTAAAAAAATAACTGACATTTATAAAAAATTCATGGGTTTTGACAAAAATAGCTTTCAAAATGTAATAAAAATTACCATTGTATTTATAGAAAATATATGTTAATTTATATATAATAAATAATTTTTTAGTAATAATTTTTTATTAATATAATATTTAACTCAAAAAACCATTAATTGATCCAAATATATTTCTTAACTTAATTTTAACTAAAAATACTATTTTTCTTAAAAAACAATTTCCAATGTAACAATAATAAAATAAATGTATATTATTTATACAATAAAAATAAAGCACCAAATCATAGTTCTTGGGTCTTGTTACCCAACCTTTTATAACTCCTGTATAGTACATAAGGGTAAGGTGTGAAATGGTGACAAACTCTTAGGGTGGCTTGGATAACATCATTCAGCAGTAATCACTATAAACATCCACTTCTTCAATAGGTGGTTCTGTTCAAACTTAACGTGCTAATTCTCACCTTGGGATTGGTTAAGAGAAAATTTTATTCACACGTCCTCATTTGTGAGCTCTGACTAATGGGATTTTTATGGAGTAATTCTACAGGATGTGGTCATCGCTTCCTTTGTCTTGCTAAATTTGATTCATTAATTCTCTATATTTATACCAATCATGTTATCACTATTCAACAGCTATATTAGAAATGGTAAAAATTCCTAATGGTATTTTAAATTCCAAAAACAAAAAACCAAGGAACTGAACTTTTATAGAACCATTATACATAATATGGCATTTAATTATATCGATATAAATTTTCTTTAATAAAAGTTTGGATCATTACAATATTCCCCCTTAAAAAATTTCTCCTTCGAAATTTTCATTTTCAATACTAATACACATTCGAGTAACTCTACTTCATCAATTCATCCAATTCCCTATATTTCATCTTCAAACTTGTGGTTCCACCAAAATACCTTGAAAAACGGCATTGTATTATTTCCTAGAACATTTTCCCTATAATCTAATAATATCATCAGATTCTCTTCATAGGATAGATCATTCTCCAATGGTACTACCTCTGGATTGAGTACATGTGATGGGACCAATATGTATTTCATCAATAGTGATACATGGAATATATCAAATAAGTGATATTGGTCCGGTGGTAGTTCTAGTCAATAGGCCATTGCTCCAATACGATCAAGTATCTCAAAAGGGATAGTGTACCTTGGAATAAGATTTACCTTCTTCCCAAATCTCATAACTCTTTTCCATGGTGATATGTGGAGGAATATCAGGTCTCTGAAATCAAAATCTAGTTCCCATTGGAAATTATGAGAATTGATCTTTTATTGAGTATAAGAAGATTTAATGTGCTGATGGATTCTCTTAAACTTCTCCACCATTTATTCGACCATTTCTAGACCAAAAAGTTTTATCTCCCCAACATCATCCAAACATGTTGGTGTTTTGAACCTCTTCCCATTCATGGATTTATAAGGATCTATTCATATGATTGAGTGTAAACTATTATTGTAAGATAAATCAACCATAGGAAGATTTTTATCACATCTTCTTTTGAAGTGAACTAAGCAAGATCTCAACATGTCCTCATGTGTTCCGATTTTCCACTCATATTGACCTTCAGTTTGAGGATGATAAGCTGTACTGAAGGTCAACTCAGTATTAAGAGAATGTGGATGACTTTTCCAGAACAAATTATTGAAACCTAGATCTTGATCAGACACAATAGATATTGGAACACCATGGAACCTTAATAATTCCTAATGTATATTTGTGCCAGTTGATCGAATGAGAAATCCTCTTGAATTTTCAATGAAGTGTGCAGTCTTTGTAAGTCTATCCACAACAACCCAGGTATCATTGTTTCCTTTAAATGTATTCAGATGTCCGGTGACAAATTCCATGATGATTTTTTCCATTTACATGTTGAAATGAGTAATGGTTTCATCATCACCTTATACCTCTTCCTCTGAGACATCACTTTCTAACATACCAGGTACTTTGAGGTATATTCAGCAATCTCATTCATCATGTTATCCCACCAATAATACTCTTGGGGATGCCAATACATCTTTTTATTTCCCAAGTGAATATTTAAATTTGATATATGTGCATCATCCAAAAGTTCTTTATATACCTATAGACTTGTTGGAACACGTAGCATTGACTCAAATTTCAAAATTCCTTCTTCATTTCCATTAAATTCCAATGATTTCACTTTTTTGATAGTTTCTACTTTCCTCTAATTTCCCACATCATCCTTTTGATCATCATTTATCCTTCCCAAAATAGACAGTTCAAAAATAAATTGTGAAAGGATTTATGATTTTACCTTTTTAATGATTACCATGTCCATATTCATAAAATATGAGAAGATTGGGTCCATTTCTATTTACATGAATTATATAATTGATGTATCTTTTCTAGTTAGATCATCCACTAGATTGTTCACTTTACAAGGGTTAAAATGGATTGAGCAGTCATAGTATTTGATTATCTCTGACCATCTTCATTGGAACATGGTCAAATATTTATGTGTGAATATATACTTGAAGATTTTTTGATCCGTATATATTCCACACTTCTACCCAAATAGGTAATCTTGCCCAATTTTTAATGTGAATATTACTGCAACTAACTATAGATCTTGTGTTGGATAATTTTTATCAAGAACATTCAATTTCCTTGAATAATAGGAAATGGATTTGTCATTTTGTATCAACACATAACCCAGGACCTTCTATGAATCATAACTAAATACCAAAAAAAACTTTTCCATTATTGGTTAGTTTGAGAATAGGCATTGTTATAAGCCTCAGTTTCATTTCCTTGAAGTTATCTTCACATTCATCGCTCCAAAAAAACTTTACTCCCTTTTGAGTTCTCATTGTAAAATGGTTGGAAAATCGTGAGATATTTCTCACAAATTGGCGATAATATCCTACTAATGCTAAAAAGATATAGATAACCATTACTAATGGTGGAATCATCCATCCATCCATGGTATCTATCTTTTAAAGATCCAAAGATATCCCATTACATGTGATGATACGACCCAAAAATGAGACCTCATTTAACTAGGCCTCACATTTTTTGTACTTTGTATAGAGCGTCTCCTTTCGCAAGGTCTCTAGTACAATTATTATATGCTCCTCATTCTCCTACATGGATTTGGAGTATATTAGAATATCATCTATAATGAATAACTCCAATTTGTCAAGGAAATCATTAGAAACTCTATTCAACAAGTATATAATGATTTATGGATCATTAGTGATCCCGAAACACATTACTATGAATTTATAGTTCTCGTATCGTGTATAAAAAGTAGTCTAGAGGTTATACTCCTTCTTCACCCTTACTTCATAAAATCTTGACTGCAGATCCTATAACGACCCATACTTTACAAACATTGTTAATACTTCAAAATTGATGCATACTTATTACAACATATAACAAAACTACGAAATTATTGTACAGGTATAGTGTCTTTAGGAACATGGAAACATAAACAACTAGTTCATAAAGCATCTACACTGTCTCCCATTTATTTCATCATATATATAGTCCCTTTTGGCATATCTTACTTAATAACCTTCTTCCTGACCTGGGGAAAGAAAACATACAAAAGTGTGAGCTCAAATTCTCATTAAGGGTAAACAAAAGAGATATCAATCCCATCATATTCATAAGAACATAACATTTGGAAATCTTAACCTGCAAAAGAGATCATAATTTCATAACATGGGATAAATCATAGTAGTGAAATGTAATCCCAATAATCATAACATAAAACATGAAAAATTGTGGCATACACACATAATCATATAGAATTATTTCTTATTAGTCAGGACTCATTGCCAAGACTATCTTAGTGGAAAAAGTCCATTTATGAACCGAGATTACTCCTTGTTTCAGTCCTGTTTCACTGAACCTGTTTAACCTGCCATTCCAGACATGTCTATCTCATGAGATATAAAATATTTACCCAATGCATTGGATGGAGATATAGGTCCCACCCATCTCATAATGATACCATTCTTATGTGTGCCACAAAATCATAAACCACAAATCATAGCATAACCCATATAATAAAAATGGGAATCTTAAACATCGTGACATCATAAAAAAATTCATATAAGATAAAGGAATTCATAAAAATAATTCCATCACAAAATAATCAAATAAATGTAATAATAGGGATATAAACAAAACCCTTTATTATTTTAGATGGAAAATAATTTTGATAAAACACTTGAATTCCATTCTTGAGGAAAATATCCTTTCTACCATAAAAACATTTTTCCTTTCTTAACATGTCATACAATTTTAAACTAAAATAAGTTGATTAAAAATAAACTTGAAAACTTGTAAAGGAATCCTCTTAGAAATAATGTTTTAAAAATCCATTCATACCACATAAGTTAAAAAAACATTCTTCTCGTACTTTTGTCGGAAAAGTCAAAAAAGTACCTCGTACGAAAAATGTCAAAAGATTACTTTCATATCCTTTAATAAAAATTCAACAAAGGGTAAAATTGGACTTAAAAAATTGTACGTGGATGGAAACAATATTAAATATTGAGGGAACATGGACGTGGATGATAAAATACATCCCAGTAAATACCAAAGAATAAACAATCTCAGATAAAAATGAGATTGTGATATTTTCCCTTACCATAGGTCCAATTTGCTTTGTAAGTGTCCGAACCTCATGTATAATGATTTAAATAATGTTATTGACATATTATAGAATCATACTAATTTTTATGATATCATATATGGTCATATTCTTAGCTTCTTATTAGTAATATTTCATTACTACTTGTTATTCAGGTGTTTATTACATTTTGTTCTTATGCGTTTTTTGTCGAATAAATTCTTATTTTTCATTTCAGGTTATAGATACCTCATTTCTAGAATGGGATTAGTGTAATATATATCATATTAATTCATTAAAATCATTTATATAATCGTTATGCAATGAAGATCATGTAGAATGAGTCGCATCACATCGTGGAGACGGTATTCCGTACGTACGCACGAGCGATGATTTCGTTCCCATGATTGTGGAATTTTATTGGAGTGTATATATAATATTTCATAATAAAAATCACTTTACAATAATCATATATTGTCATTATTTACTTCATTATACCCGTCCAAGTAAGGTGGTGGTGGAAAATAGATTACACCATGGCGTGGAGATGGTATTCCGTACGTACGCACGCGCGGTGATTTCGCTTTCCGTAGGATGGATAGATGGTGAAATAGAGTTGTTTCATAATTATAATAACATATCGATATATGAGTGATACTTATTTTATTACTTCATAATTAAACAACTAAAGAAGAAGAATTGGAAGAATAAATAAAGATGAAAGAATCGGTAACGGACATTACCTCTTCTTTGAAGCGCTTCTTTGAGACCTCCTTTTAGGGCACTAAAATTGGTCTTTGAAGAAGACCAGGACCTCTAGGATGTCTCTAGGGAAGTGGAGAAAAGAAATTGGCAGGGTTTGGCCGAGCTTGAAGGCTCAATGTGGTGTGAGGAAGAGAGGGAGGAGGTGCCCTTTTATAAGGGAGGAGAGGGGCACGTTTGGAAGATCTAAACATATTATTTTATTATAATGTCAAATTCGGTTTTTAATTACTCAAAATTGATATATTTCCAAGATAAGGTGGGTATGGGTCGAAATACTCTCATACAATAGAATTTAGACATGTTTAGGTATCAATTTTAACCTTATCATTTAGATTTAACTTTAAGTTAGATAATTTAACTTTTATCGTGTCTTCTTGTTTTCTTACACTATAAGGTTAATAAACTTACTATATCAGGCCAAACAAACCCCAAGTTGTTTATTATTAATATATATAACTTTATCTAAGTCATTTGGACGAACCGTATATTTTTAGGAATAAAATAACAATTAATAATATAATATTTGTTTTAAAAACTATTTTATGTCAATTTTTGACACTATTTAGTAATTGATTTTTTTGAAACTCATAACCGAATTATTAGTTCGAAACAAGTTAATTAAATCAATACTAACATGTCATATTAACCTATAAAATTAATTTAATTCATAAAAAGTCTCAAATTACATTTATTTGGGTATTTATAACATCAATTATGTCAATATTTCATTAATATGATAATTACTGCATCATCATTGTGTCATAAATAAATTAAATTATTTAATGTCTAAAAATTATAAATAAAATACCATTATGTAGGAAATGTTATTATCTTTATAATGAATATTTATAGTCTAATTTATCTTATGTATAATCCCATATTAAAAATGATTTACTTATTAAACATTGATTTTAACTATTTTAACTTTTCTTTAAATAAATTAATAATAAATGTCCAAATCTAATCCAAGTGGGCCTAAATGGTCATATTTTATTCCTAAGGTTCTTTTTGGTAGAATTACACTTATCCAATAGAATTAGGACATGTTTTAGGGTAATAATAATAACAGTTTGACCCTTAATTACCCTATTTACTTTTAACCGTTGTAAAAAAAAGTAAAACGTTACTATTCACCAAAATTTATTTTCATCTCATTGAACCACATTTTAGTCCTTGATATTAACCGTGTCTCTCAGATTTTCAAAATTCCACTCACAGGAGCGGTAAAATTATGTTTTATGAAAAATTCAATTTTTTTAACTACCACTTAGTGGTTTCACTATTCATCAAAAATTGAAAGTTTTCAGAAAAATACCAAAATTTCACCTTAGAATAATTTCGATATTCCGAATCCAAAAATGAAGTCCATTTTGAAAAATAAAATTTATAAAATTTCAATAATTGGTTATTACTATTCATAATGGCTAGTTTTATTAATATTTTAATAGCATATCGTTGTTTAGTGAAACTCAGTATTGTGTATGACGCAAGCTATTAAGGAAGACCGTGGTTGCGTGTAAAGCAATCCAAGCTAGTGTTGTGTGTAGTGAAATATTCCTTTGATAAAAAAAATATTTCTCATAAAAGTCTCGGGCGTTACATTCTACCCCTCTTAAAATGAATTTCGCCCTCGAAATTCTTCACTTTGTAACAAAAAGATGATGATACCTCTCCCTCATCATATCCTCAAGCTCCCATGTAGCTTCTTCTAATTGGTGGTTAATCCATAAAACTTTCACCAATCGAGTGGTCTTGTTTCGTAGGACTTTTTCGCTACGATCTAGAATCTCTATCGTCTATTCTTCATAAGAAAGTTCTTGCTCCAGTGGTACAACTTCTGAGTTGAGTACATGTGAAGGATAAGGTATGTACTTTCTCAGGAGAGATACATGGAACACATAGTGAACTTGAGAGAGATTCGGTGGAAGAGCCAACCGGTAATCTACCTTTCCAACACGATCTAGTATTTCGAAAGTACCGGTATATCTATGGATCAACTTCCCCTTCTTTCCAAATCTCATGACCCTCTTCCAGGGAGATATTCGTAAGAACACTTTATCACCCACTTCAAACTCTAGGTCTTTTCTTCGGTTGTCAGCATAAATTTTCTGTAGACTCTGAGCTGCTCTTATGTGTTGTTGAATAGATCGGACCTTTTCTGCCATCTCAATGACATGATCAGGTCCTAATAGCTTTCTTTCCCAAACTTCATCCCAGCAAGTTGGAGCCCTGCATTTCTTTCCATAGAGAGCTTCATAAGGAGCCATCTGAACACTGGAGTGAAAGCTATTATTATAAGAAAATTCCACCAAAGGTAGGTGTTGATCCCAACCACCTTTGAAATCCATAGAGCAAGCTCTCAACATATCTTCTAGAGTTTGAATTGTTCTCTCAGACTGACCGTCTGTCTGAGGATGATAAGGAGTGCTGAAACTCAACTCTGTATCCAGAGTATGCTGAAGAATTCTCTAGAACTTCGAGGTAAATCTCGGATCCCGATCAGATATAATAGAAAGTGGTACTCCATGCAATCTTACCACTTTCTTTATATATATCCTGGCAAGCTGATCCAGAGAGAAATCCTCTCTAATAGAAATGAAGTGTGCAGACTTTGTAAGACGATCAACTATGACCCAGATAACATTATTGCCTTTGGATGTTTTAGGAAGTCCTGTGACAAAGTCCATATTGATGTTTTCCCATTTCCATTCAGGTATGGGTAATGGTTGTAACATCCCCTTAGACTTCTGTCTCTCAGCTTTAACTTGCTGGCAAACCAAGCATCGAGAGACATATTCAGCAACATCTCTTTTCATGCCATCCAACCAGAAGTACTCTTTCAGGTCCTTATACATCTTCGTGCTTCCAGGATGAATAGAGAATGAAGAACTATGAGCCTCATCTAGCAGCTCCTTCTTTAATTCAGGAATGGGAGGAACAAAAACCCGATTCCTGAACTTTATTATCCCTTCACAATCAAGGTTTAATTCAGGAATATTTCTCACCTTCTTTTGTAACTCGACATCTTCTTTCTCCTCCTCTTTAATATTCACATGTATAGACGGTTGAACATTCATTTGAGAAAGATAAGATTTTTCCCTTTCCATTATAATTCCAAGATACATCCTTTGTAAATCAATAAATATTGGATCTTTTGTGATCCTCATCATGGATAAACAGGCATGGTCTTGTCGACTTAATGCATATTACACCTTGTTTGCTTTCCCAGGGTGGTAATGAATTGAGCAGTCGTAATCCTTAATCAGCTCTAACCATCTTCTTTGGCGCATATTCAGCTCCTTTTGTGTGAAAATATACATTAAAATTTTATGATCAGTATAAATGTCACACCATTCTCCATAAAGATAATGCCTCCAAATCTTTAATGCAATGATTACCGTAGCTAACTCCAAATCATGTGTTGGGTAATTTGGCTCATGGATTTTCATCTATCGTGAGGCATAAGCTATCACCATATCATTTTTCATAAGAACACACCCCAATCCCTTATTGGATGCATCACTATAAATCACAATCCTTTCTCCACTACAAGGCAATGTGAGAATAGGTACACTGGATAACCTTCTTTTCAACTCCTTGAAAATCTCTTCACATTCCTATGTCCAAACAAACTTAACTCCTTTTTGAGTCAACCTGGTGAGTGGATTAGATAATCGTGAAAAATCTTTCACAAAACGTCGATAATATCCAGCCAAACCAAGAAATCATCAGATCTCAGTTACTGTTGTTGGTCACGACCATCTTTTGATAACCTTTGTTTTTGTTGGATCCACAGATATCCCCTCTTTTGAGATTATGTGACCCAAAAATGAAACTCTTTGAAGCCAAAATTCACACTTGGTAAATGTGGCATAAAGCTTCTCCTTTCTCAGGGTCTTAAATATAATTCTCAAGTGATCTTCATGTTCTTCCTTGATCTTTTAATAGACAAGAATATCGTCTATAAAGACTACCACAAATTGATCAAGATAGTCTCTAAAGACTCGATTCATCAGATCCATGAAGATAGCAGGGGCATTAGTAAGGCCAAATGGAATCACTATAAATTCATAGTGTCCATACCTTGTACGGAAAGCCGTCTTTGGTATATCCTCCCTTTTGACCCTTAATTGATGATACCATGAACTAAGATCAATCTTGGAAAAGTATTGAGCTCCTCGTAGTTGGTCAAATAAGTCATCAATGCATGGGAGAGGATATTTTTTCTTGATAGTCATCTTGTTAAGTTATCGATAATCAATGCAGAGTCTCATTGATCAATCTTTCTTCTTAACAAATAGAACAGGTGCTCCCCAAGGTGACGCACTAGGGTGTATGAATCCTTTATCATGATTCTCTTGGAGTTGCTTTTTCAATTCCGGCAACTCAATTGGGGCCATTCTATAAGGTGTCTATAAAATAGGCAAAGCACTCGGTACGAGTTCTATTGAAAACTCAACTTCACGATTTGGTGCAAGACCCGTAAATTCCTCCGAAAAGACATCATCAAACTCCTGTACAATGGGCATATTATTAATCGTGAGTTTCTCACCAACCATTTGAGATAAATAACCCTCATTTAGTGGAATCAAGACCCATAAGATGGAGGAAATTTCCACTGGAAGGTTATGTTCATCCTTGCATCGATAGACGATCATAGATTGATCTGGAATATGAAATGTGACTTCCCTTCTTTGGGAATTGATATGAGCTCCACATAAAGAAAGCCAATCCATGCCATGAATCACATCAAATTCCACTATATGAAGGATCACAAGATTTTCAGGAAGCACTTTCCCCCAAACTTCAATCGGGGAGGAATTATAAACTTTTGATGCGACTGTTGTGCCATTAGGTGTTGTCACAACTAACTCAACATCTAATTGTTGAGGTAATATGGTGATGCCATTAGAAAAATCATCAGAAATAAAAGAGTGGGTGGATCAAGAATCAAATAAAACATTTTCTACTTTAGAGTGGATGGTAAGTGTACCTTTCACCACATCGTTATCGTACTCCACATCCCTGATAGAAATTTCATGTGACTTTCCTTTGTCTTTAGCCTTAAGAGTTTGTTGACGTCGACCATCATCATCAACCCTTGGATTAGGGAATTGATTGGAATAATGCCCCATCTCCTTGCACTTGAAACCTTGAAGTGTAGTAGGTTCATTATATGTATCCCTTTGTTTTCATCATTAGACATCTTCTTCCCATCATTGAGGCATTCGAATCCCGATGACCTTCCTTTCCACATTTGAAACATTTACTTGTCCCTTTAAGACAACTCCATCCATGTTTCTTTCCACACTTTGAGCATAAGGAAAATTTCATCTTCTTTTCAGTGTGCTCTTTCGATTTTCCTTTGAATTCCATTTTCCTCTTCTTATCAAAACCATATGACTGATGGGTTACTCCAATCTCCATCTCGACTTTGAGAGCACATCGAACGATTTCCTCGTAGCTATTAAAGTCCCTTATGGATAACGCCCTTCGAAGACTTGGTTTTAATCCACTAAAGAATCGGTCGATCTTACTCTTAGGTTGGATAATAATACCAGAAGCGTACCTTGCAAGTCTTGTAAAATTTTCTTCATAGGTACTAATAGTGTCATCAACCTTTTTCTTCAATTCAAGAAACTATTTCTCCATATTTTTTCGGAGAATACGAGGGAATTACTTATTGAAATATAAGTTCTTGAACTCGTCCCATTCCATGGACTCAATTTCATCTCTTTGCCTCGTATTCTTAATAAGATTCCACCATTGATCAGAATCTCCTTCCAAACGATACACTGCTAGGATGACTTTATCATGTTCAGAACATTGAAGAACTGAAAATATCTTTTCAGTAGTACTAATCCATTGTTCAGCAACTAATGGATCAATAGACCCACTGAATGAAGGCGGACGCTGCCTCGTGATGGATTCAACAGAATGTTTCTCCTTCTTTTTCTCGTTTGGAAGTCCTACATGATTCATATCTTGAGAAAGTTGTGTGAGCATGGCTACAAGATTTTGCATTCCATCTCCCATAACGTTTGGTTGCTCAGGGGGACAATCATTGCATTCCCCGTCGCATTCCGCATTAACACGGTTCCTTTGAGTTCCATCCATTGACTAAAACCAAGAATAATAGTGTGAGAAACACTAATTATAATAGGAAAACCACATAATCAAGAATAAAATTTCACACTTAAGGTCTTATCCTAGGTTATTCATGGCCATTTCTAAAACACTATGATTGTGTTCTATGCTTAGACTTATCCTTCGGGTTCTTACTAACGCTTTCACATCCTAGTTTCCAAAGGTTGACTATACCTTTCCTCTGATACCAACTATAACGACCCATACTTTAAATACATTGTTAATACTTCAAAATTGAAGCATACTTATTACAACATATAACAAAACCCCGAAAGGACCGTATAGGTATAGTGTCTTTAGAAACTGGGAAACATAAACAACTGGTTCATAATGCGTCTACATTGTCTCCCATTTATTTCATTAGATCTATAGTCCCTTTTGGAATATCTTACTAAATAACCTTCTTTCTGGCCTGGGGAAAGAAAACATTCAAAAGGGTGAGCTCAAATGCTCATTAAGGGTAAACAAAATAAATATCAATCACATCATATTCATAAGAACATAACTTTTGGAAATCTTAACCTGCAAAATAGATCATAATTTCATAACATGGGATAAATCATAGTAGTTAAATGTAATCCCAATAATCATAACATAAAACATGAAACTTTGTGTCATACACACATAATCATATAGAATCATTTATTATAATTCAAGACTCATTTCCAAGACTATCTTAGTGGATGAAGTCCATTTCTTAACCGAGTTCACTCCTCATTTCAGTCCTATTTCACTGAACCGGATTAACCTGCCATTCCAGCCATGTCTATCTCATGAGATAAAAAATCTTTAACCAATTCATTGGAGGGAGATATAGGTCCCACCCATCTCATAATGATACAATTCTTATGTGTGCCACAAAATCATAAACCATACATCATAGCATTACCCATGTAATAAAAATGGGAATCTTAAACATCGTGACATCATAAAACAATTCATATAAGATAAAGAAATTCATAAAAATAATTCCATCACAAAATAATCAAATAAATGTAATAATAGGGATAGAAACAGAACCCTTTATTAACTTATATGGAAAATAATTTTGATAAAACACTTGAACTCCATTCTTGAGGAAAATATCTTTTCTACCTTAAAAACATTTTTCCTTTCTTAACATGTCATACAATTTTAAACTAAAATAAGTTGATTAAAAATAAACTTGAAAACTTGTAAAAGTAATCTTCTTGGAAATAATGTTTTAAAAATCCATTCATGCCGTATAAGTTAAAAAAACATTATTCTCGTACTTTTGTCGAAAAAGTCAAAAAAGTACCTTGTATGAAAAACGACAAAAGATTCCTTTCATATCCTTTAATAAAAACTCACCGAAGGGTACAATTGGACTTAAAAAATTGTAGGTGGATGGAAAAAATATTACATATTGAGGGAACATGTACATGGATGATAAAATACACCCCAGTAAATACCAAAGTATAAACAATCTCGGATAAAAATGAGATTGTGATATTTTCCCTTACCTTGGGTCCAATTTGCTTGGTAAGTGTCCAAACCTACTGTATAATGATTTAAATAATGTTATTGACTTATTACAGAATCATACTTATTTTTATGATATCATATATGGTCATATTCTTAGCTTCTTATTAGTAATATTTCATTACTACTTGTTATTCGGGTGTTTATTACTTTTTGTTCTTATGCGTGTTTTGTCGAATAAATTCTTATTTTTATTTTTAGGTTATAGATACCTCATTTACAGAATGGTATTAGTGTAATATATATCATATTCATTCATTAAATTAATTTATATAATCATTATGCAATGAAGATCATGTAGAACGAGTCGCATCACATCGTGGAGACGGTATTCCGTACGTATGCACGAGCGATGATATCGTTCCATTGATTGTGGAATTGTATTGGAGTGTATATATACTATTTCAGAATCAATATCACTTTACAATAATCATATATAGTCATTATTTACACCATTATACCCATCCAAGTAAGGTGGTTGTGGAAAATAGATTACACCACGGCGTGGAGACGGAATTCCGTACGTACACACACGCGGTGATTTCGTTTTCCGTAGGATGGATAGATGGTGAAATAGGTTTGTTTCATACTTATAATAACATATCAGTATATGAGTGATACTGATTTTATTACTTCATAATGAAACAACTAAATAAGAAAAAGTGGAAGAAGAAATAAATATTAAAGAATCGGTAACGGACATTACCTCTTCTTTGAAGCGCTTCTTTGAGACCTCCTTTTAGGGCACTAAAATTGCCCATTGAAGAAGACCAGGACCCATAGGATGTCTCTAGGGAAGTAGAGAGAAAAAATTGGCAGGGTTTGGCCGAGCTTGAAGGCTCAATGTGGTGTGAGGAAGAGAGGGAGGAGGTGCCCTTTTATAAGGGAGGAGAGGGGCACCTTTGGAAGAACTAAAATTTCTATTTTATTATAAAGTCAAATTATGTTTTTAATAGCTCCAAATTGATATATTTTGAAGCTAAGGTGGGTATGGGTTGAAATACTCTCATACAATAGAATTTAGACAAGTTTAGGTATCAATTTTAACCTTATCATTTAGATTTAACTTTAAGATAGATAATTTAACTTTTACCGTGTCTTCTTGTTTTGTTACACTATAAGGTTAATAAACTTACTATATCAAGACAAACGAACCCCAAGTTGTTTATTATTAATATATATAACCTTATCTAAGTCATTTGGCCGAACCTTAGATTTTTAAGAATAAAATGACAATTAATAATATAATATTTGTTTTAAAAACTATTTTATGTCAATTTTGACACTATTTAGTAATTGATTTTTTTTGAAAATCATAACAGAATGATTAGTTCAAACCAAGATAATTAAATAAATACTAATATGTCATATTAACCTAGAAAATTATTGTAATTCATAAAAAGTCTCAAATTTCATTTATTTGGGTATTTATAACATCAATTATGTCAATATTTCATTAATAAGATAATCCCTACATCATCGTTGTCTCATAAATAAATTTACTTATTTAATTTCTAAAAATTATAAATAAAATACCATTATGTAGGAACGGTTTCTAGCTTTATAATTAATATTTATAGTCGAATTTATCTTATGTATAACCCCATATTAAAAATTATTTACTTATTAAAATTTGATTTTAACTATTTTAACCCTTCTTTAAATAAATTAATAAACAAATGTCCTAATCTAATCCATGTGGGCCTAAATGGTCATATTTTATATTTATAAGGTTTTTTTGGTCTATTTACACTTATCCAATAGAATTAGGACATGTTTTTGGGTAATAATAATAACACTTTTACCCTTAATCACCCTATTTACTTTTAACTGTGGTAAAAAAAAGTAATAAGTTACTATTCACCAAAAATTATTTTCATCTCATTGAACCACATTTTAGTCCTTGATATTAACTGTGTCTCTCGTATTTTCGAAATTCCACTCACAGAAGCGGTAAAATTATGTTTTATGAAAAAATCAGTTTTTTTTAACTACCACTTAGTGGTTTCACTATTCATCAAAAATTGAAAGTTTTTAGAAAAATACCAAAATTTCACCCTAGGCTAATTTCGATGTTCTGAATCCAAAAATGAAGTCCATTTTGAAAAATAAAATTTATAAAATTTCAAAAAGTGGTTATTACTATTCATAACGACTAGTTTTATTAATATTTTAATAGCATATCGTTGTTTAGTGAAAATCAGTATTGCGTATGATGCAAGCTATTGAGGAAGGCCATGGTTGCGTGTAAAGAAAGCCAAGATAGTGTTGTGTGTAGTGAAAGATTCCTTTGATAAAAACAAAATATTTCTCATAAAAGTCTCGGGCGTTACAGATCCCCCATGGAAAAGTATTGTGCTCCATGTAGCTAATAAAACAAGTGATCAATTTAGGGATGAGGATATTTTTTCTTTATTGTGATATTGTTGAGTTCATGATAATAAATGCAAAGGTTCATTGTACCATAATTCTTCTTGATGATGTTGACTGGTGCACCCCATGGTGAAGCACTTCCACATAAAAACCCTTTATCATGGTTCTTCTTTAGTTTCTTTACAGCTCCACAAGCTCCACAACATCCATTATATATGGATTCATGGACAGTGGAAATGCCCTAGCTATATGATTAATTGAGAATTCAACATCTCTTCATGGAGGAAGACCAGGAAATACCTCAAGAAACACAACAATGAATTCCCCCATAGTAGGCATGTCTTTAATGATTGTTTCTTCCTTATAATCAATAGTCTTATCAAGGTACTCATGATCATAGGGTAGTAATATACATTCTTGAGATGATGGTGCTAAGGATGATTCATCCTCCTACATGTACTTTTATAGAGTCGAGGGTCAATTATCCAGATGGCGAGTGGTTTCCTTCTAATGGTAATTTATGCTGGCTCTATATAAGTAATTAGAATCCATTACAAGAATTTTATCAAATTCCACCATAGGAAGTATGACGAGGTTCTCTAGGAAGTTCAATACAATAATTATTATAGGAGAGGAGTTATATTCATAGGATGCAATTATTGCCCCATTTTTCATTGTCACTAACATCTTTACATTCATGATCTATGGTGGTGTTGGTATTATTCTTCATAACTTTTGGATTATAAATGAAAGCTTATAACTAGAAAAAAAATTTAGTTCTCTATTATTGAATGAATAACTAGAGTACCTATCAACACATCATTTTTGGGCTTCACTTTGGCAGTAATGATGTAAAAACATTTCCCTTGCTGCCTCAAAGGTTGTTGGTTGACTCCAAGAACCCTTTTCATTGGACAGTTGTTTACAATGTGCCCTAGTTCTTTGTAGTTGAAGCAGTGAACAACACGTTGAGGGATGAATGTAGAATGCCACTCCTCTGTCTCAGCCACATGTTTTTTTATCGGTAGTTAATGGTCAGGGGCCCTTGTCTTCCACACCAAAATCATTTCCTCATCCCCTTCAGGAAATTTTTGTGGTGCTTCTTTCCACACCATCAAAAAGTGCAGTGTTGGATTTCTTCTTATCACCATTGGATTTATCCATCATACCACAAGAATTAAATTCCACCTTTCGATTCTACTTCAGATGATACCACCGAGATTCTATGATCTCCATTTCTACATTGAGGGTACATCAGACAATTTCCTCATTGCTCTCGATGTCACGAAATGTTAGGGAATTTCGTAGGCTAGGATTTATCCCACCAATGAAATGGTCAACCAAGCATTCGGAAATAACAACAATACCACATGCATATCAAGAAAGACTTGTGATGTTTTCCTCATATGATCTGATAGATTCATCATCTTTTTTCATGAGGTCAAGGAAGTCCCTTTCTATCTTAATTCAGGGTGGAGCGAGGAAAATATTTGTTGAAAAAGATTTTCTAGAAATCCTTATATTCCAACGCCTCAACCTCCTCCTCAGGCATTTTATTTTTTATCAATGTCCACAATTTATTAGCTTCACCCTTCATATGATAAGCAGCAAGAATTATCTTCTCTTGTTTAGAACATTGATGGATGGAGAATATTTTCTCAATGGAGCGGATCCATTATTCGGCAATTGAGGGATCAAATGATCTATTAAAAGTAGGTCTCCTTTTTCTCATGAAGCTGCTTATTGTGTCTTGTTCTTTCATGGGGGGGGGGGTGAATGTTGTTCTTGACCCATGTTCCTATTCAAAAACTATGTTAACTAATAGAGTGTCATGACAATGTTCTCAAATCCCGCTCCAATCGGATTGGGCATCTCATTAGAACAATCATGACATTGATCGTCGCATAGTTTGTTAGACCGAGTCATCCTATTACTATCCAGTAGCTATAATAAAAGGAAATTTAGGGCAAAAAAATAAAGGGTAATAAAAAAATGGATAACTTATAAATTACTTTTATTTACTTAACATATGAATCTATAGGCTTTAAACTATGTTATCCACGATCTACTTCCAAACATATATTTTTAGTGGATCTTTTTTTATTCCCATAATAGTGGTTCATACTAGGATCATTAATTTACCAATGAATATCCCCATGGAGTGTCGTAACCATAAGTGAAACAATTCATGTTTTGTGCACCCGTTTCCATCTTAGTCTAGATCAATGTAGTGTTTTTGGGTTTCACCCCCAGATATATCTATTCTAGAACCGCCTCTACTAGCTCGTATCCAAGAAGGTATGTGTTTTCTTCATAAACCACATACTTAATAATCAACAAAATTTAGGGATATTTTTATTATACATAGTTTTATCGATAAATATTTCATTAGGGAATCCTTTTCCTAATCCTAAAAATAACTAAACCAATCATCTGATACCCACTATAACAAATCTGATATTTATTTCACACAAAAACATAATTTATTACATAAAATATTCACTTGATCCGACATATCATATCAATAGGTCTAATGTCTTTGGGGCTTAGTAATAGTACAAATAAACTTAAAACATGAAATAGAAATCATTATTCAAAACATATTTTACATGAAAACACACATTCCATTGTACTTAGCATTGCAGGCATAACCTGAGAACATGCATAAGAAAAGGGTGAGTTATACAACTCAATAAGGGAGTAAAAAGGCATAATATGAATAATATACTACATGTTAGGCAATATGAATATCAATGTAATATAAGAGAATCTTGAACATAAAGTCATGATATGTCATGCTTATCATAACATGGAAATGTAACGACAACATTTAAAATGAAATTAGCATGATCCAAGGATCATTGCACATGGGGCATGAGTAAACCATCCTTTAACATGAATTTGAATGATTAAGCCCTCATTTCACTTGATGTATCATGATACTAATATTTACCCAATGCATTGAAGTGCTACCAGGGTGATCCCTTCTTAATCATTTCATATCATGCATATGTGTGCCACATGGATCATATAACATGGATTCCATAGAAATCATCATTTAAACCATTATAAAGGAATGTTGAATTTATACATGAAACATTATAATCAATAATTAAATGTTCATAAATGTGAATACCCTTATTAGATAAATGGGAATGGTATTCACTACACAATGACTTTGGCTTAGAAAATTGCAGTGTAGTTTCAGCAACATAACGGTATGACATAAGAATTCATAAAAACAGTTAATGAGATAAAAAGGTGTGTATCATGTTATGTACATGAAATGGATAGTGATGGGGTCATATAGATACATTTCCCAACAGATGTAATGTAATATTGATTTATTAAATATAATTTCATTAATGTAAATGAGGAGAGAGAAACCCCAAATGGAATTTCAGAATGGTAACAGATGTACATGGGAGGCATTAATGAGAGAGAAATGGGGTTTATAATCATTAAAACATATGTAGGGAAGTATTATGGAGGCTAGGAATCATACCCCAATAATTTTTAATTGAAAAGACCACAGTATAAGAACATAAAGAAACCAGGAAAAAAAACAAGAGGATGAAATCCCTTAAATGGATGTGTTATCCCAGAGGCTTGGGAGGGCCTTAAAGTGTATTATTAGGAGCTTAGGGATCCTTAAAATAATTCTTGATAGATGATGTAAGAGGATGGTCGATATCTAATGGTTTTGAGTGAAGAGGAAGCGAGATAATTGGTGGGTTTATATAGAAAAATAGAGGCAATTATTTTTTATTTAGGTTTTTAACACCACACATTAAACAAATCAAAACCACAAACCAACCCATGGGTTTTTCCATGGTTTTTTCCAAAGGGGAGTAGAGGCGAGTCACACTCACTAGGAAATAATTTTAAAAAGTCAAAATGTTTTATAAGTCATGGAGGGTCCACTAAAGCATTATAAAATCAATAAAACCTAAAATCACATTATTTCAATGGTAAAACATATAATTCCTGATCAAACCATTTATATTATTTTATTAAAATACTATTTGGAAATTATTCTATCATAAAACACATTATATATTTAAACGATAATTACTTTTTACCCAAAAGTTCGACTATCTCATAAAATAATTAAAAATGAACCTTTGGATAATTTTGACATCATGATTAGAAAAATAATGTTAATTTTACGTACATAATTTTCTAACAATGTGAATTTTTAATTTTAAAATAAAATCCAACATTTATAAAAAAAATTCATAGGTTTTGACAAAAAAAATCTTTCAAACCTTAATAAAAATCACAAATTCATTCATAAAAATTATAGGATAATTTATATTTTTTATATTTTTTATTCATAATAATTTATTAAAATAATATTTAATTCAAAATTCAATTAATTCATCAATCTATATTTCTTAATTTAATTTTAACTAAAAATACAATATGTTATTTTAAAAAAATTTACAATGTAACAATAATAATTTGAATCTATATTATTTATAAAAAAAGAATAATCCTCTTAATCATAGTTCTAGGTTATTGTTACATAACCCCTTATAACACCCCCATATGACCTAAGGGTAAGGTGTGAGATGGTGATAGGCACTTCGGGTAGCTTGGAAAACATCGCATAGGTGGTAATCTCTATGAACATCCACTTCTCCCCTAGTCGGTTCTATTCCAGCTTAATGTGTTGGAGCTCGGATTAGGCTCGGTCAAGAGCAAATCCAAATGATAATACCACCTTTCTGAGCTCTAACAATTGGACTTTTTATGGATTAATTCTAATAGAAGAGCCCATCACATCCTATGTCGGAGTAAATTGGATTCGTTAAAGTCCCATATTTATACTAATCATATGATCACTATTCAATGACTATATTAGAAATGGTAACGATTATTAATGGTATTTTAAAATCTAGAAACATAAAACCAAGGAAGTGAACATTTTATATAAACATTCTACGTAATAATACAATAAATTAGATCAAGATTAATTTTCATATATTATGGCCCAAGCGAAGGGTGTCACCACTTCACCGGTAGAGACCCAAATCTTAACGTACATGGACATTACATTACTTCTGCGGAATACTTAATACATAACAAAAATAGACACACAAGGATCGTAATAGTTTAGTGTCTTTGGAAACTTGGAATATAAACTTCTAATCATGTTGAATCTTTAACAACTCCCATAAATATCTTCCCCCTTTTGTTTCCTTACCTAAAACTTTTCATTATTTCCTAGGGAAAATAAAACATAAAAAGGGTGATCCCAAATGCTCAGTAAGGGAAAAGATAGGGAACATTAAACAATCCATAAGCATTTGAAAGCAAAAAAATGAACATGAAATTTAAACATCAAAATCACGAGAAAAGACATAAATTCTGGATGTACGTAAGGCATATATCATAATGGAACATCAAACATGATAAAATATAATGGAAATAATACATGTAATTGTGGAAACCATTCAGCACATGTTATGATTTCCATAGTAGCCAACGCATTGCTTCCAAGACCATCTTAGTGGACAAAGTCCCTTTCTGAATCCAGTTCACTCCTCATTTCATTCCTGTAACGCTGAACCGGATTAACTTACCATTCCAGCCATGTCTATCCCATGAGATATAAATCTTTACCCAATGCATTGGAGGGAGATATAGGTCCCACCCATCTCATAATGATACCATTCTTATGTGTTCAACAAAATCATAAACCATACATCATAGCATAACCCATGTAATAAAAATGGTAATCTTAAACATCATGCCATCATAACATAATCCATATAAGATAAAAGGACATCATAAAAATAATTCCATCATAACATAATCAAATTAATGTAAAAAATAGGGATATAAACAGAACCCTATATTATCTTAGATGGAAAATAATTTTGAAAAAACACTTGAACTCCATTCTTAAGAAAAATATCCTTTCTAATTCAAAATTTTTTTTCCTTTCTTAACATGTCATAAAATTTTAAACTAAAATAAATTGATTAAAAATAAACTTGGAAAATTGTAAAGGAAGATTCTTGGTAATAATGTTTTAAAAATCCATTCATTCTGAATAAGTTAAAAAAACATTATTCTCGTACTCATGTCGGAAAAGTCAAAAATTACCTCGTACAAAATACGACAAAAGATTTCTTTCATATATTTTACTAAAAACTCACCGAAGGGTAAATTTGGATTTAAACAATTTTAGAAGGATATAAATATTTCATATTGAGGAAATATGGATGTGGATGATATATATTCCCCAGTAAATTCTGAAGTATAAACAATCTCGGATAAAAAAAATGAAATTGCGAGATTTTCCCTTACCTTACGTCCGATATGCTTCGTATGAATCCGAACCTCCGGTATAATGATTTAAATAATTTCATTGACTTATTATAGAATCATAATCAATGTTATGATATCATATATTGTTCACTTATGACTTTATATTACCCATTATTTTGTAAATTAATGTTAAAGTAGTGTTTTGGGTAAAATAGTTTCATTTTTCATTTGTGTTTTATCTTGTAATTATTCCTATGATTACATAGATCATGGTTACCTACATCCAGAATGTAATACATGATTTATTTATAATATATATTCAGAATATACATATATATAATAGATTGATAAATGGAATGAAATACACCGTTCATGGAGACGGTAGGTCGTACGTACGCATGAATGTTGTTTTCGTTTCCTTAATGAATTGAATGGAATTAAGTAGATGATATACATATATATATATATACATAATTCCAGTATCATTATTATATCATATATTTCATGATTACTTATTATATATACTTTATAATAATTCATGAATGGTTAACATGGAGAATGAATCTCATCGTGTCGTGGAGACGGTATTCCGTATGTACACACGAGCGATGATATCATTCCCATGATCAAGGAATTGTATTTAAGAGTATGTATAATATTTTAGAATCAATATAACATTAAAATAATCATATATAGTTATTATTTACACCATTATACTCATCCGAGTAAGGTGGTGGTGGAAAATAGATTACACCACGGCGTGGAGACGGTATTTCGTACGTACGCACGTGCGGTGATTTCGTTTTCCGTAGGATGGATAGATGGTTAAATAGGGTTGTTTCATACTTATAATAACATATCAGTATATTATTGATACTGATGTTATCACTTCATAATGAAACAAATAAAGAAGAAGAAGTGGAAGAAAAAATAAATTTGAAAGAATCGGTAACGGACATTACCTCTTCTTTGAAGCTCCTGTTTGAGACCTCCTCTTAGAGCACTAAAATTGGTCTTTGAAGTAGACCAGGACCTCTATGATGTTTATAGAGAAGTGGATAAGATAATTTGGTAGGGTTTGGCCGAGCATGAAGGGTAAATGTGGTGTGAGGAAGAGAGGGAGTAGGTGCACTTTTCTAAGGGAGGAGAGGGGCACCTTTGGAAAAACTAAAAATATTATTTTATTATAAAGTCATATTCGGTTTTTAATAGTTACAAATTGATTTATTTCGAAGCTAAGGTGGGGATGGGTCTCAATACTCTCATCCAATATAATTTAGACAAGTTTAGGTTTCTATTTTAACCTTATCATTTAGATTTCTCTTTAAGCTAGATAATTTAACTTTTACCGTGTCTTCTTGTTTTCTTACACTATAAGGTTAATAAACTTACTATAACAATCCAAACGAACCCCATGTTGTTTATTATTAATATATATAACATTATCTAAGTCATTTGGCCTAATATTATATTTTTAGGAATAAAATAATAATTAATAATATAATATGTTTTTAAAAACTATTTTATGTCAATTTTGACACTATTTGGTAATTGATTTTTTGTGAAAATCATAACAGAAAGATTAGTTCGAAAAAAGTTACCTAAATCAATACTAACATGTCATGTTGACCTATAAAATTAGTTTAATTCATAAAATGTCTCAAATTACATTTATTTGGGTATTTATAACATTAATTATATCAATATTTCATTAACAAGATAATTACTGCATCATCATTGTGTCATAAATATATTAAATTATTTAATGACTAAAAATTTCAAATAAAATATCATTATGTAGGAAATCCTTTTAGATTTCTGATAAATATTTATAGTCTAATTTATCTTCTGTATAACGCTATATTAAATATTATTTAGTTATTAAACTTTGATTTTAACTATTTTAACCCTTCTTTAAATAAATTAATAATAAATGTCCTAATCTAATCCAAGTGGGCCTAAATGGTCATATTTTATTCCTAAGGTTGTTTTTGGTCTAATTAAACTTATCCAATAGAATTAGGACATGTGTTAGGGTAATAATAATATCATTTTTACCCTTAATTACCCTATTTACTTTTATCCATGGTAAAAAAAGTACAAAGTTACTATTCACCAAAAATTATTTTCATCTTATTGAACCACATTTTACTTAAGGCCATCAACCTTGTCTCTCAGATTTTTGAAATTCCACTCACAGAAGCGGTAAA